>OW964575.2:17124990-17791270 GCA_943138885.2 Tholera decimalis
CACAAAAAAGAATCATATAAATCGGTATAGAAACACCAAAGTTATACATGAAATACGCTAATAATAAGCCATCGCGCGTAAATACCTACTGAATCATGCTATAAGGATTATTTTTGAGAAACGGTCACCGCGCTCGACGCGTCTCGATTGGCCAAGTGCGAGCCAGACTCGCCCATGAAGGGTTCCTAAAAACCTTAAAAATTTTAGAAACCAGCTTATTTACATTTTTATAACTACGCTAGATAACTTTGTTTTTCATAGTGTTTGTATGAATTACAAAGTAATATTTGCGGTTTTAGAAAATATGCTGTATCTCAAAACTGCTTACCCGATTTCGTTCAAACCAATTTTGGTTGAAAGTTTACATTAAGATCTACAGACATATATTTTTTTAGATTTTTTACTCCATTATTATGGAAGTTAGAGGGGGCGGGACATTTTACCACTTTGGAAGCTTATATCTTTTAAACAATTGACTTTATGAAAAAGTGGTTTTAGAAACCCTTATATAATTTTTAAAGACCTGTCTATAAATACCGGTTCATAGAATACATCTACCTACTAAGTTTCACATGTATAGTCGTAGTAGTTTCGGAATAAAATGGCTGTGACATACGGACGGACGGACAGACATATCGAAACTATAAGGGTTCCGTGTTTTGCCATTCGGCTACGGAACCCTAAAAAGGCGGGGCGTCCGAGCGCGAGCTTCGTGGTTGAGTAGTGACCAGCCTTAGTGTGCTGAAATACGAGAGGCCCTACCTAAAAAAAAATGGCTGTGACATACGGACGGACGGACAGACAGACAGACGGACAGACATGTCGAAACTATAAGGGTTCCGTTTTCTGCCATTCGGCAACGGAACCCTAAAAAGTGCGAGCTTCATACAATTTTTGGCTGTTGATCCGAATAGACGTTCAGAGCATTCGACCTTATTGACAGACAATACTTAATTGATATTAACAAACCGTGCTTATCAGCGCGACTTTTAGTCGTTGATAATTTATTTTTAGATTCCTTTTGTTGTTATTTTATAAAATAGGTATTAGTTATTTTGGTATACCGATAGGTAAGTTTTGGCTAATTTACGTTCACTTTTTTTATATTCGTTTTATTTTCACCCAGTTGCAACAAAATATAATCGAGGCTCAAATTTTAACAGGTTGCGGTGCAGGAGAAACCGTCTTTATTCCCAGAATTCCCATAATACCAAATAATTTTCCATTCCAATTTAAAAGAACGCAATTCCCAGTATCGGTGTGTTATGCAATGACAATTAATAAGGTTCAAGGGCAGACTTTTCGTGTTGCTGGAGTAGATATCGGTGTCAGTTGTTTCTCGCATGGGCAGTTGTACGTCGCTCTTTCCCGGGTTAGCAGTTCTAGAAATCTTTATGTTCACGTGCCGGACGGGTCAACTTTCAACATAGTTTATTCCGAAGCTTTGCGCTGAAGTATTTTCGTTCTATAGGTACTTAAGCCTCATGTGAACGTGATCTAAACAATATTACCAATACATTAACTTAATAACACACAAGGAGTTACACGCTGACGGAGTCGCGGGCACAGCTATTAACAATAATATTGTGCGGTTCCGCATTGCGATATTTTTCAACAGTATTATAGATTGACATATTATATTTCCCTACTAAATTACGAAACTTTAATCTGTCTGTTACATCAAAATCACTGAACCGTGAGGAAAGACATAGGCTACTTTTTTTTAAGAAAAACGATGGAAACGCGGACGAAGTCGCGGGCAACAGCTATCTATAGGTACTAATAATATAAGGCTGAACAGTTTGTTTGTTTGGTTGAACGCGATAATCTCAGGAACTACTGGTTCGAAATTATTTTCTAATTAAATAGTCAATATATAGAGATATATAGAGTCAATAAGGCTAGGCTATACATATATCATTACGCTAATGCCAATAGGAGCGGAGTGCCAATGAAGAATGCTTCAAAATCGGGGTTAAATTTAACGTTAGGCCAAAGTAACTATTCCACGCGGACGAAGTCGCGGGCAAAAGCTTTTATAAAAGCATTTATAAAAGAAAGTTGTGTCAGTTACACTATTTATAACTCAAGAATTGCTGAACCAATTTGGCTGAAAATTGGTAGGGATGTAGCTTAGAGCCAGAAAACGGACACAGGATACGTTTTATCTCGAAATTCCCATGGGGTCGGGATTCACGCGGGAAAAACCTCCCACGCAAACGAAGTTGCGGGCAAAAGCTAGTTAAAAATAAAAATGGATTCCTTGCTTTTTATAAAATGGTAGCACTTCGCGACTTTTTCCGCGTGGATTTGGAATTATTTATAGCCAGATTGGTAATAAGGTACACTAATTGTGAGTGCTATCACACATAGTGTCTACCAATGAAATGAATAGTGTATTAACAAATGTATTATTACCATGGAAAAGAAAATTAGAATTGGATCAGTAGTTTTGGACATGATCCCCTACATACAAACAATTTTACCTTTTTAGGGTACCGTAGCCGAATAGCAAAAAACGGAACCCTTATAGTTTCGTCATGTCTGTCTGTCTGTTTGTCTGTCCGTCGTCCGTATGTCACAGCTAATTTATTCCAAAACTATTAAGACTATACATGTGAAACTTGATAGGTGGATGTATTCTGTGAACCGCTTTCCGATTTTAAGAAAAAAATTAAAATAAAGGAGGGCTCTCCCCATACATGGAACTGAAACTGAAAATATATTTTTTCATGAAACCTATGCGTGTGTGGTATCTATAGACAGGTATTTAAAAATGACACCGAGGTTTTCTAAAACCACTTTTTCATAAAGTTAATCGTTTAAAATATATACGCTTCCAAAGTGGTAAAATGTGTCCCCCCCATCCCCCCTAACTTCTATAATAATGGAGTGAAAAATAAAAATATATATGCTGTAGATCGGGTCAGCAGTTTTAGAGATACAGCATATTTTCTAAAACCGCAAATATAACTTTGTAATTCATACAAACGCTATGAAAAACAAAGTTATTTTGCGTAGTTACTACGGAACCCTTCATGGGCGAGTCTGACTCGTACTTAGCCAATTTTTATAATACTAGTAAGTAAAGAATAACTTACAAATTCGCTTGAATTTTCGTGTGAACGAAGAACTTTGGACAAGATAACGTGTGTCGGGTCAGGTAATATATAATATTGAAGAACATTTATTAATATTATGTATTCTGTATAATTTCTATGTCAGCCAAAGAGCTTGACATCATAATTTATGTAACAATATGCTAATGAATTTATTTCTTAGAATTTTACTGGCTTTGAATTCTACAGACACAGCACATTTTAATCTGTATGTGATGTTATTTCTTATTTTGTCACGTTCGATCTCAAGGTTAGTTTTAAAATATACTACATCGATGCTTATAATTATTATCGAGATTCTGGGGATCCATAATAATATCCTACTTCTACTAATCTTACTGATATTATAAATGTGAAAGTTTGTGAGAATGTATGTATGTTTGTTGCACTTTCACGCAAAAACTACTGAACGGATCTCAATGAAATTTGGTAAGTTTATAGTTGACATTCTTCACTAACACATACTTTTTATCCGGGAATTCCGAAGTAAAAACCTCCCATGCGAATAAATTTGTGGGCAAAAGCTAGTGTATTATAAATACGAAAGTCTGTCTGACTGTCTGTTACGCTTTCACGGCTAAACATCACCGATTTGGAATTTTTTTTAAATTGAAAATAGTGGAAGACCCAGGGTAAAACATAGGTTTGAAATAGGGGATGAAAGTTTGTATGAGAAATCTAAACCGCTTAACCGATTTTAATGAATTTTGGTAGAAATATCAGGAAACACAGACTCCGGCAGGGAATTCTACTCATACTCGTA
Source organism: Tholera decimalis (assembly GCA_943138885.2). NCBI lineage: Eukaryota > Metazoa > Arthropoda > Insecta > Lepidoptera > Noctuidae > Tholera > Tholera decimalis. The sequence goes on from OW964575.2 coordinate 17,128,873, forward strand.
CGCACAATGAAAGTATTTCTAAAACTTTTTGTGCGTATGGGTGGGATGTCCACCATGTAACGATGGCGTATCGCCATTTTTAGGGTTCCGTAGCCGAATGGCAAAAACAGAACCCTTATATTTTCGTCATGTCTGTTTGTTTGTTCGTCCGTCCGTCCGTCCGTCCATATGTCACAGTCATTTTATTCCGAACCTATAAATACTACACATATGAAACTTGGTAGGTAGATATATTCGGTGAACCGCTTTCCGATTTTAGGACAAAAATAAAAAATATATAACATTAAGGGAGGCTCTCCATACATAGAACTAAAACTAAAATATTTTTTTCTACAAACCTATACGTGTGTCGTATTTATAGACAGGTCTTTAAAAATGGTATTGAGGTTTCTAAAACTACTATTTTTTTTTAAAGTCAACCATCAAAAAGATATACGCTTCCAAAGTAGTAAAATATGTCCCCCCCTCTAACTTCTATAATAATGGAGTAAAATCTCTAAAAAAAATATATGCTGTAGATCTTAATGAAAACTTTCGAAGAAAATTGGTTTGAACGAGATCGGGTTAGCAGTTTTTGAGATATAGCACTTTTTGTAAAACCGCAAATATAACTTTGTATTTCATACAAACACTATGAAAAACAAAGTTTTTTGCGTAGTTACTACGTGCGAGTCTCGCACTTGGACAATTTTTGATGTTTTGGGGGACATGGCGGTTTCCTCACGATGTTTTATTTCACGGATTTGAGAGCAATAGTGATATAAATATAACAGGCGCGTGCACAGGATTATGACAGGGTATGCGGCGGAGTAATCGGTCACAAAAACTTTTTCTTTTATAGATTTTTAGCATAGCCACAGCCACGCATCGTAGCATGGTGGCGATGCGTGGCTGTGGCTATGCTAAAATTCTATAAACGAAAAGTTTTTGTGACCGATTACTCCGCCGCATACCCTGTCATAATCTTGTGCACGCGCCTGAAATATAATATGATATAAATTACACTAAGTAATATGTTCGAACAAACGACCTGCAGTTTGTAAGCTGAGACCGTAACCACTATCCCATCATTGCTACTTAATACAGATGGATATTTAATTAAATTTATAGGTGTTTGTAGAAATTTCATTTTTGTATAATATTAATTGTTATTTACTAAAATCCGTAAAGAATGTAGTTTTCAACTTAATAGTCCCGTTAATGACCTATAAAATTTTACAAGTAATTAAATTAATGTCTAACATGAAATAAAATGTATGTTAACTACATAACTGTTTCGGAGATAACATTTATTGTGATTAGATACATTTCCAATGTAATTGAATGGTATCTATGTAAAATTCTGAAAAATAATAATTTAGTATGAGTTGATATCTATATATACAACGTGTAATTTAAAGGGTGTATACATACCAAGTGCACAGCTTTGGATGATAACGAACGATATAGGAAGGGTTTTGTAATCCTATGTCTACATGTGTGGAACTTATTAGAAATTTCAATACATTGATACCAGAGACCGAATTTTTCAAATTAAGAAGAACGAAGAGAATTATCGTTTTATTGGCAAGTGACGTGGAAAGTGATGACCCTCATAGTGCTGTGACACGTTTGTTATTACTGGTATTCAAGAAACATATGAAACCAATATTTTCGGGTCAATTCTGTGAGTCACTTATTTTGAGCTGAAACTGTGCATAGAGACTCCATACCAGATGTTGTCTTCAGTCCTTTTGGATAGATATGGGGTTTCCGTTACACGTTGTATATAAACGAAATACTAATCACTGATTAATCACGAAATCTCAGAAACTACAATTAGTAGGGCTCTCAAATTTTGCATGAGGGTTCCTTTTAGTACTCGCTAAGAATGCTGCGAAATTCCCACGGGGTCGGGATTTACACGGAAAAAACTTCCCACGTGAACGAAATCACGAGCAACTGCTAGTTTTTATAATAATGATGAGTGCCCGGACTGCCTCGTTGGTCGAATGGTCGCAAGCGTGACTGCTGAGCAAGAGGTCTCGGGATGTATTCCCGGGTCGGGCAAAAATTGTCATTGACATTCTTGTACAATCGACTCACTGCCTATACTGCCATGAATATTCCAGAAGCTATTTGAGATACACAGTACTGCTACTCGCCGCTAGATGGCGGTAGTGTCTCGAACGTATTAGAAGTCAGTCGAACTTTCTCGATATACTCAGTACTGCTACTCGCCACCAAGTGGCGTTAGTGTCTCGAACATTCTAGTCTCGAAGTTTCTCGACGTACTTCACTAAGCGACTGGCGTAACAATATAAATTTGAGATCATCGGTAACTTTGACACTTTCAATGCCTGCACATTCCACTAAATTTTATGATTTATCGTATACGGTGCAGGCTACTCGTCTGTGGAACGCATTGCCGTTGTCAGTTAGACAAGCGCAGTCACTTGCTGCTTTTAAAAGCTCTGTTGTCAATCATTTTTATACACTTCTATGATTTTACCTTGTATTTCTCTCCTTATGACATATTTATATATACAAAACATATATATTTATTTATACTTATTTATGTATTGTATTGTATTATATATATATATATATATATATACTTATATTAACTAGTTACTTTTGTGTATGTCATATATTTGAAGTAAGTACACTGACTTTCCCCTCCCCTCTTTGTTTTATGTTCTTAAAGTCCATCCAAAGGTTGTCTGGAAGATATCGCTATCAGCGATAAGACCGCCATTGTAACCATATTTTGCATTACTGTCATTCAAGTGTTTGTTTAAATTATTGGTGTACAATAAAGAGTATTCTATCTATCTATACCAAGTATTGTTCCTGGGTTATTGGGTTTTTCCGTAAGCAATTTCTCAGTAGTAACCCGGAGTTTGGAAGTTGGCGGTGTGATACCCCGTGCCTCGGAAGGCACGTTAAGCCGTTGTTCCCGGCTGTCAATTGAACATCTTTGACAGTCGGGTAGTCAGAAGCCAGTAAATCTGTCACTGGTCTAGCCAAGAGGTATCGTGTTACCCAGTTACTGGGTTGTGGAGGTCAGATAGGCAGTCGCTTCATGTAAAACCACTAATATTCAACTGTATTAGGTTAGACTGGAAGCTGACCCCAATATACAGGGTTAATTGTAAAACACCAAAAACCTCTCAGGACTATGTTACTAACATCATAATCAACAACTTTTGTTCTATGACTTTTAAAAATTCGTCATATTTTAGTTCACCAGATTTTCATACAAAAATAAAAATATTTAATTTGAATGCCCTAAATGTTACGAACTCTATGCGAAGCAAAAGAAAACAATTTATGTTATCGCTTTCTTTTGCTTTGCATAGACGCTACATGGCAGCCTAAGGTTTGACCTGGCTAGTTCTTATATACGAATTATTATATTCGATGGTTAGTTTCTACCAGCAAGCCAAATTTTCGGAATAATAAAATAAGAACCGACAAGTAACAGGTTTAGAACTTGCAAAGGCTATAATATAATTCGTATATGAAAACTAGCCAAGTCAGACCTTAGGTTACAATATATTCTCCTAAGTTATAAGAATAAATGATATTTTATGTTGTTATAAATAAATTTCAGGACTGACCATTGAACTTGGCACCCATTTAGATTTCACTTCTTTTGTCGTTGAAGTCAACAACCAAGGCATTTATGATAATATTGAACTTGGCTCTCATTTCACATTTATGTTTTTCATGGGATATCATTACTTTTTGTACATAAATTAGTAGTAGGTACTTATAACAAATTTAATACTAAATGGTTTTTTGTTAAACTACTGTATTTTCCTACGTTTCCGGGGTATAATTGTCCTTTTTGTGTTATTTTCTATATTTTCTTGTACCTTTGAAATGTTCGAATGAATTGCCCATTCAGTATCCGGAATTCTTTTTACGCGTTTTGCCTCTATGGTGTAGTGACCCTCTAAGATAATAGGTGGCGCTAGTGGTTGTAGAATACGGTTAGTTACGCGTAATAAATACGAAATTTTCCTATATTCTTATTTATAAGTACAAAAACGGAAATATTTGGATTAAAAAAAAAAATAAGGGTGATATTTAACTCGTTATATATTCACGTAAAGATCTTAAAATCCACATATAGAGATTTACAGGCACTAATTATAAGTTAAGTGAAAATTATAATAAAATGATAAAAATTACCATTTTCTGATTTTTTCCTTTGTATTCACCTAATTACTTATCTTCATGCCAAATTTGAACTTTCTAGGTCATCTGGAACTGGGTTATAGTTTTGATCTATAGGTCAGTCATAAAAATGACGATTTTTAGACGTTAATATCTAAATAACCGTTTGAGATATGTTTATAAAATTTGGAACACATATGTATCTCGCCAGTCTCAATATATAAGCCAAATTTGACAAGTTTAGGTGAAATAGTTTTTGAGTTATGAGGGGCTCAAAAGTGGCTCCAAATGGTTCGTGTAATATTACACACGGTGAGCTGCGCGCCAGTTCTTGGCTTGACACGCTCCCGCGTGTCTAGATAATACATCATTCGGTTGAAATTTCAGCATTTTTTTGCGGATTAGACTTCGAAAGTTTCCGGTGTGCACAGCGAAGATATCAATATTGTTGAAAATATGTCATATATAAATACAAATGAAGATAATTATTACATTTTAATTTCCAGAATTATCAGCAGCCTCCACCGCCACCGCCCCCGCAACAGGTGAGTTAATAATTAAACAAATGATGAACTGTAACAAAATTAGTTTTATAAAGATACTAGAAGGCGAAGCTTGTCTCCCGCGAACTTTACCACGAACAAACATAACCCTCCTTTTGCTGTCGGGTAAAAATTATAGCCTGTAACCGACCTGAAGTTTCAAGCTATTTTCATATTACACTTGGTACTTTTGAAGATTAGCGCGTTTATAGAATCAAATTTCTGCTTTATAATATTAGTAATTTTTTTTAAACAGGTTTAGCAATGTAGGTAGAATCTTGTTAAATCCTTGAACTACGCTAAATATGCCTGTCTGTAGTGGGTAGACCTTAGCCAGGCTATTGTCGCTTAAATTTTTTTATTCGGGGTTTCCATCTGTTATCACAAACAAAATTAAAACTATATCGTATTTAATAAACCTTCCAGCAACAATATCAACAACAACAACAGCAACAACAATATCAGCAGCCTCCCCCCCAACAGCAACAACAGTACCAGCCGCCACCCCCGCAGCAACAGCAGCAGCAGTTTCAACAACAACAACAGCCCCAACAACAGTTCCAACAACAGCCGCCCCAGCAACAGCAGCAACAACAGCAACAACAACAACAACATGGCCATGCTCACCATGGAGGTAATTAATTGTAGCATCTTTACATGGTGGACATCCCACCCATACGTACAAAACGTTTTGGGAATACTTTCATTGTGCGTACGGCTAAGGAGTGGAATTCCCAGCCGGAGTCTGTGTTTCCCGATAGCTATAACCTAGGGGTCTTTAAGTCAAGAGTGAATAGGTTACTTTTAGGTAAGCGTGCTTCACCTTCGACCAATGGCGATGCATCCTACCTTATATTAATGTCTTGTCCTTATTAATATACAGATAAATGGACATCAATTACTCCTATGAGGGAGCCGGTTTTTACTTTTTGAAGTACTGAAAGAAAAAAGACAAAACAAATACTTATATCGTGATTTTATTCAATTTCAGATCCCCAGTTGTTGAACCCAGCCAACATTAACCAAGAAAGAGAGTAAGTAAATTAAGATCCATTAAAAAAATCGAAATAGCGACATCTATGAACTACACATGGTACTACTTAGGTTTCGCATTATAAGTTGTAGATGGCGCTACCGCTGATGTAAATTTCAGCACGTAGAGCTTTTTATCTAATTTTAATAATGTTAACATGTCGATAATGTAGTGTGCTGCAATATTGTATTTCATACTACTTTAGCCATGAGCTCATAGATTCACATACATTAAAAAAAATAGCGACATCTATGAACTAAACGAAGTACTATTTAGTTAAGTTCAAAATTACAAGCAATAGATGGCGCTACCATATGGCGATGGCGCTTTAATATCCATTTTTACATACCGTGAATTTGGTTTGCCTCCGATAGCACGGTAAACTGTTAGGTCCGGTTATCATTTGTAGATTAGGGGAAAAGTAAGTAATGGGGGTCACTTAAGCGAAAATTGAAATAATACCAAATCTATTAATTGACTATTTATTGATTTGTTCTTATAATAAACTTTACTATTTTAACTATCAACTGAGATCAATTTTAATCACTTTGGCAAATTATTTTTGGAACAATAAAGACTTAAAAAAATACAAGTTTGATCACCATTGCCAACATTGGTTGGCAATGGTCAGCATGTCGACAATGGTGAATAACATATCTTGCTCACATAATTGCGGATTTTTCGGCGGTCCATTGACCAGCTAGCTTTATTTGTCTTCTTAGGATAAACTTAGGGCATTTAAAAACAAAAAAGACATTTTTCCACCAAAGTTAGGTAATGTGGGCGATGGCAGTCACTATGTTAGGCAATTAAAGTCACTATGTAGGCAATTGGAGAATTTTTAGGGTATATGGGGACACCAGAGAAAGAAAAGTGTTTAATAATGAAAAACCTTTTTATTTCCGGAATGAATGTTACAAAACGTATCAGTCTTCAACTTCATTATTTGCCATCTTAGTGAAGAATATCTTGACTCCGATTATCTACATAGACGAAAACCTTAGAAAAGAAATACTGCCAAGAAAATTTAACATATAATAACAATCCGGGTTTTAAATCACAATCTTAAGTGTTACAATTATTACATATAAAAAATTTAGAAATAAAAATTGGGTAATTTAAGACTTATCTTCAAAATTAGCTGGTCGAAAAATTAGATCAAAAATTTTTAGCAAAAAATAAAACCGACTTCCATATAAAAACACTGCAAAGGCAAAAATAACTTAAATTTCGGTGGTCGGTGTCATTTGTTTCGTATTTTCTTTTTTTTTCGACACCGCCTTCCGAAATTTAAGTTATTTTTGCCTTTGCAGTGTTTTTATATGGAAGTCGGTTTTATTTTTTGCTAAAAATTTTTTTTTTCACTCTTTTTAGTGGGTCGGTTTGTAATTTATCTAGTTACAAAAGCCAATATGTCAACTACTTATCACCTTTTACAAAATATTGCTTTTCCCAGTGAAGAGCCGTTAACTTTTGAGGAGTTCTCCTGGTACATCACCATCAGCTCTACTTCACCATATGCATTGTGACAAGCATAAAGGCTTAACATCTACATTCAAGTAATCTAATCGCAATCCACGAAATACTTATTATTGAGTAGTTTCGGTGGTCATCTGTGGTCTTCATCATCAGTTCAACTTCCCCAAATGGTACTTTTCGAAAGCAACTGCTCAAGGTACTATAAGAAATATTCAAAACGCTATATGTGTGCCTATAATATTTGAAGAGTTCCCTCGATTTCTCCAGGATCCCATCATCAGATCATAATTTCGTAACAATGGGACCAACTAGAACGTATACCCTTTCAAACGCATAAAGAATTTTTCAAATCGGTCCAGCCGTCTCCGAGTTATGAGGTAACATACATAAAAAAAAAAAAAAGTTCAAGACGAATTGTAAACCTCCTTTTTTTGAAGTCGGTTAAAAATGGCGCGAAGTCTTCAAATGGCTGTATCTCTCCAGCGCGTTGCGCGAATTGAGTGAGCCACCGTCCGTGCACGGTTTTGGCCCAATGCTAGCGAGTATGTATGTTAACATCACTTGAGCGCCTTCGGTTTTTGTTATTTTATAATGACCACCATTGCCAGCTGACTCCTATTGCCTACTTTTCCCCTATTGATTCTCATTACAAGTAGTATCTAAGTAAATCTGACACCAGACCTGGCAAAATACTACTACTTACAAATTAGAAGCGTCAATAGCCTAACGGCTAAGGTGTCGGACTTGTGATCGAGAGGTCACGGGTTCGAACCCCACCCACTACACTATTGCCGTGAACCCATTCCAGGCACAAGCATATTTAGCTTAGTTGGAGGTGTTAACAAGATTGCAAGTAATGTTTCGTACCAAGCGCTTCTCCTCCAAATTTATTGTGCGCACTTCCAAGCTGTGGAATTCTCTGCCGGCTTCTGTGTTCCCTGCCACTTATGACCTTTCAACCTTTAAAGCAAGAGTGAACAGGCATCTTTGGGCTCGCTCGTTCCATCGTAGACCTCATTTATCGCTTACCATTAGGCGAGATCGAGGTCGAAAGTGGGCTATTTCTGAATTTAAAAAAGTAAAAGAAATATGACGAGACGTAGATAGTATAATTATACTTTATTGTACACTAAAAATTAAAACACATTTAAATAACAATATTGCTAAAACTTTGGTTACAATGGCAGTATTATCGCTGAGAGCGATTTCTTCTAGAGATGTCTTGACATGTATAAAAGAAAAATTATTGTCATTTAACTAAAGCCCGATTTACACTTCAATAAGTACAGTAGCGAGTTAAGAACTCAGACAGTTAAGTAATAAGTAGTAAGTTGTAAGTAGCGTCCAAACGTAGGCGAGTGAGTGGTCATAAGTTGCCCGAGAAGAAGAAAAGAATATAACACGTGTTCGCGGCCGCAACCTACAAATTTATGGACTGTACTAAACTCGCCCGTCTACATGCCAGACAGTTAAGTTGGAGGGGTGCGGGAGACGCGAGAGAGGGGGCTACTTCGCACTGGACTCGCCGAAAAATAGGATCGCGATCTATTTAACTCAACGTAATCAACAACTTACTACTTAACTCGCTTTTGCCGTTCAAACTACAAAACAACTTAACTTGCCGATGACGCAAGTTAACTCGCTACTGTACTTATTGAAGTGTAAATCGGGCTTAAGTCGCTATTCATTTCCAGCCATATCCAGGAGCATATGGAAGTACCCATCGACACATCAAAGATGTCGGAACAGGAGCTCCAGTTCCATTACTTTAAGATGCATGACGCTGACAACAACAACAAGTTAGACGGATGCGAGCTCATCAAATCACTTATACATTGGCACGGTGAGTAACCTTTTATTTCAATGGAAACATTATCTACAAAAAACCTGAATGGGACTATTTTATTCAATGTTATGATCAACTGTTACTCTGGGGACCAAATCGAATAGAGCTAGTAATCAGTCTTAGGTTCTAAGTAGCTAGTACCCGTATTAGGTTCTTAGTATCTAGTAACCGTATTGGGTCTTAAGTAGCTAGTACCCGTATTAGGTCCTAAGTAGCTAGTACCCATTTTAAGACTTATGTATCTACTATCCAAATTAGGTTCTAAGTAGCAAGTACCGGTATTAAGGCCTACGTAGCTAGTACACGTATTAGGTCCTAAGTAGTTATTATCTGTATTAGTTTCTAAGTAGCACGTATCCTAAGTAGCCAGTGCCTTTATAAATAAGGTCTTAAGTAGCTAGTACCCGTAGTAGAGTCTAATTATCTAGTAGCCACATTAAGGTTCTAAATAGCTAGTACCCGTATTAGGTTCTAAGTAGTTAGTACCTGGATTAGGTCCTAACTAGATAGTACCCGTATTAGGTCCTAAGTATCTAGTACCCGTATTAGGTTCTATATAGTTAGTATCAGTATTATGTCTTATGTAGCTAGTAACCGTATGGGGAAACACGTTGCTAGTATCCGTATTCAAACTAAAAAAACGATTAATCGTATAAGCTCGTCAGTGGCCGTATTAGGTTCTCGGATACTAGCTACTTGCTAGTATACATATCGTAAATTTGTGATATTTTTGTAAACTTTGTTGAAACCATGGGCTATATGTGCACCTTCTTACCCCTTCCCGGTGCTCAAATCTACATATATTAGTTTTGAATTGAAATTTATGCTTTTAAATTGAGAGCTCTTTTCCGTTGTAAGTCGAGTGGAGTAGATAAAGTTTTCCTAAAGCAGACTTCATGAAAATGGGCGTAGTTTGTGTCAAACGTTTTGCGAGTAATGTCGGATTACCTGAAAATGTCTAATGTGATGTCTTATGTCGCATAATAGCGTATCATTATAAGCAGAAATAATAAATAATTATTGGAGAATTTTTACTTGCCCTGATTTCCAACTTATTTAGTTTTTTTATTAGACTTTGTCTTTTTTCAGCCTATTTTTAATTCATTTTAAAAGTTGTATTTGGTAATTTTAAGGTTAAAGGCTGGTAATGATAGTTATATAGATTTGTGCTTAAGGGTTTATGGTTTAAAACAAGAAAATAATATTTACTCTTTTTTTATTGACGAAAAATTGAGAAAATATTTTTTTTTTAATTTCATACGTATTTTTGCCATTTTTATAAACCATAAATTACTATTCGCTTGGCTATATTTTCTGTTATATTTGTTCGTGTTTGTTTGGTTCGTGGGCGTAATTATACAATAACGTCAAGAGACGTGGCGGTCCAACGTAAGCCTATCAATAATTATAAAAGTGGCAAAGATAAAATAAATAAAAAATACTTATATCAAAATTCATCTGTGTTTGTCTCCTTTTTCTATGTGTGTCGACGCTGCCGCTTGGGATCGTAACATCATTGGGACGCCATATTGTACATCTTCGTCTTGGTGGGAAACATTATGGGTATATTTAATTTATTATAACGTTATTCTTATTTTATATTCGGCCTAAAACGATGTTTTTTGATTTAATGCATAATTATATCTTTAATTGTCGCAATAATTTCTTCAACTTAATGTAAAATACAAAACCATAACTAAAAAAATATTACAATCGCCTTGAAAACATAAAACTGTAAATCATAAACTGTTGCACTAAATAAAATTACAAAACTCACATTAAAACCTTCATATACAACAAAAAAATCCCGTCCTGCCTGTCACTGTCACTTTTGACATTTAAATTTTTCTTTTTTAAAAATAGAGCAAGGCCACAAACAGGCTCCACAAGCCGGCACGCCGCCCGTTGGTGAAAAAATATTCGGTGATGACGAATTAGTGAACTTAATAGACCCCATTTTAAATATGGATGACCATAACAGAGATGGGTACATAGACTATCCTGAATTTGTGAGAGCGCAGCAAAAAAGTCAGCAAAAGCAGGGTGGACAATAAGTTTTAAGAATAGTGTGTGGTAGGGCTAGATGGCATTTGATGACGAATACGGTGTTTTTTAATCTGTGGTCATGACTTAGGCTAACATTTGAAGATGAATACGGTTTTTTTATCTGTGGGGTCAAGACTAGGCTGGCAAGAAAACCAGCACGACCAGATTTCTTCTTGCCTATAATTTGAAAGAATGCAGCGTATCATTTAATGCATAGACAATATTTCTGACGGTGTAAGTACTCATAAATTGATAACAATTTTTATTATCATGTGTATATCTTAAGTTTATTTCTTAAAAATTTACTTAAAGTAATGCAGGGAATAGTCGATTCTGTTTTTCATATACTCATGGTATCTTTTAAGCTCAGAAATATTTATAAATACAAAAATTATTAGAAAATTTGTATGTATTTTTTTATAAAAAGGTAACTAGCAATGTGGGTAGAATTCACATTACTAGCAAACTTGTTAACCCCTCCAACTAAGCTAAATATGCTGTGTTTGGAGAGGTTCACGAAAATATATTCAAATTATTTTCTATACATTTGTTTTTCAAATAGAGTGATTTAATTTATTTTACTGGAAACACATAAGTTTCTCCTTTATTTCATCGGTATCATAATGCTATCTAGTGCCTCCTATACCAAGCCACATTCCGGAGAATTTAATGAACTGAAAACGTATGAGATTTGTATAAAATACTTTTTTGATGCAGTTTTTAAATGAATAAGAATTTTTGATAAGAATGAGAACATGGTTTAAGAAGACTTATTCATGACATGCCTGTGACTTTTTTAACAGACTGCCCCGAGACAGTTTTGCAAAATAGAGTGTAGAAATAATGAGGGCACCACTGTCGTATGTGTCAATCTCGAATATATATCCATATCAATGGCGCTGCTTATGAAAGACTTAAAATCTACAAAAACTTATCGATGAGCCGAAGCTTCGTTATAAAACGTTTAATTTTACCTGTCTTTGTGTCACACTCTGTTTTGTCTAGCTGAACTTAACTTTTTTGTTCTCATATAATAATGGAATATTTTTGTATCGCTCATACATGATGTATACAAACATATTGATATGCAAAGGTATATAGTCCCGTGGTCATCTTGTTCTTTGAATAAAATTGCAACAAATAATTACCACACCCCAGAAAATATTATTCAAGCGCCTTGTAGAGTCTGTTTCGCTTAAAAAGTCTCACTTAATAGTTATTTCGTATCAAATTTTATTATCAAACCTAGTATTCTTGTATATGTACTTCCATTTATTTCCGCAGAACTTCTATCGTGAGACTAACTGACATCTGTCAATAAAATTGACAGTCATAGACAAAAAAGAAACTTCTGTCATATCCCCACTCAGTAATTTAACTGCAGATTTGTATTTAACTAAAATGTAATTCCATTTGTGATTTATCTTAATTAACGTTAAATTACATAATTTAAATTACTTATGGATAGCCTTGTGCCAACAAAACAAAAAAAAATTGTTTATTATTTGTATATTTTGTGTCTTAAGTCCTGCTCAAAAGTGATCTTCCAATTTATTTATTTTTATTTTGGCTGGAATAATATAAAATAAATAATATACCGTCATTTCAATGTAAATGAGTGCATTGAGAGATTGTTATTTTAAACAAAAAATACATTTATAAAAATCGATTAAACTAATCGAACTTCGTAAGAAATTCGGTTAGTTCAATTCGGTTTTTACTTAAAAAAGTCAATACCAAAATGAAAACTTTCAATTTAAAAAACCCCTCGAATTCATAGATCTGTCTCTTTTTTTCTTAAATATGTAGTTTATTTTTATCTAATAAAAATAGGTAAACGAAAATTTAATTTAATTTTTAGATGAATCTTCCTTCCACTGTGACATCTAGTACTTTTTTAGTGTTTTTTTTATTTTATTTAAATAAATACTATGTTTCAGCCATTGTTTTCTCATAAAATATGTACTTAGTGTAAAGTCTCAAAACGTTTTATGAATACAGAGTCAAGTAAATTTACTAGACAAATTCAGTTGACTTGATTAGAATCTCCTTGGATTAAAAAATGGTTTGTAAAAACAGGATTTACTTCACATGCGAAATAAATATCTTGTCTTTACTGTTGATTGGATCCGTCATAGTTCTTTAATTTCCGTATCCTACCCTTTTTAGGGTTTCGTAGCCGAATGGCAAGAAACGGAACCCTATAGATTCATCATGTCTGTTCGTCGGTATGTCACAGCCATTTAATCCGAAACTCTTAGGACTACACAGTTGAATTTGAGTGGTAGATGTATTCTGTGAATAGCTTTCCGATTTTAATACAAAAAAAAAATATAAATTAAGGGGGGGAGGGGCTCGGTTCTAATTTAGCTTACCAAAAATTTTACCTGATGACAAAAATTACAATTTTAATGAAAGTTTGTGGAATTTTCTTGTAAATTTATTCGATTCTGCATTTAAGGTACTTTTTTATTTTAACTGTATATAAATGTGTAGTCTTCCATAATAAGAAGTAAAAATAATATTTTTTATCAACATTTTCTATAATAAATCCTGGACATAAAAAGGCCTGAACTTATTTTAATTGAAGTAAAATGGCTGTTCTTTCTTCTTTTTTATTTTCCCGACTTTGTGTGTAAAAAGAGTGTTATGTTTTCTTTTTTTTAATGGTTGTGTAAGTAATAGTGTAAGACGGTGTCGATATCAATAAAATTTATATTGATTCATATGCTTTTTAATTTATAATAATTATGTAATATACAGTAGCAGTACTCCTGGACACAATACCTATTGTTAGGAGGTTCTGCTCAGAAGCCTTGACTGTTTTATTAAAAGAATATTAAATATTTAAAATAATATGTATATATAAATATAAAAAACAAAGTAAGTATTTCTAAAGAGTTTTCTTTACATAGTTTTAGGGCTTACTCGTAGATATATTTTATTGATGTAATTATAGGCTTTTTTCTTTTAAATATTATCTTCTTGGTAAAAATAGTTTCGTCGCTTTAACAGCTGATTTAGTTTCCTCTATTCTCTATAGAATGTGTATATATATATGTACTAATAATACAATATACTCTGATATACTAATAATAACAATTCAAGGAGAGAGATCTTTTGCCATGTTTTTGAAATGGTTTCTGCTTAATGTCCACATATATGATACCCAATAATCCTATCTTAACATATGTAAGTATTCTAAATTGGTGGTAATCCCCAAAACAAATGATAACTACGCTAGCTAGGACCATGGTTGTAAGTTAGTTTTTTATTTGTGAATATTAATTATATTTTAGTATTGTGTTATATATTAGTACTGTATATATAGTTGGTTTGGTCGCCTTTTTAACTAAGGAATTAATAAAAATTATGTGGTTAACTGCTAAGCAATTTTCTGTACCTCCAAAAGTATTAATCGTAGCAAAATTATTCTTAGACCAAAAGACAGAATCGAAAGTAGTAGGGAAGTAATTTTAATTATTTTATTAAATTCCCTTTGTCCCCTTTAACGGGGACACGGACTACGGGGACAACGGGAATACACCAGTTTAAGGATACATTAAAAAGATATAAATGACCTTCTGTAGCTTTACAGCCTTTTAGTTAGTGCAGGGCAGAATTGTAAAAATAATTGGGAAGAGACTTGATCCCACGTGTCACGGGAACCTTGTGACGGCTGCAGAGAATTTATTTTTTATGTAGGTACCAGAAAACAACAGAATAAATTATTTTTTTTATTTAAATATACAATTTCAGGCGCCGAAAATAAAGAATTGTTCGTTTTAGAAGATGACTTTTTGGAATCCACGACAGATGGCAGTTTGAAGGCTATGGATCAAAATGACGATGGGTACATCTCTTGGCTAGAATATAAAGCTGTTGTTGAAGATCCTAACATAGTTTCTAACAAATAAACATAAGGATTGAGAAATAACCACCAAAAATACTACGTTATTTTTGATGCCAGCAATAAGTAACAATTTTTTTATAGTTTAAAAAACTAAAAACTAGATTAGCTTTTAAAAATATCATTGTTTATGAAAATATGCTAAAATATGCTCAGACGAGTTGCCAGATATTGTGCTGAAAACGGTCTTTAATGAAGTCGTTTAAAATTTATGGATGGGCGGTAATGCAACGTATGCGACTTAGAAGTTTTCGGTTACACAATTGACGGGAACCGGCGCTGGTTGGAACAAAAGACAAGAGTCCAGCGTCGTATAGGAAAGGCAGCACTAACCTTGATAATCCAGGATATTCAGGACTGCCAGCACTCTGATCACAGTTCACCACCACAGTATAACCGTTCTTCTGCTACGAATTGGTCGCACAAAACGACGCGACCGTTCGAATGCGATTCGATGCGTTTGTGCTCTAACGCGACTCGACAGCCATTGAAGGTCCGATCCTGTCCATCGGAAGATCCAGACGCGATCGATTTTTCTAGAGCGGTATAGTCTCTCTCCCTCACTCTCGAATAGACGAAGGTCTAGTGCAAGGGAGAAAGGATAATATGCGGAAGGGGAATGTCTAACCAATTAGCGATTATGCGTGTTGCCAATAATTAAAAATATAAACGAAAAGAATCGTATATCAGCGCAACCATTTCCCCGGGCTTGAAGGGATGCCTTCAAGAGTGAGGCAAACCACAAGAAAACTAATCTATTCGATAATTACTATCCTATAACTACGAAACTAAATACCTAATAACTAATATTAACCTAACCTTAAAGACGAATTAAATAAACTACTGGTTAGGCAATGGGCAAAGACGCACCACGGGACGCAAGTAGGATCCGGTGGTTGTCTTAACCCGAACGATACGAGTGACTCCGGTTGAGTCAGGGAAAATTTCCTCCACGACACCCAAAGGCCAGTGTAGTGGGGGCGAGTTGTCGGATATAAGAATCACGACCGTGCCGACAGAGACCGGATCGACCGGCGTGTTCCATTTGCGGCGAGATTGCAAAGTATGGAGATATCCAGTTCTCCAGCGCTTCCAAAACGACTGTACTAACTTATCTAGTAGCTCGTGTCTAGCAGTAAGAGTTCTCTCGTCTATTTCCTCGGCAGGCAAGTATTTCAGAGGCGTGAGATTCAAAAAGTGCGCTGGAGTCAATGCGAGCGGCTCTGAAGGATCACTAGAGAGTGTCCTACAAAGAGGTCTAGTGTTCATTACCGATTCTATTTGAATAAGAACGGTACTTAATTCTTCAAACGACAGAATAGTATCGCCTATGACCCGATATAGGTGTGACTTTAAACTTTTAATATTAGCTTCCCAATTGCCGCCAAAGTGACTAGCCGTCGGGACATTGAGTGACCAATCTATTCGATTTATAGCTAATGTATGACCATATTCCGAATTATGGTACTTCGAACAAAGAAATGCGTGAAGTTCCGAGAGTTTCCGTTTAGCGCCTATGTAATTAGTCCCGTTATCGGAATAAACTCTACTAACCGGGCCACGCCTTGACAGGAACCGTTTAAAGGCGCCCATAAAACTAGCTGTGCTAAGATCCCCAGCGAGCTCTATGTGCACCGCGCGTGTAGTCATGCAGACGAACAGACACACGTAGGCCTTGGTGGAGCGAACACCTCGACCGCGAGACATCGTAACCTTAAACGGACCGGCGTAGTCCGTGCCCGTGTGGACGAATGGCTTAGCGGTTTGAACGATACGACAAGAGCGATGATCGGCCATCTCAGGAAAGCTCTGCTTAGGGCGCAGCCGAAAGCAGGGAAGGCACTTATGGATCCTATTCCTAATTAAATTGCGTGCAGAAAGGATCCAATACTTCTGACGCAAGAGCGACATTAGCAGGTCGGGACCTGCGTGACAGTTCAATTTATGATGATAATCGACTAACAAATTCAAAACGAGGTCCTTGCTTGGAAGCAGAATGGGATGTTTCCCATCATAACTTAAATCCGAGTTTCTTAAACGGCCTCCGACTCTAATGAGTCCGTCTTCGAGAAACGGTTTTAAGTGTCGAAAAGCAGGACTACAATGTTTGCCTTTCCTGAGTTTAACCAACTCAGTGGAGAAATAAAAGCGTTGAAGCTCGCGAAGTATGAGCAATTCAGCGAAGTTGTAATCCGCTGCCGCCATGCGGTAACCAATAGGCAATAGTTTAGCGAAACGACAAATGTAAATTACTACTCGAAGTAATTTACTCCAAGACGAGATACGATCGACCAAAGAAAGAATAGTAGATCTTTCGGTTGGTGTAGCGGAGAGCAACGAATGTTTCTTCTCTTCAGGCACTTCGCATACCGAAGAGGGATTGAAGGGGACGACAGGCCACTCTGAAACGTCTAAGCTGGCCCACGGAGGACCACTGAACCAAAGCGGATGATCAATGATTTGGGAAGGTGTGAGCCCACGTGACAGACAATCTGCGGGATTGTCCGTACCGGACACGTGATACAGGTTTTGTGGCGATAAGTCGTCCTGTATTTTCGAGACTCTGTTGGCCACGAAGGTGTTCCACCGATGGGGCGACGAATGTACCCAACAGAGAGCGACTGTTGAATCCGAAAATGCGAATATGTTTCGAAATATAATGCGGTTTTGACAAGCGACTACGACATTTTTTATGAGTTGAGCTAGCACAAGAATAGCGCACAGCTCCAGACGAGCAAGAGAAACGACCTTTTTAGGGGAGACCTTCGACTTAGCGGTCAACAACCTAACGATATTGCCATCACTATTTTGAACGTGGAAGTAAATAACCCCCCCGTATGCTTTCTCACTGGCGTCCGCGAAAGCCAATATAGTAACCACACTATCGCCGACGATACCAACGTGACGTGGGGTCCTTATATTACAGAGCAAGGGAAGCTCTTCTTTGAAGCGAATCCACAGCCTGACTATATCTTCAGGTGGAGTATCATCCCAGTCACAATCAGACAGCCAAAGCTGCTTGATTAGAAGTTTAGCGTACAGGACAACAGGTGCGACAAATCCCATGACGTCCCATATTTTAGCGACACACGACAATATTGTACGCTTAGTACAAATCTGAGCGGGAGTATTAATTTTCATGCCGAAGTTGTCCGACGTAGGTGACCAACACAAGCCCAGTACTTTATGTTGGTCGGACTCATCGAATTCCTTGACAACTGGCAGGCGGTGCGAGGGTGGGATCGAATCTAATACGACTTGGGAATTACTGGTCCACTTAACTAGCTCAAATTGACCAGCCTTCATGAGACCTATCATTTCCGAAGCGGTGGAAATGCCCTCGTCTTCCGTGCGAACGGAATGGACGTAGTCGTCCATATACAACCCCGCAGCGACAATATCTTTGGCCTGAGGGTAGGAGTCACCCTCATCCTCAGCCAACTGCTTAATAGTTCGAAGTGCATGAAAGGGGCTAGACTTAAGCCCAAAAACGACACGATTAAATTCATAAACCTGTAAAGGTTCTTGCGGGGAAAAGCGATACAAAATGCGTTGGAAACGCCGATCAGATTCCCGGACTCCAATGCTGAGAAACATCTGACGAATGTCTGCGGAAAGCGCTATCGAAAACAAACGAAAACCAATAATAATATTGAACAAGTTCCCTTGTAGGTTCTGTCCACCATACAAGAGATCATTAAGCGAGATGCGGGTAGTAGTTTTACAACTACCATCGAGAACGACACGAAGTTTGGTTGTGACCTTATCATCTCGGATCACACCATGATGCGGAATAAAATACGAACTTCCCGACGAATCAGGATTCGTAGATGAAATGTAGCCCTTTTCTAAATATTCCCGGATGACACTGTCATACGCGACCCTTAATTGTGGAGAAGCTTGCATCTTCCTTTCCAAGCAGTAAAACCGACGTTCACTTGCTTGGCGCGAATTGCCAAGGGATTCGACACCAGCCTTGAAAGGCAAAGCTACTACGTAACGTCCCTCACTATCCCGAGTGGTAGTGCGGGTGTAAAATTCCTCACACAATTGGTCGTCCGGGCTGAATACCGGGGGAACACTCACTTCCTCTAATTCCCAGAATTTCCGGACAGCAGAGTCTAATGTGTCCGCGATACAGCAATGCGATACGGTCGAATTACCGTCAGTACATGCTGGTGCGTCACCTACGATCACATAGCCAAGGACCGTTTCTAATGCGAGCGGCGATAAATTCGAAGTCGATCCTTGAACTCTGTTCGACAAAAGCAGGTGCGGAAAAATCGAAGCGCCGATCAATACGTGAATCGGGCCTGATGAATAATATGTATCGTCTGCCAACGGTAAGTCTTCGAAGTTAGACAGTCGCGAAGTGTCGACTGTCGCGGTTGGCAGACGTTCGGTAATCCTATCTATTACCAACGACTCAATATCATAAGTTATATTATGATCGAAACGAGAATGAATTTTAAATTGTACGGAACCTTGAATGGGTTTACTCGAACCTCCTATACCCCTAACAGTGGAACAAGTAGGTCTATTATTTATGTTTAATCCTAAACGTTGACAGCAATCGCGAGTAATAAAGCTACTCTGAGACGCGCTGTCCAACAATGCACGAACGCAATGTTCGTGACCACGAGAATCTAGAATAACGATACGTGCGGTACCCAACAACACAGTTCTAGAGCCTTTATAAGGGCCGACTGCACTTGAGCATAATGCTACATCCGAGTTCGCGGGAATCGAACCCGCGCTCGGCTCTTCGACTGAGCGTGACGGCGACATATTTGACGCAGGCCTATTTCCAAAACATAGCAATGTATGATGTTTGTACCTACATTTTTTACATGTAGACGTCGACTCACACGCAGACACGCGATGACCACTACTTAAGCAATTTATACACAAGTTGTTTGACTTAACGAATTTAAAACGTTGATCGGGGTTATAACTCTTAAAAACCGTACACTTATAAATGTAGTCATGGTTTTCCTTACACAAACTACAAGCGACTGGTTGAGAACTGGACACATATGCGTTAGTTGATTTACGATCTAAAGGCCTTTTATTAGTATTGACTCGAGCAACAGGTATCGAAGTTCGTTCTAAAACCTTTATATGATCACTAACGAAATTAACTAAATCGGAAAACAATGGGATTTCGGATCCATTCGACTTTAATTGATAATTGGATTCGAACGTACGAACGGTGTCTGGGTCCAGTTTTTTAAGCGCGACATGCAATAATATAAAATCAGCCAGGTCACTGACTTTTGTATGTTTTAAAGCAACTACCGACGAAGCGAACTTATCAATAAATAATTCTAAACTACTAGGGGTACCTGATGTAATAGATTTAAATTCAAATATTTGAGTTAAGTATGAAGTTGCCGATTGTCGACTATCTTCATATTTTTTACAAAGCAAATCGAAAATGAGTGGGTAATTATCCGCAGACGGGGTAATACCAGCGAAAATTGTACGAGCTTTATGTGTTAATTTACCTAATAAATAATATAATTTCTCACAGTCTGTTAGAGAAACATTATTATGCACGACATTACGATAACTAGCGACGAATAATGGCCAATTCTTAATATCTCCGTTGAATTCGGGTATTTCAATTGGCGGCAATCGAGGTGACCTTTGGACCTCACTATGAGAGTGAGCCGTCAGGTTCTTCTCAGCCCGTAAAATGCGCCCTAAAAGGTCTTCGAACGCAGAAAGCGATTGATAATCTACAACATATTCAGGGTTTAATTTTAGCTCATGAATAACAATTTCATCCAAAGCACTTTCAAAATCCACACGTAGTGATTGTACTAACGAGATGTCGCACAAAAATGATTCCTTAACGCTTTCATCCGAATGAATGTGTTTTATTTTATCTGCAATACTCTGCATGCGAGCAAAGATACGATCTCTCTTTGCTATCAATCTTTTAAGAGTAATATCGGTCGGTGCCATATTTATGAGCTATGAATATCAAACTAATTATTATAAGAAATATTTAGTAACTACCCACCGTTTTGCGAAATAACGGCCGGGTGCGCGACGCGGTCTCGAGTAACCTTGACTCGACCGATTGGTATTTTACTTTACAAGTAACGATAATTAACTACTAAGCGGGGTTGCGAAATTCCTTACTAATCGATTATTAGCTAGGAAGACACGAAAACGACGTAATGAATTACGATGTACTTACTTGCCACGCGTTGGCAAATAAGTATCTATGCGGGGTTGACTACGAAATACGAATACGAAACTACGATATACCTAGCGAATTCTAGGGAATGGCTGTGCTGATTATTATCCGGCTCGAAGGACCATTAAATGGATGGGCGGTAATGCAACGTATGCGACTTAGAAGTTTTCGGTTACACAATTGACGGGAACCGGCGCTGGTTGGAACAAAAGACAAGAGTCCAGCGTCGTATAGGAAAGGCAGCACTAACCTTGATAATCCAGGATATTCAGGACTGCCAGCACTCTGATCACAGTTCACCACCACAGTATAACCGTTCTTCTGCTACGAATTGGTCGCACAAAACGACGCGACCGTTCGAATGCGATTCGATGCGTTTGTGCTCTAACGCGACTCGACAGCCATTGAAGGTCCGATCCTGTCCATCGGAAGATCCAGACGCGATCGATTTTTCTAGAGCGGTATAGTCTCTCTCCCTCACTCTCGAATAGACGAAGGTCTAGTGCAAGGGAGAAAGGATAATATGCGGAAGGGGAATGTCTAACCAATTAGCGATTATGCGTGTTGCCAATAATTAAAAATATAAACGAAAAGAATCGTATATCAGCGCAACCAATTTATTTGACGCAATATGGCTTAAAATTGGAAAATCATTAATTTTTTTACTAAATCAAAACAAAAATATTATTTTAAATTAGTCTATTTAAGTATTGGAACTTTTTATTAGATGATATTTTTCTATATTAGCTGAATTTTAAGGAAATAATGAAACTTCATTATCTTTATTATTAATATAATAGTTGTGTAAGTATATGTTACTATTTTATGTTTGTTTTATTTTGTTTGTCCAGCAATCTTGTTGACCCATCCAAAAAAGCTAATTACGCTTGTGTCTGGGTATAGGTTCACAGCAATAGTGTAATGGGTGGGGTTCGAACCCGAATTGCGACCTCGCTATTAGGCTGTTGACGCTCCAAATTCTTCTATATGTATAATATTAAGATAATAGGTTATGTTGCATGATAGTATGAACAATGTGGTAGATTAAATTACGGTAAACCACAGAAATCTTAATAATAAGGCAATAGAAATGCTATCTACTACTGGGACGCGTGTCGCCGGTTCGCAGCTACCACCACATAAACAAACAATAGATACACACTTTCGCATACACATGCATTTTGCATTATTACAACAAAATTAAACTTTAAGCGATGACATTACGCAATATTTTCTAAAAACGCATAATCTCAGGTGGCGTAACGTGTGCGAAAAGCAGAGAAAGATATCGCGCGCTCACTCTCACTAAGGAATAGTGCAGTGAAAAGCTCGTAATGCTAATATTATTATCGAATATTTTCTGTTGAGCGTTAATAGCCAAGGAGTCTCGTAACAATAGATAACTAATTTATTGAAAGTTTTCATTCCTCGACGCGCTTTTAGACGATTTATTTAGGAGAAAAGGGAATACAATAAAACGTTAAGTGTAAGTATATTTTTTTATTATTTAGTTATACAAATCTTAAACGCTCTCCAGTACTTCACCTTATGGGAAAAAAACAATGACTAAATCAAATAGCGCAATAATGGCACACCTTAATACCGAACAATCTATACTTATAATAAATCTGTAGAGAGGTCAATTCTGTACATGAAATATATTTCCAAAATAACTATCACGGGGGATTGGGGATCGATACTGATGTCAAAAATGCAATCAGTAAAATTTTTGTCTGTCTGTCTGTCTGTATAAACGTTATAGAAACAAAAACTACTCGACGGATTTTAACGAAACTTTGTTAATCTGTCTGTTACATCAACATCACTGAACCGTGAGGAAGGACATAGGCTACTTTTTTTTTTTTACGAAAAACGACGGAAATGCGGACGAAGTCGCGGGCAACACCTATCTATACTAATAATATAAGGCTGAAGAGTTTGTTTGTTTGTTTGAACGCTATAATCTCAGGAACTACTGGTTCGAATTGAAAAATATTTTTTTACATAAATAGTCAATTTATAGAGAAAGGCTATAGGCTATATATCATTACGCTAAGGCCAATAGGAGCGGAGCGCCAATGAAGAATGCTTCAAAATCGGGGTTAAATTTATCGTTAGCCCAAAATAACTATTCCATGCGGACGAAGTCGCGGGCAAAAGCTAGTGAAGAATATACTTTATTGTTCACCAAAATAAATTGTTACACAACTGTTTTACGTAAATTCTACGGTTATGATGGCGGTCTTATCGCTTATAGCGATATATTCTAGACAATCTTAGGATGGATTTATGATATCCGGATCTTTCGGAAACCTGTAATAATAGCATTGGATAAAGTAAAACAGATGCATAAATAACATGAAAACGTATCGATCCGATCCAACTTAATCCATTATACTTACAATATACATAATAATATGTATCCTTAATTATTTTGTCATAAAAAATATAAATACTGAACACGTCAATGATATAAGGATACCCAACGCAGACTGTTATTTAACTTACCTACGTACATATATACAATAATAAGCCTACCTCCTATTAATTTTCTGAATGAAAAAATAGTTAAAAAGTACGAATTAATACATATATAATCGTTGAAAAACGACTTTTTATAAACTATTTAAACAGGAAAAAAAACATGCTTAATGAAAATACGTATTGAAATATTTAACGAAAAATTATATTTCATTCGAATTTCGGTAAAACTACGTATTAACTATTAAGCTAAAGGTTTAATAATTTACCGATACAAAATATAATAGTGGCACGTCACTAATTCGCGGCCAACTCATGCGGCGTGTTCCTGGAATGTACTACGTAAACGGCAAAATTGTTTATTGCGCATGACTAATATTTCATTGCTGCTTTTAGTAGTTTTAATAATAGACATGAACAAGCTTAAGTATTAATGGTAATTGAATTGAGAAAAAAAATCGTTTTCTGTGATAATCGTAGTAGTGGTGGTGAAAATATTTGATTTGATTATATTTTTTAAAAACGACATTATTTCAAAAATTAAGTACTTACATATGAAATATTATCCCTTTATTTGTAAAGTTACAAATTTTGGAGGTTTCCGCTGTTGGATATGCTGCAAAACACCATGTTTACCTCCGCGTCCCAAACAACACAAGTAACCGCAACAAACGCTCTACGCGCACTTGTGGTCTATGTGTCACATGCGCGGCGACAAGGTCACGCGTCTTTGCGACTTCTATTGCCTTATTATTAAGATTTCTGTGCGGTAAACACATAAAAATATGCGTACTCTACTGAAACAGTTTTTTTTTAACACAGACCACATTGACAGGCCCGTTGGTATAGTGGTCAGTGGTCCTAACTGCTATGCGCAAGGTCGTGGGTTCGATTCCCACCTAGGACAAATGTTTGTGTGATGAGCACGGTCATTTGTTCTTTGTCTGGGTGTAATTTATCTATAATATGTATGTATTTAGAAATATATATGTATGATAATCAGTTGTCTAGTATCCATATCACAAGCTCTGCTTAGTTTGGGACTAGATGGCGTTGTGTGAAAAAAGTTGTGGAATATTATTATTATTATTATATGTGGACTCGTAACGCTTCCAACTTGAATATGATATTAAACTCAACATAAAGCTAAAAACACAGAACATTGACGAAGTGGGACAGAAATCGTAGATTCGACATAGAAGTGAGACAAAGATCTCGGCACAACGTAAAGACAACCAATCGTACATGACATTTTGCATTAAGGGTCGGGTTAAAATCTGTCAAACCATGATTATGACATGTGACAGATTATAATATTATATCATACTAATATTACAAATGTGAATGTTTATGAGGATGGATTTATCAGTTTGTTATTTACTCTTTCACGCAAAAACTACTGGACAGTAAGTAGATAGTTGACAATCTTTGAATAACACATAGGCTACTTTTTATCCCGGAATTCCCACGGCACGGATTCACGCGGGAAAACTGTCCCACGTGAACGTAGTCGCGGGCAGAAGCCTGTAATGAACCTGTAATTTTTTGTTACACTTGTGTTCATTCCCTTTTATTTGTTATTTTGATGTAATTTTATTACTGTAATCAAAAGTCGGTAACTGTTAATAAAGGGAACTAATGGTACGTGACATCTTACATTACAGGCCAGGCTAGAATCCGTCACACCATGATTATGACATGTGACAGACTATATCAAGGGAAATAATCGTACAAGTGATCTTACATTGAGGGTTGGGTTAGAATCTGTCAAACCATGATTATGACATGTTACAGACTATATCAAGGGAAACAATCGTAGATGACATCTTACATTAAGGGCAGGGTAAAAATCTTACAAACCATGATTATGACATGTGACAGACTATATCGACGCTGTAAAGGAAAAATTATCCAAGCGACATCAGACTAACTTTACAGTAGAGTAGTTTAAAGTTTGAATTTTCAGAAAAAAAATCGTGTAAATTCTTATAATGGTCCAAAAAGCCTAATTCGTAGAAATTTATTTGGATTTTTTTAAATCTACATTATAGTATACTACAATGTAGAAAAAAAAATTCAAACTTTAAACTGCTCTACTGTAAAGTTAGTCTGATGTCGCTTGGATAATTTTTCCTGTACAGCGTCGATATAAAGGGAAATAATCGTACATGTGATCTTACATTGAGGGTTGGGTTAGAATCTGTCAAACCATGATTATGACATGTGACAGAGTATATAAAGGGAAATAATCGTAGATGACATCTTATATTAAGGGCCGGTTTAGAATCTGTCAAACCATGATTATGACATGTGACAGACTATATAAAGGGAACCAATCGTACATGACATGAATACATTAAGGACCCGGTTACAATCTGTCAAACCATGGTTATGACATGTGACAGATAATGTTTTGTGATTGTGTGTGTGTGTTATGGAAACCCTACCTGAAACTAGGGGTGAGTAAAAACATCATAAATATTTTGTAAGTTTATATTTATTACGTGTACGATCATGGCTAAATAATAACAGCTGCAATGGTCAGTCCTTAGTACTCTTTCAGAGTGGAGGCGGGCGCGGTTGCTAGCGTGGGCGCGTGAAATTCAAAATGTATGCAGATGCGTTCACGTGGTGACGCGGGTGTTTCTAATGGCTCAGTCCGCCCGTATCGTTCACAGTGATATAGCGTCTGTTAGGTGACTACGCTTGTGGTTCTAAACCATTTTGATTCACCCGCCGAAGCGTCGCGTCGTGAATCGTCATGCAGTACAACATCGCACTGCTATTTGGCAGAGCAAACATCTGCAACATTTAAATAGGTCAGCCATAAATAAATTATGGGAAGAAATAAAACTTCATATATTGCAATTTCCATTTCAAGTATGATTTTTCCATTAATAAAAGCAGATCTTCATCCATGTCTTCTAAATACGTAGCAAAGTTTGAGAACGACCAAACACATGTGCTATGACACTCGTAGCTCGTTCGGCACTGTGAATACGCAGACGCCAAGACCCGAGCGACCGCGCCCGCGCCCGCACCCGCTAGTGCAGTCTGATTGACCACTTAGCCTCGGCGGTGTCACACGGTTTAGACGGTCGGCCTCCAGTCTAACAGGAATTAGTGGAATACTAGCGTTTTTGATATAGCGACTACCTATCTGATGTCCACAACCCAGTCACTGGGTAACACAAAACTCTTTGGCAAGACTCTTGTCAGAATTTTCTAAAAGTAGAGTCGGGACTAACGGTACTTTCAGAGGCACAATGGAATTTGTGCATTTTGATATGTTAAGTTACCCATTTATGGACCAACTTGGTCAAGAGTTGTGATCGACCCGTGTTGCTGTCATTATTTAGCCACGAGCTCTTCTTTATTTTTATAATATTTTTTTGTGAATAGGCACATAGGTACTCCATTTTTATTTCGTTTTTCGTAACTAGTTAGCTTACATTTCGTGTTTTAATAATATGTAAATAAAAATAATGATTATAAAATAACGTTTGTTAAAACATAAAGCTTAGTATACAAAGATTACAAAACACATAGGAACACAAAGGATTAGTACTTGGTGATGATGGTAAGTGATGATGTGGTCGAAGATGGAGCATGCTTACCTAAAAGTAACCTTTTCATTCTTAACTTAAAGACCCCTAGGTTATATTAATAGGTTATATAATGGTTACTCGATTTCAAAAACAAAATGGCGTCATTAATAACCATTTTGGCCACATGTCAAAGGATCTTTGTGCAATTGAGACTTTTCGTGTCTTTACTTTCAGCAGTCCATTTCCCGATACTTTTTTCTTTAATTTCTGTTTAACTCGCTCTTGCCCCCGATAATGCCTGATGGTACGCGATAGATGAGGTCTAGATATCTGTTCACTCTTGCTTTAAAGACTGACGGGTCATATGTTTTAGGGAACACACAAGCCGGCACAGAGATCCACACCATGGCTGCGCGCACAATAGATATGTAAATACACAAAACCTTACCATTTTCAGGTCAAATGGATAAAAATCACAAAACGTACACAGACGAGCAACTCGAAGAACTTTTGGAGCATGTGCTCAAGCATACAGATATTAACAAAGATGGATATGTGGACTACCTGGAGTATAGAATCAGCGACTATAAAGCTAAAAAGGCTGAGAAGGAGAAGGCTACGGCTGCAGCTAAATAGGAAGACTTCATTGAAATACGCTTTTTATAATCCAATGCCCATCGAGCCTAGCTCATCACACTTATTATTTATTTAAGAAGTATAGATGACTAACAGCTATTAAACAAAGGAAATATGTAGTACAGTGAGCCAATTAAAAGTCCTTACGTTTAGAGTAGGGACACGAAAAAAGTATCGATACTTTGTGGTATCGAGTACGTTTCGTTTCGATACCGATACTTTTGTACTCAATACTTAGTATTTGATACTTTTACTCAATGAGTAGTTTTTGAAAGGTATCGTATAAAAAACGGTATAAAAAACGTAAAGGTATATATAATATCTTGGACGGCAACGCCATCTGGTTCAATTGGACTGAACCTACTTAATCATTATGTTAAGCTCGAAATCGTTCCTTCAGTATTTCTGTTCACAGTTCAGATCCTTTCCTTTACTAATCAATTACTCAATCGTTCGCTGTTAGAAAATTGTTTTTTTTTATTATTATTAATAGGTATTTATTTATTGTTTGTAAGCTACAATGTAGTTCTTATAATGTACAACGATATCACACTAGTGTACCAATACCATTAGTGTTGATGTTCTGTTCTTCTGACCTCTGACCTCTGAGTTTGTTTCGGTGTTTCTTCTCAGAGTAGTCAGTTAGGAAACACCGGCCTCATCTAGCTAAACTAAACTAAACTTAACACGCAAAAAAACATGACGTGTAAAAGCGTTATTTATAACCAATTTACAAAATAAATATTTCATTTCATTTCATTTTCATTTTCATTTTCATTTTCATTTCATTTCATTTAATTTCATTTCTGTCCTACTGTACTGAAGCTAAATTGACGTTACTGACTGAAATTGACGGCCTGACATATGCGCATTAGGCCCTAAGAAAAGTGCTAAATACTTTGAAGTATCGATACTTTTGTTTCGATACATTTATGAGAACGATATTTCTTTTCCGATATTACTCATGAGTACAATATCGATACTTTCTTATCGATACCGTGTCCCTAGTTTAGAGGCAGGGAAATCTTAGAGTGAACTCTTAATATATATTGTACGTTATGGTTTATATTAAGATTATAATCTTAATATAAACCATAACGTACAATATTCAATATGACTAAATAGATACATAGCAGTAGGCCTACAGATATTAACATTAAAAAAAATCAAGACTTAGATGTCTTCTGGCTGCAATGACACTTGTTGGCTTGTTATTCCCAGATAATTTAGCTATATTTTGGAGTATACGGCGTTATTTTGAAAGTCTTAGCTAAATTAATTTGTCTGCATTAGAATTACCCAAAACACATAGGCGATGAACATATTTTTTTTTTTAATTTTTCTCTAATCATTTCTTGATTGCTCTATAAAATATTGCTACAGTAATAAAGTGAATGATCTTAGCTTCATACTATCTATTGCTTACACACACTAATAAGAGGCAAAAGCACACAAATACAGCTCCTTAGATAATGTCACGCGTGTAATTCATTAATATCTAACTGAATTTTACCCACATTGCTAGGTCTCTGGAAAGTAAACTGCGTCCTAAAATAAAGGCACAGCCTAGCTCAATGTGCGTGTGGATTGAGAGATCATTTCGAAAAAGTCTTCCAATCCCAACAAAATTATAAGAGGATTTAGGAAATAATTGTGAAAACTTCAAGGTAAGGTATAAAATTTGTGAAACCTAAACAAGTAAAGTACAGTATTAGGTCGTGTTTTACAGGATCACTCAATTGAAAGTTGTCCACTCTGAGAGATCCATATAAACCGTTATAAATCTTAAACGTGGCTTTGAAACGAATCGAAATTTTGTTTAGCAGCTTTCACCAATCCTTCACAATTAATTAAAATGCAAATTATAAACACATAGGCAGTATATTCTTGGATACGCGTTATGGCTTTTTCTTCAGTTGTCCAGATTGAAAGATCCAGTTCATGAGTTCTAACTTTCTTTGTTTAGGTTTCACAAATTTTATACCTTACCATGAAGTTTTCACAATTATTTCCTAAATCCTCTTATAATTTGGTTGGGATTGGAAGAGTTTTTCGAAATGATCTCTCAATCCACACGCACATCCTAGCTCAGGCTCATTACTCATTTTTGTGCTTGAAATAATACCTACATATTAAGAATTATACATACACAAATAAACATAATCATGATTGCCATATAGCATCCTGGTAGTTGACAATGCATTAAATTCTTTAGAGCTAGTGCTTTTAATTTCCCGGTACCAATTTACAGATTTCTGTACAAGCTGCTTGCATATCACGCCAAAACAAGCTGGTACCTCTCAACTCTGTCCAATAATGATCATACTACACACCATAAAACAATATTTTTAGTGAAACATAACCATGGCAGCCTGTGTCCAGTCTCTCCGTGAGGACATGGTTGAACTTGTCCTTGAAGGCTGTCTCCGAATGGGGCGATGCCAACTTGGTCAAGTTTAATGAAGCTAAGACCCAGGGGTGTCTCTTCTCCGCAAAAAGGAGTCAATTCGAACCGGCTCCTACTTTCCGGGGTGTAACCGTGCCGATAACCGACCGTATCGAGCTTCTGGGGGTAACACTAACTTCTACCCTCAATTTTGGCCCGTTTATCGAGGCTAAGGCTCAACTAGCATCAAAAAAGTTGAGAATCCTAGCAAAGGTGAGACGGTACTTCACACCCGAACAGTTGCCCAATCTCTATCAAGCCCAGGTTCGGTCGTGTATGGAGTACTGCTCTCATCTTTGGGATGGATCTGCTAAATACCAACAGGACGCGCTTGAGTCTATCGAGAAGCGGGCCAAGAGACTCATTGGCAACGATGCACTGGTCGAGTCAAAGCTCCAGAGCCTTGAACATCGACGACGAGTTGCAAGTCTATCGGTTTTCTATCGGTTACATTTCGGGGAGTGTACGATGGAATTACACAATCTAATTCCGCCAAGCCCGTTCCATCATCGGACTACAAGACAAACGGCGATGCGCCATCGTTACATGGTGGACATCCCACCCATACGCACAAAACGTTTTGGGAATACCTTAATTGTGCGTACGGCTAAGGAGTGGAATTCCCTGATGGAGTCTATGTTTCCCGATAGCTATAACCTAGGAGTCTTTAAGTCAAGAGTGAATAGGTTACTTTTAGGTAAGCGTGCTCCATCTTCGACCACATCATCACTTACCATCAGGTGAGATGGTGGTCAAACGCGAACCTATTTTCAATAAAAAAAAGCCTCATCTCACCCTAAAAAGAGATAAGAGCAGAAAAGGAAATATTACTTAATTCCTCTTTAGTTGACAAATTTATAAATTTTTATAGCATCTTTACTGTAAGGCTTGGATAAAATAGATTGATATATACCTAATTCAAAAACGTTAATACTTAGTTTGGCTATTAATATTTCCCTTTCTATTCTGTATCGAATAATTAAATGAAATAATGATATTTATTTTGCAAATAGGTTATAAATAACAATTTCACACGTCTCTTTTTTTCGTAAATGTAAACTAGATGAGGCCAGTGTTTCGTGACTGACTACTCTGATAAGAAATACTGAAACAAACTCAGAGGTCAACGTCTCTTCCATACAATCTGTAGTGATCAAATCATATGAGACTTGAGAGCCATGTAGGTTTATTGTCTGTGGCACCCTTTAGAGGACAGAGTCACACAGTTGAGCAGGCCCGTCCAAACAGTGCAAGTATTTGACAAATATCGCGTAGCTTAACTTAGAACCTTAAGGAGCTCGAACGATTTGACGAACAATACCAAAGTAAGGACATTTGGGTGGGCCGAATAAAGCACTCAAACTACCAGACAGTCCGGTAATCTATTCATAATATTCGTTGCTATCCCACATTGCTCTCACATTCATAATATAGGTTTTGCTTTTGCTAATACGTTCCAACAAAACATTCTAATACATTCCACCAAACCATAGAACTTATATTGCGCTCGATGTTACGCTCGAACTTTGGCTCAATATTATAATAAAATGTTTGCCTCAATTTATTATTTATTCTACTCGAAATGGATGTTATTTTTTTATATTGTTGTTTTTTTATTTTGTATTCAGCTTTTTGTAAAATAAATCATTTTCAATTTTTACAATCGTTTTATTTTATTATGCGTATCATCAGTTCAGTTACAGGCTTTAAATAATATTTCGGATTCTAAGTGAGTATCAAACTTAAAATGTATTGATAACAGGCTCTCGTTTGACGATTTGACCGCCATCTTACCTGATGGTAAGTGATGATGTAGTCAAAGATGAAGCAGACTCACCGAGAAGTAACCTATTCTCTATTACTCTTGACTTAAAGACTCCCAGATTCTAGCGAAATATGTACTTGTTAGTAGACTACTAATTTTAAACAAATTATGGTATTTAGAATCTTTTAGCTTGTTATTTAGTTTGTTGGCTATTTAACGAGGGGAACAATTACTGTTAATTTTAGGACAATCATCTGCTTACCATTTTCTCAAATATGTTATTCAAATATATTAGTATAACCGGATGCAGCTGATTACTAGTGTTTTACATAGATCGACTGCATATCTGACCTCCACACCACTGTGACAGGTGACTGGGTAACACGGACACCCCTTTGTCAGACTTTCAGATATTCTGACTTCTGACTACTCGTAACAACTGCACACCAACAACCACACTCCAGCCTACTACCGAGATTATTTTATAGAACCAATAACACTTTGTGCCCGATCCGGGAAACGAACCCGAGATACTCAGCATTCGCGCTTGCGACATCTAGTCTAACGAGGCAGTGTTTTTCTAGTACAATGTTTAGTTTTAGTTCTTCCAAAAACTGCATAGCTGTACTAATTCGAATTCAGTATGCGTCTTCTTTCTCCGTTCGCGAAAATCTATACCTACCAGTGGCGAAAGCTCCATACAAGTCGATTCCTACCGGCTTCCCTTTTGAAATATGGCAAATATTAGTCTATTATTTTATATATGAATATAAAAATAGTAATCTATTATTTTCAATTAAACAAATAATTATTTACGAAGTTACAAGATTTCGAAGTCAGCCACAGGGCCACAGTTACTGGAATTCACGCATCACACTTGAGCAAGGTAAGCATTTTTTGGTCCGGCTTCCCTTTTATGAAAATTCACCCTTCGCCACTGATACCTACCTTACATATAGCGATTGAGTGGCGCTAGTTATCATAGATTGTTTACGTGTCGCGGGTATACCAGCGTCCCATAGGTCAGCGAGAGTGAGTCGCGGGAAACTTTGCATGCGGCTAGATACCTAGATACCTTACGATATCGAACGTTTTTTTTTATTGTTTATTTTTATTGTTTATTTTTATTGTTTATTCCGGATGGTCCTTTCTTGATCTCAATCTCGCCTGATGGTAAGCGATAGATGAGGGCTACGATGGAACAAGCAAGCCCAGAATATGCCTATTTACTCTTGCTTTAAAAGCTGAAGGTCATAAGTGGCAGGGAACACTTCTTCTTCTTATCGTGTGGGTGGTAAGGTCTAAACGACCCCACACACCCTAGTGTCAGAGTTTCTAGACCGCCTCAAGGGCCTCTGACGTGGTCTATTGTGACGACCGCCATCTGGCGACCGGGACCACCGGCTTATACGTGCCTTCCGAAGCACGGAACCATCTTTTTATCAGACAATTAGGTGGTTCATGCCTACAATGTCCTAGCCAAACTGGAAACAACTTTAGAAAGTATGCTTCCCGCGGGAATCGAACCCACGACCACCGGGTCACAAGGCAAACGCCTTAACCACTGGACCACGGGAACACTGAAACAGGCAGAAATTTCCAAAACTTGAAACACTCTGCCGTTTTCTAATATCGATAAAACTTTTTAGCAAAAAATAGAACCGAATTCCATATAAAAACACTACAAAGCCAAAAATAACTTTAATTTCGGTAGTCGGTGTCATTTGTTTTGAATTTTCGTTTTTTTTTGACACCACCTTCCGAAATTAAAGTTATTTTTGGCTTTGTAGTGTTTTTATATGGAAGTCGGTTCTATTTTATTAAAAAGTTTTTTTCACGCCTTTTGTGGGTCGGTTTGTAATTTATCTAGTTACAAAAGCCAAAATGTCAACTTCCCTCGATTTCTCCATGATCCCATCATCAAATCCAAACGTGACGACAATGGAACCAACTAAAAAGTATACCCTTTCAAACAAAAAAAGAATTTTCCAAATCGGTCCAGCCATCTGCGAATGGTAACATACATAAAAAAAAGAAAAAAATTCAAAACGAATTGAGAACCTCCTCCTTTTGTTTGAAGTCGGTTAATAATAGGCTCGCGTTTGACTTAGATACCTGATGGAAAGCGATAATGTTCTATTCTATAACTATCCACTCATGACTTAAAGACCCCCAGGTTACCTGTGTTAAAAACAAACTAGGTAGTTATACTCTTTATTGTACACGATAACAGAATTAAAAATAGGGACTTAATAACGACAAAGGGTGTTACAATGGGCGGTCTTATCGCTAAAAGCGATCTTTTGCAGACCACCATTTAATGAATTTGGCACAGCAGTTGAATAAAATAATTTCTTTCAGGAGATGAAAAAGACAATGGGAATGGAATAACGTATAAAGATTCTGACTTGGAAGAAATGGTTGAGGGAGCATTGAAACAGACAGACAAGAATAACGATGGATTTATAGAGTATGCGGAGTTCAAATCTGCGACCGAAATTAATGTGGTTGAAACGTAATCACTACATGACTGGCGAAAATCTCTTTTTCTATAACGGTAAATTTAATAAATGGTTTGTTATAATTTTATACTTACTCCTTGTTGTTTTATTTGACTTGCTTCATTTTCAGTCATCCTACAAAATATTAATAACAATAGACTGACAATTTTTGGGGGGGGGGGGGGGGGAAACTGGAAATTCATCAATTGACTTCTTTTTTCTGACCGCTATGGGTGGAGGCGGAAGGCAGTGTCAGACTTCTATTGAGTAAAAACCCACCCTATTTTTACAATGGCTCTCGCGTTCAGGGACCTCGGTAAAACTAGCTAAATGTCTATAGAAGTCTTATACTTTCTTTCACTTCACCCGGAGCCGTAGGAGTCATATAATGAAGTTCTTACTTAATCACATCTTAAAATTAGGATAGTTATGAACAGGATACCAAACGGATACTAAGGCTGAGATTCAGAGACGAGTCTAAGCTTGAACTTACACTTCCATCTGTCAAAATCAACGACTTACCCTTAAATTTGTATTCAGAGACGTTCGGAACACGTCTTAACTTAGCGTGAACTAAGATAAGCCAAGTAGTCAATATCGACTACTTAAGACGGAACTAGCGCCACCAAGTGGGCTAAGGTGTAACTAATTTCGACAATGAAAAAGTTGACATTTATACGAGCGCGTGGTATTATTTTCTCTTTTAGATTGGTGAGTTTACAATCGTAATTTTACAACGAACATTTTGCTTTTAAAAATGGCCATAGAGAAGAGAGTGTAAGCTTAGCTAAGACCTTGCTAAGACCAACGTAAGTTTGACAGGGACTGTGTCTCTGAATACGAATTTCTAAGATGCGCTTAGCCACGACTTGGCTTAGAGCGGTCTTCGCCCGTCTTATGTTCTTGTCTCTGAATCTCAGCCTTAAGTATTAATGGCAAATTATCTGAATCATGCATATAGACGTGCATTTATTTATTATACTTTTTATTTCAGACTAAGGATCCATTAAAACTTGTTAGTACAAACTTAAAAATTATGTTAGTAGGAATACAAGAATAAACAGCATACACAAAACAAAAATAAGTCAACACACTCAATTTGGCACATGAATCCCGCTCTCACGTGTACGCCCATCCAGTGCCTGAGAAAAGGACCATCAATTTTATCCGATAAGGTGACGAGGATACTGTTGGTGCTGAATCTGAAGCGCTACAGCATCGAGGCACATCGCTTGCCCATGATGGCATAGAAATCATCCAGCCGCGCTTCAGCAAACATACCTGATGCGCTGCAAAACCTAGGCAACCCCAACAGCATTCTCAACACATTATTGTACTGAATGCGCAGAGAGTTGTAAGCCTTCTGCGTATACCTAACCCACAGGCTGCACGAGTAAAATGACTAGCAGTATATGCTCTGAACAGAGTCAGCTTTACTTTAGTAGTACATCGTGCTGACCACGTAAAGTAATAAAGTGTTGGTTTGTTCAATCAACCAAATAAAATGGATGCATGTGACAATCCTCTCTTTTTGACCCGACTACGGCGAAACACAAACGAGGGTTATGATTTTTACCAGTTTGTATGTATGTTCACATAATTTCTAAACTGCTTATCGTAATTTGGCAAATGAGGTATCGTTGGAAGCGTTTTCATTGTCCGCTGGTATATAGTAGCATATAAAGTAATGGAAGAATATCCGCGGTCGTAGGTTGCTTGTGTTGTGTTGTTATGAGGATAGGTGGCATATGACCCTGGCCATTTATACTATTACTACATATAATATTATAAAGCAGAAAAGTTTGTTTGATGGAACGCGCTAATCTACGAAAGTTCTGGTTGTCTCCAAAATGGATAAATACTAACTTCCATTATTAATTAGCATTAAGATTTAGTTTATTAATTTCATAGTTTGCTGTGTAAACTCAAATTGCCTTTATTTTTTTTTTTTTGTTTATTGTAAACCGGAATTATTTTATTTTTGTACGCCATGAATGGCAAAACATGTAGATCTGTTTTATTTTAAGACCTTACACATTTGATGTATACTCTTGTTTTACAATAAAAGTTTATTCTATTCTATTCTGGGTGGATGTGGATAAAATTTGGTATGGAAGGAACCAAATTGCAAAAAAGGAGGGTAGAGAATACATATATTCTCCTCATAGGACAAGTAGGGCTGTGTTGGCCTGAGTTGCGAACTGCAGGTCGTAAGTTCGATCGCGGTCAAGCACTTCTTTGTATAATTTCCATCGTCACCATTGCTCTCAAAACGACGAATAAAATCTATTTTTTACACCTATAAGCAGAATTTCCATATTTAGTTTTCATTTGCTTCTTAAGTATATAAGTATTTATATGTATTTATTCGTATACATATATTATTTCTGTAGATTTCTATTATTTTTATGATACTAGGGTTTTGTGTTATTAATATTATTATGTATATATTTTTTGTCTAATTTTACTTTTCACGTACATATTGCACCTCCCACACTGTATCTTCACCACCCATGGTTGACTGGTAGAGAATGCCTACGGCATTAACACGTTCACTGTCCATGACCCACCTGTGGGTCATTTTGGGTTGGAATAAGACGTCCATATCACACATGTGGGTCACTGCTCTTTTCATACATAATGGGTTCTAACTTCGTGGACGTAACAGAAACATACCAATCTATACTAATATTATAAAGCGGAAAAGTTTGTTTGTTTGTTTGCTTGAACGCGCTAATCTTCGAAAGTGCTGGGTGGATTTGGATGTAATTTGGTATGGAAGTAGCTTGAAGCATGAGGAAGCTTATAGGCTACATTTTACGCGACTGCAAAAAAGGAGAGTTATGTTTTTACCGAGATAGAATCCACGGGAGCGAAGCCCCGCGTGAGTACTAGTATTGTATATGAAAGTAGGAGCAGTGGTATAGTTATAATAAAAAAACAATGAGTCATCGATTTTTTAAATTTATTTAGTACATACAATGCTCTGAAAAATTAACATAAAAATAACCGATAAAGGATGATGTTTTTCTAATGAGCTTCATTAAAACATGCAAGACACAGGGGTTTCTTGCAGAAAAGGCATTCTGTGTCTGTCTTTTTTATTTTAGACGTGCCTCAGTAACTGAACGACCTTCGTCTTTCAGTTTTTTGTAACATTCACTGCACCTTTTTCGGTGGAATCTGACATTCAAATGCCCTTCTAATTTTACCAACTTGTGGACCTCTCTAGTAGTTGAACTTCTTCTAGTGAATGTAAATGAGAGAGAGACCTCCAGGGCCGGATTAACCATTAGGCAGAGTAGGCAACTGCCTAGGGGCCCCGCGTCCACAAGGGGCCCACTGCACGCACCAAGAAAAAAAAATGACTCATCGAACGAGAATTTAGAATTAGAATTACGTGTGAACTGAGGGACCACACTGTTATCTCTCAAAATACAAATCCTTAGATTTAGTAGTAGAATTAAATGCGAGGTTCTTAAGTCCTTACCCCGGTAACCGGACCGCACTTAAGGGCCTATACTACCTCAGCGCTTCTCACTATCTCGCTCGCACACTACTGGCCGCGGTCACGTGAGCAAGCGAGACAGGGTGGCAGGGAAAAGACTCCAAGACACCGATAATTTAGTTTATTTCTTTTTACGGTGAAAATAATGGTAATTAAAAAAAGTAAATAACATAAGACTTGCTTTATAGTTAGTTAAATTTATATGCAAAGTTTCATTATCTAATTTGAAGTTATTTTTGAATACCAGCGGTTTATTGTTTGGTTTGGAGGTAACTTTGGATTTTTTTTCTATCAAGAAAATTTTATGGGATTGTGTTTTCGTCAAACATAGTACCTAATAGTAATCCTCAACTTTACTATGTATTTATTTCAAAATTATTTCTGGAGTATTTTCGACATAACGGACGATCATGCTAAGCCATTTGAGGTAGTATCGGCTCTTAAGTGTGAGGTTACGATACGTACGTAGTCTACAATTGTTTTATGTCTGCTAGTAAATCTTACAATTTTCTCCTCAATTTTCCTTTCTCAATACCAAGAATTATAATTTTTTTTTTGACGCACGCAATGGGGCGTGCAAGTGAAAGCTAATCGCAGATGGCGCCACCACCGTAAGAACCTTTGTCACTGTCAGTGTTAGTTAGATTGTGAGATATTATATAGTTATCTGTATCATCTATGGTTATCTGTGGTAATATTTTTTATTTTCATTTCATTGATTTCAATTGATTTCTGTACAATTTTCCGATTAAAGAACATAATACATGTTCTTTTATCGAAAAATTCTCAATAACTGTCTCTAATTTAGGAATTCATTACTGTTCCATAGAGAAACTGCTTTGATATTGGTAAGTGTGTTACTAGCGCCACTTTGACAGTTGCACGCCCCATACTTCATACTATTTAGTATCGAGTTTTAAAACTAATATAATAAATCGGAACGCAGCCGTAGGGCGGCCGGAGGGTACTTCAGGCACGTTGGTGGAATCCCCAATTCGTTAAATTACTTTTAAGTAATCGAATCGCAACCCATGCAATACTTAGTAGTTCCGGTAGCTATCTGTGGTCTTCATCATTAGTTCCACTTCACCAACCGGTGCTTATATTTGTAGTTTTCCCTCGAATTTCCAGGATTCCATCATCAGATCCTGACTTGATGACAATGGGACCAACCTTGAAGTTTTTTTCCCCTTTCAAACAAAAAAGAATTTTCCAAATCAGTTTAGCCGTTATGAGTTAACACAAATAAAAATATTACAGCAGAATTGGGAACCTCTTCCTTTTTTGAAGTCGGTATAAGAGGGCCCCGAGGATTCCATTGCCTATAGGCCCCTGATGGGTTAATCCGGCTCTGGAGACCTCTAACGTCTATGACACACGGGTGTGTCACTGAATTATCTGCTTCTACGTCCGCGACATACCTACATGTGGGTCACTCTGCAAATTAGGGGTAAAGGGTCCGCCCCCTAATTTTATGGCCCTTATGGACCTGAAGTGATATAAAGGCAATTATCTCAGTAAATAGGAACGAAAAACTAAATTGGACGTGAGACATAATTGCGATATTTCGGCTGAACAGTGAACGTGTTATGTCCGCCTTTGTACCTATGTGCATAAAGTGTAAATAAATAAGTAAATAAAAACGTCGTGAGGAAACCGTCATGCTTTGGACCAAAAAAACCGAAGACATTCACCGACCACTAAACACTACACACAAACACTACACACACATTCACTCACCACACACTTTTTTACTAATCTCTGCACGTTATTTTTAAGTATAATATTTTTTTTTATAAATTTACACTGATTGTACACATATCGGACGGATGGATGACCCCTATAACACAGGTACCACCTAGCATAGGGGTCATTAATCAAATATACTATGCACCTGTAAATCCTTCACTGTAAACAGATGTGCATAATCTGTACTTTGGGTAAAAAATAAATGATTGTATTGTATTGTACTAACCCGCAATGGGCACACGTGGTGGATTACGGCCTTTTTCCCTTTCATTAAAAGGCGGCCTATGTCCCGCTATTTTTAAAAATACAAGAGAAATGTGAAGTCGTATAGAGAACCATGCTGAAGAGATCTTTTGAGGTAGGTAAGTCATCACCTTTTTTTCCATTTACTGAGAAAAACGGTCAACGTCCGTGAACAGCTAACATTTTATTTATACATGCGGCTAAGGCTCTCTACACACATGCTTGGCGACTACATAGACGTCACTGCAATCTCCTTCAAGATCATCTTCCGATTCAAGTTCCTTCATGACACCCGTGCAAAATTTCTGAGGTCATAGGAAAACTTGAGGCTTCTTTTTCTGGGTGGGAAAATCATCGAATGACTTCTCCCGCTTTGGGTACAGCGGAAGGGAGTGTCAGACTTCTACTGACTAAAAGCCCATCCTGCTCTTTCAGCTGCCCTTAAGTTCCGGGGCCGCGGTATCTCGTTAGAATATTCCTGCAACCGCGACAGGAGGTAAGACATCACCTGCTAAGTTTTTCCTATCTATGTCGGATGCAGCTGAGTACTAGTGGTCTACATGTAGTGTCTATGTAATCTCCACAACCCAGTAACTGAGTAACCCCTGGGCAAGAGCATGGAACATAAGATATTTAAAAATGTAATAATATTATAGTATAGGCAGAAGTAAATGAAATTAAGAGATTAAATCTATACTAATATTATAAAGCGGAAAAGTTTGTTTGTTTGCTTGAACGCGCTAATCTTCGAAAGTACTGGGTGGATTAGGATGCAATTTGGTATGGAAGTAGCTTAAAGCTTGAGGAAGGTTATAGGCTACTTTTTACGCGACTGCAAAAAAGGAGAGTTATGTTTTTACCGTGATAGAATCCACGGAAGCGAAGCCCCGCGTGAGTACTAGTAATTTATATAAGTTAATATAAGTTAATTAATGTAATTGGTGTTGTACCGTTTTAATTAACTATAAATAAATAAATAAGAGTTTTTTTTTTAAATGTACATGTTTAATAAGAAACTAGTAACAATCCCGCCATATATATACATATATACTAAACCTAACTATGTACATAAAAAATTAAAATAATAAAATAAAATAAAAAAGAAACAAGCTTAGGCGTCAAAGTACTCCTCCTCATCGCTGTCGTCCGGAAACGTACCCAGAAGACTGGCAGCATTGCCACGTTGTATGGCAATGCTTATTCTTTGGGCAAAGAATGAGCCGGCCCTCCGGTCACGCAAGGAATCGATCAGCCGATGAGATAATTCCTTATAAAGGAGACGCGCACTCGGGCCCCATGACCCAAGCGTTTCGACCCCAAACGGCACGAAACTGTAATTACTAGAAAGGTTACAGTATTTGCGCCGTTTGAGGGCCTCTGCAGTCGCGGCTGCTGCACCAGCACAGCTCGCCGTACTTGGAATAAGAGATGGCGCAAGAGTTTAAGAGATTAAATCTATACTTAATATTATAAAGCGGAAAAGTTTGTTTGTTTGTTTGTTTGCTTGAGCGCGCTAATCTTCGAAAGTACTGGATGGATTTGGATGCAATTTGCTATGGAAGTAGCTTGAAGCTTGAGGAAGGTTATAGGCTACTTTTTACGCGACTGCAAAAAAGGAGAGTTGTGTTTTTACCGTGATAGAATCCACGGGAGCGAAGCCCCGCGTGAGTACTAGTATTGTATAAAATTAATTAAAAAAAAAAAAAAAAATCAGTATAAGTTCAGTCATAAGTTTATAGTGTTTAAGAACATAATTGTAATAAAGTCTAGTATGATAAGTTAAAGTGCATAAGAATATTATTGTAACCTAGTCTAAGTTCAACAAGTTCAACAAAACCACGATGTAATAAAATAAAAGTGGATCAACAATATTCAATACCCCTTATAAAAGTAAAATAAAATAAATATTTAGATAGGTAAGCATAGGATGTAGAAAAAATGGGAGTCCCACCCATGGAATGAATGGCTAAGAATAATAGAAAGAAACAGTATGCAGCATGAAAGTGCGAGAGGAATAATTGTGAGAACTGGAATGTAAGAGAATTAGTTAGATAAGGTCTTCGTCAAACGATGGAGGAGCTAGTGGAAAAAAAACCCTTGGGCAAGAGCAGCGTCAGATATTTTCTTGCTTGTGATTATTCGTAACGATTTGAAATGAAATGAAATATTTATTTTGTAAATTGGTTAACAATAACAATTTTACACGTCATGTTTTTGCGTGTTAAGTTTAGCTAGATGAGGCCGGTATTTCCTAACTGACTACTCTGAGAAGAAACACCGAAACAAACTCATAGGTCATAGTCTCTTTTAAAGTCCAGACAATTTGTATTTGTATATGAGAAGCA
The DNA here is from genome assembly GCA_943138885.2 of Tholera decimalis. Taxonomy (NCBI): domain Eukaryota; kingdom Metazoa; phylum Arthropoda; class Insecta; order Lepidoptera; family Noctuidae; genus Tholera; species Tholera decimalis. Next base: position 17,171,323 of record OW964575.2, read on the forward strand.
TGTAGGTTCATGTCTGTGGTATTTTTTTTTTGAGGAAATAACTACGCAAATTTGAGCGGACCTGTCCAGACAGTGCAAGCATTTGTCAGTTATCATGTAGCTCAAGTTAGAACTTAAGGAGCTCAACAATTTGACAAAAAATACCAAAGGACATCTGGGTAGGCCACACAAGTACTCCACAGAAGATTATCAAAGAAGTAAAAATAACAGATGGGATTTACGCCATATCGGGCTGGGACTAACGGCTTATCATACCTACTTTCTGAGGCACAGAGGAGTCTAATCTATCTATCGTTCAAAACCGGGAGCCTTAAATATATCTTATAATGGGACTGCCCTGCCAGAAACGGATTCTGTTATGTTTCTTCGAATAAATTTAGATAAATTTTGCTCATGGAAAAAATCATATAAAAATGACATTTGTGTTAAATTAAATAATGTTATATACCCTTTGAGGCGCATTAGTTGTGAGGTATCTAGAAATGCCACAATAACGGCTTTCCATGGCTATATCTCCTAGAGACTAACTGACTATGACTTTTCAAGTGTTGGCTAACATATAATAGAAATCTAAAGCCGATAAAAACAATAGCCTCACATACTCTACAAATTGATTGAGATTACTCTGAGATTGATCAGCTATTCTGACATCATTCAGATGTTGTTGGCCTGTTTGCAACTGTGTCCGGCTCGGCTTCAACTAGATGTAGCTGAGTCACCTATAGCTAACGTGACCAGCCGTCCCATTTTGAACGGTACTTTTTATTGTTACAAGTCCCGGTGTCCCCGAAATGAACTCTGGAACGCAAAATTGTCCCGTTTTCTGAAACCGTGCGAAAATTTTAGTAGTCGAGCCGGCCGAACGAATATATATAATATTCCTATTTTTTTAATCTAATTTGACCGGACTACGGACTAAAAAATAGGAGTGAAGTTAAAAAAATCTCACCCAGCTGAAAATTGGCAGAATTGTTCAATACACCATTATAAAAAAGTATGGGAGGTGAAAGTGGGGATTAATAATTAGATGTTATCAAATATACCCAAGTGGGGTATCAAATGAAAGAACACGATGTGTATATTACAATCAGACACGTTTTATCATAATCGGTTCAGCCATTTACTAGATATGGGGAGTGAAAGTGGGGATAAATAATTTAATGCTGACTGACTTTTCTGAATAAACAATTTTTTTTTACAAAAAATAGAACCGACTTCCATATCAAAACACTACAAAGCCGTGTCAAAAACGAAAATATATACAAAACTAAAGACACCGCCTTCTGAAATTAAAGTTATTTTTGGCTTTGTAGTGTTTTGATATGGAAGTCGGTTCTATATTTTGCAAAAAATTTTTTTTCACGCTTTTTAGTGGATTGGTTTGTAATTTATCTAGTTACAAAAGCCATAATGTCAACCACTTATCACCTTTTACAAAATATTGCTTTTCCCTGTGCACAGCCGTTAATTTTTGAGGAGTTCTCCTGATATTTGACCATCAGCTCTACATCACCATATGTATTGTGACGAGCATAAAGTGTTTAACAGACGTACTCAAGTAAACGAATCGCAATCCACGAAATACTTATTATTGAGGAGTTTCAGTGGCCATCTGTGGTCTTCATCATCAGTTCAACTTCCCCAAATGGTACTTTTCGGAAGCAACTGCTCAAGGTACTATAAGAAATACCCAAAACGCTAAAGGTATGCCTATAATATTTGAAGAGTCCCCTCGATTTCTCCAGGATCCCATCATCAGATCCTGATTTCGTAACAATGGGACCAACTAGAAAGTATATCCATTCAAACGCAAAAAGAATTTTTCAAATCGGTCCAGCCGTCTCTGAGTTATGAGGTACCATACATAAAAAAAAAAGTTCAAGACGAATTGTAAACCTCCTTTTTTTGAAGTCGGTTAATAACTTTTTAAGTGTTTTGTTTTTCTTTTTCACCGACTAGTTGTCCGTCCCGTTTTGAGTCATAGAATTAATGGTCACGTTACCTATAGCTATCAACACGTTACCTCTTTTTCCGTGTCATCAAATGACTTCTCCCGCTGTGGGTGGAGCGAAAGGGAGTGTCAGACTTCTACTGACTAAAAAACCCACACTGTTCCTTCAGCTGCCCTTAAGTTCCGGGGCCACGGTATCTAGTTAGAACTTTCCCGCAACCCCGGCAGGCAATGGCCCTATATGACCCCGTCACTATTGCTGACAGCTCTTTGAGGCGCGCGTGGAACATAACGTGCCGCCAACCCGGGCCTGGTACCGACCAGAGAGACCAGAGAGATGCCTCTCCCTCGCGCGATCGCTCTTCTCCTTTGCTAGCATGACTTCTTCGCAGGAGGCGACTGCATCCCATTCCCTCTCGCTCCGCACTGGTCTGAACCAGGGCCGGGCGTGAGGTCACCGCCGCCGATCGCCTCCACGAGGAAACGGCGGTGCTCCTCCCAAGCAGGGCACACCTCGACCGTGTGCTCTATGTCCTCCGGGTGGGTATCCGAAACAGGTACCTGCCGAAACAGTGACCCTGCTCCTTTATTTGCCTTTGCGTTACACAATCGCGTTATCTCGTTAAAATATTCCAGCAACTTTGGGAGGCAGTGGCCTTATCGAGCCCCGACAATGCTGCTGACTGCTCTATGAGGCACGTGGGGAACGACGCGGCTCACTGTTCGGTAAGTACCATTACCGGACGGTGAGCTACCGTGGCTGTTCACGTCTACTGTGGCTGGAGATTGGTAAGTAATCCCTGACGCCCGGGGCGTCTCCCGCGGCGGCTGGTGCGTGAGGAAGAGAGTTGTCTCTCCCTCGCACTTTCAGGCTCCTCCTTCGCTAGCATGACTGCTTCGCAGATGGAGGCGACTGTATCCCGGCTCCCCTCACCCCGCACATGGCCTGAACCAGCGCCAGGGGCACGATACGGGAACAAGACTACAATTTTGGTACTCGGTTTTTACCAAATTGGATTTGATCAATAAAATATAGGCACATTTTACGCAAAATACTCTTTTATTTAGTATGTACAAATCTTGTCATTTCAGTACTGCATACAACTATTCGTAGCACTTTAAAATAATAGTTACTTATCTACTCATTTGCAATCAAAATATACATATACATATTTCGGCTAAGTCTATGTAATCACACAATTTAAATACATATCTAATAATAACACGAGTTTACAAGTATTTCTTTTGTTTTAGTCCCATTGATAACTCTATCCATTATTGAAGGATTACGATGCGCTGAATTTAAATCAAATCAAACTTCAAAAATTTTCTAACACGGTAAATAAGCGAAAAGTGCCAAAATCTTGATTTATAGCAGCATAATTTTCCCGTTAATTTGATTTAGTTCCTAAAAGTACTAGAGTACAATGCATTAGAAACATTACATAAATACCTAGTAAAATTACCAGTATTTTTTTTTGAAACGGAAATCAATAACATGCCATTTATCCGTAACATCTTCATAGAATTTGTTAGAAAATATTTCCGAAAATTCATATAAAAAAGAAGCAAACTGGATTATTCTGAGGGAAGTTTTAGGTCATCGTTGCCAATTGTTACAGTGTTCATTTTATTCTTTGGTATAGCAGCGATTTAAAACTAGAGATCTCGCCATTGTGAGCTAAGATATCTAGGAAACCTGATGTGTTGGAATTTTTGTAACGTACAAATCGAATTCAGCCCTTTTAAAACAACAACATATTTCCTTGGACAACTTTGTAAACTAGTGTTTTTTTCCATAGTTTCATTTTTACATTTTCTTAAGAATATGTCTTACAGCAATACTCAGACACATAACTTAAAATTGTATTATTGTGTGGTGTCATTCAATGACAAGCGTAGTTGTAAGATTTGACTGCGAGGTCGCCAGTTTGAACCCCAGCCATTTCACTATAGCCGTGAACCTATTACAGACACAAGCATAATAAGCTTAGTTGGAGGGGTAAAAAAGATTGCTAGTAATGTGAAATCAACCCACATTGTAGGTTCTCTTTAAAAAAAATGCATTGGGTGATGACATAGAGTATCTGATGCCCTAATGACAGCCCTATTGGCTAAAGTGGCGAATTTTGCAGAAAACCGTAATTAATTTCTTCGTCTTTATATCTAGTATCACCAGTCGAGTGTATTCTGGTTAGCTTCCCTAAAAGGCACACTGTTTTCACTGTAGAACTGAGAGAACCAAGTCCTGAAGGCTCGTATCGTCTTGTCCGTTTTGACGTAAGCGGGCGCTGCGACGAAACGCTTGCTGTTCCAAATCTTTATGTCACGTTCAAACTGAAAAATGAAGATATGTCTTTTTTAATCAACTTTTTTATGATCTAATGACAGTACCATTGACGGTTGAGGAGTTGATTCTTTCACTTAAGGGTCGTACCCTGACGGCTTAAATATAGTATGTTAACTAACAGAGGGCGTTCCCGTTAACCCGCAAGAGTATAGCATCCATACATGCTAGAAAAAATACAAAACAAAATGTTTTTAAATTTTTAATATTAAAATATTCACTAAAAATGTTAAATTGATACGTAAAAGAAACACTCTGTACACTCGGACGCATTCATAAATAAATTGCGACGTTGCCGTCCTTCAAGTACGCGTGTACAGAGTGTTTTGAGTGTGAGAGGAAAGGGAGGCTCTTTCTCAGAATACCGATCAAACTTTTTATTTGTTGGCATTTTACCAACTGTGTCTGGGTCGGCTTGCAGTCTTATGGTGAACGCAGACCTAGCCGCACCGCACGCGCCGCAGTCTTTGCATTCGAATTCTTTATATGAAGTTCTATGCAACCTCGCACACCTACCCGCGCCGCAGTCGCCGCAGTCCCTGAAACGACCGAACTCCCCTAGCCGCAGCTGATGACGTCACCCGCACGCAGCGCGGATAACGTCATTCGCATCCACGGCGCGCAGTGTTGCCAGAGTTATAAAGTAGACAGAGAATCTCTGTCAACGGTTTATAATAAAATTACTTATTCTCGTATAAATAATTACTTGCTTATTCCCTATTATAGCACCTACAGATAAAATTACACAAAAGAGCAAAATACCAATACCAAATACAGATTTTAAACAGATTTTTTAAATCTTCGGATAGATAATGCTTTCAAAAATCTGGCAACACTGACGGGAATGACTGCAGCGACTGCGGCGCGGATAGATGTGCGAGGCCATTAACAAAAAGCGATGACTGCGGGGACTGTAGAGACTGCGGTGCGGCTAGGTCTGCGTTCACCATTACTGGATGCAGCTGATTAATAGTGCTTTATAAATAAAATAAAATAAAAAAATAAAATGCATTTAATTCAAGTAACTTAACTCATATAAGATTAACAAAATCAGAAACACACACACCAAATATTATTTTCAAAGAATAAATTAAAATGAAAATGACAATTACAAAAAAAAAAGAACTAAATGAAATAAAAATGTCAATAAAAAACAATAAAATGAATAAAATAAAATAGTCATAATAAATTTTTCTATAATTAAAAATGCTATAATTGAATAAAAAAAAGATATACATTATATATCTTTTTTTATTCAATTATAGCATTTATATAGAGCGACTGAAGTGGTAATTGTTATTCTGCATGAACGCACTCTTGGTCCAGGTATCTCTGACAGTAAGCTATGGAAGCTATTGTTACGCCAGTCGCTTAGCTAAGTACGTCAAGAAACTTCGACCGACATACATTGGGGTATAAATGGATCGCAAAGGAACGCAGAGAGTCAGTCTTATTAGAAGATACGAGGTGATATCATCGAAATTCTACAAGTGAATTTCAGTTCGATTTAAGTGTTAAGTGACAAGTATTGTAGTGTGAATAACTGTGTTAATTTTTATGTTGTGATAATTAATTAAAATGTTAATTTTGGTTTAATTGGTGTATATTCTTTCTATCTCGAACCCCAGCTCGTAAAACTATCAAAACATGCTACAAAAAAGGTTTTTTTGTTAAAATAAGGGAAAAACTTACCATATTTCCTTCAGATTTGACCGCCAGCGCGGCAAAGGGTGCGTTGTAGGCGGGCGAAAACATCCGATGTATGACCCTCTGCAGAGACGGGCCGAGGGGCGTTACTGACTGGGAGACTAGGATTGGCCCCACTGGAGTTTGTAGCATCAGACGAACGAGACCTGGTCCTATCTGTGGAGACCAATATCATTTTCAACCGACGACAAAAAAGGAGGAGGTTATCAATTCGACGCGTATATTTTTTTTTATGTATGATCATCGATTACTCGAAGACGGCTGAACCGATTTGGAAAATTCATTTTTGTTTGAAAGAGTATACTTCGAAATTGGTCCCATTGTCACCAAGTCAGGATCTGATGATGGGATCCTGGAGAAATCGAGGGAACTCTTCAAATATTATAGGCTCACCTATGGCGTTTTGGGTATTTCTTATAGTAACTTGTGCAGTTGCTCTCAAAAAGTACCATTTGGGGAAGTGGAACTGATGATGAAAACCACAGATGGCCACCGAAACTACTCAATAATAAGTATTTCGTGGATTGCGATTCGATTACTTGAATATGGATGTTAAGCACTTTATGCTCGTCACAATGCATATGGTGATGTAGAGCTGATGGTGAAGTACCAGGAGAACTCCTCAACAATTAACGGCCCAGCATTGGGAAAAGCAATATTTTGTAAAAGGTTATAAGTAGTTGACATTTATAAACCGACTCCCAAAAAAAACACTGCAAAGTGAAAAATAACTTTAATTTCGGAAGTCGGTGCCAAAAACGAAAATACAAAACTAAAGACACCGAGTGAGCCCATTAAAAGTCCTCACGGTGAACATTTATTATATAATCTTGATATAAAATGAACCATACCGTACAATTTTCAACATGATTAAATAGGTAAATAATCATATAGGCCAGGGATTCCCAAACTTATTTTAACTGTGACGCCCTTGGGAAGTTACCATATTTTTGCGACGCCCTGGCCTTTTTGCCATACATTTACCTACTGGTTGTAGTTCTAGCTTAATAACAATATGTCAGAAAAGCTCTACATTTTTATTAGAAAATAAAAACAAAACATTTAGATAGCCTCACGACGCCCCTGAGATAATACCGCGGAGCCCCAGGGCCGGGCATCGCGACGCATAGTTTGGGAAGCCCTGATATAGGCTATACTTAAGTCGGGATTCACGCTGAAAAAGCTGCTTTGCACAGGTAGTTCTAAATAAATGTAATAATTTTTACTAATTGTATAATAATTTGTAACTAATAGTATAATAGTTATTTGTTATACAAGAGTGCAAAGTTGCTTTTTAACCGCGTGCTCAATTTTGATGACCGAGCAAGCGAAGGATTCTAAAATTAAATCACGAGTGCAGCGAGTGATTCAAACATTAGAATCCTGAGCGTCAGCGAGGGAATCAAAAGAGCACGAGGTGAAAAATCTTTGCACTCGAGTGCAACACGTAACTTTTCATCCCACCTCAGCGAGGAAATGACTAAATGCAAAAAAATGGCGCGCAAAGCAAATTAAAATAAAGTAAGTACACCAAGAAGGTTCCAGAGTCTGAGTTTTGAACAAATTAAAAAAAGTTGTATGATAAATTCGGCCCTATGGAGGTAGAAGTAAATAGGTTTAATGATGTTTTGAATTCACAAACATAGTACACACGATGTTCTAAATTCAATTTACTTTATCCTCTAGCGGATAAAAAAGGCTTTTGCAGATATCGAAGAGCAAAAATACTCTTTATACTACACCTGCTTGGAAAGTACCTTGATACTTTATCAAATTTACGGTAGAAAGTACGTCATTGCATATCGAACAAATATGCGGGGAGAAAACGCATCTGAGCGGGAGAGAAAAGTGTATGAAAATCCATTTCTTACGTGGTTTTTCTTTTTTAATTTTGGGAAGACTATGCGCCGGTAACCTAAATATCAAAAGCCAAAAAGTTTTTACAGTGAGTTTTTATCTCCAAGTTCGCAAAATGACACTGGCCACTAGCTGTGTGTTGGATGGTGTCGGGCTGGCAGTGCGACCCTGCGGAGGCAGGATAAACTATTTGAAAAAAGAACATGTGAAAATTGCAGACGCCATTGGCGCCATTTTCAATTTGTGTGTTGTTTGAGGATTCAGTTTTCGTAGAAAGTAAAATAAAACTATCAAAATGATAAGTAGCGATAGTGATGATGAAGATTTTTTCCTCGTAGGTGTAGTATAAAGCACTATGTATCACTCGAGAGAAAGTGCGATTCCCGATCTCGGGTGTTTTAAAGCCCTCGCCTACGGCTCGGGCTTCAAACGACACCCTCGACGGTAATCGGTCACTTTCTCCTCTCGGTGAACAATGTACTATTGTGTACTTTAAGAGCAAATAAATTATTATTATATTCTATTTCTTAAAATACAGTTGAGTTTGTTTAGTTGTTGCTTCTCATAGTAAATAATAGTCCTCCTGACAGATTGTAGCCACGGCGGCAGATGCACTCTCTGTTCCTTTTACTCCTATTGTCCGATGGGACGGCAAGCCGACACGACCGGTGAGATCAGGCGCAGGACCAATGGCAACACGTGCTTTCCGAGGCACAGGAATATGACACCACCAACTTGCAATCTCCGGGCTGCTACTGAGAATAGAGCTTCTAATCCCGCAGCCTGAATTCAATCTCGGTATTTGCGGGACTGCAAAGTTTCAATCCCGCGGGATCTCGGTATTTGCGGGATCCCGCATATTGAAAATAGTGCACAAGTATGTGCAGGTACAGCACTCTCTGTTCCTTTACTCGCATTGCCCGATGGGACGGCAAGCCGACACGACCGGTGAGATCAGGCGCAGGACCAATGGCAACACGTGCTTTCCGAGGCACAGGAATATGACACCACCAACTTGCAATCTCCGGGCTGCTACTGAGAATAGAGCTTCTAATCCCGCAGCCTGAATTCAATCTCGGTATTTGCGGGACTGCAAAGTTTCAATCCCGCGGGATCTCGGTATTTGCGGGATCCCGCATATTGAAAATATTCACATTTATATAAGGCGAATAAAACAATGAATTAATCTACTAACTCCAGATTTATTTAAATATTACTACTATAAGATTATAGTATGAGATCAATCAAATTACACCGTTTATTTATCACAAAAAAACAATGAATTAATCAGCTAACTCCACATTTATTTACGTATTACTATTAGTATGAGATCAATCAAATTAGACCGTTTTTTTTTCAGAAAAAACAGCAACAAATGCTGAATAAAAAACTTTACTGATATTTTAGGCTACATACTTTGGCTACCACTGACTGAAATCTCAGTCTCACCTGATGCCTGATGGTAAGTGATGACTTGGTCGAAGATGGAGCACTCTTCGACTTAAAGGTCCTCACGTTATAACTGTCAGGAAACACAGACTCCGGCAGGGAATTCCTCTCCTTAGCTGTACGCACAACGAAAGTATTCCCAAAACGTTTTGTGCGTATGGATGGGATATCCTCCACAAAAGATTTTCTTACAATATATTCACTAACCTGCATAACTTTCACATCTACATGGCCCAAATCATGCTTTATTATCCTGTAGTCGTGTGTCAGACACATGTTCGCGGTGTGGTCTTCATTTTTACTCCAAGTAGCTGTCCAGACGTGGCACCCTGCAATGATAAGCACAAATAGAAGATAGATTAAAAGTCTGCGTTCTTCCAATAATCTTCTCTTACTCTGTCCTTCTCATACTTCTGATTTTGTTCACGTTTCCTTTTTAAAAAGTCTATTCTTCTGTGGAATGCACTACCTCTTAATATCAGGACGGCCACCAGCGAAAGTTGAGTTTTCACTATCCGCTTTCTATATTTTTTTATTAATACGTAATCTATGTAAGTTTATTTTAGTTATGTACATATATACATGTAATGACATCTATTTAATTTATTTTATTATGCACCTGCCATGGTATCTCTTCACCACCCACGGTTGACTGGTATAGAATGCTTAAAGCATTAAATCCGCCTTTGTACTATTTGTGTTGCATATAGTTTTGATGAGTACATAAAGCGTCAATAACCTAATGGATAAGGTGTCGTACTGGTGATCGAGAGGTCACGAGTTCGAACCCCACCCATTACAGTTGCCGTCAACCCACTCCAGACACAAGCATATTTAGCTTAGTTGGAGGGGTTAACAAGATTGCTAGTGATGTGAATTCTACCCACATTACTAGTTATCAACAAAAAAAAAAATCTTTGGCGGTTGTTACGGGCAATTAAAGGTCAGAACATCTCACACCAATTTTGCTGGGGTTTCGTGTTACCCAGTTACTGGGTTGTGGCCGTCAGATAGGCAGACGCATGCAAAGTACTGTTATTCAGCAGTATCTAGTCAGACTTTTTTTTTCCGGGTGGGAAAATCATCGAATGACTTCTCCCTTTCTGGGTAGAGCGGAACATTCCCTGTCAGACTTCTACTGACTAAAAACCCACCCTGTTCCTTCAGCTGCTCTAAAGTTCCGGGGTCGCGGTATCTCGTTAGAACATTGTCGCAACCCCGGCAAGGAATGCCCCAATGGAACCCCGTCACTAGTACTGACGACTCTTTGATGCGCGCATGGAACATGATGCGCCACAGAGGTATCCAGTTAGATTAAATGAATATTGCTTACCTATTAAATTATATAATAATGGATATTTCTCCCCTAGAGTAGACAATAACGACGGCGAATGTACAGCATTCAAGTGAGCCACATCAGCGCCGTTTTCTGGTATTTCCTGAAAAATACAAAATATTTATTTAAAGGCATGTCTTGTCTCTGAACTTCAATAAAGATTTGTGCTACATATCTCATCTACGGCTTTTAAAGATAATGGGCATTTCTAGTATCATGAGTTGACTGAGCGAGTAGTGAGTTTCAAGAGAGCGGAGACCTGAGAAGTACTAGGGGACAAAAAAAGAAGCAAGCTTGTCGTAACCCGTGCAGCACTGCGCTGGCCGGACCAAACTACCTACTGCGTCTGATCGTACCTACAACGCTGCTTTTCGTTTTCCCTTTAGCGTTACTCTAAAGCCTGCAATACATGTTGGCCGAGCGTTGTCGAGTGAAGACCAATACCAACATGTAGACGGTATATTTGCCTTGTCTTGCTATCGCTCGGTGTCACTTGCCTAGTTAGCCGAGTGGAGGCCAGCGCCTACGTGTATAGAGCTCATTTGGTGCAACTTGTCTTCGCTCGTCGTTGCTCGTGATCACTTGCCTCACTTCGGCTCGGTATCGGTTTTTGGTCACAAATCAAAGGCGCTCACCTGCGCTCGGCCAACGTGTGGGCAGCTCTACAGACCCTCTTCTACATTGGTCGTCTGCTTTGGCGTTCGACGAACTTGTCGAACGTGTGGACATTATTTCTTGCCTTGTACCTATTTGCCAACGCTCGCATTGGCCTACGCTTGGCCAACATTGTAAAGTATTAACAACATTGTTAAGTATTGTACATTGTAAAGATCGTCGTCGCGAATTATCGTAGTGACTACTTTCTCCCTGAGGGTCGAACGGTCGGAGTCTCAAATCGGAATTTCAAATATTTTGTGGTGGGAGCGCCACGCGCCTACCAAACATGTGTTGACTTTCATGAAATGTAAAGTAGTAAAACTATCTGGAATAGCCCTTCAAAAATGTTTTCTATTATTTTTAACATTATATTTTTAAGCTATTGCATAGCTTTTATCGCGGGCTTTGAGCGCGGCGAGCGAGTCAAGAAATTCCGTAACGAAAATAAACCTAACATCCGCCACTCCAACCGGCACAGAGCGGTGCGGCGTTGATAGCCGTGCATTGTCTAAAGTCGTTTCAGTTTGTCAGACTTCGGCACGGTGTTTGTGTGCGTGCGACTAGACGTATGCGTGTAGAATAGCTGCTACCTGATCATAGCAGCTAGTCTACACGCATACGTCTATAAGATAATAAAAATATTTTAAACAATATTAACATCTCATTTTTTCAATAAAAGAAAAAAAAAATGTTTTCTTATCGGTCACCACGCTCAAAAAGTGTAACTTGAATTAATATCAAAGAAAAAAATACTGCATAAATAAAATAAATAAATAATTATAATTGCATAAGTTGATAAAAAATGCTATGCAATAGCTTTACCGCGGCAGTCCCCGAGTGCCACACTCATTTTTTTGTTTTAAAAATAGCTGTATAAACGTATGAGCTCCACGATAAACAAATGGATGACCCTTATAACACATAATTCTAGCTTAACATAAGGTTCATCGATCGAAATGCTGTCTTAAATCATAAGTAGGTACCTTATATCAATGTTCGAAATAAGTCATGTATTTATGTTATGCCAAACAAAGTTATTATTAGTTTTTTTTATTCCACAACTTTCACACAACGCCATCTAGTCTCAAATTAAGCAGAGCTTGTGCTATGGGTTCCGTCCTTACTTGATCAATATACCGTCCTGTCGTACTAAGCGATTCTCCTCTACATTTATTGTACGCACAGCCAATGTTTGGAACTCTCTGTCGGTTTCCGTCTTCTCTTCCACATATGACCTGTCTGCCTTCAAAGCTAGAGTGAACAGGCTTCTTCTGGGCTCGCTCGTCCCATTGTAGACCTCATCTATCGCTTACCATTAGCCATTATCGAGGTCAAGAACGGGATTATTAGTAATAAAAAAAGGTTATTTCACTGTACCTGTATATGCGCGCTGACTGTAAACTCATTCCTTCCTCTGTACCCCCAGTGCTTCAGTTCCGGTACTTCTGTCATCTCCCACAGTGGCGGTCTGTTCTCAGCGTCATGCCAGATCCAAATGGCACCATCCCTCTCCACAGTCGTCCATTGTTTTATTGAAACGCCTTTGGGAGCTGTGGGTATTAATGGGGGATCGGGATAAATGAGATTGTTTTCGCAGAATTTCTGCTACTAAATGAATGATCATTATCTTGGTCAAATTCAAATTCAAATTCAAATTCAAATTCATTTTATTTGCTTAAACATGTGTATGTACATACATAAAAAGTGCATACAGGATGACAATATATTGTAGATAAAGTGCAGACATGTTTGTCACAACGTGACGTGCAAAATGGTACAAAATTACAATAATAAAAAAATAAAAAATGTCAAAATATAAAAAAAAAAAAATATATATAAAAAATGTCACAACGATTAATATAATTATGTCAAGTTACAATATACCTAGTCAAAGTCAAACAAAATAATTCAATCTCCAAATAGTCTAATTATGCAAGTCAAATTCTTTTTCATTAAGGAATTCAGTCACCTTATAATAGGCTTTGGCTGTCAAAAATTCACGAAGTTTATTTTTAAAAGTTGATTTAGGTAATTCTTTCCAACTTCTCGGCAATTAGTTATATATGACCGGTGCCATGCAGTAAATGCTATTACGCATTAGGGCCGTCCTAGCGGGTTGCTGACAAAGTTGACTATTGTCACGTCTGTTGCGTGGAAATGCGTCAGCTAGACATTTATAGTAATGCGGGTTCGATTTAACAAACACAGCTACTTCTAATATGTACAAGCACGGTAAAGTTAATATTTTGTAATTTTTAAAAAAGGGCACGCAGCTATCCGTTTTCTCAAGTCTAAATATGGCTCGTAAACATCTTTTTTGGGACTTGAATGCTGTTTCTTTTTCCGTCGAGTTACCCCAAAATATTAGCCCATATCGTAGATGGGTTTCTACTATACCGTAGTATGCTGTTAGTAGACCATCCGTATATAATGTGGATGAAAGTGTGTGTAGTGCGTATGCGGATGTGCTAAGTTTTTTACATAAAGTTTCGATATGCGCTTTCCAGTTTAGGTTTTTATCAATCTGAAGGCCAAGAAATTTTGTCAAGTTTACATCTTCTATGTTTTCATTACAATATTCTATTTTAAGATTCATGTTAGGTAATCTTTGGGTAAAATGTATAGCTTTCGTTTTCTTTAGGTTTATTTTTAAATTGTTATCCTGCAACCATTGTAGAACTGACTTTAGGGAATTATTAATGTCAATCTCATATGTATCTAAAGTTTTACATGGTATTATCACGGTGCTGTCATCTGCGAATAGTGTCATTGGTTTTTCTATGCATTTAGGCAAGTCATTAATGTATAGTAAAAATAGATATGGGCCCAATACGCTTCCTTGCGGTACTCCATATTCTACTTCACGTCGTGAGGATCGATATATCTCTTCTTTCTTCTTTAAGATATTGATACGTCTAATTTCAGTAATTTGTTTTCTATGTCTTAAATACGATTCAATTAGATTGAGTACATTTCCTCTTAAGCCATAAGCTTCCAACTTTTTTAGTAGTGTAGGATAATGTACGTAGTCAAATGCCTGGGTCATGTCACAGAATATGCCGCAGACTGGGTTTCGTTTGTCAATATTGATCATAACATTATATAAAAAGTCATATTTAGCCATATTAGTTGTCTTATTTTGTCGAAAACCTTTTTGTTCGTCACATAAAATATTACTTTTTTTTATAAATTCTGACAGTTCCTTGTATATATACTTCTCAAATATTTTGGACATGACTGGAATGAGCGCAATAGGTCGGTAGTTTTCCATCCGATCTCTATTTTCTTTCTTAAAGAGAGGCTTTATTATAGAAGTTTTCAATGCTGATGGATAGACACCCGCGCTTATACTTAAATTTATGATATGACTCAAATGAGTGCATATGTCTTCTGATACAAATTTTATTACTTTAGTGGAGATTTCATCATAACCTACGCTGTCTGTATTGTTTAATGACATTATAATTGTATGTATGTCTAGTGGAGCGCTGGGTGCCATGAACATGGATTTCGTGTTCCTCTCAAATTTTAGATGTTTGGGTTTACTAGAAGCATGCATTTGAGGTTGGACTTTATCAATGAAATAGTTATTAAATGCCTCAGAAATTTTTTGGGGACATGTTAATAAGTGATTTTCTACTTTAATTTTATGTATGTTATGTTTAGGTATATTATGTTTAGCACGATTAATAATTTGCCAGGTACTTTTAGATTTATTTTTTGATGTTTTAATAAAATAATTGTTTTGGGCCTTTTGTGTTAAGTGTATAACCTTTCTAAACAGTTTGGAATAATTGTTGAAAGAAGTTTTATTATGAGTATTCGGGTTTGATCTAAGTTGCCATAAAAGTTTCCTTTTCTTTCTACTACACAATTTTATTCCTTTGGACAGCCATTTTTGTTTTGTTATTATATCGATTTTAAATCGTTTTTTTGGAAAACATAGATTGTATATCAATTGAAATATGTCAATGAATTTGTCATAAGCTATATCAGGATCATTAGTCTCATAGATTTCCGAAAACGATAGGCTGCTTATATAATTTTTAAATTTAACTAAATTGTCAGTATTGTAATCTCTTCTTGTCTTATACCAGTAGCTTATAGTGTATAATGTTTGTACGGGGCAGTGAAGCAGCTGTGCTGTGTGGTCGGATAAGGCAAACTCCATGACATCGGTCTTACATGTTTTATCAAAATTATGGGCGAAATTATCTATACATGTTAGACTAGCCATGCGTGTGGGCTGTTTTAATGCTAACTTCAAATTATAGCTATTTAATAGACATTCAAATGCGACAGAGTGACTAGTCTGTTTAATGACATCTATGTTAAAATCACCACATAATATAATATTCTTGTAGCACTTTCGTGATATTTTTCGCAACATTATTTCTAATTTATCCATGCAATAGTCAAAATTATTTGCATTCGGCACTCTATAGATACAGATTACAATTATCTTATACTCAGTCAATTCTATGGCACAGCATTCAAATATGCCCGGGGTTGACAAATTCGATATTTTAGATAAATCTTTAGATTGTATACCATTTTTAACTAAGATACAGGCCCCTCCTCTCTTTTGCTGCTTTCTACAATAACAAGAAGCCAAATGATAATTCGGTATATATAATTGATTTTCGAAACCTTCCATAATAAAATGCTCTGTGATACATAATACATCTACATTAATTTGTTTTTCGGATAGCTCAGTCAAACAAACAGTAAGATTATTTGATTTATTTATCAACCCAGCAATATTCTGATGCATTATTTTAATATATTTATTCGTTACTAATTTATCTTGACATTCGGTATGGGAACGAGTAACATTCGGGTAAATTAGTGTATAATTAGCATCAGTCACGAAAAAAATCAGTGCTTTCATTATTTACATTTGAATTCATCTGAGTTGTATAATTAATTATGGAATTATGATAATAGTCTATGTCAATCTTAATATTTTCCATAATTTTTCTATAAATATGTTTAATTGCACTGTTATTAATTCTACCTGTGATGTCGGAAAACATGTCAAAGCTTAAATAAGAATTTGTGTCAAAATAGTAAGCGTAAGATCGAGTATTTATTTCCTTAGCTAATAGGTTATTAAATACCTCCACCTTATAATTATATATAGGAGATCCCCGAATATAAGTAGGGCTACACACTATTACATTTGTATCAGTTATATGCTCTAATGATTTCGTAATTGTCTCTACCATATGTAAGCAGTTTGAGGAAGTTCTAAGATCCTTCTCTCCCAATAAAATTATGCAATAATCATCTAGGCCGAAATTTAGCAATTTTTTATCAATATTGTTCAAAAGACGTTCAGTACTACAGTTTGGAAACATGTAATGACAATAAGTGAAGTTCTGTCCAAACATATCTTCTATGACCTGAACTCCATTGCGTGATCTAATGTTGCTAAGGATACAAAGTTTGTTCTTCTTGAGATCAGATGGGTTAACAACAACAGGGGAGGTTTCATAGTTCTTTGCTGGCACTGCTTGCGGAAATTCATTATGAGCTTGGCTTGGTCCATGCTTTGTAGTCTGCGTACCCTTAGTGTTCATGGTGCTTATTTGGTTTGCTAATGATGTTTTTTTCGGTGTTTTCATTTTTAGTTTAATAGGACTGTTCGTAATTTTTTTATAGAGTTCCTGTTTCTTAATTAGTTCCGTATTCATTTCTCTCAATTGATTGTTCTCCAAAGACAGTGTTTCGATTTCTTTGTGCGCACTATCTAGTTGCGACTTCAGCTTCTCTATTTCTTCTTTATATGATGTGTTCTCGTCTTCAGACATGTCTGGCATACTATTTGTAGTACAGTCCAGTGTACGGGAACTTAAACTGACGTCATGCTCCGATTGCGTGCGTGTGCGTCGAAAAGTTATGTTTTCTAAGAAATTCATAATTTTACACTTCCTTTGTATTATTTATTTAATTTTAATAAGTTTCTTCTTTAAATAAATAAATTTTTTGTTGATAAATAAATAATATTGAATTTCAAATTACATCAGTTGTCCAAAAACTTATTCATTTAATTTAGTAGATTTTCAAATAGTCGATTTTTAGTCAGTCTGAAAAGACTCGTATCTACGATTATGAATTATATTTCCGAACGATACTAGTTGTGTCACATCTTTTACTATCGTCCAATTGGTCACTTTACGTGTTGTGTCAGTTAGTGCAAAGGTTTGATTAATTTTGAATAAAAAACGGATTTATCAAACCTCTGATTCCAGATTTTCGGGATAATATAACACCGACTTGCCAATTCTTGCCACCAAACGTTATTTGAGCATTCGTCAAGCACTGTTTTGTTATTTCCCACTACGAATAGTTAGTTTAAATCTCACTCATAGGTTCCTTTGTACACAAACAACACAGTTCTCAGTATCAAGTATTACAGTACTTTTCCATCTGAATACCAATAGCACTCACTAATTATGCACTCCAGTCCATAACTTAACTATTAACGAGTCAATACACAGTACTTTTCTATTTATAATAAGTAATTTATTAAGGAATCAATGTTTACTTCATGACAGTGTTGCCAGCACCGGTCATCGTGTGCTTAGTCTTTTTCCAACTATGCTAAATGATAAATGATCTTTATTTTGCAAATTGGTTATTAAATAACACTTTCACACGTAATTTTTTTCGTAAAGGACTCTGGCAACGGCCCATACTTCATCCGGCCCACTTTTTCAACTCAACAGACAATAATAATATGAATACTAAATTGACTGGTAATAAACACTATTTACTATAAAAACATCAATATCAATATTGATCATGGGAATACCGAGATAACAGAGAGATAACAAAAACGTTTTTTAGGTTATGAAAAGTAAAAACATTTAAGGTCATTGAGAAATAAAACCTAAAATGAATAAAAAAGAACTTAATTCAAACTACTTTTAGTTTGAATTAAGTTCTTTTTTATTCATTTTCATAAATAATTAATAAATCATCTAAAAATGAGAAGTATTCACAGCGACGTAAGAGTAAAAACGCATGAGTCTGTACGAATTCGCGCCTTCGCGGAGTGAATGACTTTGATTGATTTTTTCAGCTCATTTGACGTTTCTTGAGTTTTTATAATTTGGCTTCTAGCATTTTATCCACTATCGAAATCAACACAAAGCTACAGTTATTGTGAACCAAAAACGTTGTAATTAACAAAAATATTTACGTAATGCATTAACTGATATATTTAGACTTTAAAATGGATATATTTTTAATAATAATATATAAAATAATGAGAAATCATGACCCCTCTACATACAATATTATACTATTTAACCCCCTGGCAACCCTGGAATTAGGAAATGCAGATGTCATAGCTGACAGATAATTTATTCACAATGACTTCCGCTATATCTTCTTTTTATTGTGATTTTCATTACCCTATAATTAAAAGTCGTATAAAAATTACGATAAATAACTATTAAATAAAAGTTTTTTTTTAAATATATATTTCATTTGTTTCCGCTATTACACTGCTAGTGCGCCTAATTTTGCCGACCTCCTTTAAACTAGATGAGGCCGGTGTTTCCTAACTGACTACCCTGAGAAGAAACACCGAAACAAACTCATGGGTCCGTCTCTTTTAAAGTCCATACAATCTATACTGGTTTAATTATATGGGAACCTTGTAGGTTTCAGTCTGAGGCGATCTTTTGAAGAAAGATGCTCACAGATTTGAGTGGGCCTGTCCATACAGTGCAAGCATTTGTCAAATGACGTATAGCTCAACTTAGAACAAGGAGCTTAACGATTTGACGAACAATACCTAGGTAAGGACGTTAAGGATTCGGTTGAGTAGTTTAGTAGTTAGCGTTTACGGCAACAGTGTAATAGGTGAGGTTCGAACCCGTTACCTCTCGTTCACAAGTGACGCATCTAAATTATCAAATACATTGTTAATATTACAGTCTCCTTTTGACCTCGATCACGTTGGTGAGTGATTGATGACGTCTACGATGGAACGAGCGAGCCGATTTTCAACCGACGACAAAAAAAGGAGGAGGTTATCAATTCGACGCGTATATGTTTGTTTTTTTAATGTATGATCATCGAGTACTCGAAGACGGCTGAACCGATTTGGAAAATTCTTTTTTTGTTTGATAGGGTATACTTCGAAATTGGTACCATTTGTCACCAAGTCAGGATCTGATGATGGGATCCTGGAGAAATCGAGGAAAATCTTCAAATATTATAGGCACACCTATGGCGTTTTGGGTATTTCTTATAGTAACTTGTGCAGTTGCTCTCAAAAAGTACCATTTGGGGAAGTGGAACTGATGATGAAGACCACAGATGGCCGCCGAAACTACTCAATAATAAGTATTTCGTGGATTGCGATTCGATTACTTGAATATGGATATTAAACACTTTATGCTCATCACAATGCATATGGTGATGTATAGCTGATGGTGAAGTACCAGGAGAACTCCTAAAAAATTAACGGCCCAGCATTGGGAAAAGCAATATTTTATAAAATGTTATAAGTAGTTGACATTTAGGCTCTTGTAACTAGGTAAATTAAAAATCAACCAACTAAAAAGAGTGAAATAAAAACTTTTTACCAAAAAATTAAACCGACTCCCAAAAAACACCGCAAAGTGAAAAATAACTTTAATTTCGGAAGTCGGTGACAAAAACGAAAATACAAACTAAAGACACCGACTACCGAAATTAAAGTTATTTTTCACTTTGCAGTGTTTTTTGGGAGTCGGTTTAATTTTTTGATAAAAAGTTTTTTTCATAGAGCAATTAGGAAATTATTACGGAAACAAATGTCAAAAACAAAATTTATTTTTCAATACACTACCTCAAAAACTGGCTCTTATCGCACTACGATTAGATTCAACATGCAATGTATTTCACACTCGTGGATTTTTTTCATTTTTTACACACGAGGATTTTTTTCATTCCAGATTTTGCCACAGATAACATTAAACAACTATTCAATTCCCTATATTCGGCGGTGATTGTTTTTTTTCACAGCAAAGAGGCGCATGTTCTTAAGGCCTTATATTTAATGAAAATTAAAATTGTTTTTATGAACAGAATATCAGAAATAAATATTATTATTTATAAAATAATTTTGCTTTTATCAACAAATTAACATTTATTTGTGTTCTAAATTAAAAAAAGAAATATGTTATTTTAATATCAGGCTGTTTTGCGGCTTCATACCTTTGCTTCTCCTTTAACCCGCGAAGGTAAAGCGCGGGGAAAAGTAAATCAAATCTTATTAATTTGTGTTTTTTGCGTGAGTATGTCGAATTTAAGTTTTGATGAGAACAATTCAGATGCTACGCCGCCAGATATTGTGATTGAGGCTCATAATGCTTGCGATAGCCTGTTGCCATCTAAATCAAAGCTAAAATATATGGCAACTTTGCATAATTTTCTTCAATGGAAATCAAATAAAAATGCGTCGTCATTTTCGGAGCAAGTATTTTTCTTCGAAAGTTTATTGAAAAACGTCGTTTGATACACGTGGACATTTGTTACTGCAGTACTCGGCTCCATAAACCCCTCGCCTTGCGGCTCGGGCGTAACTCCGCCTCGTACGCAATAACAAACTTTCTCCACTTGTATCAAAATGTATTATTTCATCACCTTTGTGTTTTGTTATCGATTCTCATGCAGAACAATTAATTTGTAGAGACAGAGTATTAAATTTGGCACACGTGTAGTTTATGTAGACGGAGTGCAGAAACCTAGTTTTTTTTACTATTATTAATGCTTATATATACTTTTCTCAGCAGTGGGACAGCATAATATTATATGAAAAAAGTCTTTGTAACTATAACACTGGTCAGCAGTCTTATGATTTAAACAATGAGGGTGTCGACACTCGACACTCAACGTTTTTTTCCAAAAATATAATTTCTGTCCATCCAAAGGTTGTCTGTAAGAGATTGCCCTGTGCGATAAGACCGCCCATTGTACACTAGTTTTATTATTTGTATCCTTAAATGTATTGTAAAGTTTACGATAATGTATATAATAAAATTTATAATAAATGCGAAAGTAACTTTGTCTGTCTATATGTTACCCTTACACGCCTAAACCGCTTAACTGATTTTGATGAAATTTGGCATGGAAATATTTTAGGATCCTGGGAAGGACATAGGATAGTTTTTATCCCGGAATTCCCACGGGATCGGGAATTGCGCGGGAAAAATATCCGACGCGAACGACAAATTCTCAGCACTCACCATATTCCACTCCGGGCACACTAACACAAGCGCCGTCTTCCCCATTGAACCTCCACTTGTGGAATGGACACTCAATACAGTTGCCACATACACTGCCTCCAACGGCCAGGTTGGCGCCCAGATGAGGACAGTATGCATCCACGCAGCGAGCCATGCCATCCTCTCCTCGGTATAAGCAGAGGTTTTGGCCTGAAACCAACATTTAATACTGTTACGCCAGTCGCTTACCTAAGTACGTCTAGAAACTTCAACCGACATTTAGATTGTTCCAGACACTAACGCCATCTGGCGGCAAGTAGCAGTACTGTGTATCTCGAATAGCTTCTGGAACATTCTTGGCAGTATAGGCAGTGTGTCGATTGTACAAGAATGTTCTAGAACACATAGATCGAGGTATAAATAGATCGCAAAGGAACGCAGACGGTAGTCTTATTAGAAGATACGAGGCGATATAATCGAAGCTATACAAGTGAATTTCAGTGAGATTTAAGTGTTAAATGACAAGTTTTGTAGTGTGAATAACTGCGTTAATTTTTAATTTTTGTTTACTTAATTAAAGTGTCAATTTTGGCTATCGAGAAGCGGGCCAAGAGACTCATTGGCAACGATGCACTGGTCGAGTCAAAGCTCCAGAGCCTTGAACATCGACGACGAGTTGCAAGTCTATCGGTTTTCTGACGGTTACATTTCGGGGAGTGTGCGATGGAATTACACAGTATAATTCTGCCAAGCCCGTTCCATCATCGGACTACGAGACAAACGGCGAAGCGCCATCGTTACATGGTGGACATCCCACCCATCCACACAAAACGTTTTGGGAATACCTTCATTGTGCGTACGACTAAGGAGTGCAATTCCCTGCCGGAGTCTGTGTTTCCCGATAGCTATAACCTAGGAGTCTTTAAGTCAAGAGTGAATAGGTTACTTTTAGGTAAGCGTGCTCCATTTTCGACCACATCATCAATTACCATCAGGTGAGATGGTGGTCAAATGCGAACCTATTTCTTAATAAAAAGAAAAATGGCGTTAATTATTTTTATCCTGAACCCCAGCTCGTAACAATATATATTTTAAAAGAGAATTAGCAACTAACAACAAGCGTGCTTCATCTTCGACCACATCATCGCTTAACAACAGGTGAGATGGCGGTCAAACGCAATGCTTTAATAAGAAAAAAGAACGAAAGAGGTCTAGGGTTCGAGTTATGGGTAGGTAAAAAATGCTACTGGGTCTTTTTGTAAGGAATTTCTCAGTAGTAGCCCGGAGGTTAGAAGTTGGCGATGTGAGTCGTAGGTCCCAGCTGTCATTTGTAAATCTTTGACAATCGTTACGGGTAGTCAGGAGCCAAAACATGATGTCTGACCATCGCTGCCTCATCGAACAACCACTTGGTTCAACTGGTTGTACCACGGGAATTTATTTTTCCCGGTGGACCAACTGTTCGATCGTTCAATGTTACAACCATAGAAATATAAAAAACATATTATATTTATGGTTACAACTAAACTTGTTCTCCGTGGTACAACTATTCTATCTAGTACTGAATAAGATTTAAAGGTTATCAAAGTTAATGATAAGCCAGAAGATTTCTTAAATTGCAAGTTGCATAAATTAACTCTTTAATTCAGTATCTAAGACTGCATTATAGAGTTTTATTTATTAATTATATAGGTCTATACTTTATTGTAAGTATGTACACCTTACAATATTTCTATGGAAAAAAAGTAAAACTAGTGTATAATGGGCGCACAGGGCGATATCTTACAGACAACCTCCTTTAATATCTTTTGCGTAATTCTTTTTCTGATTTCGAAAAAATATTCCTTTTAACTAGCATCGAACGGTTGGTGCACCGGAAAAAAAAAATCCTCGTGGTACAACCTGTTCGTATCCACGTTATGCTTTTGAACGCTAGTTGTACCATGGGGAATAAGGGCTGAAACGCACTAGCGGCAGGCCGTGATGCGGCTTGTACATTGTAGACAGGGCGCGCGTGTCATGGAATTTGATACAGAAAAATTTATTTTAGAGATCAAAGAACGCCCTGCTGATATGGATATGGGATAGTAAATGCACTAATTACGCAGACAGAAATAAAAAGTTTCTTTAGTTCTGATATAAAAATATTAAACTCTGCAATCATGTCGTGTCTCCAGTAGAGGGTGTATCCAAAATCGATGTTTATTTTTACGACGACGTTTTCCACGATAATTTAAATAAATAACTACAGCAACTTCTTCTACGTCCATCATGACCAAGATTTCTAGAAGCACTGACGATGAAATGCGGCGGACCGCTACAGAATCAAGACGATACGGTTAGCCGGAATACGGCGTGCCGTTGCGGCAGACCGTTTAAACTGCGGCCAACCGCAACGGCACGCCGCGTCACGGCCAGCCGCTAGTGCGTTTCAGCCCTAATTTTAGTTGAACTATCGAACGGTTGGTCCACCGGGAAAAAGTCCCCGTGGTACAACCAGTTGAACCAAATGGTTGTTCCACGGGGCAGCGATGCATCTGACACTGATCTTGCCAAGCGGTAACGGGTTACGTCAGATTAGCATTCGCTGCATGTAAAACACTAATACTCGGTTGCATCCGGCGAGTGTAGAAGCAGACACATAGTTTAGCAAAGGCTAAGTAGATGACAGAAAACTAGTTAGCAATTTGGCTAGAATTCACATCACTCACAATCTTGTTAACCCCTCCAGCTAAATATGCCTGTCTGGAGTCGGTTCACGGCAAGACTGTAATGGGTGGAGTCAGTGGCGTAGATGAAACTTCGGAGGCCCCCCGCCAAAATCTCAATAAGGCCCTCTATAACCCAGCGATAACCCAAAAAATCCTAAGACCCAAGCGAGTCAACCCTACGTAACCTAGAACTTACTAAACTAGCTCATTTTCTCAAAAAAGTAAAAGTACTCAAAATACATCGACTTGAGAAGCTTATTAAAAACTCATAACTATATTAAATTTATTTAAAACTAGCTGTGCCCGCTACTTCGTCCACGCGGAATAGTGACTTTCGGCATAATTTTTAATTTTTTAGGCTAATTATTTTGGAAATAAAATATAGATCATTTGAATGTCGTATTTATTAATATCTAATCAAAAGTCTAAGAAATAAGTTTCAAGGTTTCGAGCTTTAAAAATTACGTAATTTCCATACAAACTTTCATCTCCTATTTCAACCCCTTACAGCCTTTTTCGCATTAAAAAGCAGCCTATGTCCTTTCTCAGGCTCTAGACTATGTCCGTACCGAATTTCATTAAAATCGGTTTAGTAGTTTAGGCGTGATGGCGTAACACACAGACAGACAGAGTTACTTTCGCATTTATAATATTAGTAAGGATTCTCTTTAAATTTATTTATTTCAAACTTCCTGTGTTAGGTA
Organism: Tholera decimalis; assembly: GCA_943138885.2. Classification (NCBI taxonomy): domain Eukaryota; kingdom Metazoa; phylum Arthropoda; class Insecta; order Lepidoptera; family Noctuidae; genus Tholera; species Tholera decimalis. The sequence goes on from OW964575.2 coordinate 17,196,268, forward strand.
GGTTCCGATTGCTTCGGATTCGTGAAGTTCTGGGTTAATTTTTTTTAAGACACTGAGTCCCTCTAAATCTGGAGGCGCCCCCATGCCGCGGGGTCTGCGGACCTTCAGCTACGCCACTGGGTGGGGTTCCACCCGTGATCTTAAAAATCATTGTTAATATTACGGATGACCTCGCTCTTGATCTCGATCACAGCACTTCACTAATGAGTCCTGTAGATGCCTGTCCACTCTTGCTTTAAAGGCGGTTTACTTTAAATGTGGTAGGGAACACAGAAGCCGGCCACGCTTATGGCTATGCGTATACTAAACGTGGAGGAGAAGCGCTTAAGTAAGAACGACAAGTCTACCGACTTGTGTGTGTACGGAATATGAATAAAATAAAATATCCAGCACTAAGCAAGCATTGCCATTTAAAGAAGATAATATGGCACAGACAATAAGAAAATCCTTTGAGATTCGACATTTTTTTCATCGCTTTTTCATGGATGGATATCGTTTTTGCTACTCCATAACAGATAGCGCTACTAGTGCGAACCAAAATCACGCTCTACAGCAAAATATGCGTTTAAGGACTCGTTAATTACAAATAAGCTTTTTAATACGTTTAAAGAGTTTTTTAATTGGGTTAATTTTCTTCTTTGTTTAATTATAATATTTTTAATGTAATCACCCAACGCTTCCGCTACTCGACAGCAGATGGCGCTACTCACCTAAGGCATCAACAGCAGTAACTCCGCCAATTTTCAGTTCCCTGCTCTCTCCTATTGCAAACCAACCATTGGGATATGGAGGAGGTATCTTATTTCCCATCCGTCTTGTGACCTGGGCTCTGGATATCCGTCTGTCACGGTCTGGGCCCGGTTCTATGTGCTCAAAACCAATTTCTGTGAGTTCCTGTAAAGTTGACATAAAACGTTGATAAGAACGAGAGGAATTAAATTAAACCACATATACATACTTTACGTGCTTACGTTTAATCCAAAAATATTTAAAAAGTTTACGAGAAAAATACATAAAACTTTTTTTCCAAAAATCTTAAATAGCTGAGTTCTTTGGGCACATTACCAGTGGACAGCGGTGCGCACGAATTTCTGGACGCCATATTTTAGTTTATTTTCGATGTATTATGTAGTTTTAATTGAACTGTTATGTAGTATAATCTTTATTGTACACCAATAATTTAACACGTTGAACGCCAAGATAAAAATGCATCTTCCCGTTCGACGTCCCATTCAGTGCTGGCCGTGAAAAATGTAGCCTGAGTCACGGAGGAATAATGTAGCTTTCTATTAGTGAAAAAAATTAAAAATCGTTTTAGAAGATCCAGAGATCCTACAAGCGAACTAACAAACTTTACCTCTTATAATATTTATATACAACATGTATCGTAATTAACGCACACCCTCAAACACCCCAATTAGAAAATTATGTTATTATCATAATACATTCTCTGAATTTTTAGTTTTATTTGTTTAAACAGTTTTTTAATGAGTTTCATTTTTCTGTAATGTGTACTGAATGACGGAATTTATATAAATCTGCATTTAAAAAGTTACTACTTTATTTTACAGTCCATTGTTAGTTTGTTTTTACTATAGGTACAGCGAAAGTGTAATTTGTAATTTACGTAGATTTAATTGCTTTGGGATAAAAAGTCGACATTTTTTAAAATTAAAAACGATAAAAATAAATATTATATATATATATATTATATATGTATTATTCCGGGATGTCAACTATCTTCTTACCGGATTTCATTGGAATCCGTTCAGTAGTTTTGGATTGAAAGAGTAACAAACATACATAAATCCTCACAAACTTTGATATTTTTAATATTATTAGTAAGATAAGATAATAAGAAATCAATTGGTCACGCTCGTAGTTGGTACCTCTCGTAAAATATAGTCCTTATCAAGACGTTTAAAATCTTATTCAATAAAAAGTAAAATAAAGACAAACGAATTCAAACATTAAAAATAAAATATGAGATCATTAAAAAAAAAGCAAGTGCGAGTTGGACTCGCGTACCGACGGTTCTGTATAAACATATCTATTATAAGTATATAAAAGTTCAATAGTACCAAATTCATTACGGTATTTATATTTTACATTTACATGTGCACAACCTAGACATTGTTTCTAGCCAAATCTTGATTCTAGTTGAACAGAACAAAGAGTTTTGATATCTTTGTGAAATCGCAAAATATGTGACATAATCACGAAAACAGTCGTATCTTTTGACTAGATGTCGCGCCCGTAGCCTTTACCATGATAAAAACTTAACCCTCCTATTTGCAGTCAGGTAAAAAGTAGCCTTTAACCTTCATCAAGCTTCAATCTACTTCCATACCAAATTTCATCCAAATCCACCCAGTACTTTCGAAGGATAGCGCGTTCAAATAAACACATTTTTCCACTTTATAATAGGTATTAAGTATAGATTTCAGTTTAATATCATAACGCTATCCTGAGAATTAATAGAATTACTACTTGACAGACAGACTGACAACGATGTGATCTTATAAGAGTACCGGTTTTTCATAGGAGGTACGGAACCCTAAAAATATTTAAAAACACGTTGTGCATTATCTATCTTTTTTGTAGAAAAACTTAACTTCATTTGCATATCAAGTTCAATAATAATATTGTAATTAGATACTTTTGTGATTTTATTTATGATCTTCGTAAATAGACAAGCCCGATTATCGAAATTAGCTCACACACACAACTAAGTATGTAATACATCACAGATAACTTAAAGAAAAAATACTTACTTTTTTATACAGCACGGGGTTTATATAACTCCTATAAATCACGAATAATAAAAAGTACACTGCCACTGCAAAAAGTATATAAACACTGTGATCACGAACGAACTCAAAAATAGTTCTTAAAGCACTAAAAATTAAATTTACATAGAACAACTCCAAATCTTTTTTAAATTGTTGATTCTTCATTGCATTTTGACATTCGGAGAATGTGATTTCGTTTTTCAAACCGCTGTCAACGTTATTGATGCAATAGTCGGCCATTTTGAATATGTGTTTGCAAGTTGGTTAACTGAAGAACTGTTTGCATCTGAAAAGAGGAAAGAAAACCGTTAAATATGTTTTGATTTATTTTATTATCTTAGGAAAACTTACAGCTAGGATACAGATAGTTGAAAAATATTGAAATAAGGCTAAGCACTCGAAGCGAGTTATGAATACAGAAGCGATATAAATAATAGTTTCATTATTGTTCGAAAAACTGGTTTCACATTATTTGTTTGAGTTTAATGACGCTGGTGGAGAGTAAGTCAAGATCATTAACACTCTAACACATTGCATTATATGATCTGCTAGCTCTTATCATATAAGAGTTTAGTAGATTTATAGTTACATACGTTAAATGTGACTTAAACATAAATGGGTTATAATCGGTTTCTATCGGTTACATTTCAGGGAGTGTGCGATGGAATTACAGAATCTAATTCCGCCAAGCCCGTTCTAGCATCGGACTACGCGACAAACGGCGATGCATCATTGTTATCCGTTATTAACGGAATCCTAAAAATTACTATACTTTTATGGTTTTCATTGAATTTGATTTTTCTTCAAGTCGCAATACAACTGAGCTTTTAAATTTTAACCGCGACGCGTTGTGTTACGACGCGAGGTCGCGGGGCGTTGCGTTACGACGCGTCGCGTCACGCCGCTCTTCGTTATTATCATTGACATCACACCTACTATGTAATCGTTATCGCTAATTGATTCCAGCCTTATCGGGAAGCTCCGAAATGATGACGAGATTAAATCGATAGGACAAACATGCTGTACTTAGTACCGACATTGATTTTTGTATGATCGCGTGCGGCAGCGATTATATTTGAAACGGCGATGTGCCATCGTTACATGGTGGACATCCCACCCATACGCACGAAACGTTTTGGGAATACTTTCATTGTGCGTACTGCTAAGGAGTGGAATTCCCTGACGGAGTCTGTGTTTCCTGATCGCTATAACCTGAGAGTCTTTAAGTCAAGAGTGAATAGGTTACTTCTAGGCAAGCGTGCTCCATCTTCGACCACATCATCACTTACCATCAGGTGAGATGGTGGTCAAACGCGAGCTTATTATCAATAAATAAAAATCCTACTGCTTCATTACTATCGTTTGCTTAGACTTTTTTCCCTACAATGTCAGTATCAGCTCTCAGTATAACCGGATGCAGCTGAGTACTACTGCTTTTCAGACAGCAACTCAGTAAAAAAAAAAAAAAAAAAAAACTGGGTAACACGACACTCTTTGGTAAGATCAGTATCAGCTCGCCTGGGTTCTGGCTATCCGTAACGACTATCAAAGATGAGCAGATGACGACCGGGACCAACGGTTTAATGTGCTTTGCGAAGCACGGAGTAATCTCGTTAAGTTGGTCTTTAATCTTATCTTACTTCTTATCTTATCTTATTTTACTTCTTCTTACTCTTACTAATACTTTTATACTTTATATTATAATTATAATAATTATCTTCTTACTAATATTATAAATGCGAAAGTTTGTGAGGATGGATGGATGTTTGTTACTCTTTCACGCAAAAACTACTGAACGGATCTGAATGAAATTTGGTAAGTAGGCTACTTTTTATCCTGAAATTTCCACGGGATCGGGATTTGCGCGGGAAAACCCCCCTACGCGTACGAAGTCGCGGGTAGAAGCTAGTAATATTATAAATGTGAAAGTTTGTGAGGATGGATGGATGTTTGTTACTCTTTCACGCAAAAACTACTGTTTACATCCTGGAATAACATATAGGCTACTTTTTATCCCGGAATTCCCACGGGATCGGAATTTTACGCGGGAAACCGTCCTACGCGAATGAAGTCGCGGGAAAACGCTAGTATTAATAAATAAAATTCACGTAAATAGAACTCATAGAACCTACAACACGAACACACATTATAAATTCAGAAATAGAAATTAAGATTAGATTACATATTTTTTTAATGATAGGCTAACATACGTTTGACCACCATTTCACCTGATGTTAAGCGATGATGTGACCGAAGATGAAGCACGCTTGCCTAGAAGTAACCTATTTACTCTTGACTTAAAGACTCCCAGATTCCACTCCTTAGCTGTGCGCAAAATTAAAGTATTCCCAAAACGTTTTGTGCATATGGGTGGGATGTCCACCAGATAATGATGGCGCAAATCCCCGAAAAAGTGGCTAAAAGGTACAATATTTTCATAAAGTAATGTAGCACAGTAAAGGAAGTACAAATTGCTAATTCGATAGCGTAGAGGTAAACTCGTGTAAGTGTCAAATGTCACAGCCAGCTGAATTATAGGTAAATTAGCGACCTTGTCAGTACTGCTGGGTTAGCAAATAATTTATAAATATGTATATAGGTCATGTGTATTTGTTTCACTGAGTCAGCGTTTCCGTATCTTTATGCTTTTATATTGAAAAGGATTAGCGCTATCATGATATGATATAAGCTATTGGGTGTTTCATCAAATCTCTCCTCCCACTTAAGGTGAAGCGGAAGGGAGTGTCAGACTTCTACTGACTAAAAACTCCCCTTGTTCCTTCAGTTGTCCTTGTGGTCCGGGGCCGCGGTATCTCGTTAGAACACTCCCGCAACCCCAGTAGGTAATGAACCTATAGAGCCCCGTCAATGCTAACTGAAACTGACTCGCAGAAACAACTAGGTGAGACTATTTCTAACACATCCATTATACAACGTGTAACGGAAACCCCATATCTATCCAAAAGGACTGAAGACATCTGGTATGGAGTCTCTATGCACAGTTTCAGCACAAAATAGCTGACTCAAAGAATTGATACCAAATTATTGGTTTCATATATTTCTTGAATACCAATCATAACAAACGTGTCACAGCACTACGAGGGTCAATAACTTTTCATGTCACTTGCCAATAACACGATAATTCTTTTCGTTCTTCTTAATTTGAAAAATTCGGTCTCTGGTATCAGTGTATTGGAATTTGTAATAAGTTCTACACACGTAGACTAGATTACAAAACCCTTGCCATATCGTTTGTTATCATCCAAAGAAGCCGTGCACTAGGTATGTATATACCCTTTAAATTACACGTTGTATAGTACAATATAATTCCTCAGTTCTAACAATACGCTTACTTGTTTTATTTATTACATTAAGTAGGTATAATATTGAATGATATGTAACACACACACCCCCATTATGTATATTTTTTATTATTTTTTATTTTTTAGAGTTATTTTATATTCCACTCGTATCTATTAACAATTAAACACACAGAACACTACACAATTACACTACATATCATATATTTGCGTCATCGCTACTTGGCATCCGTATGTCACTGCCGTGGCCCAGCAGAATATCAGCGCTAGGTATTTCCTACCTGGCACATGCTGAGCTGGGCACCCATTTGGTGCAAACTGGAGACACAGCGCACTCGTCCCGTTTAAATTCTTTTTTTGTTTAATTTGTGAAATTGCACTTTATTTTATTTTGTATGTTCCTATTAACTGTACGTTTTATTTTCCGTTTTTTAAGGGTTTTATGTAAATTGTATTTTGTGTCTCCTGTTGTTGTACCAAATAAATATTTTATCAATCTATCCAATGTCTATCTAACTGTTCTTTGAGGCGCACGCGGAACACGGCGCGCCGTCGACTTGGGCCTGGTCCTTACCAGACGGTGAGCTAATTCTGCTCGCAGCCCGCAAGCCCACGCCTACTTTAGCCATTAGTAGTCTAACACTCCTTTTTACTCCACCCAGAGGGGTTGAAGTCTTTTGATGAGTTTCTCACCGGAAAAAAGGGTCCTTGAGACCCCAGTTACACAGGTTTCACTGTATTATGCTGTCTACCCCCTTAAGAATATCTTTTATATTGTCGTAATGTTTGTAAGCTGATCGAGCGATATACAACATGTAACATAAATAATGCACCATCCTGAAATTATTTTGTTCAGAATCGTTTACTAAATTGATTTTTATCGTTTTTAATAAAAAAACTTTTTACCAAAAAATTAAACCGACTCCCAAAAACACTGCAAAGTGAAAAATAACTTTAATTTCGGTAGTCGGTGTCTTTAGTTTTGTTTTTTCGTTTTTGGCACCGACTTCCGAAATTAAAGTTATTTTTCACTTTGCAGTGTTTTTGGGAGTCGGTTTAATTTTTTGGTAAAAAGTTTTTATTTCACTCTTTTTAGTTGGATGATTTTTAATTTACCTAGTTACAAGAGCCTAAATGTGAACTACTTATAACCTTTTACAAAATATTGCTTTTCCCAATGCTGGGCCGTTAATTGTTGAGGAGTTCTCCTGGTACTTCACCATCAGCTCTACATCACCATAAGCATTGTGACGAGCATAAAGTGCTTAACATCCATATTCAAGTAATCGAATTGCAATCCACTCAATACTTATTATTGAGTAGTTTCGGCGGCCATCTGTGGTCTTCATCATCAGTTCCACTTCCCCAAATGGTACTTTTTGAGAGCAACTGCACAAGTTACTATAAGAAATACCCAAAACGCCATAGGTGTGCCTATAATATTTGAAGAGTTCCCTCGATTTCTCCAGGATCCCATCATCAGATCCTGACTTTGGTGATAATGGTACCAATTTCGAAGTATACCCATTCGAACAAAAAAAGAATTTTCCAAATCGGTTCAGCCGTCTTCGAGTACTCGATGATCATACATAAAAAGAAAAAAAAATATATATACGCGTCGAATTGATAACCTCCTCTTTTTGTCGTCGGTTGAAAATATATCGTATTTTTTATCCCAAAGTAATTAAATCTACGTAAATTACAAATTACACTTTCGCTGTATAGTAAAAACACACTAAGTATGGACCGTAAATCAAAGTAGTAACTTTTTAAATGCAGATTTATATAAATTCCGTCATTCAGTACACATTACAGAAATATGAAACTCATTTAAAGGAAGTTAAAATGTTAAAAAAAGCTGTTTAAACAATTAAAACTAAAAATTCAGAGTATGTATTATGATAAAAACATAATTTTCTAATTGGGGTGTTTGTGTGCGTTAATTACGATACATGTTGTATATTTCTTAAGAGAACTGGCCATATTCTAAACACATTGGTTAGAATTCTCATTACTAGACTTGTCTTGTGTACTTAGCCATTATTATTTTTCAGTATTAGTATAGTAATCAATGTAACAGTGTAAAATGGGCGAGTTCATACTCAAACAGCTACAGACTTGAATGTGGGGTGAGACTAGGGCGTCCAATCCCGGAACACCGAGATCTCGGTATTGCGGGATCCCGCGTCATTTTCCAATCCCGCATGATGCGGGATTACGGGCGCGGGATCCGCGGGATTTGCGGGACTGAAAAAAAGCATACATATGACCTCTCACGAGCGCGATCGCTCGGTGACCTAGGGCCGGCAGTGTTGCAAACAACGCGTGGGCCGATGTCACCCGTTTTTCACAGCTTATGTAGCCTAATATAGCCGAATTTCAGTCAGTGGTAGCCTAAGTATGTAGCCTAAAATATCAGTAAAGTTTTTTATTCAGTATTTGTTACTGTTTTTTTTGTGAAGAAAAAACGGTGTAATTTGATTGATCTCATACTAATAGTAATACGTAAATAAATGTGGAGTTAGTTGATTAATTCATTGTTTTTTTTTGTGATAAATAAACGGTGTAATTTGATTGATCTTATACTAGTAGTAATACTGGAATAAATGTGGAGTTAGTAGATTATTTCATTGTTTTTTTTTTGTGATAAATAAACGGTGTAATTTGATTGATCTCATACTAATAGTAATACGTAAATAAACGTGGAGTTAGTTGAGTAATTCATTGTTTTATTTGCCTCATATAAATGTGAATATTTTCAATATGCGGGATCCCGCAAATACCGAGATCCCGCGGGATTGAAAATTTGTAGTCCCGCAAATACCGTGATTGAATTCAGGCTGCGGGATTGGACGCCCTAGGTGAGACAGGGGGATATAACCTCACCTCGTCTATTTAACTTGTACGTTAATGCTCTCATTGAGGAACTCAGTAACACTGGTGTTGGATGTCATATAGATGGTATATGTGTAAACAATATTAGTTATGCTGACGACATGGTGTTGCTGGCTCCACAGGGCCGCGCTGACCTAAGACAGCGCCTGTGTGCAAAATGCGCAAAGCGCCTAAGATTTTTTCCACAGGCGTGAGTATTGTCTTGGTGTCTCCAAAAACAATACTCACGCCTGTGGTTTCTTTACACTGTTTGTACCTACTCAATTATAAAATATAATGTGTTGTAGTTTTACAAAACTAATTTCAATAATTAACGCTGGCATTACATCCGGCGCCCCTTCTGCTTTGGCGTCTGTGTGCGCCGCGCGCCGCACATTTCGCGTATAGAGACGGCTCGGCCCTGTGACTCCATCAATGGGAGCATTAAACTACTACAGATATGTGAGCGTTACGCAGAGGCCCATGGACTCAGGTACAATGCGACCAAGAGTGAGCTTATGCTATTTAAAGCTGGAAGTAAAAGCTCAAAAATGAGTCTTTAACACCCTTAACTCTTGGTAATACGCCGCTCAAAAGAGTAACTTTTAAGTATCTGGGTCACTGGGTAACTGATAACCTAGGTGACAATTGTGATATTGAAAGGGAACGTAGGGCGCTGGCTGTCCGATGTAATATGCTGGCCCGTAGATTTGCTAGGTGTGGTAGGGAAGTCAAAATTACCCTCTTCAGGACGTTTTGCCAATCCTTCTACACCTGCAGCCTCTGGACCAGCTTTACGCAAAGGGCGTACAGCGCCCTGCGGGTCCAATACAACACTGCTTTTAGGGTGTTGTTGGGATTACCAAGGTTTTGTAGTGCCTCCGGTATGTTTACAGAGACGCGAATTCACGGCTTTTACGCTATCATTAGAAAGCGGTGCGCTTCTTTCTTGAGCCGAATACGCACCAGTCACAACAGTATTCTGAAAACATTGGTGGATAGATGAGATAGCCCTGTTCTCGAATACTGGCTCCGCTTGCATGCGACTCCATCGAGACGTATGTAGGCTGTTTATAATGCCATGTTTTGTTTGTTTTTATTTTATTTTTGTCTTAAGTTATAATTATGTATTAGTGTATTGTTAATGTAATATTAATTATAAGTATGTATTTTATTTATTTTATTTTATTTATTGAGGAAAACCAACAATTACACACTATACATGGTTAATATTAACTTATAATCTAGGTATATTAGTGCGTAACTAACAACGTTATCCACAAGTTACATATTCGAATTAAAAATAGGATCACAAGTACAACGTTACTTATTAATAATACAGATTAGTTAGTTTTACTCTTATAATACTTAACACATTTCTGAAAATAAGTTAGTCCACTGCTATTTCAATCAGTTTAAGTAACTCAGTACGAATTTTAATAGCTGATAAAGAAAATAAATCTACGTCTGAAAAAAGAGTATTATAATTTCTTGCTAAACGTCGTAGAGGTGCGCGGACTCCCGCATTGGTGCGACAAGAGGACACTGCAAATAGCGGGAATCCTCTCACCCCACGCCGCAAAACAGTTCTAGGAACTATATAACACAATTTGTTTGTCAATTCTGAGCAGTCGTACTTGTTATTACACAGATCATATAGAAATTTTGTTTCCAAATAAATGCGTCTATTCTTTAAACTTGTCAGTTTGTAATATTTTAATAAATTAACGTAAGGTGCTTTTTTTCGGAAGCAACGATAATGTGTGGCTTTAAGAAATTTATTTTGTACGTTTTCAAGATTAGTTATATATTTTTTGTACAAGGGGTTCCATACCACTACAGCATACTCTAACTGCGATCTAACCAAAGATTTATATAAATGAATGTACGTGCGAGTACGTTTAAAGTTGGTCATGCATCTCATTACGAATCCATACATGCGAAATGCATTGCTTATAATATTATCAATGTGTTGATCTAGGTGAAGTTTACTATTCAGAAGTACCCCAAGGTCCCTGATTACAGTGACTCTATGCAATAAGGTGTTATTAAGATTGTAAGTGTGAGTTACAATATTCTTGTTTTTAGTGAATGTTATAGATGAGCACTTTAGAATGTTTAACTTTAACTTATTTTTAATACAATATGCCGAGAATATATCCAGATCTTCTTGGAACAAAAAACAATCAGATTTATCTTGAATTTTTCTAAAAATTTTTAGGTCATCGGCATAGAGTAGAAATTTTGAATGTCTGAAACATTGATTCAGGTCATTAATAAAAATAACAAATAGGAGAGGCCCTAAAATTGAACCTTGGGGTACCCCGGATGTGACATGTATTGATGTGGATTCAAAGCCCTTAATGACTACTTTCTGAGTCCTATTAGTGACGTATGATGCAAACCAGCGTAATAAATCGCCTCGTATACCATTGAAAGCTATTTTCATTAGAAGCAGTTCGTGATCCACCTTGTCAAAGGCCTTCTGGAAATCTGTGTAAACAGCATCTACTTGCAATTATCCATGCTGTTAAACAAAAAGTCAGTGAAAACCAATATATTCGTGACTGTGGACCTTTTTTGAACAAATCCATGCTGCTGCTGAATTATAGAGTTGTGTATGATAGGATAGATATGTATTGTGTTTAGTATGGGTCTGGTGCCTGAAAATAAATAATAATACTAATTAGGTTATTGTCGGTCAGTCATCGCTCGGGGATCCAGAAGTAATATGAATTAAAATTCACATAGGTAGTAATGCGTCGTCAGTAACGCTTATGCGCTAATGAGGAACGCTAGTAAAAGCTATGCTTGCTAGCTTAACTATTTACTTGAAGTATTCCTAGATATGATGTGGGGCTTGTTGGATGTAAAGAGTGTATTTTTACTTTGCTTTATACAACGTGTAATTTAAAGGATATATACTTACCAAGTGCACGGCTTCTTTGGATGATATAACAAACGATAAGGCAAGGGTTTTGTAATCCTAAGTCTACATGTGTGGGACTTATTAGAAATTTCAATGCATTGATACCAGAGACCGAATGTTTCAAATTAAGAAGAATGAAGAGAATTATCGTGTTATTGGCAAGTGACGTGGAAAGTTATTGACCCTCGTAGTGCTGCGACACGTTTGTTATGAAAGTTATTCCAGAAACATATGAAATCGATAATTTGGTATCAATTCTTTGAGTCACTTATTTTGTGCTGCAACTGTGCATACAGACTCCATACCATATGTTGTCTTCAGCCCTTTTGGAAAGATATGGGGTTTCCGTTACGACAGTGGCGGTACCTTCATATAAGCCCAAAAGCCCGGCATGCCTTACTAAAAAATGCTCGATAGAGAATCAATGTCAAACCCGAACTATTTAAAAGTTCGCGCGCTTAATTCTTATCAAAATAACACAATGTATCTACTGAGTACACTACTACGCATCGCGATTGTTCGCGCGCAGAGTTTCGCATTTGTAGCATCTAATGATCTACATATTGCTATCTCGCTTACACGCACCGGCTTTTACCGGGCTTTCAAATACTATATCTGTCACTTTCGCACTTATAGCGATGTGCCGTATAACGAGTTAGGCCTTGTGCGTAGAAAAAATCTATCACTATGGCAGATTTAAGCAGGGCATTCGTATGAAGTTGCATGTGTATGCGTGACCTTGTCAGCTTGCCAACTCTGCAGTGTTGCCGTTTTAGCCACACGTTGAAAGATCTTGGAGATTTTTAACGTGTTTGGAAACTTTTTTAACATTTATCAACAATAAAAACTAGCGACTTTTAAAATAACGAAATTAAATACAGTCAAAACCGTTTACAACAACATCATTTAGAACAACATACCGGTTATATAGACCAAAATCATAGGTACAAAATACTTTGTACCTTGAAAACATCACCGGTTATTACGACTATCGGTTTTTACAACCAAATATGAGTGGTCCCTTGGATGTTGTTATAACAGATTTTGACTGTATTCAAGCAATATCTTAAAAATAAAAAAAAAATTAGCTAGATTTTTCATATACCTGGCGACTTTTTTTGCCTAAATGACAACACTTGAGTAGTTCCCGACATTCTAGAGTGCAACTAACTTCAGTTTCATTTGCTTGAGTGAGTGAGAAAAGGTTTTGTTTGTTTTCTAAGATTTTCTCAGTGATACAATTGTTTTGGTGATTTACCTACAACAATGGAGGTAATTGTACCTTGTGAGGATTTAAAATGCGTTCAAGTTTTGATTGGCGAAGATAAGGTAAAATCTTTGAACTTTGCTCAGAAAAAACAGTTTATTTCTTCATTAAAACCGACGCCTAATCTGTGTATTTCTCAGACTAGTAAATCGCATAAACGAAAATTTAATAGATCAGTCAATCATTTCATTCATGAGAATAACCTCGAAGATGCCTTTCCCGAGCTGTTAAAGTTAGCGTATCTTGTTGTAACTATTCCGGCTACAAGTTCTTCCGCGGAACGTGCTTTTTCGTCTCTTAAACGTATCTGAGAAATACACAAGGTCAAGAGCGTCTTTCCGAATTATCAATGATAGCTATTGAAAAACAGTTCTTGGTAGAATTAAAACGATCACCAACATTTTACTCTGATGTAATTAAATCATTTCTTAAGAAAGATAGACGATTCCAATTAGAATATAAATAATTTATTTAAATTCCTTATTACATTCTATCTAGCTATTTTTTAACTTTCGTTTTGTAACTTTTTGATTTGTTTTTTTTTTTGTCTGTAACCTGGGTTCTGTTACGAAGGAAGCAACTACTTACCATAACTTTGTTCCCTCAAGCAATGAAGCAAACCAAACGGCTTTTTTCAAAGCCACCGGAGGTATGCAATTGCTGATATGTTTATTATATTCAATCTAGCACTAGCATGCCTTCAGTGTGCTTTGGTTACCTCATTCACCGCACGACAAGCAAGAGTGAAATTGAAGAAAGAAGAGGAAAGAAGAAGATGGATGAATTCACTTTTAATTTATTGTACCTAACCAGTAGTTTATGAGAAAATTGCGATGATACATACGTAGGTACCTACATACTCAGTCGAAAACTGAACTTTCTTTTTTTGAAATCGGTTAAAATTTTATTGGGCTTGCGTTATTTTGAAACCCTAGGCACGCCACTGCGTTACGAGTACACGTTGTATATCGGAAGGTGTTTCAATAATATTATGTAAGACGTGTGATCCCAAGCAGGTCTAACGGAATACAGTTACTGTTACTGTTCTACACAAGGAATAATGTCAAGTGGTGGCACGGGGCTCGCACTATTAAAAACAATATTTATGGGTTAGTAAGAGAGAACGCTAGATGTTGAAGTAGGATAGATTTGGTTTTAGGGTTCCGTAGCCGAATGGCAAAAAACGGAACCCTTATAGTTTCGTTATGTCTGTCCGTCTGTCTGTCTGTCTGTCTGTCTGTCTGTCCTTCCGTCCGTCCGTCCGTATGTCACAGCTATTTAATTCCGAAACTATTAGGACTATGTAAAACTTGGTAGGAAGATGTATTCTGTGAACTGCTTTCCAATTTTAAGAAAAATAAATAAAAAATATTAAAAATAAAGGGGGTTCCCCATACATGGAACTAAAACTGAAATTTATTTATTTTCATGAAACCTAAGCGTGTGTGGTATTTATAGACAGGTCTTTAAAAATGACATAGGGGTTTCTAAAACCACTTTTTCATAAAGTCAATCGTTTAAAAGATATAAGCTAAAAAAATATATGTCTGTAGACCTTAATGTAAACTTTCAACCAAAATTGTTTTGAACGAGATCGGGTCAACAGTTTTTGAGATACAGCATATTTTCTAAAACCGCAAATATAACTTTGTAATTAATGTAATTAAACAAAGTTATTTGGCGTAGCTGTCAACATGTAAACAAGCTAATTTTAAGAAATTTGTAAGGTTTTTTTTCGTCAAATAAATTTACATATTATATTATTATAGTTACTACGGAACTCTTCATGGGCGAGTCTGACTCGCACTCCAATAGGACTTGTTGCTATAAAATGCCTTTTTTCTCTAGTGGTAAAATCATTGAATGACTTCTCCCACTCTGGGTGGACCGGAAGGGAGTGTCAGACTTTTATTGACAAAAAACCCGCCCTGTTCCTTCAGCTGCCTTTACGTTCCGGGGTCGTCGTATCTCGTTAGAACTTACCCGCAACCCAGCAAGGCAATGGCCCTACGGAGCCTCATCACTAGTGCTGACGTCTTTTTGAGGCATCTCATCTGAGACCTAACTTTCATACTTGACGTTATTATTACTTTAATTAATACAAATTATCTATAATTTTAAGTTTCCAATTTTTGTTTTGTATTTGCATACTAGTCTACTTAGGTACCTAGTTTCTAGATGATCTAGAATTTAATTACGTCATTGATATTTAAATGAGTCTGTAATTAAAATACCCATTTTTAAAACGCCATTATAACAATAAATGTTTGAGCCAAATGAAATTTCAAATTCCTTACAAGATCCCTATTTATATGAATGTGCTGAATTTCATTGTTTTAACTTCGTGTTCAGAGTCCCTGAAAATGTTACAGAAGGCGAATAAGGAAATGGCCACTCTTTTGGAAATTGAAATGAAATGAATTGAAATGGGTACAGGTACAGGGGCCTATTGTAAAAAATAAAAATTATTATCATGGTCTATTCGTTTTATTTTTCACGCCCCTTTATAATCACATTTAACTTTTTGTTATTTTCACCCATTATTATTAAAAAAAAAATAGTTTACATCGATATTCGATTTTATTCCTGAATCGATTAATTTAGTTACATCACAATTTCGTAGTCGCCATTATCTGACAACTCAGAAACTGTCAGTCTACTGCATCGAATTAAAAGTCCTGGTATAGTTTCAGTTCCATGGTAGATATCCATTACCAACACCATGGAGTCACCCAAAAGTTTTTTTATTCGTTTAGTAATCGTAAAGCGTTACACAAAATACATGCATATCTGTCTACCATGTCCCACAAGATAGACAGACAGTCGGACAGACAGACATGACGAATCTATAAGGGTTCCGTTTTTTGCCATTCAGCTACGGAATCCTAAAAATTACTATAGTTTTATGGTTTTCATTGAATTTGATTTTTCTTCAAGTCGCAATACAACTGAGCTTTTAAATTTTAACCGCGACGCGTTGTGTTACGACGCGGCGTCGCGGGGCGTTGCGTTACGACGCGTCGCGTCACGCCGCTCTTCGTTATTATCATTGACATCACACCTACTATGTAATCGTTATCGCTAATTGATTCCAGCCTTATCGGGAAGCTCCGAAATGATGACGAGATTAAATCGATAGGACAAACACGCTGTACTTAGTACCGACATTGATTTTTGTATGATCGCGTGCGGCAGCGATAATATTTCAAACGGCGATGCGCCATCGTTACATGGTGGACATCCCACCCATACGCACAAAACGTTTTGAGAATACTTTCACTGTGCGTACGGCTAAGGAGTGGAATTCCCTGCCCGAGTTTCTGTTTCCTGATAACTATAACCGTGGAGTCTTTAAGTCAAGAGTGAATAGGTTACTTCTAGGTAAGCGTGCTTCATCTTCGACCACATCATTGCTTACCATCAGGTGAAATGGTGGTATAGCGCGAGCCCATCATTAATAAAAAAGTCCAGCCGTCACCTATTCTTACTGTTTTAGCTGTGAAGAAGAAGTGACGCTTCAAACTTCCCAGTAACACATCTGTCTGCTGTGGTCTTCAATTCAATTTATCATTATCAACTATCTTTTTACCCGACTGCAAAGGAAGGGTTATGTTTTTATGTATGTATGTATGTATGTTTGTAATATTCTTTATTACCTCATATCTCCAGAACCGCTGAACGTATTCACACAATTGAGGTATCGTTAGATTTGTCTTAACAGCCCGAGTGTTCTTAGATAGGTGACCTTTAAAAAAATTTAACATGGCGGCTGTGCGAAGCCATTATAAATCGAAAAAAAAAATTTTTTTCAAATACTACAATATGGATATCAAATTAAAGGGCTTAATCAAGGGATTTCAAAAAGGTATATCATGTTTATCATTAGTGTAATACTAGCAAAATAACACAATGAAACAGTTTAAAAATATGGACTCACTTTCTGAATCCGGTGGACTGCCAATGTGACACGACCGGGAAGACTAAAAAATTATTACTTAATATTTTAACAAAAAGTTGAAAAAAAAACTTATTAAAAAAATCTAAAAAAAACGACTGCTCATCTGAAGTGTAAGAAACAAGCACATTTTTATTTTTAAAAGTGACAAGCAGGCGGACCCATCCCATTTTCAACCGACGACAAAAAGAGGAGGTTATCAATTCGACGCGTAAATAAATATTTTTTTTTTATGTATGATTATCGATTACTCGAAGACGGCTGAACCGATTTGGAAAATTCTTTTTTTGATTGAAAGGGTATATTTTGAAATTGGTCCCATTTTCATAAACGTCAGGATCTGATGATGGGATCCTGGAGAAATCGAGGGAACTCTTCAAATATTATAGGCACACCTATGACGTTTTGGGTATTTCTTATAGTAACTTGTGCAGTTGCTCTCAAAAAGTACCATTTGAGGAAGTGGAACTGATGATGAAGACCACAGATGGCCGCCGAAACTACTCAATAATAAGTATTGAGTGGATTGCGATTCGATTACTTGAATATGGATGTTAAGCACTTTATGCTCGTCACAATGCATATGGTGATGTAGAGCTGATGGTGAAGTACTAGGAGAACTCCTCAACAATTAACGGCCCAGCATTGGGTAAAGCAATATTTTGTAAAAGATTATAAGTAGTTGACATTTAGGCTCTTGTGACTAGGTAAATTAAAAATCATCCAACTAAAAAGAGTGAAATAAAAACGTTTTACCAAAAAATTAAACCGACTCCCAAAAAACACTGCAAAGTGAAAAATAACTTTAATATCGGAAGTCGGTGCCAAAAACGAAAAAACAAAACTAAAGACACCGACTACCGAAATTGAAGTTATTTTTCACTTTGCAGTGTTTTTTGGGAGTCGGTTTAATTTTTTGTTAAAAAGTTTTTATTTTATTAATTATTATTATTCAAATATCTATCTTAGCTTTTAATAATTACATAATTATAGACGTGTGTTTTGAGCATATAGTTTATTAATTTTATATTGTATTTTAGTGAATAGTACAGTGTCGACTACCCGCGTATTTATTTTCTCCTTATGTGTCAAATTCATCCAAAGGTTGTCTGTATAAGGCTTTGGCCATACGACCGCCCATTGTATAACCCTTTTTTAGCTGTCGTTACAAGTAGTCACAAACCAGAAAATCTGTTACTAGCCCTGCCAAGGGCTATCGTCTTTTTTGTAAGTTTTGTATTTTCGTTTTTGGCGTCGGTGCCAAAAACGAAAATACAAAATTAAAGGAACCGACTACCGAAATTAAAGTTATTTTTCACTTTGTAGTGTTTTTTGGGAGTCGGTTAAATTTTTTGGTAAAAAGTTTTTTAAAAAATATGTTCGATTGGGTCCCGCCTGCTTGTCACTTTTAAAAATAAAAATGTGCTTGTTTCTTACACTTCAGATGAGCAGTCGGGTTTTTTAGATTATTTAATTAAGTTTTTTTTTAAATAATGTTGGGGTCGACTGTGAGAGTGAAAAATGGTCGGCGTCAAGTCTAAATGTTTATTTTTAAAGATCTTGGTATTGAGGGCAGTCTGTTCACAATATATGTATGCCAATCCTTAGCTACTTCGGCCATATTCTTTGGCGCCAGGATGATATTCTGGAGAGTCAGCCCCACCGCAAACATCATTATCTTCTGCGTTGTTGTCTCATCTGCATAATCATCGAGGGTAATAGAACTAGAGAGAGATATCCGTTGTGGTGGTTGGAGAAACTGAAGTTGAACAGCTCTTACGGTTTTGAAAAAGTTCTCCTTGTGTACAATGTATCACCAGGAGCGGGTAAAACATAATTATTTAAAAATAAAATATACCTATTCTCGCCTGAAACACAGGATTACCTAGTTCAGGCACATAACATGGTGTAAACATAATGTAGATTCAAGCGAAATTGTATTTATTATTTATCTTATTATTTTAAATAAACATTTTATTTATTTATTATCATGAATTTGAACGAAATATTTTAATTTATTTAATGACAAAGTGTATTATTTTAAACGAACGAATTTCATTTAGAAATTCGTTTGAATAAAATAATTAATGTACGTAATGTATGTAAATTAATAAATGTGTAATAAATGACTTTTAATAATTTTATAATTAACATCAATTTGTATTACGACATTATTGACTATTTTTATAATTATATAAATTGTAACCTTCTAATAGTTTAAAAAGAGAATTGTGACTTTTAAATTTATTGCGTTTAATATTATTCACAAATAATGATTTTGAATTTGATATAGCTTTAGCCTTTACCGAACTAATAATAAATATTGGAGTCGACATTCAGTCTCACCGAATGTCGTTTTCGCGGACAAGGGTGACCGAAACGCACAAAGTCCTGGTGCAATTTAGTGATACTAACGTAGTATTAAGTTTTATTTACTAACACATATGTTACTATATTATACAGGGTTAATTGTAAAACACCGAAAACCTCTCAGGACTCGAAGTCTATGCGAAGCAAAAGAAAGCGATAGTATAAATCGCTTTCTTTTGCTTCGCATAGACTTCGTATCATTTAGGGCGTTCAATTTAAATATTTTTATTTTTGTGTGAAAATCTGGTGAACTGAAATATGACGAATTTTTAAAAGTCATAGAACAAAATTTGTTAATTATAATGTTAGTAACATAGTCCTGAAAGGTTTTCGGTGTTTTACAATTAACCCTGTATACACTTTAGGTTAAGGTATACATATCGATCCTCCCAAGCAATAACTCTGTAATCGAAAAATCAAAATTTTACAGGAGAAAAGATTTAATGATTTTAGCAAATATGTTTTAACTAGTGGGATTATTGAATTTATTGATGTAATTTTTTCACGAAATGTTCACTGTGTCATTGATATGAAATTCCTTTTATTCAGAACCTAGTTATTTAAAAAAAAAATACCTAAAATTCTATAGTTAGTTAAAATATCATGTGTGTCATGATATTTTTGTAAATATCATTAGGAAAAATCTAAAAAAAAAATGCTTAGGTGTATTCCGGTCTAACAGCATAAAGCCCATAATAGCACATTACCGAGTTCTTGGTTGGGGGGATCGATATATATCTATAGGTCTGTGTAACCTGAGAATAAATGATTTATTAATTAATTATTAGTGTTTTACATGGAACGTCTGCCTATTTGACTCCCACAACTCAGAAACTGGGTAACACAATACTCAGTGGCAGATTTTCTGGCTTTTGACTACCCGCAACGACTGTCAAAGATGCCCAAATGACAGCAACAGTTATCACACTGCCAACTTCCAAACTCCATGCTACTACTGAGAAATTTCTCAGTACTGTTTTGCCCGACCTTTCTTTTTGTCAGGTGGGAAAATCATCGAATGACTTCTCCCGTTCTGGGTAAAGCGGAAGGGTGTGTCAGACTCCTACTGACTAAAAACCCACCCTGTTCCTTCAGCTGCCCTTAACTTCCGGGGCCGCGGTATCTCGTTAAAACATTCCCGTAACCCCGGCAGGCAATGGCCTTACGGGGCCCCGTCACCGGTGCTGACAGCACTTTGAGGCGCGCGTGGAACACGACGCGCCGCCGACCCGGGCATGGTCCTTACCAGATGGTGAGCTACCCCTGCTCACCGTCCGCAAACCCGCGCCTACGGTGGCCGGAGATCGGCTCGCGATTCCCAACGCCCCACAGTGGTCTGGAAATAGAGCTCCATACTCATAGAAACTTAAAGTAAAGAATTAAAAAAACAAAAATTGTAATGGCTCTGGTATACCTCCCTTTACATAATATTAACGTATGTATGGTACAAGTCACACTACGCGTGAGAAAAAAAGATTGATGTTTTTTTTTGAATGGGAGAAAACACTAAAAGTACGTTTTTTTCGAAACTTAATGGAACTGTTAGGCTGTTGCTTACACGAGCTATAGTCCCATACACGGCGATTAAGATGACATACAATTCATGTACCTTTAGGCACCGCTTCGCACGTAGCAAATTTTTGAAATTTTGAATTTTCGAAATACGATTTTTCAAATCTTTGTCGTGGTTAAATGACGTTGCCGATCGATTAACTTAGATCATGGTTAGATTTAGCCGTTTCCTCCCATACAAAAAAAAAACATAAATCTTTTTTTTCTCACGTGTAGTGTGAGTTGTACCATCCATACGTTAAAATTATGTAAAGGGAGGTATACCAGAGCCATTACAAATTTTTGTTTTTTTAATTCTTTACTTTAAGTTTCTATGAGTATGGAGCTCGATTTCCAGACCACTGTGGGGCGTCTCCCGCGGCGGCTGGGGCGTGAGGAAGAGAGTTGCCTCTCCCTCGTTTTGCCCTACTTGGGAATCGAATCCGAGACCTCATGCTCATCGGTTGCGCTTGTGACCACTTTACCAACGTGGCATTTGAAAAATCACAGTGAATATTATGTATAAAATGCATACATTAAAATATATTCCGTGTAATGTTTTATTTATAAACGATAAATACAAAAACTGCATATACCAGTTTTATATGTCAATGCTTTTAATATTTTCTTGTTCCTTATTTTTTAAAGCGTGATTTTTCAGTAGCCTGTTTAAGTTTTATTAGTATGCCAAACGATTATTTGATTGTTTAGAGACACTAAACATATGCCATGTGAAGATGATACATAATTAGTATTCTTAAGATATACTTATAGGTTTTTTCTAGGTGAGAATATCATTGAATGACTTCTTCCGCTCTGGGTTAAGCGAAAGTGAGTGTCAGACTTCTACTGGCTAAAAACCCACCCTGTTCCTTCAACTGCCCTTAAGTTCCGGGGTTGCGATATTTCGTTAGAACATTCCCGCAACCCATATTATTATAATTGTTATTTGATCTGCCTCCTTTATGTTTAGAATTATATATGTTAATATTATTATATATGTTAATTAATTGTTGCACTTATAAATGTAATATGACTATTTCATATCAATGTATAGTGTAAACAATTGTAGGTTAACCTAAATAAATAAATATATAAAACCCCGGCAAGTAATGGAAATGGGTTTGATTTCCGGGCTGGGTAAATGTGCCTGTTTTTTCTAATAGAAAGAAAAATGGCCAAATTTGTATAGGAGCTGGACCTGGAATTTGATTTTTCATGTCCCAAATTAAAAAAAAAATAGTCAGATGGGTTTGTTTTTATGTTGTAAACTCCTAGAGATATTTCCCATGATTTTTAAAACCTTGAAAACTAAGAGTATTTTTCATGTAAATTTAAATGCCATAATTTCATCACCTGGTACGATTTCGCCATCCTTCTCTCTCAGTGGTAACCCAGAGTTTGAATGTGGGTGGAATGATACAATCGTGTCTCGGAAAGAACATTATATCGTTGGTCCTTTCCCTGACCTCTCTCCGGTCGTGTCGGCTTGCCGTCCCATCGGACTATGAGAGTAAAGGAACAGACAGTGCTGCTGTACCTACACATACTTGTGCACTATAGTATCTCCTGCGCTGATCTCTCTCCGTTCGTGTCGGCTTGCCATCCCATCGGACTATGAGAGTAAAGGAACAGACAGTGCTGCTGTACCTACACATACTTGTGCACTATAGTATCTCCTGCGCTGATCTCTCTCCAGTCGGTTCGGCTTGCCGTCCCATCGGACTATGAGAGTAAAGGAACAGACAGTGCTGCTGTACCTACACATACTTGTGCACTATAGTATCTCCTGCGCTGATCTCTCTCCGGTCGTGTCGGCTTGCCGTCCCATCGGACTATGAGAGTAAAGGAACAGACAGTGCTGCTGTACCTACACATACTTGTGCACTATAGTATCTCCTGCGCTGATCTCTCTCCGGTCGTGTCGGCTTGCCGTCCCATCGGACTATGAGAGTAAAGGAACAGACAGTGCTGCTGTACGTACACATACTTGTGCACTATAGTATCTCCTGGGCTGATCTCTCTCCGGTCGTGTCAGCTTGCCGTCCCATCGGACTATGAGAGTAAAGGAACAGACAGTGCTGCTGTACCTACACATACTTGTTCACTATAGTATCTCCTGGGCTGATCTCTCTCCGGTCGTGTCGGCTTGCCGTCCCATTGGACTATGAGAGTAAAGGAACAGACAGTGCTGCTGTACCTACACATACTTGTGCACTATAGTATCTCCTGCGCTGATCTCTCTCCGGTCGTGTCGGCTTGCCGTCCCATCGGACTATGAGAGTAAAGGAACAGACAGTGCTGCTGTACCTACACATACTTGTGCACTATAGTATCTCCTGCGCTGATCTCTCTCCGGTCGTGTCGGCTTGCCATCCCATCGGACTATGAGAGTAAAGGAACAGACAGTGCTGCTGTATCTACACATACTTGTGCACTATAGTATCTCCTGCGCTGATCTCTCTCCGGTCTTGTCGGCTTGCCGTCCCATCGGACTATGAGAGTAAAGGAACAGACAGTGCTGCTGTACCTACACATACTTGTGCACTATAGTATCTCCTGCGCTCATCTCTCTCCGGTCGTGTCGGCTTGCCGTCCCATCGGACTATGAGAGTAAAGGAACAGACAGTGCTGCTGTACCTGCACATACTTGTGCACTATAGTATCTTCTGCGCTGATCTCTCTCCGGTCGTGTCGGCTTGCCGTCCCATCGGACTATGAGAGTAAAGGAACAGACAGTGCTGCTGTACCTACACATACTTGTGCACTATAGTTTCTCCTGCGCTGATCTCTCTCCGGTCGTGTCGGCTTGCCGTCCCATCGGACTATGAGAGTAAAGGAACAGACAGTGCTGCTGTACCTACACATACTTGTGCACTATAGTATCTCCTGCACTGATCTCTCTCCGGTCGTGTCGGCTTGCCGTCCCATCGGACTATGAGAGTAAAGGAACAGACAGTGCTGCTGTACCTACACATACTTGTGCACTATAGTATCTCCTGCGCTGATCTCTCTCCGGTCGTGTCGGCTTGCCATCCCATCGGACTATGAGAGTAAAGGAACAGACAGTGCTGCTGTATCTACACATACTTGTGCACTATAGTATCTCCTGCGCTGATCTCTCTCCGGTCGTGTCGGCTTGCCGTCCCATCGGACTATGAGAGTAAAGGAACAGACAGTGCTGCTGTACCTACACATACTTGTGCACTATAGTATCTCCTGCGCTCATCTCTCTCCGGTCGTGTCGGCTTGCCGTCCCATCGTACTATGATAGTAAAGGAACAGACAGTGCTGCTGTACCTGCACATACTGGTGCACTATAATATCTCCTGCGCTGATCTCTCTCCGGTCGTGTCGGCTTGCCGTCCCATCGGACTATGAGAGTAAAGGAACAGACAGTGCTGCTGTACCTACACATACTTGTGCACTATAGTATCTTCTGCGCTGATCTCTCTCCGGTCGTGTCGGCTTGCCGTCCCATCGGACTATGAGAGTAAAGGAACAGACAGTGCTGCTGTACCTACACATACTTGTGCACTATAGTATCTCCTGCGCTGATATCTCTCCGGTCGTGTCGGCTTGCCGTCCCATCGGACTATGAGAGTAAAGGAACAGACAGTGCTGCTGTACCTACACATACTTGTGCACTATAGTATCTCCTGCGCTGATCTCTCTCCGGTCGTGTCGGCTTGCCATCCCATCGGACTATGAGAGTAAAGGAACAGACAGTGCTGCTGTATCTACACATACTTGTGCACTATAGTATCTCCTGCGCTGATCTCTCTCCGGTCGTGTCGGCTTGCCGTCCTATCGGACTATGAGAGTAAAGGAACAGACAGTGTTGCTGTACCTACACATACTTGTGCACTATAGTATCTCCTGCGCTGATCTCTCTCCGGTCGTGTCGGCTTGCCGTCCCATCGGACTATGAGAGTAAAGGAACAGACAGTGCTGCTGTACCTACACATACTTGTGCACTATAGTATCTCCTGCGCTGATCTCTCTCCGGTCGTGTCGGCTTGCCGTCCCATCGGACTATGAGAGTAAAGGAACAGACAGTGCTGCTGTACCTACACATACTTGTGCACTATAGTATCTCCTGCGCTGATCTCTCTCCGGTCATGTCGGCTTACCATCCCATCGGACTATGAGAGTAAAGGAACAGACAGTGCTGCTGTATCTACACATACTTGTGCACTATAGTATCTCCTGCGCTGATCTCTCTCCGGTCGTGTCGGCTTGCCGTCCCATCGGACTATGAGAGTAAAGGAACAGACAGTGCTGCTGTACCTACACATACTTGTGCACTATAGTATCACCTGCGCTGATCTCTCTCCGGTCGTGTCGGCTTGCCGTCCCATCGGACTATGAGAGTAAAGGAACAGACAGTGCTGCTGTACCTACACATACTTGTGCACTATAGTATCTCCTGCGCTGATCTCTCTCCGGTTGTGTCGGCTTGCCGTCCCATCGGACTATGAGAGTAAAGGAACAGACAGTGCTGCTGTACCTACACATACTTGTGCACTATAGTATCTCCTGCGCTGATCTCTCTCCGGTCGTGTCGGCTTGCCATCCCATCGGACTATGAGAGTAAAGGAACAGACAGTGCTGCTGTATCTACACATACTTGTGCACTATAGTATCTCCTGCGCTGATCTCTCTCCGGTCGTGTCGGCTTGCCGTCCCATCGTACTATGAGAGTAAAGGAACAGACAGTGCTGCTGTACCTACACATACTTGTGCACTATAGTATCTCCTGCGCTGATCTCTCTCCGGTCGTGTCGGCTTGCCGTCCCATCGGACTATGAGAGTAATGGAACAGACAGTGCTGCTGTACCTACACATACTTGTGCCCTATAGTATCTCCTGCGCTGATCTCTCTCCGGTCGTGTCGGCTTGCCGTCCCATCGTACTATGAGAGTAAAGGAACAGACAGTGCTGCTGTACCTACACATACTTGTGCACTATAGTATCTCCTGCGCTGATCTCTCTCCGGTCGTGTCGGCTTGCCGTCCCATCGGACTATGAGAGTAATGGAACAGACAGTGCTGCTGTACCTACACATACTTGTGCACTATAGTATCTCCTGCGCTGATCTCTCTCCGGTCGTGTCGGCTTGCCGTCCCATCGGACTATGAGAGTAATGGAACAGACAGTGCTGCTGTACCTACACATACTTGTGCCCTATAGTATCTCCTGCGCTGATCTCTCTCCGGTCGTGTCGGCTTGCCGTCCCATCGGACTATGAGAGTAAAGGAACAGACAGTGCTGCTGTACCTGCACATACTGGTGCACTATAGTATCTCCTGGGCTGATCTCTCTCCGGTCGTGTCGGCTTGCCGTCCCATTGGACTATGAGAGTAAAGGAACAGACAGTGCTGCTGTAGCTACACATACTTGTGTACTATCTCCTGCGCAGATAGCTAATCTCTGATGAAATTGGTTCTCGTGACCGAAACCGGTCAGGAGGACTATAATTATTATAACAATCGTACGGGTCAATCTTCAAGGTAGAGCAACGGTTGTTTTGGTTTATCCTTAAATGGGTAATCACCTTAACATATGTAGGTTCCACCGTGCCTTGGAAAGAACGTTAAGGGCCTATACTACCTCAAATGGCTTAGCATGATCCTCCGTTATGTCGAAAATACTGCAGCAATAATTTTGAAATAAATATATGGTAAAGTTGAGGATTAATGTTAGGTACTGTGTTTGACGAAAACACGATTCCATAAAATTTTCTTGATAGAAAAATATTCCAAAGTTACCTCCAAACCGAACAATAAACCACTGGTTTTCAAAAATTACTTCAATTTAGATAATGAAACTTTGCATATTAATTGAACTAACTATAAAGCAGGTCTTATGTTATTTACTTTTTTTAATTACCATTATTTTCACCGTAAAAAGAAATAAAGTAAATTATCGGTGTCTTGGAGTCTTTTCCCTGCCACCCTGTCTCGCTTGCTCGCGTGACCGCGGCTAGTAGTGTGCGAGCGAGATAAAGAGTGAGAAGTGCTGAGGCCCTTAAGAGCCATTTCGCGTTTTCTCGCAAATTTATAAGATTTCAATCGCCCAATTTACACGTCTTACTTTGAAAACTTACAATACATTTCCGAAATCAAAGATTTTCTCTTAATCAAGTAGACCAATCTCTAACCAGGTATATCTAGGCAACTCGACCTTGAACTGACCAATTGCAGCTCTGCATTTATCAATCGCCTCCGGCCCGCAGTAGTGAGTCGTGTTTTTCAAAGAAATCGGCCTATACGTTGTCTAGTGGTTATATACTCTTTGTCCGAAATAGATCAATCATAAATGAAGGGTATTCTCGATTACCATTTACTTAAAACATCTGTATCGCTTTGTGGTGAACAATGTCCCAAAACTAGTTTAATGGAAAATCATCGCAGAGTCAACTTCAGATTCCAAAGTAGTGATAGATTCACTAATGTTCACTTTAATCAGGCTGTCCTTTGACAGTCATTATGAATGGTTAGAACCCAGAAAATGTTACGCTAGTCTTGCCAAAGGGGTATCACACAGTTACTGGGATGAGAGACTCAAAAACATCCGGTTAGACTGAGGACAACCGAAACATAGTTGCAAAAAAGGGCTATGTGGACTAATAATGATTAGACATACAAGGTGTAACAGATTAAGCGCATACCTCAGACACCCCAATTAGAATATTAAATTATAAGTCTAAAACAACATCTGTAACTAAAATAAAAAAAAAAAAAACAAAAAAAATATAATATATAGTAGGCTCAATTATAAAAAATAATATGTTGTAGTTTTACAAAAATAATTTCAATAATTAATGCTGACATTACATCCGGCGCCCCTTCTACCTTGGCGCCTGTGTGCGCCGCACACTTCGCACATAGGGACGGCTCAGTCCTGTTCATGTGCGTGTGAACTTAGGGACCTCAATGTTATCTCACAAAATACAAATTGTTAGATTTAGTAGTAGAATTAAAACAGTTTTAGAAGAAATCTGGGAATAAGTAAACAAATATATTAAAAACCACAGCCCTTAATGTGCGTTTCCTCAGTTTCGTTTCCTTCCTTCCTTTGGTCTGTCAAAGTAAGAAAAGGGGCCCCGAGAATGCCATTGCCTTAGGGCCTCTGATAGGGTTAATCCGGCTCTGGCTCCGCCTACCTGGACCTGGTCCTTACGGGACGGTGAGCTACCCCTGTTCGCCGTCCGCAAGCCCGCGCTTAGGCTGCGTTTCCACCAGAGATGTGCGAGGATGCGTAGCGAGGTATGTGTTTGTAAAGAACCAATAGAATCGCTTCATTTACCTCGCCTCGGTCAGCACAGCTCTGGTGGAAACGGCTCAGCGGAGCTAGATTTGCGCATACAAAACAAGCGAGGGATGTGTGCGAGGGATGTTTGCGAGAGATGTGTTGCGAGGGATGTGTTGCGAGGAAAGTGTGTTGAGAAGGATATGTTGCGAGGTTTGCGCATCCTCGCACCACACATTAATGCGCATTTTCACAGCTCCGCTACACATCCTCGTAGGCACATTTTCATCGCACAGCTTTGGTGGAAACTGCCACACCATTAAATAAAGGCAATTTTTTAGAACTGGTCTTGTTAATTTCAAAATACGATGTCGTTTTAGAAAAACATATGCAGCATCAGGAAAGTGACAAACCGGGGCCGAGTTATTTATCTAACAAAATTCAAAACGATATTATTCATTCCGTAGCCGATGTGATGCAAACTTGCATCGATTACGAAGTTAGACAAACAAAATTTGTTTCAATTATTATTGACGAAACCCCCGATGTTAGTCATAGAGAACAACTGTGCTTGATTCTCAGATATTATTATAAAAATGAAATTCATGACCGTTTTTTGGGCTTTCTTAATGTGTCGGAAAGTCGCACAGCAGACTCACTCTCTAATATTATTTTAGAATTATTGAATAGACATGATTGCATCGCAAAATTAGTAGCGCAAAGCTATGACGGTGCTAGTGTAATGTCCGGTGTAAGAAATGGAGTGCAACAAAAAGTTAAAGATGTTTGTCCACAAGCAATTTACATTTGGTGTAATGCGCATATTTTGGCCTTAGTGTTGTCTAAATCATGCAATAGAATTCAGGAGGTTAGTTTATTTTTTTCAGCCCTTCAGGCTTTGTGTAATTTCTTTAGTAATAGTACAAAACGAGCTGCTTTTTACGATACTCATTGCAGCAAAAAATTGCCTAATGCTCCCGCAACTCGTTGGACATACAGGTCGCGAGTTGTAAACACGGTTTTTGAACAAAAAAATTAAACTTATTGAGTTGTTTTCTGATCTGTGCGACAATCCACAGAACTGGGACGGGGATACGATTTTAGCTGCGGAGAATTTTGAAAACACTTTGCGATCTTATAATTTCAATTTTTTTCTTTTTATCTTTCATCGGATATTTGAAAAAACTGACTGCTTGTACAATATTCTACAAAAATCACAAGTTGATGTCGGTTATTGTATTAATAAAATAAAGGAATTTCAGGCATGGTTACGTGCTGAATTTCAATCCGAATTTGATCAAATTTATGAGAACACGTTGCAAAATAACTCGGCTCCTCGTTTGAGACGCAACGTACGCTGTGCAAAAACGGAATACAGACGACTTTTGTAGAAGTAATTGATAACATTAATACCGAAATTACTGACCGATATTCTGAAATTTATAAATTAAAGTTTTTCCAACTGCTCAACAACAAAAAATTTGACAATTATCACTCACATTTTCCTACAGAGGAATTAGATTCATTATTTGACATTTGTGCAAACTATTTCGACAAACAAACATTAAAAAGCCAATTGATTTGCTTGTATTCTAGTCCTGATCTGAAAGATCGTAATGTTTTCGAATTAATTGATTTCATTCATGAGAATAACCTCGAAGATGCCTTTCCCGAGCTGTTAAAGTTAGCGTATCTTGTTGTAACTATTCCGGCTACAAGTTCTTCCGCGGAACGTGATTTTTCGTCTCTTAAACGTATCTATACCTATCTGAGAAATACACAAGGTCAAGAGCGTCTTTCCGAATTATCAATGATAGCTATTGAAAAACAGTTGTTGGTAGAATTAAAACGATCACCAACATTTTACTCTGATGTAATTAAATCATTTCTTAAGAAAGATAGACGATTCCAATTAGAATATAAATAATTTATTTAAATTCCTTATTACATTCTATCTAGCTATTTTTTAACTTTCGTTTTGTAACTTTTTGTTTTGTTTTTTTTTTTGTCTGTAACCTGGGTCCTGTTACGAAGGAAGCAACTACTTACCATAACTTTGTTCCCTCAAGCAATGAAGCAAACCAAACGGCGTTTTTTAAAGCCACCGGAGGTATGCAATTGCTGATATGTTTATTATATTCAATCTAGCACTAGCATGCCTTCAGTGTGCTTTGGTTACCTCATTCACCGCACGACAAGCAAGAGTGAAATTGAAGAAAGAAGAGGAAAGAAGAAGATGGATGAATTCACTTTTAATTTATTGTACCTAACCAGTAGTTTATGAGAAAATTGCGATGATACATACGTAGGTACCTACATACTCAGTCGAAAACTGAACTTTCTTTTTTTGAAATCGGTTAAAATTTTATTGGGCTTGCGTTATTTTGAAACCCTAGGCACGCCACTGCCATTTAGGTGTGTACTTTCGCAATTATAATATTACACGGGATAATTTATGAAATGAACCAACTCTGAATGTTACATAGTTAATTACTATTTTTTTAACCGACGAAAGACTGGAGGAGGTTCTCTAGTCGACGTGTAACATTTACTGCGTAGTTTGAATTTGATAATTCATTCATTATTCGATAGATTATACTTTCGAAATAGTCCCATAAAAATTTCATCGATTTGCTACTTGCGACTTCGTTTGAGAGGATATTTCGCACATTTCTCTCGCATAAAAGTAGCATATGTGCTTTCTAGACTATAATCTATCCCTCTGCCAAATTTTATCCAGATACACAAAGGTGTTTTGAGCGTTTGGCGTAATTGAGTAACAAACATCCATGCATGTATCTAAATTTTCACCTTTATGACATCTTTATCTGTCTATTAAAACGTAATTTTATTATTATCATTTTTTACAAAAAAGCGCAGACTATGAAATTTGGCATAGTAAAGTTTATATGGAGAAGAAGTGCAGAAAGTAATCCGTACTAATATTATAAATGTGAAAGTCTGTCTGTCTTTCTGTCACGCTTTTAAAGCTGAATCACAGCACCGGTCTTGAAGGAATTTTGAATGAAAATAGTTGAAGACCCAGGTTCAAACTTAGACTACTGTGTTAGTAAAAAATCACCCCCTAAAAGATTGAAATAGGGGATGAAAGTTTGTATGACAAATCTAAACCATTTAAGATAGACAGATAGATAAAGCTTTTATCGGACAACAGATTTAACTAAACTTAATGAATTTTGTATTTAAATAAGCGCGGGTTGATAAAGAACTTCTACACGTCAGATTTTCCTTTTAAATTCAAACTAGGTGAGGCCGGTGTTTCCTAACTGACTACTCTGAGAAGAAACACAAAAAAAAACTCAGAAGTCAACGTCTCTTTTAAAGTCCATACAATCCGTACTGGTACTCTTTTGAGTCTGATTTGCAAAAAAAGATACATTATAATGATGAGTTATGAGTTCTGCAGTATAATGCAAAACGCGTTGGGCTAAAAAAACCAAAGATCAGTAAAACACTCGGTGTATTCCCGTTATCCCCGTAGTCCGTGTCCCCGTTAAAGGGGACAAAGGGAATTTAATAAAATGATTAAAATTACTTATTATAAGATTTCACGTATCGTTGTCCCCTTTAAATTTTTATTTATTTACTAAATACCTTATTTATTTTGATTTAGTTTTAAATGAAAGGGTGGAAGGAATGAAACACAAAGTATTTAAATGATATACTTACAAAAACACCCCATTAATATACCTATTTAATTATAACGTCACAGAATTAACATTGCATTAAAACAATTTAGATAATAAAAACAAAAATAGGATTGAACTTATTAAAGCTTAAAAGTAATGAAAAAAAAAACAATTAAAATAAAATTGACTACAAACAGAACTTTGATGTTATACTTATTAATAATATCACATTTATTTAGATTACATAATTGGTAATAATCAACATCTATATATTATCATTTATTTCATTATTATTTTTAATATATTCGTAAATTATAAATACTTGTGTCGCAATTACATGTGTAGCTATTGCTTAGATATTATGTGTTTTTTTAATTTTATATGTAGTCCTTAGTTCCATTTCATTTGTATAGGTACAATATTATCTCTATTAAGGCACTCTCACTTCTAATTTTAACTCAACGGGGACAACGGGCATAATTTGAGAAGCATATATTACAAGAAATGAACATGGACAGCGTACGGGGACAACGGGAAGTAATTTTAATTATTTTATTAAATTCCCTTTGTCCCCTTTAACGGGGACACGGACTACGGGGACAACGGGAATACACCAAACACTCGTGTTTATCCGTCCAATGAGCTTATACATAACGTTATGATAGTACACTAAATACTAATACTTAAATTAATAGTTTAAAAAACTAAAAACACTCTTTTAAGACGAATATAATGAGCACAAACTCGATATGTTTACACTAGTAAGTAAGTAGTAAGGTGGCTGATGGAACCTTGGACTACCTACTAAGGTAGTCCAAGGTTCCATCAGCCACCTTCCGGTCCCATCATCAGACCAGCTCAATGGTACCATAATAATCATGTGTCCTCGTCATCAGGACAAATGGACAGAATATGTTAAAACGATCTTGAGCCCAAACTCGATATGTTTACTAGTACGCAGTCCAAGGTTCACCTTCCAATTCTATCATCAGACCAGCTCGATAGTACCATAATATTGTAGTCATCTAATCTACACATAATTGCCAAGTTTCATGATGATACGATAAAAGCGTGTTAAAAAAAGAAAACTCCAGAAAAAACATACCTGTCAAATACAAAAGAGAACTGTCAAATCGTACTTTTACACGGAAAGCGCGCGAAACACAGGTAACGTAGAACAAAAATAAATAAAGGGCACTCTATGCGTCCGCATGCAGCCAAGGCTCGCGCCGTACTGTGTATCCTTGGGTATGGTGTTATGATATATATTCGTAGGTTTTTAGGATTCTATGTTCAATGCGAAAAATCGGCCAAGGAGGACTCGGACTATAGATACGGATGAAGCCAGGATGAATATTGGGCATGCAAAATATTGTTTTATTGATTACTTAATATAATGATAAATGATCTTTATTTTGCAAATTGTTTTTTTTTGTGTTTTAAGTTAAGCTAGATGAGGCCAGTGTTTTCTAAATGACTATCCTAAGAAGAAATACTGAAACAAACTCAGGTGTCGTCTCTTTTGAAGTCCATACAATTTATACTGGTTAAATTATATGGCAACCTTGTAGGTTACAGTCTGAGGCGATCTTTTAAGGAAATATGGTAACAGATTTGAGTGGGCCTATCCAGACATTGCAATTAGTTGTCAGAAGACGAATAGCTCAACTTAGAACATTGACGTACAATAACCAAGGTAAGGGGTCTACATAATAATATGTGAAACTTGGTAGATAGATGTAATCTGTGAACCGCTTTCCGATTTTTAGACAAAAATACAAAATAAATAAAATTAAAGGGGGCCCCATACATGAAACTGACACTAAACATATATTTTTTCACTAGTACTCACGCGGGGCTTCGCTCCCGTGGATTCTATCACGGTAAAAACATAACTCTCCTTTTTTGCAGTCGGGTAAAAAGTAGCCTATAACCTTCCGCAAGCTTCAAGCTACTTCCATACCAAATTTAATCCAAATCCACCCAGTACTTTCGAAGATTAGCGCGTTCAAGCAAACAAACAAACAAACTTTTCCGCTTTATAATATTAAGTATAGATTAAACGTATACGTGTGTGGTGTCTATAGACAGGTCTTAAAAATAACGTTGAGGTCTCTAAAAGCATTTTTCCAAAGTGGTATAATGTGTGTGTGTGTCCCCTCTCACTTTTATAATAATAGAGTGAACTTCTTCTTCTACCACGCCTGCTCCCTTTACACTGTCCTGGGTCGTCTGTACTTTCACCTGAGCTCGCTCCATGTCCTTCCTGCCCCTTCTGATCTCTGGGATAGCCAGTGCCTTTTTCACTGCATGTCCTTCTTCTCGCCTCATGACATGGCCAAACCATCTCAACCACGAAGCCCACGAACACTCAACATTTTCTTAAACCACAAATATAACTTTGTATTTCACACAAACACTATGAAAAACAAAGTTATTTGGCTTAGTTACTACGAAACCTTTCATGGGCGAGTCTGACACATGTGACATTGATTGAGTAGATATTATAAAATAAAGAATTGCAATTTGGGTGTACTGGAGTTATAGGTATCGAACGCGCGAGGGAGAGACAACTCTATTCCTAATGCCCCAGCCGCTGCGAAAGACGCCCCGGGCGTCGGAGATCACGAGCCAATCTCCGGCCACCGTAGGCACGGGCTTGCGGACGGCGAGCAGGTGTAGCTCACCGTCCGGTAAGGACCAGGCCCGGGTCGGCGGCGCGTCGTGTACCACTCGCGCCTCAAAGAGCTGTCAGCACCAGTGACCCATAAGGCCATTACCTGCCGGGGTTGCAGTAATGTTCTAACGAGATACCGCGGCCCCAGAACTTAAGGGTAGCTGAAGAAACAGGGCGTACGCATTTATAAATAAATTGCGACGGCCTTAAAGTACGCGTGTACCGAGTGTTGCTTTTACGTATCAATTTAAAATTTTTAGTGAATATTTTAACATAAAAAAAAAAATTGTTTTCGAATGGTAATTTTTTTTTTTGCATGTATGGATGCTATACTATTGCGGGTTAACAGGAACACCCTCTGTTAGTTAACATACTGTATATAAGTATAACAATTATACTTCATAAAAATCGGCTTTCCTCTTAATTCACTATTTTTCCGCGCGTACGAAGTCGCAGGCATCAGCTAGTTTCATAAATAAATAAATTTAGATGTAGTGGAAAGATATTTTATATGATAGCACCGGTAGTACGTAGAGCGAATATATTTTCGTTGAATCACCTCAATGCTATCAATGAATCATTAAAACTTAAAACGGTACATTTATGATGTGTATTTATCATTTCGAGTTATCAGTTCAACTGCCTCCGTGCTCGAGTGGTTTAGGCGTTTGCCTTGTGACCCGGTGGTCACGGGTTCAATTACCGCGGGAAGCATACTTTGTAATGTTGTTTCCAGTTTGGCTAGAATATTGTAGGCCTGAATCACCTAATTGTCTGACACTTCTCAATGGCCTCACTCCAGATATGAATGGCATACGCTAGAAGATCCCCAGTTGACCGGTTTTTGCGAAAGCCGTATTGTCGGTTACTGAGGATGTCGTTGGCTTCTAAGTATGCCAGGAGCTTACTATTAAGTACACGCTCGACGTAACTGAAATAGGTCTGTAATTGGCCGGGTCAGCACGACTGCCCTTTTTGGGTACAGGCTGTACGTTAGCCAGCTTCCATCCTTTTGGCACCTTTCCAGTCTCTAGCGAAAAGCGAAACAGGCGTGTCAAGATTGGAGACAATTCAGGCGCACAAGTTCTAAGAACAATTGCTGGTATCCCGTCGGGGCCACAAGCTTTGTTCACGTCAAGATTACGCAGCACTCTACGGACGTCCTTCTGATGGATGTGAATGTCCGACATACACGTCTCGCATCCAATAGGAGCATCAGGAGGGTGAGCGCCACTACTATCCAGACGGGAAGACTCCGCGAAGAGAGCGGCAAACAAGTTTGCTTTTTCCTCAGCGGAGTGAGCCAGAGACCCGTCAGGTTTGAGCAGTGGTGGTAGTGAGGGGCTTCTAGATAGGAACTGCGCATTCTAATTGTGCCCGGATTATAGACTTATAGCTGTCGTGCGGCGCTTCGCTCTTGTGGACTTTATCACGATAAAGACATAACCTTCCCCAAGCTTCAAGCTACATACTTCCATTCCAAATTTCATCCAATTCCATCCAGTAATTTCGAAGATTAGCGCATTTAAACAAACAAATAGGCGACGATAGGTAGAAAGACGATGGAAATCTCTAGCTGCTTTCATTACATATCTCAACATTTAAATTAATAAAAACTTTATTCATTGACAGGTGTTGTAGTACAACAAGAAAAATACATTAAGTTTATGTCTAACTAACATTAAACAGGCACATTTATATCAGATTTATACTACACTAGCTCTACCCCCAACTTCATTCGCGTGGGAGGTTTTTAGGGTTCCGTAGTCAACAAGGAACCCTTATAGTTTCGCCATGTCCGTCTGTCTGTCCGTCTGTCCGCGGTTTAGCTCAAAAACCATTGGCACTAGAAAGTTGTAATTTGGCATGAGTATACACGTTAATGATGCCGAAGTAGTGGTAAAATAAAATTTTGAAAAAAAAAAACAATGATTTAGGGTACCTCCCCTACATGTAAAGTGGGATGATAATTTTTTTTTCGTTCTTCCCATAGTGTAGGATATCGTTGGATAGGTCTTTCAAAAATATTAGGGGTTAGGGAAGACTGTTTTTTGATTAAGCAAACCATTCGTGACTGATCAAGCTTTAAAGTACCAATTTTCGTTAGAGTCAAGTGTCCCCCCCCTCTCCCCCTCTATCAATTAAACGGTTGTAGTTAGAAATTCAAATGATACGGCAGTAGTACCTATATATAACGAAGTTTAAAGGAAAACTATCACACATAAGTGAGCTTTACAAGTTTACGAGTAATAGTCGACCAATTGTATTTGACTCAAAAATTTCGATCAACTCCATAGAAATGTCGATAGATGGCGCTAAGCGTCAGTTGTATCGCGCTAGTTTTTATATTTAAATAAGTTTTATAAAAAAAAACTTTTTAACCAAAAAAAAAACGACTTCCAAAAAACCACTAGGTACAATGTGAAAAATAACTTTAATTTCAGAAGATGGTGTCTTTGGATCTGTATTTTAGTTTATGCCACCGAATTCCGAAATTGAAGTTATTTTTCACATTGTAATGTTTTTTGGAGGTCGATTTTTTTTTGTTAAAAAGTTTTTATTTCTCGCTTTTTAGTGGGTCTGTTTATAATTTATCTAAGTTACAATAGCCTAATGTCAACTTGCTTATCGCCTTTTACAAAATATTGCTATTCCCGATGCAGGAGCGTTAATTGTTGAGGAGTTCTCCTGGTATTTCACCATCAGCTCCATTTCACCATTCGCATTGTGACGACCATAAATTGCTTAGCAACCATTTTAAAGTAATCGAATCGCAACCCGTGAAATACTTATTATTGAGTAGTTCCGGTGGCCATCTGTGATCTTCTTCATCAGTTCCGCTTCACCAAATGGTGCTTTCTGAGAGCAAATGCACAAGTTACTATAAAACATACCAAAATCGCTATACTATTGCCTTTAAAATTTGAGGGTTTCCCTCGATTTCCATGGGATCCCTTCATCAAATTCTAATTTGGTGACAATGGTAGTACCGCAAGAACATACCATTTCAAACGAAAAAATAATTTTCAAAATCGATCCATAATTGACGGAGAAATTTCCGTGCAAAATTGTCGAATCAGGTGAGGATTTGTATAGGAA
Source organism: Tholera decimalis (assembly GCA_943138885.2). Classification (NCBI taxonomy): domain Eukaryota; kingdom Metazoa; phylum Arthropoda; class Insecta; order Lepidoptera; family Noctuidae; genus Tholera; species Tholera decimalis. Next base: position 17,234,006 of record OW964575.2, read on the forward strand.
GTAAATTAGTTAGGTAGTCAAGTTTGGCTTTTAGTTAGAGCATGGTACGAAATGATCAGTCAGCGAATACGACACGCACTTGGCTGTTATAAAAACTACGGAACACTACACTGCGCGTGGCCCGACACGCACTTGACCGGTTTTTTTTTGTTCTTGAAACGGCAGGAAACTCCACAGTTACTCTTTTCAAAATAAAATTCATTTTCAAACAAACTTCATAGGTATGAGAGGACAGTATAGACCAAAATGTAATTACAAATAAAAAAATTGAAAAACTAATCTTCTTAAGAGTCTACAGTATTCTCCCATTCACACATTTGTTCACTCGCGATGACACATTTTATATATTGCCCGGATTGCCCTCTTTTGTAGTATACAAATTGAATCTACGTCAGCTGCGGATCTCCACAGTAATATACCATAAGACATGATAAGATGAAATAAGCAAAATAAACTAACCGAGCTGTTAATTGCCAAATTTTTCTTACTGTATATGCAGTTGAGCTTAATTTACTTGAAATAGTCCTAATCGGCTCACTGCAATTTTAGATATACCCAAAAATACAGTTTCCATAATTACATCGACTTTTTTGCTATCAAGGAGAAAATTGACACTAGCTTGTGGTACATTATGCAATGAAAACTTCAGACATTTCTTTTTGTTCGCATTAAGTGCGAGATTATTAAAAGGGAACCATTTCGAACCACTGGCGTTTCAACTAATTATTTCTTCAAGTAATGAAACTGGCCTTCGGCCGTGTTATTTTGAAGTAAATAAATAAATCATAAGAACTTCTTAACAAACTGGATCTTCATAACAACTGTATTCGTTTCATTTTTAGCCTTCGTAAATATGATCGCATTTCTTCCTTCCATTCTCAGCTTAAATGGTTGCCTATTCTTCAAAGGAGATCCCTCAGATCCTTCTGCATGCTTTCACTATTATGAACGATCCTTATGGTCCTGATTACTTAAAATAAAATATTAAAGAATTGGGCTGTTCTCATAGTCTTAATCTTCGCTTCGTGCATACAAAAACTTACTTCTTAATATTCTTCATCACCGCACCAGATTTGTGTCTAATTCCCACGCTATTTCTACCTCTAATTTTGGGTCATGTTACCCCTTGACATTAGGAAGGCTGAGTCAAAATTTTCCCACTACGTAAAAGCCTGTCATTCTTAGTTTGGTCTTCGTCATAAAAAATAGCCCAGAATACCGCAACATCCAAATTTATAATAAACTACCTGAATGTATAAGGACCACCAAAACATTATGTATACTTAAATCTAAATTAAAATACACACATCAAAAGTGTCTAGGGATCAAGCATTTTTATGCGGATTTCTTGAGATTGAGATGTGGCTTTGTAATAAATTTATGATTTTATAAATTTATATGGATCCTTTTTGGTGCATTTCATAATTTGAAACAGGAACTGTTAATCAAATTCGAGTAAAAGATGAAAATCAGCTGTCAATATTTTCCCTATAAAAACATACAACGCATTGAAGACATTATTAGTGCTACTGTTTCCCTACTACTGATTAAAACCAACGTTATTATGGAGCGGCGACGTCATTTAAGCAGGGAAGAAATGCTCAGAGCCGTGGGAATGATAGAAGCTGGTTCCCGGCAACGTACTGTGGCTTTAGCTCTGAATACAAGTCAGAGTGTTATCAGTCGACTTTGGACACGTTACCGAAGCACTGGTACCGTGGGTGAGCGCCATGGAGGACGGTATCGCTGCACCACACGGAGACAAGACCGATACATTCAAATCTTAACTCGAAGAGCTCCAACAATAACCGCCATGATGTTAGCCGTGAGGCTTCATCACTCTTCAGGGAACTTAATTAGCGACCAAACCGTCAGAAACCGCTTGCATGAAGTGAACCTTCATTCCCGAAGACCGCTACGGGTACCACCTATAGCAATGCACAATCGTAGGATTCGATATCAATGGGCTCTTGAACACAGAAATTGGGCAGAAGAACAATGGCGTTTCGTGTGCTTTTCTGATGAGTCTCGTTTTGGTATGAGACCGGATACAAGACGTATACGACACTGGAGAACCCCTGGACGCCAACAGCGATTAAAATCCTGCCAGGAAGTCCATCCTTATAGTGGTGGAACCATCATGGTATGGGCGGGTATTTGGATCGGCGGAAGAACTGAGTTGATTTGGATCAGAGGCAACCTCAACGCTCAAATTTATGCTGAGACGATTGTATCTGACGTCATCGTTCCTCTACAAGTGCAAATCGGTCCCTTATTTCAGTTAATGCATGATAATGCACGACCGCACACCGCAAGAGTTGTAAGACAGACTCTCGCCGCAGCTAACATCAATGTCCTGCTCTGGCCTGCTCAGTCGCCAGACTTGAACCCGATTGAGCATGCATGGGATATGCTACAGAGAAGAGCTCTGCCGAATATGGAGGGTATCCAGTCGCAAGAAGACCTTTTTTTGTTGTTGCAACGAACATGGGCGGCCATTCCACAGCGTGATTTGGATGAACTCATTTTGAGTATGCCAAACCGATGTTCTTGTGTTGTTAGTGTTCGCGGTAGAAACACGGATTATTAATTGTTTAAGTTACCCAATAAAATTTTAAAGAAAACTGTTATTTCAGTCTTTTTTTTTCGAACTTTAATGTTAGTGGTTCAAATGTCAAAAATCCCTTTATTAGGAAAATGGCAAATTTCTTTATTAATACAAAGGTGACTTGGTTTATCGTTACTGTGACAAACGAAAACACTTTATTTGATGAATCCTTAAAGAAAATTTTAATTAATATCAATCAGGAGAAAAGTTATTGCAAAAATATATGTTGATTCCTAGACACTTTTGATGTGTGTAATTACTAATTGAAAAATGTTATTATAGTATTTTAGAATTTATGGAAGATAAAAATCTCTGAATTAATATTACTTAAAATATATACTCTTATTCTATATAAAATGTAGTATTGTCAAACTAGCCATAGGATTAATTTTAATAATATATTAATTATGTACCTTACTTTGCAACATGTTAGTTTTAAGTCAATTTGCTGCGCCCTAACAGGGTACTGCATACATTAGTTATAAGCCATGCCTGTAACTGCTTGTACATTGTGCAATGAATAAATAAAATAAATAAATAAATGATAAGTTCTCTTAATCAGAAAGATAATTATAAAGCACCCTATTTATTGATTAGTATTATGTATATTTTTTCCATAATTTATTATAATTGTATATAAATATGTTGTTGGCAAGCCTAGCTGATCACGTCTATTCCACCTTCGTCCTTAAGCAATGCCTTAATAAAAAAACAAATATTAAGTATCTGTCTAACCTGAAAAGAAACTGCGAGACAAACTCAGAGAACAAAGTCTCTTTTGAGGTTCGTTCAATCTGTTCTGGTCAAATCACAATGAGAACCAAGTAGTTTTTATGACTGAATTGATATATTGTACAAAAAACACGATAATTTCTGTGGAACTGTCCAAATAGTGCAAAATCTGGGAAAGTCATCATCCTTCCGCTCTGAGTGGAGTGGAGTGTCAGACTCTTACTGCCTAAAATCCCTCCCAATTCTTTCAGTTGCCCTTGCATTCCTTGTCAGAACATTCCCGCAATCATTAGTAACTTATTAGTAATCTGTGGTATTGGTCCTATCGGGCCCCTTCCCTGGTGCTGACTGCACTTAAAGGCCCGCGTTGAACATGATACCCTGACGACTTGGGCCTGTTTGTTCCTTACTGAGCGGTGAGCTAACTCTGCTAACTTCGCACTAGTCCGCGCCTGCATTCTTAATGATACGTAATGTCCTTCGGTCGAATGCGGCGACCAGTTAACCTTCTATACACACTGAATGGAGCTACAATAATACGAACTGAAAAATCAGGCTCAATGATACATTTGATATTTATTAGTATATATTTTTGATATTGTATATATGTATTCTATATTATTATGTTTAATTAATATTATTTATGTTGTTTATCTCCTTTTTTTTGGTGGGAAAATCATCGAATGACTTAATCTTCCGCTCTGGCTTAAGCGGAAGGGAGTGTCAGACTTCTACTGACTAAAAACTCACCCTGTCCCTTCAGCTGCCCGTAAGTTCTGTGGCCGAGGTATCTTGTTAGTACATTTCCGCAACCCCAGCGGGTCCATGAAAGACCTGGGAGTCATGTTCGACCGTAAGCTCATTTGTCACGACCATATTACATCCACTGCTAAGGAGTCTTTCAGGCGCCTTGGCTTCGTTTTATGGAACTGTCGCGACTTCCAAAACCTCAAGTAATTAAGCTTGTTTTTGGGGTATTGGTCCGCAGTAAGCTTGGGTCTAGTGAATGCGTATGGAATTCTTTTGAGAAGCGTATTTATTTATTTATGTTATAACGGCTTACAAAGTATGCTCTAGCTCTGGAAAAAGTTCAAAAAGCATTCCTAAGATCTCTACCAGCACTTTTATGTTTTATGGGTATAATCCACTTCTGTGTCCCACAAAATTCCTGTTGGGTTGCTTAGCCTTCAATTCATGTTGGGTTGTTTATCTACGCCGTACCGTTGCACACTCCAAGTCGCCTATTCCTCGGACATTTACTTTCACTAACATTAAAATACATATGTCGAGTAAATGAGTTTTCTTTATTACACAATACAAATTAAATTGCACACATTATAAAACAAATGGAAGACTTCTATTTTTATTGGTAAGCCCAGGTGATGATAATATTTGGAACGTCTTATTTTGCAAAATTTTAGATTTTCTATTTGGGGTGTACGATTGGGGGGGGGGGGGGGGTCATGTCCCCTGTGACCCCCCTTCGGACCGCGCCTGAGTGAGGGTAAAATACCACAATTATTTAAAGTCACATTTTAAACCATAATTTGTGTTTTGCTCTTAAATATGGCATCTTACACCGACTTATTCTATATATATTTTTATTTACATATAAGTAAAATTTAGTAGGCGTCCCACTTTGACATGAAAAAAAAAATGGTCACGTTAAGAGCGCGTATAAAGCAAAATTACCAATTTTCTATTTGATTTTACATGAAAAATTCCAGACCAAATCTTAAAATAAAAATATATGAATAACTACATCATATTTTCAAGGGCTCTCTCTGATCAAAAACATAAAATAATAACATTTCCTTGGTAGAAAAAAATCACGAAATAACCTCTAATTCTCATGTTTTTCCGTTTTGTACTCGATATGGTAATGCCTATTGCGACAAAAATTTGATAAATAATTATATTTAAACAAGAGTAAAGGCTTTGCTTAGGCATTTTATGTAATTCCTTTTAGTTTTGGATTTATTACGATAAAACACTTTTGGCGCATACTACGTTTTTATTCCGCGCAAGAAGTCATCTTCCGTCGCTCGTTGCGGGAGCTTCAAGCATATTTCTATTTCACACATCAGTCGCTACCGCTCTGTTGAGACGAGAGGACTACGCTCAAGTGTTTTAGCTGCGCCGAGTTATAATCATTTCAATCGTAATTGTTGTTGTTGTTCGAACTAAATAGTGAAATAGGAAACAAAAAAAACATTGAAAAGAGAACTAAAAAATTTACAAATTGACAGGATGGCTAATTGTCGAAGGTAAGTTTGTGAGTTACTTGTTTGTTATATACTGAAAAAATAAAAATACATTTTATACTTTCGAGAAAGTTTATGCAGGTGATTTTAGATTTTATTTTGAGAGACACAAGATCTAAATTCGTTTACCTACGCACTTTCGTGGGCCGAGTAGGTAACTAGACATAATAATATGTAGGGACATTTCACACACGGCTATCTGACCCCAAACTAGGAAGACCCTGTACTATGGGTGTCAGACAGCTGATATACATAGACAAATACATGTTTAAATACATACATATTAGAGATAAACAACACCCAGACACGACGATATCAAAAATTCGTGGTAGGTACTTTATTAGATTATTAGGATAATAGGTAATAAATTACATTCATAATAGGTAGCTATTTACTTTTGCTATTTTGTTATGTTATTCAAAAATCTAGATACACGGATGGACAACAATAATGATCTTGCGAGTATCCTATATAAAAAAAAAGTTATCTACCTATACCACTTCTTATTTAATATTTCTATGGTCACTCGTAGTCGTAGGTAACGCGGGCAGAATAGTATATGCAAAATAAACACAAGCTTTTAGTTGGTATCCGTGTTTGTTCGATGAAATATATTTATATCGATTACGAACCTATTTAAGTATGCCCATTAGGTATTTAAACCCTATTTTTGTAGATCAATTTATTGTGGACGTGATTGTATAACAAGGAATTTGTTTTGAAATAATATTTTATTTTCAGAATGTGGCCACCTCGCTCGCCAGATTTAAACCCATTGGACTTTTTTACTGGGGCTGTTTAAAGGAGGTAGTTTATAAAGAAGAAATCACTTCAGTTGAACAGCTGCGACAACGCATACGTTCGGCTGCTGATGAAATATCGTCGGCAGGATTTGCGCGCCGATTGAGACGGTCCTTCATAAGAAGGTGTAGAGCGTGTATAGCAGCTGAAGGAGCCCACTTCGAACATCTTGTATATTTTCTTTTTCAATAAATTTGTTTAATTACTAATGTCTTTTATGGTGTCAACAAACCCATAATGATCAAATTTTAAGGAAATTCTCATTCTCTTTGAGTCTAAAATTAGTAACAGCAGTGTTAAAGTAATTTAATTTTGAAATCAAATTTGTATAAAAATTCTCCTTTAAGATTCGAACAGCAATAACTTTTTACTTTATCAAGATACTGGTTATTATTATACCATTTTAGAATTTGCATTAAATAGGCAATTATCTATACTTATAATAAATCTGTAGAGAGGTCAATTCTGTACATGAAATATATTTACAAAATAACTATCAGAGGGTGATTAGGGATCGATACTGATGCCAAAAATGCAATCAGTAAAATTTTTGTCTGTCTGTCTGTCTGTATAACCGTTATAGAAACAAAAACTACTCGACGGATTTTAACGAAACTTGGTACAAATATTTTTCATACTCCTGAGCTGGTTATAGTATACTTTTCATCACGCTACAATCAATAGGAGCAGAGCAGTGAAGGGAAATGTTGGGAAAACGGGAGAAGTCACTCCATTTTTAAGCTTCCGTCGCGTGTGCAACCTTAATGGTTAAAGCTACACAGAAATCATTTATGACGGAAATGTTCTCCATAAAATTATATAAAAAATATCCCACGACAACATATATCTATCTTTTATGGTTGACTCACAATAACACGTGTAACTCCCGATAGCTTAGCAGTTCGAAGCTTTCTGATTATTATTCTGCTCCGAAATTTAAAACCACCACAACTTTGCAATGGAACTCGGCTAAAAGTAACCCAGTTGCAACAAAATATAATCGAGGCTCAAATTTTAACAGGTTGCGGTGCAGGAGAAACCGTCTTTATTCCTAGAATTCCCATAATACCAAATAATTTTCCATTCTAATATAAAAGAACGCGATTCCCAGTATCGGTGTGTTATGCAATGACAATTAATAAAACTCAAGGGCAGACTTTTCGTGTTGCTGGAGTAGATCTCGGTGTCAGTTGTTTCTCGCATGGTCAGTTGTACGTCGCGCTTTCCCGGGTTAGCAGTTCTAGAAATCTTTATGTTCACGTGCCGGCCGGGTCAACTTTCAACATAGTTTACCCGGAAGCTTTGCGCTGAAGTATTGTCGTTCTATAGGTACTTAAGCCTCATGTGAACGTGATCTAAACAATATTACCAATACATTAACTTAATAACACACAAGGAGTTACACGCTGACGGAGTCGCGGGCACAGCTATTAACAATAATATTGTGCGGTTCGGTATTGCGATATTTTTCAGTATTATAGCTATTATAACAGTATTATTTTACTATTTTAACAGTATTATAGATTGACATATTATATTTCCCTACTAAATTACGAAAGTTAATCTGTGTGTTACATCTAAATCACTGAACCGTGAGGAAGGACATAGGCTACTTTTTTTTTACGAAAAACGACGGAAACGTGGACGAAGTCGCGGGCAACAGCTATCTATGCTAATATATAAGGCTGAAGAGTTTGTTTGTTTGTTTGAAGGCGATAATCTAAGGAACTACCGGTTCGAATTGAAAAAAATATCTTTAATTAAATAGTCAATTTATAGAGAAAGGCTATAGGCTATATATATCATTACGTTAAGGCCAATAGGAGCGGAGCACCAATGAAGAATGCTTCAAAATCGGGCTTAAATTTAACGTTAGCCCAAAGTAACTATTCCACGCGGACGAAGTCGCGGGCAAAAGCTAGTCTAAAATAATGAGCCACCGCAGTGTAGTACATTTTTTTCGATATAGTCTGGCGGGAATAATTCCGAATCATTCCCGTCGTATACTTCGGAAGTATTCCGAAATATTCCGAAACTTTGGGAATATTTCAACTGCCAAAAGAAACCAGGAAAATCGACCTTTGAAGTCAGTTAATATACCAAAACCTGCTCCTACCTAAGTATAACAAATACTTTTCTAAAAACCGCATCAAAACGTGTTTGCTTGCAAGGTTTGCCTTTAATTGTTTTTATTGGCTGGGCTATTATACGCGTTAAGTAGGTAGGTAATGATTAATACCTACCTATGCGACTCGCGAATACTCGCGATGCGTACAGAGCTACATACAAACTAACCAAAAACATAGGTAGCCCTTTTTCAAAAAACAAATAAAATATGCTAGGCCTGGTTTTTTATTCAACTACTGACATTTATAAAAATAGCATTCAATTTCGAAATAAGTAGAGTACCTACCTAGAAACAAAAGAATAAAAATCCTGTTAATCGCAGGCTAACATATCTACTTATAAAAATATCAACATATACTTAATCAATCCCATTTATAATAAAAGGGTAGTAATAAAAGCTCCGACAAAAAAAGAAGAATTGTCCTTACTCAAAATATTAAATCTACTGCCTAAAATACTAACTTTCCGACTACTTTTGTCCGAATTAAAATGACGAAACGACCGAATCAGATACTGAAATCTTCGAAAAATAAACATGACTGTTTATTGCTATAATACTTTTCTACCAGCATAAATTACGTTCTACTGAAAACAATGCTTTGTAATTTTTATCTTTACTTGTCTACTATTAATTCATAAATGACCTTTCATATTTCATAAACTGTGGTGCTATTTTAACTGTAACATTATACTGAAAATATTATTCTGAGTACAGTACAGTACAGAAACTTATAAAAAATATAAAAATGTACTTGTAACAATAACTTTTACTTGCATCATTTATCATGAATTTTACTTACCACGGGTATGCTTCGATATCGGTACTTATTTCAGGCGTTAAAAAGTTAGAACAGTCGTATCCATGCTTTAATCGAAAACCAAGTAGACTTTGATTTCCCAGAATATTTTACTATTATACTGTATTATTATTCGACAAATTTCCTAGTTTTTATAATGTCAGCGAGAACAAAGATAAAAATAAAACAAAACTCAGTTTATTATGAAAGTGTAGTTTTAATAGGTAGTAGAAAATGTTAGGTATACATAATTGTATTTATGAACTAAATAGGTAGGCAGGTAGTTAGTTGTCAGTAGGTACCTATCTTAATTATCTTTAACTGTGGTCTGGATTTAGTAGAACGACCCCGTTTCCTTTTTTGTCCTATAGGTAGTGCTTTCGCTTCCATGGGCGGAGTCGCAAACTTGAATCTAATAGCGAGCCCTAAAAAATGTTTACAAACGTATTTTTTATAAAACTGATAGAGAGATATAGTAAGTTAGTAGTATCCTTAGTAGATTTATTAGTTCGTTGAAATTATAATATGAAACCAATAGCTACAAAAACTATTTAATTTTGTAACATAAACAGACAAAACACGCAAGGATCGGTCGTTGCAAGCGCACTGCGCTCGGATCTTTCGAACTCGCACGCGAAAACAGCGGAACGCGACCCGAGCCCGATCGCGCGGGCCATACAGTTGAGGTATTTTCATTATTATTGAGAGTTAAAAAATAAATTTGATAACCAACAATAGAAATTAAAATAGTTCATGCAAGTTGTAAAAATATGATTATTTTAACAAAACCTTTGTTGTCGGTAACTTAGTAATTTTGTCGGAGGTTCAGTATTCTATTCGGAAGTTTAGTTTTGTTATTCGAAGATCCATTTTTTTTTTAGGAGAAAATGTAATTTGTACATGCTCTTATTTGTTGTTAAATTGGATATTTTTTTTCGTTTATGTTTTGGGTTTTTTGTCGGTAATTCATTATAACGCTGGTTAATTAGAATAATAGTCGGCCACAGATCGCTGTAGATTAATTTGTTTTTCGGAACCATTATTATTTCCCATAATAAAACTAGTACTCACGCGGGGCTTCGCTCCCGTGGATTCTATCACGGCAAAAACATAACTCTCCTTTTTTGCAGTCGCGTAAAAAGTAGCCTATAACCTTCCTCAAGCTTCAAGCTATTTCCATACCAAATTTCATCCAAATCCACCCAGTACTTTCGAAGATTAGCGCGTTCAAGCAAACAAACAAACAAACTTTTCCGCTTTATAATATTAGTATAGATAAACATTTATATTTTACTCTTGTATCGTACGTAGTCTCGCACTGAACAATAATTAACCCACCCACCACACAACAAACAAACACGTTAATTTCGATTGAATTATTCGGGCGAAATATTCGGAAACATTCGATTGCGGGGTACGAATCTTTCTCGCGGGGGGAAAACTTCTCAGGGGAGCATCTCCCCTCTTACCGCACCCCGCACCGCCATCGCAGCGCGGCGGCAGCGGCCGGCGCACAGAGGGCTTTATTTAAATTCATTTTGAATAATTCTGATTTAAAGAAACTTTCCCAGAAGTATTCCGGAATTATTCCGAATTTTTCAGAAGTTTTGCAACTATAGATACAGGGGCCCAAAATTGCGTAATTCCGTAGAAAAAAATGTTAAAATTTAAGAATAAGTATTTTTTTCAATATTGATTTAGAATGTAATAAAAAATCTTGATACTGATCTGATAATACAAATATTCAGGACTGATATAAAAAAAAACAAAATGAAAAAAAAATCACCAATTTTAGAAATGGTACCTAATTTTGTAAAAGTAAGTACGATTTTTATTTAAAATATTAAAAATATCAATAATTTGGTCATCCATGGGCATATGACGATATAAGTTTATCATTATTTACGCCACACCAAAATCACGCGTCAAAATAATATTATATTATACATAATATAACATTACCTTTTGGTATTGATTTTATATTGATTCGTGTTCAGTATCAGTGGTATAGTCACCTCCTACTAACTTACTATTTACGTATTATTCGCGTACACATAATAACATTTCGTAATATTGTATAACGCAGTCATACTTTGAATACAGTTGTTTCATCTGAATATTATACGTATACTTACTACAGAAGATACGCGTCGAGCGAGCGCGTAGGTACACGCGCGATCGTATTCGATGTGAGGAGCGGATAGGAGAGTGGGGGTGAATTCTAAAATTTTGCTGGCTTTAGGCGCGCTCTTAAGCTTTATTGACTACAAGCTTCTGCCCGCGACTTCGTTCGCATGTAAAGGTTTTCCCGCGTAAACACGATCCCGTGGGAATTTCGGGATAAAACGTAGCCTATATGTTATTCCAGTATGTCAACAATCTACTTACCAAATTTAATTCAGATCCGTTCAGTAGTTTTTGCGTGAAAGAGTAACAAACATCCATCCATCCTCACAAACTTTCACATTTATAATATTAGTATTAGTATTAGTAAGTATTAGTATTAGTATAAAATATAATATAGTATAGTATAAGTATAAGTATATACAACGTGTAATTTAAGGGGTATATACATACCGAGTGCACGGCTTCTTTGGATGATAACAAACGATATGGCAAGGGTTTTCTAATCCTATGTCTACATGTGTGGAGCATATTAGAAATTTCAATACATTGATACCAGAGGCCGAATTTTTCAAATTAAGAAGAACGAAGAGAATTATCGTTTTATTGGCAAGTGACGTGGAAAGTGATGACCCTCATAGTGCTGTGACACGTTTGTTATTACTGGTATTCAAGAAACATATGAAACCGATAATTTGGGGTCAATTCTGTGAGTCACTTATTTTGAGCTGAAACTTTGCATAGAGACTCCATACCAGATGTTGTCTTCAGTCCTTTTGGATAGATATGGGGTTTCCGTTACACGTTGTATATAAGTATATCTATACTAATATTATAACGCGGAAAAGTTTGTTTGTTTGTTTGTTTGCTTGAACGCGCTAATCTTCGAAAGTACTGGGTGGATTTGGATGCAATTTGGTATGAAAGTAGCTTGAAGCTTGAGGAAGGTTATAGGCTACTTTTTACGCGACTGCAAAAAGAAGAGTAATGTTTTTACCGTGATAGGATCCACGGGAGCGAAGCCCCAAGTGAGTACTAGTTAGTATAATATATACAACGTGTAACGGAAAGGGTATATACATACGAAGGGCACGGCTTCTTTGGATGATATCAAACGATATTGGAAGGGTATGTATATACCCTTTCCGTTACACGTTGTATATATTAGTATTAGTAACATAAGATTGACTCGTCACTTTTCTGATGTTTTTTATCGTGCGGTCGGGTTTCCTATAGCTACAGAGATTCGTCATCTTCTTAATCTTTTCTCAATTATATTGGGGTCGTACTTCAGTCTAACGGGTTGCAGCTCAGTGTTAGTGTTTTACATGTAGCGACTGCCTATCTGACCTCCACAACCCAGTAACTGGGTAACAGCTACTTTTTTTTTTTTTCGTGGTAAAATCTTCATATGAGTCCTCCCACCCCGGGCAGGGCCGGAGGGACTGTCAGACTTGTAGTGAGTAAAATCCACGGTGTTCCTTCAATAGCCCTTTACGTTCCGGGGTCACGGTAATGGGATAAGTCCCACGACCCCGGCAGGCTTCGGCCCTCTACAGAGGGGGCCTCGTCATGTAGCTGACGCTCTTTGAGGCGCGCGTGGAACACAACGCGCCGTCGACCCGGGCATGGTCCATGGTCGGACAGCGAGTTGCCCTTTACTCGCTGTCCGCATGCCCAAACAGTAACAGCTACTGGGTAAACAATACTCCTTGACAAGACTGAGTCAGATTTTCTGGCTTCTTATTTATTTATTTTTATTTATTGCGGACAAAAAACAGTTACATGCCAAGCTTAGTAATAGATTCTTAAATTAACACAACACTTAGATTTACTGCTATACGTAATCTATTCTATATTTATGTTACTACACATGTAACCTACACCATTGTCCACAAAATCACAAAAAAAATATTAAAAGAAAACAGACAATATCGCACTCTCAGAGTGAAAGGGACTTCACTCTAACTAAAATAGTATTTTTTTGGATTTGAGCAGTAGTAAAGCAGCATTGAATAAATTATATTCATATATCTCAAGTGGCAAATGTATAAGCTGTCTCTTTATAACTCGTAATTCAGTTTCCTGTTTCCACGGCATTTCAGAGTAATGTTTCAGGCCAGTTTACATTAATATCTGCAATTACCCGAATTTAGAGTTAGCCTAGGTCACTTTCATTCTAAGATTGCGATATATCGTCGCTGCGCCTGCCAAATTCCATTTGTACATTTTTTCATTCTTGTGTGCATTTTTTTGCTTAAAAAAATTCTAGCCCTTTAAATGATTGATAGTTTTGGCAACTTTTGTATTTTTGTAATATATTAAATAAACGTCTGTGCTGTAGTATCAATAATTTTGCCGAGTTTTTTATTTTCAATTCAATAACATGTTTTTTGTTGTTTCCCAAAACCTTAAAAATCACTTATGGAACTTGGCAGGCGCAACGACGATATGTAGTTTGCATATTACCAGTAATGACTATCAAAGATGTTCAAATGAAAGCATAGATCAACAACTTAACTTTCTTTGGACTTAACCTACTATCTAACGCATAGAGAAATCTGAATATATTATAAAACACCCATCCGAAACGTGGCCTCGGCAAGCTTTGCTTAACCACAAAGATTGACTCGAGCGGTTGGTATTATTGAGTTAGCCAAGAGCATCTACAGAGGTTGTGGGTTGTCAAGAAAAATATTGGGGCCAAGAAAGTAAATTGATAAAAGTCTATAAATCTATCCTCAAAATTAGTCACCAGTGTCATTTTATAGTAGTGAATCATGAATTCTGGGAAAATAAACGTTATATCAAATGTAACTTTTATCGCTGGTTTTACTATACATGTAGATAAAATCAATCTTTATCTCTTTTTATCATTTTTATTTGCGAGTAATTTACATGCTTTGCGAGTAACGTGATGACACATACATTTTTAATCGTAGCAACATCATTCAAGGCCAAAAAGTGCTATTTTTATTTTCTTTATTTGACTAACCAACAACTGTTTACACTTATACATTTAAAAAAATAAATTAAATGTTCTACAACTGTCTTAGGTTAGTGAAACAATTTCTTAAAGGTTAGCACCGCATGCCCCATTAATGTAGTAAGTGGTTGTGCCACAGACACTGTCTGCAACAAATTACAAAAAAAAACTAAATTAAATCGAAATAACATTACTAACATGATAATCTTAAAACTAACATAATAAAAACTTTTTACCAAAAAATTAAACCGACTCCCAAAAAACACTGCAAAGTGAAAAATAACTTTAATTTCGGAAATTAAAGTTATTTTTCACTTTGCAGTGTTTTTTGGGAGTCGGTTTAATTTTTTGGTAAAAAGTTTTTATTTCACTCTTTTTAGTTGGTTGATTTTTAATTTACCTAGTTACAAGAGCCTAAATGTCAACTACTTATAACATTTTACAAAATATTGCTTTTCCCAATGCTGGGCCGTTAATTTTTGAGAAGTTCTCCTGGTACTTCACCATCAGCTATACATCACCATATGCATTGTGACGAGCATAAAGTGCTTAACATCCATATTCAAGTAATCGAATCGCAATCCACGAAATACTTATTATTGAGTAGTTTCGGCGGCCATCTGTGGTCTTCATCATCAGTTCCACTTCCCCAAATGGTACTTTTTGAGAGCAACTGCACAAGTTCCTATAAGAAATACCCAAAACGCCATAGGTGTGCCTATAATATTTTAAGAGTTCCCTCAATTTCTCCAGGATCCCATCATTAGATCCTGACTTGGTGACAAATGGTACCAATTTTGAAGTATACCCTATCAAACAAAAAAATAATTTTCCAAATCGGTTCAGCCGTCTTCGAGTAATCGGTGATCATACATTAAAAAAAAAAAATATACGCCTCGAATTGATAACCTCCTCCTTTTTTTTGTCGTCGGTTGAAAATGAAATTGAGTTAAATAAAACGGAGAGTTATAATAATAAATTGGATTGATATAATACTGTAAAATATAAAAAAGGATTTAAATTAAGTATTTTTTAAGCTGTTATTTTGTGGAACTTGCTATATGATATATACATATGCTGTGGGATAATGGAGTTTGCACCAAAGACTGTTCGGAGCGTTGGAGGACGAAATGGAGTAATAGGAGTACGAGGGAGTCTAGCAGGAGCTCGGAACTGAAACTTACTCAATAGTTGGGGACAATCAATTTTGAATCTGAGTAGTTTATAAAGAAAAATAGAATCACTGATTCTTCGACGTTTCTCCAATGATACCATTTTAAAATGTGATAATCGAGCTTCGTAAGATGGTTTGCTTTTGGCAACACCGCTGGCATAAGCTAGATGCCAAAGGAATCTCTTTTGTATACGTTCCAGTCTAAGGTTATGTGTGGCAAAATGAGGTCTCCAGATTGTGTTGCAGTATTTCAAAATACTACGCACAATACAGTTGTACAACGTGATCTTGGTACTACTATGCTTAAAACCAGTGACATTCCTTACAACGAATCCCAGCATTTTAGAAGCCTTTTTAATAACGTTTTCAACATAAGGCAAAAATGTCAGTGTGTTGTCGAAAACAACTCCTAAGTCTCTTATGTGATCCAACCCTTGAACAACGTTTGGGCCCACATGATATACACTAGCTGTTGCTTTTTTTTTCGAGTGTATTTCACATGGTAACACTTTTTAACATTTAAGCTCATTTAATTTTCGTTACACCATTGAACCAATGAATGTACATCCCTCTGAAGCAATGTAGTATCTATTGAGTTTTCCTAAAGAAATTGAAAGAAGAAAGAAAAAATATTTATTCAGCACATGCCACAAAGCACACAACACAAAGTATACAAAAGGAAAGAAACCAAATAAGAAAAAAAATGTATAAAAAAACAATTTAAGTACACATTTGCATTTACACGAAAATAACTAATTACGTGTGCCTCGCGGCTGCGCTAAAGAGGCTCGGTTCAGCTAAATGCCAGACAACTAGTACCTGACGCTAGTTTTCAACCGGACCTAGTGTTGAAGTGACTACCGGATGTGAACCAGCTTTGTATAGAAAATAAATAAATAATAATATATATTTATATGCATAATAATTATGTGTGTGTGTATAAATATATACATATATATGTTTTTTCCATACATAAAAATAAATAATTGAAGCATCTGTTCGCGATCAAAACAGAAGTGTGCTTGCTTATTAATTAATAAATTAAATAATTTTTTTAAATTATTAATAATAGTTATTTGTTATACAAGATTGCAAAGTTGCTTTTTAACCGCGTGCTCAATTTTGATGACCGAGCAAGCGAAGGATTCTAAAATAGAATCACGAGTGCAGCGAGTAATTCAAACATTAGAATCCTGAGCGTTAGCAAGGGAATCAAAAGAGCACGAGGTGAAAAATCTTTGCACTCGAGTGCAACACGTAACTTTTCATCCCACCTCAGCGAGGAAATGACTAAATGCAAAAAAAAAACATTTACATTCACAAGATACTTTTATTTCAGTTTAGGTATTAACTACTACATTATGCTAAGTAAGTATTACAGAATAATCTTTAAATTATAACAAATAATACTTAGGTATAATTAAGAAAAATTTAAAGTAACGTTGCTACAGTTACTTAAATTAAGTGTAATATGTAATATTTTGTTAGGTACTGTAAATTCAATTTACTTTATCCTCTAGCGGATAAAAACGGCTTTTGCACTCAGATATCGAAGAGCAAAAATACTCTTTCCGAGATGGGGGGATGAAAATTAATATGTTGTAATAAGTTGTTTAGTATACTATTTATATGAAACTAAAACACAAAATAAATCCTTTACAAAATCAGATAGGGTAGATATTTGCAGTATTCCTGCACGGACTAGTATCCACAACTTCAGATTCAATCAGATAAGTGAGATATTTTCGTTGACCATGTCTAGTTTTATTTGTGCATCTATTAAATACTGCCGTAAGTGTCTCCTGAAGGTGCCGATAGTGTTGCTCGATCTAATTGGTAAATTCTCAGTAGTAGCCCGGAGTTTGGAAGTTGGCGGTGTGAATGTGTGATACCAGGTGTCCGTCACTTGCCCAAGGCCACGCGTTATATGCCTACCGCTTCGCGTATCGCCGTCGGTACATCCGACCGTGGGCTGCCGCACGCTTGCCTGAGCCTTTTTAAATAATTTTGATAACGTCATAATGGATCGACCTAAAAACAATTGATTTTTGAAACATATTTTATCAACAAATAAAAAATATTTTTTCTATATAAAGTTATATAAAGTTTTTCTATATGCGATTTATTACCAATATCATCATATACAACCCTAGGACATTCGCTCGATGACGTGGGTCGCGCGGCGGGCAAAACAATCTCAACTCTCTGTGTGCTTACTTATGGTACATTTCTTCTTGCTGCAAACAGCTGGTATTATTATTAAGATTTTGTAGGCTATTATAGCGTAGATATTTTCGCTTTTGTATGAGAGTAATGTATCTGTTACGAAGTAACTATTTAGTAATCTGTGGTGATACTCCCGTGCCCCGCAAAGGACGTTAAGGCGTTGGTCCTGCGCCTGATCTGTCTCCGGTCGCGTCGGATTGCCGTCCCATCGGGCTATGAGAATAAAGGAACAGAGAGTACACATGTACTTGTGCACTATCTCCTGCGCAAATGGCTTATCTCCGCTGATATAGGCCACCGTGGCTGAAATCAGTCTGGAAGACTATAAGGGTGAAGCCAGATGAGCGTAATTTTTTGAGTTGTGAGTCGCGTAATTTCAGTCGCACAATTTCTGCTACATTCGGTTTCATACAAAAATCCTGTTTCATTCACACAATGACGCAAAATGAGTTGTCTGCCGACTCAAGCACACAATCTCGGCTGAATTGAGTTCGCGGCGAGAAAGAGGTGAGAGAGACCGAATCATTCTTTCACTGTTGAGTAGATTCACCCAGTATTTTCTTTTATGATCATTTTCTGTGACTTCTCTATAGATACGTTTTGTAAATACACGACGGTTTTATTATATCCATTGCACTATACAAACACCAAGGACAAGCGGTGAAAAGCGAAAATTACGCGACTCACAACTCAAAAAATTGCGCTCGTCTGGCTTCACCCTAAACCTAAATATCTATTTACAAACTAAATTCTACCATTGCAGCACCCAAAGCCATGTATTAGTTTCTTTTTCCTTTATAAAAAATTGGCCAACTGCGAGTCAAACTCGCCCATGAAGGGTTCCGTAGTAACTACGCGAAATAACTTTGTTTTTCATAGTGTTTGTATGAATTACAAAGTCATATTTGCGGTTTTAGAAAATGTGCTATATCTCAGAAGCCACTGACTCTATCTCGTTCAAACTATTTTTTGTTGAGAGTTTACAATAAGATCTACAGCATTTATTTTATTTAGTTTTTCCACTCTATTATAGAAGTTAGAGGTGGGGGGACGCCCGCTTCACCACTTTGGAAGTGTCTATCTCTTAAATGATAGATTTTAGGAAAAAATGATTTTAGAAATCTTAATGTCAT
This sequence comes from Tholera decimalis, assembly GCA_943138885.2. NCBI lineage: Eukaryota > Metazoa > Arthropoda > Insecta > Lepidoptera > Noctuidae > Tholera > Tholera decimalis. The sequence goes on from OW964575.2 coordinate 17,252,978, forward strand.
TTTCAAAGATCTATCTATAGATACCAAACACGTATAGGTTTGATGAAAAATAATATTTTCAGTTTCAGTTCCCTGTATGGGAGCCCCACTTATTTTATTTTTTATTTTTTTATAAGAATCGGTAAGCGATTCATGGAATACATTTACCTCCCAAGTTCCACATGTGTAGTCCTAATAGTTTCGGAATAAAATGGCTGTGACATACGGACGGACGGACAGACAGACATGACGAAACTATAAGGGTTCCGTTTTTGCCATTCGGCTACGGAACCTTAAAAAGAGAACTATACTCCATAGGTTTAGGTAGTTAAAAAAGGGTAAACAAAAAAAAACCACGTGACTCATAGATGCAAAACCTTTTATTTCAAAGATTAAAATCATATTATTTATAATCACATATTAATAGCCTCTATTCTGACTCTGAATCTGATGAACTATCTGTCACATTAATAATAAAATGAATTTTTAGGTCAACCATTTTAAAAGTTTTATTTTTCTCAGCTACAAACCCCTTAACTTGAGCCCATATTAATTCAATTGGATTGAGCTCACAGTGATATGGCGGCAGGCGCAATACTGTAACACCATTTTCCTTAGTTAATTCATCCACAACATAGGATTGGTATTTGTGTTTTTCATATTTAACTTTTATTAATAATTGTGCTTTTAATTCTGCTTCTTCAAAAGCAAAATTTTTTTCATTTAACCACTTCTGAATATCAGCCTTTCTTGATGCGGTTGTGTGCATTATCCATCACCAAAATTGAGTCTTTTTCCAGTTTGGTGAAAATTGTGGTGATCCATTTCTCAAAATTATGTGCATCCATTTCTGAATGGTAATCACCATCACCCTTAGTGGCTTGAAATATTAATTAACCTCCTTCAACAAAACCACTTGATGAACCTGAAACATAGTTTAAAATAAATTCAACAACTGATGAATAATTATGTTTTCTTGTAATATGAGCATCTCATATGTACTTGACTTAAATTGTGAATTTATTATATATTGACTGCCTCATTGGTCTAGTGGTCGCGAGCACTATAGCTGACCATGAAGTTCACAGTTCGATTCCCAGGTCAGTTAGTGTTACTGGCTTTTCTATCTGGAATTTTCAGTAGCAGCCTCGACTCGGGAGTTGTGCCCGGTTAATGGCAATAGGCTCGCCCCTATTACGTGTACCTTAATCATAACTGGTGAAATGTGGGTGTACTATACGTGCACCTCTGCCCAACCCATCGGAGAAACAAAGCAGTGACTTATTAAGTTTATTATATATGATGCTTTTCACAAGCTTATAAAATAAAATTATCATCTTGGCATTTCTATTAAAGGCTATTTAAGTAATATTCTTACCAACGTGGCCTAAAATAAGGCGTTTTTCTTTCCCGCTGGGATTCTTTAATCCTGTAGACAAACCCTGCCTGTGAGCCTCCTTACAGGATGTTATGGTAGTGTCTTGCCATGTTGAAGATTTAGTGTGTCCTGCAAAAACATTATTTATGAGTTTACAAGATATTTACAAAGGTAACAGTGCACAATATTTATTTTAAAAACATATTAACGTTGTTATCATACCTTCATTCACCCATGTTTCATCCAAATAATATATTTTCTTTCCGTCTCTTCTATATTTTGCAATCTCATTTAAATACTTTACACGCCATACTGCAATGTCTGGTTTGTCAATAAGCATACTCTTGCGACTGCGTTTGGAGTATTTAAAGCCTAATTTCGTCATCAACTTATACATTACATCTCTTTTTATATTAGGTAGACTGTCATCATTACTGACACTTTCCAATACTTGTTATTGTTTCAATAGTTGGCATTTCATTTGCAAAAAAAAACATATGTACTTTTCTCCTCACTGCGGCTAAATCCATATCATCGAAACTGTCAATTTTGCTTGGTTTTGTTGCCGGTGGAGGAGGAGACTCCACTCTATGTGTTGTTTTGTTTGATTTTTCCACGATACGAATTTAAAAACGAATAACAATTAATAACAAACCTTAACAATAACTAAATAACAAAAACAAAACAAAGAAACAAGCTAATAATATCACAATTCAACAAAAACACGTACGATAAATGTCGAGAGCGTTTGTCAACAATGGCGTCTGGCTAACCGACTGAACGTAATACCTGCCACTTCAGTTGCCAGACTACGTCACTATTGTACTCTTTAATTTAGCAACGTTATCTAATTCGTTGTATTTTCTAAAAGGTTTGGGGAGCCCGTCTTTTTAGGCTCTTTATGATGGACAGAATACAAAATATTATATTATTTTATAAACCAAACTAAAAAATTGTGCCCAAGCAATTAAATCTACGAAGAGTAGTTTAAGAATAAATGATAAATTTGAACATACTATAACAAAAGAGAAAACTATCGTGTAATCGAAAATAAATTTAATTTTGTCAGAACGTATTTTTAACGAAGAAAGTGTCAAGTATAAACAACCCTTTTTACGATTTGTTTACCCTTTTTTAATTACCTAAACCTTTCGAGTATAGTAATGTGTATTATTTGGACATCTTTGACAGTCGTTACGGATAGTCGGAAGCCAGAAAATGTGACACTGGTCTAGTGAAGGGGTATCGTGTTACCCAGTTACTGGGTTGTAGAGGTCAGATAGAAACTAGTTACATGTGAAAAACTAACACTCAGCTGCATACGGTTAGACTAAAAGATGGTCCCAACATACTTGGCAAAATAGGCGTAACATGGACTGCTTTAAACGTAGGCGAGGTTGTATTAGCAAGGCCTTTTGACGTGACAACGTCTTATAATTCGATGAAGCTGGCTGCACGCACGAAAATACATGATTCATGCGGCGTTACCTCGCTGTGAGGCGTTCCATCGCTCCGAGGCGTTCCAAAGCAAATCAAATTGGATCTAGAAGTTGACATTTATGTATGACTCAGCGAGTCAATTTTAGGCTATCATAAAACGGTCAGAGATGACGTCACTGTGTAGGGATTTTTTGACATTTATGTATGATTCAACGAGTCAAGTACTAGGCTATCATAAAACGCTAAGAGATGACGACACTGTGTAGGGATTCTTCCATTGTCATGAGAAGTGCAGTAATAGTGATGCAAAATTAAAATTTTCTTTTGAAAAATGCAACCATTCCATCATTATTTTCTTATGACGTTGTCACGTTCAACTATCGTCAGTAAACCGACTTTACAGACAACCGATTTTTTTTAGGGTTCCGTAGCCGAATAGCAAAAAACGGAACACTTATAGTTTCGTGATATCTGTCTGTCTGTCCGTCCATCCGTATGTCACAGCCGTTTTATTCCGAAACTATTAAGACATGTGAATTTGTCATTTCGGTTTGTCTGTCCGTTCGTATGTTACAGCCGCTTTATACCGAAACTATTGGTCTGTGGAAACTTCTAAGGTAGATGTATTTTGTGAAACGCTTTCTGATTTTGGGAAAAAAAATTTAAAATAAAGGAACATAAAAATAAAAAAATACATGGAACTGAATTTTTTTTTTCATGAAACCTATGCGTGTGTGGTATCTATAGACAGGTCTTTAAAAATGACAATGAGGTTTTTCAAACCACTTTTTCATAAAGTTAATCGTTTAAAAGATATACGCTTCCAAAGTGGTAGAATGTGTCCCCCCCTCTAGCTTCTATAACAATAGAGTGAAAAATCTAAAAAAAATATATGCTATAGATCTTTATTTATACTTTCAAAGAAAATTAGTACGAACGAGATCGGGTGAGTAGTTTTTGAGATACAGTATATTTTCTAAAACCGCAAATATAACTTTGTAATTCATACAAACACTATGAAAAACAAAGTTATTTGGCGTAGTTACTACGGAACCCTTCATGGACGAGTCTGACTTGCAATTGGACAATTTTTTTAGGGATTTTTATAGGCAACAATGGGCCAATAATAAATGTTTATTTATTACTAGCTTTTGCCCGCGACTACGTTCGCGTGGGTGGTTTTCCCGCATAAATCCCGATCCCGTGGGAATTCCGGAATTCCTATGTCCTTTCCAGGGTCCTAAACTATTCCCATGCCAAATTTCATCTAAATCGGTTCTGCGGTTTAGGCGTGAAAAGGTAAGAGACAGACAGAGTTACTTTCGCATCCAAAAACTTACTTCTTCACATTCCTTCTCACCGAACCGGGTTTATGGCTAATTCCTATGCTATTTGTACCATTAAACTCTGGAATATGCTACCCCTTGACATCAAGAAGGCCGAGTCTAAATTCTCTTTTAAGCGTAAAATGAGAAACCACTACTTAAAGGCCTGTCATTCTTAGTTTGGTTTTTAGCAATAATTATAATTATTGTGAGTTCTCTTAGTTAGAAAGATTATTATAAAGCACCGTATTTATTAGTGTATTATTTTAGCATATATATGTACTTTATTATTTACTAGTACTCACGCGGAGCTTCGCTCCCGTGGATTCTATCACGGTAAAAACATAACTCTCCTTTTTTGCAGTCGCGTAAAAAGAAGTCTATAATCTTCCTCAAGCTTCAAGCTACTTCCATACCAAATTTCATCCAAATCCACCCTGTACTTTCGAAGATTAGCGCGTTCAAGCAAACAAACAAACAAACAAACGTTTCCGCTTTCTAATATTAGTATAGATATATATATCCTATAAAAAACAATACTTGTCAAAAACCCAAGTCTCGCAACTTAGTTGTTCTACCGTAAAAAGTTGTGTGATCCATGTAATACCAAGTCGGTTATTAATTTATTCAGTCCCTACTTAAGGGACCTTCTGTCTTAAGTTGTTACGTAATTATCTAACCTAACGACATCTTATAGTGACCATATCAATATTAAAAATCTTTACCGTTTTAAATAAATAGATTGACTCGGCCATCGCATGAAAACACAATATATCTCACAAGTAATACATATATAAATTAAATTGTTTATATCGGCAAGTTTAGATACTTCTGCGATTGCCTGTAACGCTGGCGATGCATTGTGCCCTGCCATCGCTCCCTCGACTCCGGTCGCGGTTCCGACTGACATAAGTGCATCGACCCCTGAACGTTCCTACGCTGCGATTGCTGCCGCTGATAAACCAGCTACCTCACGAAAGTCCGCTGAGCAGCCATTAAGGGTAATCGAAAAACGCCGCTGCAAACCAACCGAGAGAGCGGAGTCTTAAGAAGGACAAGTGCGACTAGGATGGCTTCATCAAGGTGGTGAAGAGGAAGAGGAAGCCAGCTTGTCGAAATCAGTGTGGCACTGCGCTGGCCGAACCAAACCAACTGCTGCGTCCAGCCGTACCTACAAAATTGATTTACGTGTCCCGTCTGCATTATTCCACAAGGGCAGAGGATATTGTGAATTACATTTTGGCGAAATCCAATTTCTCCGTGAGATTCGAATAGCTAGAGTCTCATCACGGAACTAATTTTAATTCTTTTGTGGTGAGAGCGCCGGCCGAACATCTTTCGACTTTTTTGAAGGAGGAATTTTGGCCGAGAGGAGTAATGTTCCGGCGTTTTCGAGGCCGATTACCGGACACTGCGCGACACACGACGCCGATAACTCGTGTAATATAATTTTTATAAGTTTTGGTTAAGTGATATATATATGTATTAGTTTATTTATAGTTATTTATTGTAATAGGATGTATTTTATTAGTATGGGCCAAGTTGCCTGAAATATATAAATTGATTGATTGATTGATTAAGTCCGCTCTTGTACCACTATTGTACATAAAGTTTAAATAAATAAATATTAGTATGGATTAATACCCGACTGCAGCGAAGCAAGGAGGAGGGTTATGTTTTTACCACGTATGTATGTCCGTTCCTTTGTTCCGTTGTAACTAATAAACCATTGAACGGATTTTGATAAATGATACGTCGTTGGATTTCTCTTGATGGCGCGAGTGTTAAATAACAACAAATCATCACGACGACAACCAGACGCCATATAGTCAAAAATAAAATATCCAACATCTACTAACTATGTCAAATAGGATATCATTAAATAGATCTTTAAAAATGATTTTGAGGTTTTTGTCACCATTTTTCATTTTAAGCAACAGTTTAGGAAATATAACGTTTTAAAACGTAATATTTAACATCATCGCTTAACATCACGTGAGATGGTGGTCAAACGCAAGCTTATCAACAATTAAAAAAAAATTAAGTCGTATAAAAAAACTGAAAAATTGTTAATTAATATTTAAACTAAAAAAAGTTATTTAAAAAACTAAAAAAACCGACTGCTCAACTGAATCGCAAGAAACAAGCACATTTTCATTTAAAAAGGTGACAAGCAGGCGGGACCCATCCCATTTTTTAAATTTAAATTATATTATGTTCAATAAGGTTCAGTTGAGCAGTCGGCTTTTTTAGTTTATTTATTTTTATTACTAACTAGCTTTTGCCCGCGGCTTCGCTCGCGTGGAATTTGGTCTGTCGCATAAATTCTCTTGACATATCATTTTAAATATTTATTGTTTTTTAACTATAAGTTCAACTCCGTATCCATTATTTCAGATGTCTAGCGTCAAAACTGATAAATTCCATACAATCTTTGAACCCCTATTATATTAATATCCTTGGAGGTGAAATTATTGAAATTCCTTTCTTAGTGCTCATTTAAACTCAGTGGTTTCGGTTGCATGTCGTCCGCTGGGTGTGTTAGATAATCAAGTTAGTTTTATTATAAACTTCGCCTGTGTGGTGTGTTTATAAAAAGTAGCCTATGCCCTTACCCAGGCTTGAGATTATCCATATCAAATTTCATCACAAACAGATCAGCACAGCCATGATACATATAATGACACTGATTAACAAACGGGACCAACAGAGGTTACTTTCGTGTATTGTTCGTGTCAGTCAAGGATTTTTTATTTTTTTATTGTGTTTGACTTAGATTTACTTTACTTTTGAGTTAGTCTTAGGTTTGGATTAGTATGTAATGTTATTGAATTTATTGAAATGAATTACTTCGTTCAGCAGCAGCGAGTAAAACTGAAAGGATTAGAATAATTTACAATATAAAGTAATTTATCAATGTGTTTTTAGTTGTGTAACTAGGTAAGTAGATTTTGCGCGTAAGAAACACGTGAGTAAGCTACGTAAAGCTGGCCGTGGGAAAAACAGGGCGTGCCTAAATGTATCCCTGCTACCTTTAAAGTTTGCCCTTGCAATTTATTGATGGTCATTGAAAATGCAACTTTAAGTGGGAACTGCAAACGTTTGAAATTAAAAGGTTTATAAAGTAAGTAGGATAAAAATCGTAAGGCGGTTCATAAAATACTTCTACCTACCAAGTTTCAAATCTGTTGTCTTAATTGTTTTCGAATAAAGTGGGTATCACATACGGACGGACAGACAGACAGATATGACGAATTCATAAGGGTTCCGTTGTTTGCCATTCAGCTACGGAACGCTGACCAAGAGCATGATCAAGACTGACAGCATTTATGCAAATAATAATACACAAATATTTTGTGATATTACTGTTATGACGTGGGAGCTCTTGGCTAAATAATAACAGCTTAATATCTTCAAGGTTAATGAACAGTTGCCGAGGTCGGTTCATGGGTCACCCATGACCATTTAATCAATAAATTGTTCATATATAGCCCGTGTTGCTTGCCTGTTAATTAATATAATATTATATAAAGTTGAAAGAATTTCTGAAATCGTTCCAGTAATTAGTTTATGTGTATGTTATATGCGTATTCGCGTATTGCATGTTTATACTCTTGATAACTTCGAAATAAAGTGTCCAAATCGAATAAATTGAAAAGTATATTGCTGCTACATGAGGATAAAACTATTTATTTGGATAATAATTAATATTGCGATACGAATGTAATCAACTTTTGTTTCTACCAGCGATCTATTTAAATTTTACAACAAAAAAGTTGCTATTGTGACTTTAACTATGATAGTTAGATATATTCCCTCGTGGATATAAAGTTGAAAGAATTTTTGAAATCGTTCCAGTAATTAGTTTAAGTGTATGTTATATGCGTATTCGCGTATTGCATGTTTATACTCTTGATAACTTCGAAATAAAGTGTCCAAATCGAATAAATTGAAAAGTATATTGCTGCTACATGAGGATAAAACTATTTATTTGGATAATAATTAATATTGCGATACGAATGTAATCAACTTTTGTTTCTACCAGCGATCTATTTAAATTTTACAACAAAAAAGTTGCTATTGGGACTTTAACTATGATAGTTAGATATATTCCCTCGTGGATTTTTTTGTAGGTAATAATGAGTACTTCAATCATATAGCACATCATTTTTGTATAGCATCAATAGTGGCTTAGCTTTAAAATTTACGGGTTTCTTAATTTTTCATCGCCAATTTAACCCTCTTCTGGGATGATTTTTCAAAAACGTTGATACATGTAATTATTAATTACCAACCAAAAGGCTACAAAAATAATAATATATAAATCATAATAAAATACAGATTTTCATGGATTGAACTACAAAACGAACAAGTTTCCCCATTCATATTTTTAGTCCCTATTTTACGCCTTCAGTCGCTGATTTTCCAAAAACACTGAAACACGTGATTTTTTATTTTTAACCAGACTGATAACCACCAATTTTCATGGTTTAAACTACTAAAATGACGATTTTCCATGCAAACTTTCATCCCCTATTTAACTCACTTAGGGCTTGAACATCGAAAAACACTGAAACACGTAGTTATTAATTTTTAACCAGAATGATAACCACAAATTTTTATGGTTTAAACTACAAAAAATGACAATTTTCCACACCAGCTTTCATCCCATATTTAACTGCTTTAGGAGTTTAATTTCGAAAAATATTGAAACACGTGGTTATTAATTTTTAACCAGAATACTAATCACCAATTTTCATGATTCAAACTTCAAAAATGACGAATTTCCATACAAACTTTCATCCCCTATTTAAGTCACTTAGGGGTTGAATTTCAGAAAATCCTTCCTTATTCCTTCTCTACATTATAAAAGGAACCTCTTTGCAAAATTTCAGCATTCTAGGTTCAAGGGTTTGGGCTGGGCGTTTATGAGTCAGTCAGTCAGTCAGGACTTTTCGTTTTATTTATATATATAGATGAGCTCGCTCTAAACCCCAATTAAATCTGATGGTAAGCATTAGGTGAGGTCCACGATGGAACGAGCGAGCCCAGAAGATAATGTTTACTCTTGCCTAAAGGCTGACGCGTCGTATGTGGTGTGGTGGTTGTTCGCACAACAAATGTAGAGGAGAAGCGCTTGGTATGCTAAAACGGTATATCAATTAAGTGTGTTTTTGTGTAAATGTTTTTGTATCTCAAAAATCTATGTACATTAGAACATTCGGCCAGTTTAGGTAGGGAGCTGGCTGCTACTCCGGTTTTTACTGACGATTATGTTACGTATAAAGATGCCACCCAAAGAATTTGTGACAGAACAGTTCGAAAGTTAGAAGCATTTATTTATGGCCGAACGACCTGATATCAGAATGTTCGGCCAACCTGAATCTCCATAACTGAGGACCTCAGAGAAACTGTTACTGAATAAAGATGTAGCGACGATTTGCTGACAAACAACCACTGCTTTACTTTTACTCGTAATGCCATCGGTTAAAAGTAAAATGAATTTTAGTTCCTTGAACATCAGGACGTTTAGCCAACGTGATCTCCATAACTGAGGATCTGAGAGAAACCGTTAATGAATAAAGATTAAGTGACGAGACTGAAACTAATTTTTATTGCTTAATTTTTTTTGTGACGACCCCTTTAAATAGTAAATTGAAAATTTAACATAATTATGACCTCAAAACATTGGCATTGTCGATTCCTTTACAAGGAAGAAGCCCAGAGAAACCGTTAATCAATAAAGATTTAATGCCGACACTGAAACGAACTTTTATTTTCTTTTTGTTTTTTTGTGACGGCCTATTTAAATAGTAAATTGAAAATTTTACATATAACCTCAAAACATTGGGATTATCGATTCCTCCACAACGCAGAAGCCTAGAACACTCGTAAAACACCAGCAGGCCTAAAATAGCCACTTTGTCTGAATCGTATTAGGATAACAATATGAATCATATTGCAGATCGTAAAATGGACACAAATTGGCAATTCATAATATGATCTGCATTCAATTAATATCCCGCAAATCATCTGTTTGACAGTTTTGTATGGAGATTCGTAATATGGTCCACTAATGATGAATTGATTTAGTGTCAGTTAGCAGAATCATATGGAGTTACGCAAGACCAACATCTTTCGATTCATTTCGCAGATATTTTTAAGAAAAATAATATAATGGCAGATTTAGGACCCTTAAGCACGCGCGTGTTACGGAGAGAATTTTATATCGCCGCCGAAACGTAGCTCTTCGGAAACTGGAACTGGCTTTTGAAATGCCAGACTCAGAATTTATAGGACTATATCGGCTAAATAACAGTGTGTGTCGTGACCTCATACATGAGTTGGAACCGTACCTTAGCCAAGGAGGAGGAATAAGTGCTGTCCCTAAGGTAGGTTAAGGAATCATTAAGAAGGTAGTTATTATTTACTAAGTACCATTATATAATATAGAGATGAACAACATAATATAGCCATTGATTTACCCCCATTATTTGTATTTTAGGTGTTGTGCGCACTAAGCTTCTGGTTCATAGGGGCTAGTGCACAACATAAGATGCATCAAGTGAGTGTATCTAATTGTGTGAGAGCTGTCTCATAAACAAAAATATCCACTTTGCACAAACTCGGGAAGAACGGAGCGTCATTAAAAATGGGTAAGTTAAATAAATCCTTTGATACATTTAAAATACGCGGGACAGCCCAGTGAATAAATATCGCACTCTCTGTGGACATCGAGGCAAATGGTTACATGCATAGATAAAATAAATAAGTAGATATGGTGAACAGACGAAATTATATCGGAATCGTGTGTCTCCAGTTAGGCGCTGGGCGGGGCAACAACTACACATGCAGTTTAATAAAATCAATAGATACGCACTCGCGCACACACCCGCATTTCTTAAATCAGAACGTACTGTACAATCAATAATAAACCTTATTCCGTCAAACACAGCGTGTATTTACCATGCACCGTAGAACTTACCCACACAAAAACATCGGTCGCTATCGTTGTGCTGTGCAAAAGCAATTTATTTTACATATACGCTAGTGATTGACTAAATCGGAAAGTTATCGATTCTTCCATTTATTATTGTACATTTTTTTTGGGCACCTGAAAATGAACCAAATAAAAAATGGCATGTCCAGAAAATATTACAATAACAATAAACATATTATTAAGAACATAACATTACATAATTATTATTAAGTACTACCTACTAAGTATTAAGGGCTACCCTGGCGCTTTTGACTTAAATCTTAATATTTAATTATCATAGTGATAGGTCAAATAGAAGTTGATGTTAATTTACATTACGCTCTTGATCGGAACATACCAGTGTTGTATAGAATCCTGAAAAGTTGAATGACTGATTTTATGAATGCCCTAAAACATGAGAATAGCTTTCAGTAATAAAATAAAATTTAACCCACTTCTGCAAAAATCAGTTGTACTCTTAATTTTGGAATTGTCCATTCAAAAAGCCTGCGACTTTTCTTTAGAGGCTGGAACATTTCTGCGCTGAAGTGAACCGAGCATATGGTGCTATTTTTTGTAGGGTACCAGTTAGGTGGCATGCCTGTGGCATCAATCCATTCCTTTTTTATATTACCATCTTTTGGAAAGCTGAAAAGTACGAAAACCACTTATTTATCATTTACATACATCCTAAGCTACTTCTAAACATCACCATATACTAAGCATCGCAATAATTACGTAACACACTATAAATCAAGATCTGAATGATTTTGACGTATATTGCTAATCCATTGCTTCATATGTTCGAAATATTGGTCTGCTCAACAACGTAAATACCGCAGTGAGTGTTGTTGATTTAGCATAATGAAACCGATTCCTACTGTAAGTGTGTTACGCAATTACCCCGCAGGTAATCATTTAGTAGGTTATAATAGGTTTTTGTTATAAGAAAAATCCTAGTTAGTAGAGAAATTGTTAAATATATGAAAACAAACACACATCCATGCATAACAAATAAATAGCATGAATATATTGACTTATTTTAAGCTAAATTCACAAATATATTATCTGAACCATGCCGATTATTATAACGCATTCGAAGCTTCAACGGAAGTAAAATACAAAAACCATAAAAAAATAAAGAAACAGCAACATAGGATAAGGCATAGCATACGATAATTCTAAACCGAAAAACACCACCGATTATTAACCTAAAATTAAAGTAACTTACTTTACGAATATTGGTTACGCATTTCTCTACTACTCTGTAAAAAAATCAAAATAAGTAAAAAAACATTATTTACATCGATCTTCCAACCGGGCTAAAACGGTTGACAGATTGAAAAATAAACTGTTGTAGTGACGGCGACGTCGGAACTCGTTACGCATGCTGCGGGCGTAAAATAAATTGTTTATTTTTTTTTACTTTTTTGTACACTTGACTTTTCAACGTATTTTTATTTCTGTCATCTCATGTAAAATAAAAGTTAAAAATATTTTCTTAGAAGTTTCCGTATGTTACAAAAAACTTTTTACCAAAAAATTAAACAGACTCCCAAAAAACACTGCAAAGTGAAAAATAACTTTAATTTCGGTAGTCGGTGTCTTTAGTTTTGTATTTTCGTTTTTGGCACCGACTTCCGAAATTAAAGTTATTTTTCACTTTGCAGTGTTTTTTGGGAGTCGGTTTAACTTTTTGGTAAAACGTTTTTATTTCACTCTTTTTAGTTGGTCGATTTTTAATTTACCTAGTTACAAGAGCCTAAATGTCAACTACTTATTTTCATTTACAAAATATTGCTTTTCCCAATGTTGGGCTGTTATTTGTTGAGGAGTTCTCCTGGTAGTTCACCATCAGCTTCACTTCACCATATGCATTGTGATGAGCATATTGTGCTTAATAACCACATTCAAGTAATCGAAGCGGAACACATGAACTACTTATTATTCCTACTTATATATTGAGTAGTTCCAGTGGCCATCGGTGGTCACCATCAGAAATGGTGCTTTTCGAATGCAACTACATAAGTTACTATAAAAAAAACTCAAATCACTAAAGGTGTGCCTATAATATTTGAAGAGTTCCCTCGATTTCTCCAGGATCCCATCATCAGATCCTGACTTGGTAACAATGGGACCAATTTCAAAGTATACCCTTTCAAACAAAAAAAGATTTTTCCAAATCGGTTCAGCCGTCTCCGAGTAATCGGTGATCATACATAAAAAAATAATAATAATATACGCGTCGAATTGATAACCTCCTCCTTTTTTTGTTGTCGGTTGAAAAACCCCTAAACTATAATAGCAATATTTTATTCGTCAATTGACATTGCTGTCGATAGATTACGTTAGTGGATCTGCACAAGCACATCACTAATTCGTCGCAAGAAGTGGCGGCCTCACTACGCGATGAATCCGCGTAATACAGTTTCGTATGTTATTTTTACATTGCTTGTCCAGTTACTTAGTGACGAACTCAGGTAGTGGTTAAGGAGCAATGTATTTATAGCAAATGTAGTACAGTCGCTCTGATATTTGAAAACAAAAATAACATAGTAAAACCAAGAAATATTTTACGATTTATTGTTCTTCATGATTTTAAAGACAAATATTGCAAAATACTTGTACTTACATATGGTAAGTGATTCCATGATTCAAATAGTTTTGATTTTGGCTTCGGTTTTTGCAAGATACCACAGAACAACTTGGCATTCATATATGTTATCACGATCGCCGTCGAAAGCGCACTAGTTCGCGGAGACGGCCACTTGCCTGTGACATGAGCCCTGTGGCCATGTCGCGCGGACACCGATACGCCCCCTTACCACTTCTCCTGTATTTTTTATTTCTGTGGTTACATGCCACATACATCACATATTTATTACTAACTAGCTTTCGCCCGCGACTTCGTTCGCCAGGGAGGTTTTTCCCACGTAATTCCCGATCCCGTAGGAATTCCGGGATAAAAACTATCCTACGTCCTTCCCAGGGTCCTAAACTATTCCCATGCCAAATTTCATCTAAATCGATTTAGCTGTTTAGGCGTGAAAAGGTAACATACAGACAGACAGAGTTACTTTCGCATTTATAATAGATGTTCCTGACCATTAATAGTTTTCAATTTTCAGAATATGAAGAGGTTTTTTAACCGAAAACGATATCACTCTAAACGCTCAAATAGTAAGTATTGCCCCAAACACAACTGTGTTTGCTCTCATAAACATAGTTAAGTTCACTTTGCTGTTACTAGGTCCCTTTAAAATATTATACTTACCATATAACCAGGGAATGCTAAGTACTTCAATTAAACAATAGGCATTTTTAGGCAAAACTATTTATTAATTAATCAATTTTTAATAACATAAATCTAACAATCATTTTAATATAACTATAATTTAAAACTAACATATTTACTTCTAGGTTTGTGACTCTGATTTAAATATATTAAGTGTGGATGCTAGCCATGGAGGGGCAGACCATGACTCCTTTATATGGAACCACCATATACTCAAGTCCCACTTAGAGGATCTTCACCAGGCTGAAAATGAAACAGTGTGGTTTTTAGGTTGGTATTATTTAACATTACCATCCCACTATGGCTGGTTTTATAACTAATGCTTGTGTAGTGTTACACAAAATTGCCAACAGTGCTAGGCTTCCGGTAACAACATTATCACCTCAAGATGAACAACATGTGGCAAATATGCAGGTCAGTAATTTACAAAGAAATCAAATTCAACCATTGTGAACATACAAAACTATTGACAGATTCTGATAATAATAACACCAATAAGCCTATGAAAATTTAACATTGAAATGTATGTTTCAGATAACTAATACACAGATTGGAACTGCATCACGAAAAAATCACCACCTAGCTGCTGCCGAAGCAATGAGAGATGGTCTTGTACAGCGACTTTGGTCAACAATATGATGGTTTAGATTACATTTATTTTACTTTATTATCATTTTTTATGTTTTATTTGGCTAGGTAAATGTTAAGAATATATTTTATTTTCTGCATTAATATAGTGCAAAATAACATAACCCGCAAACCTAATTATATCCAACTAGTACTCACGCGGGGCTTCGCTCCCGTGGATTCTATCACGGTAAAAACATAACTCTCCTTTTTTGCAGTCGCGTAAAAAGTAGCCTATAACCTTCCTCAAGCTTCAAGCTACTTCCATACCAAATTGCATCCAAATCCACCCAGTACTTTCGAAGATTAGCGCGTTCAAGCAAACAAACAAACAAACAAACTTTTCCGCTTTATAATATTTATCCAATATGTTACTAAGATACTGTAAACAAAATTTAAAACATAAAAATGTGATATTGGAATGACATTAAAAGAACAATGTAAATAATTATATAAATACATAAAATGGACCATTCTTTTGAAGTCTTAGTTGTCCCACTCCCCTGAGCATTGAGCACTTCAGCCACCTCCGTCCACAAGCGCAAAGATTCTGCTCTTCCTTGGGTGCTGTTGTTATAACCCTGAGCCCTAGCCAGGTTAAGGTTACGCTCCATAAAATCGAGCAAAATATTAAATTGAGTCTCGGAAACTCTTGCTACACGTCTTGCCATTTCTACAAAAGGGGTAAATACAAATTAATTGATTTTCATAATGATGAAAAGTAAACTTAGTTAACACTTACTTTGTTATAAACAGTCCGACTCTAACGAAATCCGCTAGGAAAATAATCGAATGCATTGTAGAAATTAGGGCTTTCATCCCGGGAATCTCGGTCTCGAAAATTTCGAGAGTCTCGACGATTTTTTAGTATTTTCGAGACTCGAGGCTAACATCTTCGGTCACGGGAATAACGAGACTTTTGAGACTTCAGTAACATAAAAACTGTATTAAATAATTTATTAAACCAACAGTCAATTTTTATTATTGTAATTATGGATATGGCAATAGCAGCACGGTCGACCTTATTGACAAATAACACAGATTTTGTCTACATATTATAAATGTAAATTGCTGTGCCCGAAAGGGTCCATGTGAGCTACTACTTATATTAAGATCTTGTTAACACATAATTATGATTGCAATAAAGATTGAATTATGGAACTATTCTGAATTAAATTGAAAGGGATTCGAACTTTTTTGTTTGAAGACTGGCATGTCGACCCACCGCCATTTTGTTTTTTTAGACATCGTGGCGCATGTATGTAACAAAAAATATCAGTAACGTGTTACCTCAAAATGTTACATTACCAAGATATTTTGAAGATAAACATGGACATATGACTACAAAAACAATCATTAAAAGTAGACTTATTACGTGTCTATAAGCATCAGATTGTATCTAAATAATCGTTCCCAGATTGATTATGATTACTAATGTTTATTGAAAGAGAGTAGATAGATAGATAGATAGATAGATATACTCTTTATTGTACACCATAACAGAATTAAATAAGGACTTAAAAACTACAAAGGGTGTTACAATGGGCGGTCTTATCGCTAAAAGCGATCTTTTACAGACAACCTTTAGATGGATTTGACACAGCAGGAGAAAATAAATTCGCGGGTAGTCCATGGTGTACTATTTACTTATATACAATAAATAAGTAATAACCTACATACTCAATACTCATATACATATACATACATAAAAATAACAAAGCTGAGATATATAAAAAATAGTAACATATTAAAGAGAGAGATAGAGATCTTTTACCATGTTTTTGAAAGAAGGAAGGGTTTGTGCTTGTCTTACTGACACGGGAAGAGTATTCCACAGTCGTACTGCTTGAGCTGCGAACGACTTACCAAAGAAATTGGTGGAGTGACTAGGTACCTCTAGCCTCAATTTTTCCGATGACCTCAGAAATTTGGCATGTGTGTCATGGAGGAACTTAAAACGTTCTTTAAGATAAAAGGGGGTCTTAGGATTGAACAGAATACTGTACAGCAGAGACAATATGTGTAAGTTCTGGCGAAGACGTATAGGAAGCCACTTGAGTTTCGTACGAAATTCAGATACGTGATCATATTTGCGCAAACCAAATATAAATCTTATGCAAAAATTTTGAAGTCACTCAAGCTTATCAAGTTGTGCCTCTGTGAGATCAAGATAACTGACATCAGCGTAGTCTATGATGGGATGTAAAAGAGACTGTGCTAGCGCAATTTTAGTGGCAGTTGGCAGAAAGTTACGCAACCGTCTTAGGGAACTGGCAGAAGCAAATAGTTTGCGACTCACCTATTGTAATTGGAGACCCCACGAAAGATATTTGTCCAACCAGACCCCAAGGTTTTTAACTTTCTCGCTTAGTGGAATAGCTGTGCCGTTGAAAATAACCTGAGGAAGCTGATACCAGTTTACCTTAGATGCTAACCTAGAGCTGCCGACTACAATGACCTGGGTCTTTAACGGGTTAACCTGCAAACCATGTGCCTCACTCCATTCGCAAACTGAAGCCAAGTCCTGGTTTATCATATTTATTGTAGCATCTAAATCAGTATAAGGCGCTTGTCTGTAAATTTTCAAGTTATCAGCATAAAGGTGGTAGGAGGATTGAAGTTTTTTGGAAATAGAATTTATGAAAATTGCGAAAAGTAAAGGAGATAACACGCCACCCTGAGGAACACCGGCTACAGTACTACACCAAGAAGAGCAGGACTCATCTATGCAAATACGTTGCCGGCGGCCATACAGGTAACTACGAAACCAGTCAATCGCTGTTGGAGATATGTTAATAGAGTGAAGTATGCTGAGCAGAATATCGAAATTGACGGTATTAAAAGCGTTACTAAAATCAAGCAAGCAGAGAACCGTCATATTTCCTTTATCCATGCCCATCCGTATGTCATCAGTTACATTAACTAACGCGGTAGTAGTACTGTGTCCAGGACGAAATCCGGATTGGAAAGGATTCAGCAGATTATTCTTGCAAAGAAAAGACTAAAAACTTTAGAGAGAAAAGGTAGGATGGAAATAGGTCGATATTCTGAAAAAGAGGCAGGATTAGATTTTTTGGGTAAAGGAGTAATTTTGGCCTCTTTCCATACAGATGGAAAGACACCATTGGAAATAGAATAGTTAAGGATATAGGTCAGGATAGGAAGGATTTCATTGAGGACAGGAATTATCATCTTCCGACTGACACAGTCGCTGCCAACCGCGTTAGATGTAATTGAAAGTATGCTCTTCTTAAAATCACAATCAGAAAATTGACTAATATTAAATGCGGAGTGATCCGGAGTTGGAAGGTTAGAAAGTTAATTTATAGTTGCTGCCTTCAATGTCCCATTGCAGTAGGACGAGGATGAAAAGTGTTGATTCAATAGATCAATGTCTAGGTCTTTAGGAATCGATTCTTGGCGTGATTTTCCAACTCCCATTGATTTAAGAAATTTACAGACTTTAGCTGGATCACCGTTTTCAACAGAATCATGAATATGTCGGCGCATTGCATCCCTACACACCCTATTGCTGCGATTGCGTGCATTCACAAACATCTCTCGGTTCAATGGTGAGGGTCGGCTTCTGAATCTTGACTTACATACTACTTTCTTGTGCATGACGGCCCTCACTTCATCTGTCAACCATGGTGCTGGAAGATGCTTTAATTTGACTGCACGAATAGGAGCATGAGTGTCGTAAAGTTTTACAAGATTATCCGTAAGCAGGTTAACTTTGTCATCGACCGATTCAACAGCGACAATAGAGGTCCAATCAATGTTGTTTGCATCCGCCTGGAGATTATCAACATTCATACCACTAAAACTGCGTAACAGAAGAGTTCTAGGCTTGGCCTTGGGAGGGCGAATCTTGTAGGAAAGGTATATTAAATCGTGATAGGAAAACATGTCAGCCGTGCATTGGCCATGCATACTGACATGATGTGTAGAGGAGACAATTACAAGATCCAAAAGAGAGGGATTACAGTTTGGGAAGTGGTGTGTGGCACTTGAAGGAAGGACAGCCATGTTTGACGACTGAAGTATTGACTGCAATGATGAAGAACGAGAATCATCTTTCAATAAGCAATTATTGAAATCCCCCATAATTATTGTATGACTGTCAGAAGGAGTTAAATCTTCAAGGATCTTTTCAAAGGAGGAAAAGAAATTTACACGTGAAGAAGGACTGTAATAAACATCAAAAAGAATTTTCACATGATTTAGGTTAATTTCCAAAAAGAGATGCTCACCCGCATTCTGTGGCGGAGGTTGTGTTGACATATCAACAACACACACACATGCTACTAGGAGCACGAGAATACTACTGCAAATAATTAATTATCCACTAAATCGCATCGCAATGAAACGCAGTCAACATGTCACTAACGTGTGGCGGATAATGTGACTCAGCTTGAAAACGTTTTTAAGCAGTAGTTAAACAAAAGGCAAAAGGTATGTCATTTACGTTAACATTTATTTATAACTGTAAGTATGATATCAAACATAAGTGAATATTATTTCTAAGATGTGAGATATTTAAAAGATTTATAATATATCTAACACGTATCATAAATACTACTATACTACATAATTCATAAATTCAGCAGGAGGTCGGATAGGGATTCTTGATGCCGAGCCTAATCCATGTACCAAAGAAAGACATGTACCAAAACACTTATTATTCATTTTATAATACGGTGGGATGAAAGACAGCCAACACGCGCGTGTGGAATTCTTTGACATGCGTTTTATTGTGATGTGATGCGATTTAGTAGGCAAATAATTAATTATAGTAGCGGTTTTGTCGTACTGCTAGACTAATAAGCTAAATACTAGTAAGCGTATGGACGCGTAATGAGTCTATTTTTAATGATTTTCGTTGAAGTTATATGTCGATGTATACCTTCAAACGTTTACGTGACACTTTGGGGTACCGTATTACTGGACATTTTTTGTTCCTCTAGCCATACATACCACACTTTCATCATGCACCGCGATTAAAAAAAATAAAATGGTGACGTCGATACGCCAGATAGGTTCTATCCCCTTTCATTCTGAAAGCGCGAAGTGGTACTAAGTAGCCCTAGTATCCCTCTAGCGTACAAGCAGAAAGAGCTTTTTCTAATGCGGGTTACTTTTGTAACAAAATTAGGGTTAAATGTCCTTTGTTTTTTAAGTGCCCACTACAAAAATGAAACAAAAAAAACTGTAACAAATAGTTTTTTTTTTTAATTTGCATTTGTTTATGAAAGTAACTAACTACCTGATTAAAATATCATGATTTGACTCTCTAATTGCATAGCTTATAAATAAGAAACCTAGTTTTGAAATAGTCTCGAAAGTCTCGTTTTTCTCGGGAATTTCGAGACCACACCTAGTCTCTTTTTTTTTTCCCGGGACTCAGTAATGCAACGAGACTGAAAGCCCTAGTAGAAATGCATTCACGAAATTTACAAGAGGTGCAGGCACAATCAGTTTTTTTAAATAGCACTAACTCTTGAGTTGTTGAATATGTAGAAAACCACTTGAAAGCATGATTTATAGTTTCCGACTCAGCCAAATGTTTTGAAATTTGAATTAATATTGCACAACTCTTTAAATTTAAGTTGATGTTGACGAATAAGGGACAAGGGAACCTAATTATTATTTATTTACGGAGTAATGACATTGACAAGCTGCCGATATTAAGAATGTTGCCAGTCTACCAAGTTAATTTCTCAGATAAGACCTTATTTGCCATATTTCGTTGATTATTTGCATCCAATACCTTAATTATGTACTAATTACAGAAATTCTGCATATATAACTTACTGAGCTAATAAAAAATGCAAAAGAAAAATAACCGGTAAAAATACGATCTTTACTTTTTTCTTGCGACAACATTAACACCAAATATGATTCTGCTTTGAGTATGATTCTGCTAATTTTGGTAACCATTTTACGAATAATAGAGGAATTGTTTAGGCTCTGCTGGGAATTCAGAAAGTGATTCACTTTTAGCGGAATTGCTCTATGTGGCCTTTTTAAGCCTACTGATGTGTTATAGGTTTTCAGTCCAATGATGGTGTGCTCGTATTTTTGTTGATTCAAGATTAATCTACCCCTACATCGACTGGCCGAACGTTCTGATGTACATAAAAATCTTCTGTCGGTCTTAACACGAGCCAAAGCCAAATGCTACACTGAAAATGATAACCTAACTGATGGATGAATGTGAAATGTCTATTGCTAATGATGTTTCTACAGTTATTGCAGAGTCGTTTGTACGAATTTTCGGATATATTATTATAAAGTTTTGGCTAATCTTATCTTACACGGTATTCCAAATAATCTTCAGGACGTCAGCCACAATCGCACTTGGCCTTGCATTTTATTGTCTCGTGCCTTATTCAGTATACGATTCGTGTATTAATAAAAAAAACCACCTCCTGCCTACCTTTGTGTCCAAATGGTCGTTACCCGCAAATGTTGAACGTGGGTTCGTTTCCCGGTACAGGTAAAATGTTTATGGGGTCTTCTGACAATGAAGAATACAATCGATTATGTACGGTGGCCGGCCCATCAACCTACTCCAATATGTCAAAATAATTTAATAGATTTACAACTTTATTACAACACAATAAGGTTCAAACTCAATTGGGTAAATTTGACAGATTCGGATAGCTTGATGTGCTGGCGACTGTACAATTGTTGGTAAACCTACTAAATACATTAAATCATATAATAATCAAATCCAAATAATGTATATAGATTATGTACAATTAAATAATTGTACATAATCTATACTCTAATCTTATCTCCAGAACGAATGACCCAATTCTTCAATTATTTTATTGGTAACAATGTGCATTTTGGTGAGTGATATAAAACTTACAACCTTACTGATGTTATTTTTTTAAATATTCAGTAATTATTCGGCAAATCAACCGAATATTCGGCCGAATACGAACATGAAAAAATATACCAAATGTTCCGAATACGAATATTCGGCCGAACATTCGGCGCATCTCTACTAACCCACTCTGTTCCTTCAGCTGCCCTTGTTAGTTTAAGTACGGCTTCTGAATCGCGGTGTCAAGACTTTCCGTGGCTTAAATAAGTCGATAATATTTGTGGTTTATATAGCATAATGCCTATAATTTCATTTCTTAACCTACCTATAACAACAACACCTATAACAATAACTGAACGATTTAGAACACATCGTCGTGAGTTCGAAGACTTCGAACTCAGACATAACATGGTCTAATTTTCAACATCACTACTGAACTCAAAATAGTGTAGGAAATCATCGCGACGGAACTGGCACATCCTTGTTTTCGGTGGGAAAATCATCAAATGTTGTTTCCTCTTTCTTCGTAAATTATTATCAATATCTAAATCTTTGTCCTTACCTACTAACATAATTATAAGTACCTACCAATTACTAAGTCTAGTCTTAAGGAACTAAATAAGTTTTTAATATTGTTAGCATGTCGTTTGTCTGTTGGCAATAAATATTTTTTTCGTACCACTTGCTCAAAAAAGTGACATTCTATGCCACAAAAAGCCGACATAACAATTTTTTTTTTTTTTTCGATTGGGCCACTCGTAGTTTAGCTCGATAAGGCTAATATACTACTTAACCGGGCGATCTCCGACATAACAATAGTCATTTTTTAATCTGTTAAAAACAGGGAAAGAAAATTGTACTGAATTTCATTCATCCTCTAGGAGGAGAATGTGATTTAAATTTGGAATACTTACCGAAATTTATACTGAACTACATCTGTGTTTACACCATTGAGTTTGTATATAAAGCATTATACATCTTTTTGAAAAAGGAATACGCATTTATTATGCAGTTATGATTATTAAATGACTCCCCCGCTCTGGGTTGTGCAAAAGGGAGTGTCAGACTTCCACTAACTAAAAACCCATTGTGTTTCTTAAATTGTCCTTGTGGTCCGGGGCCGTGGCATCTCGTTAGACCATTCCTGCAACCAACACAATAACCTTTGGTAATACCAATGTCAGATTTTATGGTTTTTGGCTATCTCTAACTGTAAAAGATGCAAAAATGACCAACAATTCAATTCAATTTCAAAGGTCTTTATTAACATAAATATTAACAATAATGCTGGTAACGCCATCTTACGGCGTAATATTCATTAACGCTAATCTATGGTTCATTCGTTTTATGACATACTTGTCAGAGCGACTCTAGAACGTTCTGAGTTCCTTTCCGCTCCCCGCCATACACGCTCGCTTATAACCGCTTCCGCTCCTCACCGCAAGCACGCCTGCCGAAGGTATGCTCCGATTGCTTTAAACGCTCAACCGCTCAACTTACCAATATAATAAAAACACTTTATTAGGCCTTTGAAAGCTTATAAAATAGGTACCTATAGTTATCAATGGTATCAACATAATTTACTTACACAAAAAACGCAAAAAGAGATTAGACTATAAATTATTACGGCATAATTTACTGTTTGCATATTATATAATATTGCAGATAATTTATTGCAGCTAACAATCATATTTTATCAACAAGAAACCAACGGCTTAGCGGGCTTTACGATCTATGGAGGAAGATTGATATGTTATGATCATAGATCGGAATAGGTAGAGCTGTTTTATGTACTTGCCATAGGTTAGAATAATATGGATATTCCCCGGAACCGGGATTTGGTTTTTAAGTAGTAAAATTATAAAAAAGAACTATTCTCGCCTTCGGAACTATTGAAAGATTACACTTCCTATCTGGCGGGTAAATATAAGAAGGACGGGATTACCACATATACTTTTTAAGTAAAATTCCTTATTCAAGAATCAACAATCAATTAAACATTTTTATTTGTACAAAAAGTTGTACAAAAACATATTACCATACAAACTATATTAACAAAAATAATGAAATTCAATAAAATCCCGTAGTATCAGTAGGAATCCCGTTGAATATTAACATATTAACATCAATGTTTGCGGTCAATGAACCTAAATAGCTCTACCTATTCCGATCACTGGTTATGATGGTCACCATCCACACATAGACCTCGGAAAGTATAATTGTTAAATCTTGAAGAACCTGCGCAGTATTGTTGAGCCGAGAGCTTCTCTATTTATTTATTTATTTACACTTCATGCACATAGGTACAAAGGCGAACTTAATGCCGTAGGCATTCTCTACCAGTCAACCATGATTTATTTATTAACGATAAAAAACATAATCCTCTTTCCTTTGCAATCAAGTAAAAAAATTGGCCAAGTGCGAACCAGACTCGCCCATGAAGGGTTCCGTATTATAAAGTTATATTTGCGGTTTTAGAAAATATGCTATATCTCAAAAACTGCTAACCCGATCTCGTTTAAACCAATTTTCGTTGGAAGTTTACA
The DNA here is from genome assembly GCA_943138885.2 of Tholera decimalis. NCBI lineage: Eukaryota > Metazoa > Arthropoda > Insecta > Lepidoptera > Noctuidae > Tholera > Tholera decimalis. The sequence goes on from OW964575.2 coordinate 17,277,382, forward strand.
TTAAGATCTAGAGCATTTATAATTTTTAGATTTTTCATTCCGTTATTATGGAAGTTAGAGGGGGACACACACATTTTACCACTTTGGAAGCGTATCTATATCTTTTAAACGATTGACTTTATGAAAAAGTGGTTTTAGAAACCTCAATGTCGTTTTTAAAGACCTGTTTATAGATAGTTTATAGTTTTTTTTTACACGCATAGGTTTCATGAAAAAAAAAATTATTTTCAGTTTCAGTTCTATGTATGGGGAGCCACCTTAATTTAAATATTTTTTATATTTTTCTTAAAATCGGAAAGCGGCTTACAGAATACATCTACCTACCAAGTTTCACATGTACAGTCTTAATAGTTTCGGAATAAAACGGCTGTGACATACGGATGGACGGACACACAGACCGACAGATATGATGAAACTATAAGGGTTCCGTTTTTTGCCATTCGGCTACGGACACTTAAAAATAAGCATATAGGCTTCTACGAGCTTCAAGCTACTTACATACCCTGCACTTTCCAAGATTATCGAGAACAAATGTTACAGTGAAACATGATGTATGGTAAGGTTACAATTAACAATACTACACACCTAATTAAACTAAGGTAAACACCGCATCCTCCTCCTTAACACGTTCGCTGACAGTACGTCGTTAGGCGGGAAATTAAAATAGTGCGTTATGACAGTACCTCGAGGGACGGGCCACTTATTTTAAGAGTACGTCGTGGAAAATTCTACTGTCGTAATGTGGTGTCAGGGTAAGTGCTCACTGTCAGCGAACGTGTTAAGTCGGTCCGTCAGTGCTGATGATCGTGGCTCCTCCATATACTACAAAGAGTATAATTTTTCACATTCATAATAATAGGAGCAAGTTTGTTTAGAAAACCGAATACTCGTATATACTGGTGTAGTATCGTTAGATTTAGAGCTTAGAATTACTTATTATCATTCAACAACCCGCTTTGTCACTTTGAAGGGCTTGCCTCTAGATAAAACATAACATAATCTTTATTTATTTCTCTCAAAAAGGTATATCATAGGTTTTAGAAAGAAGTCACAACAAGATATAGACCTTAGTAAGAACTGGAATCTGTACTGGGTTTGGGACCTATATGACAGATCTCCAGGCTCACACCCTTTCAAATTGTAAGTTTAATTTCATTTAAGTACTACAAATACAAACACATGAGCTGCAAGTACTGAGAGGAGGTAAATTAAAACTAATACAAATAATTTGTAATATTAATTAGGGCGTCTAATCCCGCAGCGTCCAATCTCGGTATTTGCGGGACTACAAATTTTCAAACCCGCGGGATCTCGGTATTTACGGGATCCCGCATATTGAAAATATTCACTTTTATATAAGGCAAATAAAACAATGAATTAATCAACTAAATCCACATTTATTTACGTATTAGTATGAGATCAATCAAATTACACCGTTTTTTCTTCACAAAAAACAGTAACAAATACTGAATAAAAAGCTTTACTGATATTTTAGGCTACATATTTAGGCTTAGAGATGTAAATTGAAAAAAAACAAAATGTTTTTTTTCACAATCTTGAAAAAAAACATGAAAAAAATCTTGGCACCGTTGTTTTTTTTCTACATTTGGTTTTTTTTCAGAAAAAGTGAAACTCTATAACTAAAGTGGAATAAGACGCTAAATTTGATTGTTTTGTTTTTATTCAAGTCAAATAATGTTTAAATCAATGGGTAACTATTATTATGAACTTTAAAAATACATAATGTGTTACAATCATCTGTATCAATATCAGTAGCTACGGCTACGCTTGTTTTATCAGCTTCGGAATAATGTTCTGTGTCTGTATTTGTTTCATCTGATTCTGAATCAACGACTATACTATCAGGGACTCTATTACATTCTGCTTGTGTTAATATTGTTGATGATTGTACTGATTGCACAATGTACACTATTTTCCTAGCCCTATCATTTGTCAGTCTATTACGTTTCTTGGTATGAATGCTGCAGTCTGCACGCAAATCAACCAAAACATAAACTAAACGAGGATTAGGGAAATCCCCGTCCGTAAATGTAATTTACACTTGGTGTAGCCAATTATGTTAAGACATGTATTATTTAACAAAAAACAAATGGTATTTTCTTATTGAACAAAAAAAATAATATCAACTCACATACGACAAACGCCTTACCATATTTTTATTTTCCTACTCATGAAAAAAAACCTACTCCAGAAAAAAAACTGTTTCTTTTCATGTTTTTTTTAAACGTTTTTTTTCATCTCAGAAAAAAAACCGTTTTTTTACAACTCTACTTAGGCTACCACTGACTGAAATTCGGCTATTATAGGCTACATAAGCTGTGAAAAACGGGCGACATCGGCCCCCGCGTTGTTTCGCAACACTGCCGGCCGCCAGTCACCGAGCGATTGCGCTCGCGAGAGGTTGTATGCATGCTTTTTTTCAGTCCCGCAAATCCCGCGGATCCCACGCCCGTAATCCCGCGTCACGCGGGATTGGAAAATGACGCGGGATCCCGCAATACCGAGATCTCGGTATTCCGGGATTGGACGCCCTAATATTAATAATAATGCCTGTACGGGCCAGTCTACAAGGTTAAACAAGGCTTAACGATGTCGGCGTACGCGGATGGGTTACCACGGATTATAATAGGAGTTATAGTACGGGACACGTAAGTTGGACTAAGACCTTGAATGCGCAGTAACACATTTTTGGGTCTCAATCGGATTGCGGTATGATGTGCGGCGTGCGGGGCGTCGCGTAATCATAACAAGGCGGCGACGCTAGCCACCACGCAGTCTCACTCCGCCCCGCGCTGCCTGCACACTCTCCGCGCGGCTCTAGTGTACAATCATGCACAAAGTTTTAAAGTTTGTTTCCGTCTAATCTGTGATCATTGAATCAAATTTCAAGAAAATGAGTACTCCACAACGAACTATTAGGAGAGAGGGGAGGAGAATGATATTTGACGTTTACAATTACTTATTAAAAGAAAATAGTTACTTTTATTATTTTCTTTTGATTCTCTAAATAAAACTGCCGAAGCTACGAAAAAGTCTATATCCACACAGTTAAAGGAATTTTAAAAGAGAGTCAAAGTTCACAAATAAAATCAGTGACAGGCAACGATGCATTCACAATTTTCATATGAATGAGAACGAATCACCGACAGTTGGTAAACTTCGTGCAAAGTTACGTTCAGATATAAATTATAAAGGTTCTGAAAAGAGCTTTCAACGTATAATCCGAGATTATTTTTAACATGATTACTTTAGTTTTTTGAATGTCCCGGACAACTGTGGAGCATGCGTCTAAAGCCGGCTCTACACGTTGGCCAACACAGTGGCGAATGTAGTGGCCAATGCGTATTGGCCAACGTGTAGACGGCGTGTTTGTGCATGTTGGGTGCACAAACACCCCCTCTACACGTTGGCGAATAGTCATTGGCCACTACATTCGCCACTGTGTTGGCCAACGTGTAGAGCCGGCTTAACAATTTTCTCCATACTTGTACCTGCGCGGACGATCGCCATTTTGGTTCAACTTATGTGCCTCGGACTATAGTCAACTGCACAGGAGATATTATAATTCGCAGGTAGGTATGTGCGCAGGTACAGGTGTAGGTACTCTCTGTTTCTGTACTCTAATTGTCCGATGGTCCAGCAATCCAGCATGACCGGAGAGAGATCAGACGCAGGACCAACGCCTTACGGTAATATTATCTATACAGTATTGTAACTTGGCCGTATCTTAAAAATAAATGCATACAGCCGCGCGGTCATAGGCGTAGGAAGGGGGGGAGCCGGGTGGGCCATGCCCACCTCAGAATGGTCTGGTGCCCACCCGAGAATTTTTACTAACAAACAATTATGGCTGAAAATTTAAAAAATCTGGCCAATCGCTTCTACTACTGGGGGCCAGGCCCCCCCTGGGAAATATCTCTAGATACACCAATGCGCGCGGTACGTAAACATGCGATAGGGCTGCCCGCCTCCAACATTTTAATTACATTTGCCTACTTTGTGTTTCCATTTAGTTTTGTGATTGTAAATATACTTTTTTTATATAAACAAAGAAAATACTTTGTGAATTGAATAGGAAGTGTTCAATAAAAATGCGTGTTGTTTTTTGATTGGTAGATTTAATTAAAAAAACATGTTTATATTTTTTCTAGTATTATTTATACACTCAGTACAATAAACAACTATTATTAATAATAAAATACCACGTCTTTACTTTGAATTATACAAACTAACAAAACAAAACACACATGCCCCGTGGTTTTGACACAAGCGTACCTACCACAGAAATCTTAATAATAAGGCAATAGAAATGCTATGTACTGTCATTTAATACTGGGACGCGTGTCGCCGGTTCGCAGCTACCACCACATAAACAAACAATAGATACACACTTTCGCCTACACATGCATTTTGCATTATTACAACAAAATTAAACTTTAAGCGATGACATTCCGCAATATTATATTGCCTTATTATTAAGATTTCTGTGGTACCTACCGTATCATGATTCATGAACCGCCCATAACTACCTATTTCACTCGTGTCAATCACTTTCCTTTACTCTATTCACTTTATTTATTAATCCAGACATCTTTTTTTTTCAGGCGATAAAAGGAAATACTTATCCATTAAAAAGAAACACGTTATGTACCTACCTATGTAAGTAAAATCATTTTATATTCTTAGGTACCTTTCAGAGTTTCCAGGTAATCTAAAAAAAGTTATCTCTGGATGCGTTATTGACGAATTATGCACCCAAAACCAGCACAATATCCTACTCGTCAGATGAAATATGTACTTAAACTTTTTTAAAACACATCGTCCGTTCGTAACTGCGGCACAGTCGCGACTGTCTTCATACCGAGCGCACACCGAGATCGAGGCGCGTAGCTATAGCTTGCGCTTCGTCCGTTTGTATGAAGTTGGAATGCTGTTTAGATAATATTACCGTGCCTTAACATACTTTCTGAGGTATCACACACAAATTCCTAGTTAAAAAACCCATTACCACTTTTTGCCCGATTTTGGGGATCGAACCCGATACCTTTTGTTCAGCAGTCGCACTTGTGACCGCTAGATCACTAAGGCAGTTCTGAATTGCAATGTATTACGTAAGTACAAAAACAGGCGTGGTGATGCAATCTAATAATGCGTTTTTAAAGATATCCTATGCCGTCTTATCGAACTAAGCACTTATCCTCTACATTTATTGTGCACAATGCACATAGCTAAGGTATGCGGAACTCTCTGCCGGCTTCTGTGGATACCACATGACCCGTCAGCCTTTAAAAGAAAGTGAACAGGCAACTTCTGAGCTCGCTCGTTCCATCGTCGAACTCATCTATCACTTACCATCAGGATCAGGCGTGATCGAAGTGAAGAGAGGACTCATCCAATAAAAGAAGTAATGTGATATCAAGTGCAAAGTCTATGATTAATAAACAAACTGAAGATACAAATAAGGTGCACAAGCTCGTACGGACGCGTTCATGCGATTATACGAAAAAAATTGGTCAAGTGCGACCAACAAGGCCAACCCTTCCCGTAGTAATTACGCCAAATAACGTAGTTTTTCATAGTGTTTGTATGAATTACAAAGTTATATTTGCGGTTTTAGAAAACAATTTTCGTTGAAAGTTTACATTAGGATAATTTTTTTTTATTTTTTGTCTTAGTAGTAGTTTCGTAGTTTCGTTTTTGGCACCGACTTTTGAAATTAAAGTTATTTTTCACTTTGCAGTGTTTTTTGGAATTCGGTTTAATTTTTTGGTAAAAAGTTTTTATTTCACTCTTTTTAGTTGGTCGATTTATAATTTACCTAGTTACAGAAGCCTAAATCTCAACTACTTATAACCTTTTACAAAATATTGCTTTTCCCAATGCTTGGCCGTTAATAGTTGAGGAGTTCTGGTACTTCACCATCAGCTTCAGTTCACCATATGCATTATGACGAGCATATTGTGCTTAATAACTACATTCAAGTAATCGAAGCGGAACACATGAAATATTTATTATTCATACTTATATGTTGAGTAGTTCCAGTGGCTGTCTGTGGTCTTCATCATCAGATCTACTTCACAAATGGTGCTTTTCGAATGCAACTACACAAGTTACTTTAAAAAATACTCAAATCACTATAGGTGTGCCTATAATATTTGAAGAGTTCCCTCGATTTCTTCAGGATCCCATCATCAGATCCTGACTTGGTGACAATGCAATGTGACCAAATTTGAAGTACACTCTTTCAAACAAAAAAATAATTTTCAAATCGGTTCAGCCGTCTTCGAGTAATTGGTGATCATACATAAAAAAAATATACGCGTCGACTTGATAACCTCCTCCGATATAACTTTCATTGTGCGTAGGTACAGCTAAAAAGTCATTACTGCCGGAGTCTGTTTTTCCTGATAGTTAGAGCTGGTGGCCTTTAAATCGAGAGTAAATAAGTTACTTCTAGGTAAGCGTGCTTCATTTTCGACCACGATAAAAATATAACGGACTGCAATTAACTCGGACCGCATTCCCAGTTGCGAAATCATTTAATTTACATAATATAGATTGTTGTATAATACTTTCATATTTGTTTCTATGATTTCTAAATTAAATTAAATAAATATTTATTTACGGTAACTAGGCCCACCAGGTTAGTAACAATAATCTTATAAACTAGTAGCTTGTGCCAGCGGCTTCGCTCGCGTGGGAAGTTTTTCCCGTGTAAATCCCGATCCCGTGGGAATTTCGCAAAATCCTTTCTTAGTGGATGTCTATGTCATAACATCTACCTGCATGCCAAATTTCAGCCCGATCCGTCCTTTGGGCTGTGCGTTGATAGATCACTATGTCAGTCAGTCAGTCAGTCATTTTTGAGTTATATATATTTAGATAATGTTAGTAAACAACAAAAATATAACAGACAGAAACAGTACAAAAATATATGTAGAGAGACACAAGTATATTAGTAACATACCATAGACGCCAGAGTAGGTATATCTAGCGTCTATGCCGTAGACTCTATGGTGTCCGGACCAGCAGCGATATAGCGTGAGATAACCAGGGTGAGTTGTATTTGTCCGCCAAAATACTCAGGATGCCGTCAGAACTCAACCACACTCTTGTCAAAAGTGTGAAGTCGTTGGTATGCGCAAGTGCAAACATACCGAACGCACTACAATAACACTACACTACATCATTAGGGCTCAATGATACATTTGATATTTATTAGTATATATTTTTGATATTTTATGTAGGTATTCTATATTATTATGTTTAATTAATATTATAAATGTTGTTTATCTCCTTTTTTTTTTGGTGGAAAAATCATCGAATGACTTCTTCCGCTCTGGGTTAAGCGGAATGATGTGTCAGACTTCTACTGACTAAAAACCCACCCTGTTCCTTCGGCTGCCCTTAAGTTCCAGTGCCGCAGTATCTCGATGGAACTTTCCCGCAAACAGGCAATCGCCCTATGACACTCCGTCACTGGTATTGACAGCTCTTTGAGGCGCGCATGGAACACGACGCGCCGCTGCGCCGATCCGGGCTTTGTCCTTACCGGACGGTGAGCGACCCTTGCTCGCTGTCCGCAGGCCCGCGCCTACGGTGGCCGGAAATCGGTTCGCAATCCCCGACGCCCGGAGCGTCTACCATGGCGGCTGGGGTGCGAGGAAGAGAGTTGCCTCTCCCTCGCGCGTTCGGCCTCCTCCTTCGCTAGCATGACTGCTACGCAGAAGGGGCGACTGCATCCCATTCCCTCTCGCTCCGCACCATGGTCTGAACCAGAGCAGGGCGCGAGAGGTCGCCGCCGCCGATCACCTCTACGAGGACATGACGGTGCTCCACCCATGCAGGGCACACCTCGACCGTATGCTCCACCGTGTCCTCCAGGTGGTTCTCACAATGACGTGACGACACCTGGACGTGTCCTCCCGCTGTATCCGAAACAGGTACCTCCCGAAACAGCCATGTCCGGTCAGCACCTGCGTCAGGCGGAAGGTGAGGATGCCGTGGCATCTCTTCAGCCACTCTTCAAAAATTTGTCTTCTTAAGTTCTGTCCATCCAAAGGTTGTCTGTAAGAGATCGCCCTGTGCTATAAGACCGCCCATTGTACACTAGTTTTACTTTTTTTTCCACAGAAATATTGTACGGTGTACAATAAAGTGTACCTATAATAAATAAATAAACAAGGCTGACTTCGTCAATTACTCAATTTTCTTTTATTAATTCGTTTGGTGGTCTTTGTCGTTGAAACAAAAATATTAACAGTTAGAATAATAGTGGCAACATAAAACATTTATTAGTTATCCTGTTAAAAAGGGTGGCAACACTGTCTCTACTTTTGTCTATGTTAGTGTGTCTATGGCTGAACTAACTCTGTGTAATGTGTGGTCTATTGGTTAAAATAAAACAGCAATTATTCTGAGTTAATCGCGACTGGGGTTAACACTATCTATAGTGTCATAGTAGTTCCTAACGCCAATAATCTCTTACTATCGTAAAAGTATAAATATTTGACAATAAAATAATCAATATATTCACGGCCATCGGTTACGATTGCGATTGTAAAGATAAATACATTATCTTTTTTTTTTTTTTTTAGCGTGGTAAAATTATCAAATAAGTCCTCCCACTCCGGGCAGGGTGGGAGGGACTGTCAGACTTTTACTGACTAAAATCCACGGTGTTCCTTCAATAACCCTTTACATACCGGGGCCACGGTAACGGGATGAGTCCCACGACCCCGGCGGGCTTCGGCCCTCTGCAGAGGGGGCCTCGTCATGTTGCTGACGCTCTTTGAGGCGCGCGTGGAACACGACGCGCCGTCGACCCGGGCATGGTCCATGGTCGGACAGCGAGTTGCCCTTTACTCGCTGTCCGCATGCCCGCGCCTACGGTGGCCGGAGATCGTCGGCCGACGTCCGACGCCGTGGGCGTCTACCACTGCGGCTGGGCTGGAGGGAGGACGCCATCCTCTCCCTCACGCGGCCCGCCTCCTCCTTCGGAAGCATGACTGCTTCGCAGAAGGAGGCGACCGCTTCCCACTCCCTCTCGCCCCGCAGCATGGCCTCGACCAAGGCCGGGCGCGAGAGGTCTCCGCCTATTGTCGCCGTGAGGACACGTCGGTGCTCTGCCCAAGCTGGGCAGTCCTGCACCGTGTGCTCGACTGTGTCCTCAGGGCGACCCTCGCAGTGGTGACACCCAGGCGTCTCTTCCTTACCCATCAGACACAGGTACCTCCCGAAACTTCCGTGTCCGGTGAGGACCTGCGTCATGCGGTAGGTCAGGACGCCGTGACGCCGATCTAGCCACTCCTCAAAGAGGGGTCTTACCGCCGCAATTGCGGCGTGCCCGAAATACATTATCTTGGCACTTATCTTGTTTTAAAAATAACAAATAATGTGTCATGAATTCACAATACATTCACACACGCGCACACATCACGCATACTTTTTGCGAGATCCAGTCCGCCCCTAGCTGCCCTACCCCTACGACGACCTATGCTGAGAACTGACGCCATAGGGCGAGTCCTTAGCTTGTAGTTGCTAAGTTTGTTGATTTATTTATAAAGCGCTGGAGGCTTGCTTGGATCTTGGGGTCGGCTTCTCGTATAATGGGGACTATCGTTTTTTTGCTCACCAGTTGGCGCCACTGTTGACTAAGGTCCAGAGGTATAGCTATCAAAGGCGACTTTATAAGATCGGTGCCGAAACAAAGTTTTGAATCTTGAATCTCATTAATCTTCTATACTTATAATAAATCTGTAGAGAGGTCAATTCTGTACATGAAATATATTTCCAAAATAACTATCAGGGGGTGATTAAGGATCGATACTCATGCCAAAAATGCAATCAGTTAAATTTTTGTCTGTCTGTCTGTCTGTCTGTCTGTATAACCGTTATAGAAACAAAAACTACTCGACGGATTTTAACGAAACTTGGTACAATTATTTTTCATACTCCTGAGCGGGTTATAGTATACTTTTCATCACGCTACAATCAATAGGAGCAGAGCAGTGAAGGGAAATGTTGGGAAAACGGGAGAAGTTACTCCATTTTTTAAGCTTCCGTCGCGTGTGCAACCTTAATGGTTAAAGCTACACAAATCATTTCATGACGGAAATGTTCTCCTTAAAATTATATAAAAAATATCCCACGACAGCATATGTCTAACTTTTATGGTTGACTCACAATAACACGTGTAACTCCCGATAGCTTAGCAGTTCGAAGCTTTCTGATTATAATATTTGTCTACTCTTACGTTTATAACACTCTCAGTCAACCCTAATTGAACAAGTTAACATTATTAACTATTCCATAAAAAAATTGGCCAAGTGCGAGTCAGACTCGCCCATGAAGGGTTCCGTAGTAACTATAATATAATATGCAAAATTATTTGACGAAAAAAAGACCTTACAAATTTCTTAAAACTAGCTTATTTACATTTTTTACAACTGCGACAAATAAATTTGTTTTGAAAAAAAAACCTTACAAATTTCTTAAAACTGGCTTTTTTACATTTTTTACAACTGCGCCGAATAAATTTGTTTTTCATAGTGTTTGTATGAATTACAAAGTTATATTTGCGGTTTTAGAAAATATGCTGTATCTCAAAAACTGCTGAACTGATTTCGTTCAAACTAATTTTGGTTGAAAGTTTATATTAAGATCTACAGACATATTTTTTTTAGATTTTTCACTCCATTATTATAGAAGTTAGAGGTTGAGTCCGCCACACACACATTTTACCACTTTGGAAGCTTATATCTTTTAAACGATTGACTTTATGGAAAAGTGGTTTTAGAAACCCCGATGTCGTTTTTAAAGAACTGTCTATAGATACCACACATGCATCGATTTCATGAAAAAAAATATTTTCAGGTTTAGTTCCATGTATGGGGTATGATATATAAATATTTTTTAATTTTTTTTCTCAAAATCGGAAAGCGGTTCACAGAATACATCTACCTATCAAGTTTCACATGTATAGTCCTAATAGTTTCGGAATAAAATTGCTGTGACAGACGGACGGACGGACAGACAGACAGACAGACGGACGGACAGACATGTCGAAACTATAAAGATTCCGTTTTTTGCCATTCGGCTACGAAACCGTAAAAAGAATCATATAAATCGGTATAGAAACACCAAAGTTATACATGAAATACGCTTATAATAATAAGCCATCGCGCGTGAATAATGAATCATGCTATAAGGATTATTTTTGAGAATCGGTCGCCGCGCTCGACGCGTCTCGCGGTCGAAGCGTTCTCTAGGTACTTAAGCCTCATGTGAACGTGATCTAAACAATATTACCAATACATTAACTTACGCTGACGGAGTCACGGGCACAGCTATATTGTATCATTACGCTAAGGCCAATAGGAGCGGAGCGCCAATGAAGAATGCTTCAAAATCGGGGTTAAATTTAACGTTAGCCCAAAGTAACTATTCCACGCGGACGAAGTCGCGGGCAAAAGCTAGTCTATACTAATATTATAAAGCGGAAAACTTTGTTTGTTTGCTTGAACGCGCTAATCTTCGAAAGTACTGGGTGGATTTGGATGAAATTTGGTATGGAAGTAGCTTGAAGCTTGAGGAAGGTTATAGGCTACTTTTTACGCGACGACAAAAAAGGAGAGTTATGTTTTTACCGTGATAGAATCCACGGGAGCGAAGCCCCGCGTGAGTACTAGTTAATTATAAATAACTATCATCATATCGAGTAGCTATGCCGCAATGCTGTGCAGTTCCGTTTTCTTTGGAAAGAAAAGGAGGGCACATGTTACCAAAAGATAAAACTGCTTTAAAATAGTGGCTTGTGTCGATTCGCAGGAATAACTTTAGGTACTCCAACAAAACATTCTCGTGTTTGTAAAAAACCTTTCAACCCCGAGGATTATGTGTTACCCAAAGAATCAAATACAGAAAATCGTAAATAATTTTATTGTCTTTCTTATTTATCCAGATTTGAGTAACTTTTACGTTAGGTACTTTCATCTCTTGTAATCTTCTGTTCACAAATTTTCAGCTACTCCTAAATTAAAGCCAAAAGTTGTACCTAGTCTATTTTCTTGGAACCAAGACAGCGAGGAGAGAAAGGAAATTAAAAGAAAACGTGCAGAAAGAGCTCGTTCGTTCGAAATTGTTTTGTAATACTATGTTTTCCTCTGCGTTTCCAAAAAAGTTATTGTCTCGGTCATGTTCTTGAATTCTGTAAAAAAAAAATTGGCCAAGTGCGAGTCAGACTCGCCCATGAAGGGTTTCGTAGTAAGTACGCCAAATAACTTTGCTTTTCATAGTATTTGTATGAATTAAAGAGTTATATTTGCGGTTTTAGATAATATGCTATATCTCAAAAACTGCTGACCCGATCTCGTTCAAATCAATTTTCGTTGAAAGTTTACATTAAGATATAGCATATATATTTTGTAAGATTTTTCCTCTATTATTATAGAAGTTAGAGGGGGGACACATTTTACGAGTTTGGAAGCGTATATCTTTTAAACGATTGATTTTATGAAAAAGTGGTTTTAGAAACCTCAATGTAATTTTTAAAGATCTTTTAATAATTAAATTCCACATATGCATAGGTTTTATGAAAGAAAATATTTTCAGTTTCACTTCCATGTATGAGGAGCCCCCTTAATTTTAAATGTTTTTTATCTTTTTCTTAAAATCGGAAAGCGGTTCACAGAATACATCTACCTACCAAGTTTCATGTGTATAGTCCTAATAGTTTCGGAATAAAATGGCTGTGACATACGGACGGACGGATAGACAGACATGACGAAACTATAAGGGTTTCGTTTCTTGCCATCCCCATACATGGAACTGAAACTGAAAATATTTTTTATCATGAAACCTTGCGTGTGTGGTATCTATAGACAGGTCTTTAAAAATGACACCGAGGTTTCTAAAACACTTTATCATAAAGTTAATTGTTTAAAAGATATACGCTTCTAAAGTGGTAAAATGTGTCTCCCCCTCTAACTTCTATAATAATAAAATGAATAATTAAAAAAAAAATGCTATAGATCTTAAAGTAAACTTTCAACGAAAATTGGTTTGAACGAGATCGACTTAGCAGTTTTTGAGATACGGCTTATTTTATAAAACCGTAAATATAACTTTGTAATTCATACAAACACTATGAAAAACAAAGTTATTTGGCGTAGTTATTACGGAACCTTTCATGGGCGAGTCTGACTCGCACTTGGCCAATTTTTTAATTATTGATAGGTTTGCGTTTGACCACCATCCTACCTGACGTTAAGCGATGATGTGGTCGAAGATGAAGCACTGTTGCACGCGCGCTACTACTGAGTAATTTCTTATAGAAAATCCCAATACCACTTTATTTGACCTAGGAATCGAACTTGTGACCACAGCAGTCACGCTAATTGCGACTTATTATTTATTATATACTTCACAGTACTCTTCAATACTCAATACTCAATTATTTATTGCATTTCACAATGTGAACTTAGGTGGTAGGTTTACAAAATATGATCATCATGGACCCGGTCGGGCACAGCAAATTACTTAAAATTAAATTATATTATATCTAGTCACGCCGCGCGCGCGCTTGCGAACGGTTAGATATTCGTACGTGACGGTGTGTGTCGAGGAATTAAAAATGTCCTCAGTGGTTAAATGTGCAAATTGCAATGTGGTTATTAACGAAGTGTTGGCCTTCGTCCATAATAAAATATCCGTGATGGACGATGTCAGTATAAGCAGAACTTGTGTGAGCGCTTTCTCCGAAAGTGACATTGTAACGGCGAAGAATTTATTGTTCGAATCGTTGCCGACAACAAAGCGTAAAATAACGCGGAGGAAGGCGGGAAAAAGTTTCCGAGATATAGACGACATCATCTGTCTGATCCGCGATACCGACTCGGAGGATATCCCAGTCTTCGTGGCCCGCGACCTTGAGAAGTTACCCCCAGTTCTGTTTGACCATGTTGACGTGACGAGGCTTTTGAAAGATATTGTAAAGTTAAGGCAAGATCTCGACATGGTGAGAGAGGACTATGCTACAGTTAAGCAGATAGACCAGTTGAGGAGTGAGGTGCAGCATCTTTCATCAGAGTGGTGCAATGTAAACCCACGAAGAGGTGCATTTGTTGCTAGACTCGCAAGCTATGAGTGTGATAGTGGTCCCAAGGGATTGCCACTAGAGTGCAATGAAAGTATAAATGAATGCTATCAGTCGCAAACTATATTAGAGACCACTCTAAAATCTGACATTCACAATATTTGTAAGAAACAGATATTTGAGGGTAGAAGTGAAACAATTCCTCAAAAGAAGCAATACGATTCTTCCGTCGAACAACAAGAAGTGGCCCCGATGACGCACGTCACAGGTCAGCTGTTCGAGTCGCGCGGGGCTCCTACCGTGCAGCCCGCGGCCGATCGACCGTCGGAGCACGGTGACGCTGGCGGGGTATCGCCGCTGCCACCTGCGTCTCCGCCGCGCGGGTGCGCTCCCCAGCCCTGCGCCCCACAGCCACAGCTTTCTAGTCCGGTTGCTTGTCCTGCGCCGCTACCACCACCATTGGACTCGGCCAACGGCCACACGGACGGTAAAAATGGATCTGGTCCTATCGCACCTAAGCAGAAATCGTTGGCGGAGATTGTTCGAGAAGGGCAATGGAAGACACAGGCTCCGAGTGACCAGTGGGTTCGTGTCCAAAATAAAAGGTATCGAAACCGATTCGTTGGGAAGCGAGGAAAAGCAATACCTGAGCCTGGAATTAATTTTATGGCAGCGGAAACTAAGGTTCCTATGTACATTTATAATGTGGCGAAGGGTGTCTCCGTGTGTGACATTCGTACCTACATTATGAGAAAAATTAACATTGACGTTAAAATTGAAAAAATGGAGATGAAGTTAGCGAAAGATTACGAACATTCGTTAATAAGTTTCCTGAATAATGACTTCTGGCCTAAGGGGGTGGCCTATCGTCGATTTATAAATATCATCAAACATGATAAGGAAAATGTCCGTGTGACTGGCGAGAATATTAGCAGATCTAAGTTATGAATAATATAAATTTAGTAAGTTTTAATTGCAAAAATGTGACGAGATCAGTGGAATGTGTACGGAAGCTTTGTCGCTCGGCGGATGTTGTGGCGCTGCAGGAGACGTGGCTCCTACCGCACGACCTCGGGTTCCTGGCCACTATACACGACGACTTCGCTTGCACGGGTACGTCTGCAGTCGATACCGCGGCAGGTGTCTTACGTGGTAGGCCCTACGGCGGAGTTGCCCTACTGTGGAGAAAAGATGCGTTTCCGACGGTGTCCGTAGTAAAGTGCAATAGTGTGCGTCTTGCCGCGATAAAAATCGAGCTCAGTGATCGTTCCATTTTGATTTTCTCTGTGTATATGCCTACCGAGTCCAGTGAAAATTTAGTGGAATTTACAGAGTGTCTGAGTGAAATAACAGCCATAATTGACAGTCACAGTGTTGAGTCGGTGTTTATGTTGGGAGACTACAATGCGCACCCCGGTGAGTCATTTGCTAATGAAATATTAACTTTTTGTGCGGAGCAATCATGGTTATGTGTAGACATTGAAATGTTGCCGCCGGACACTCATACGTTTCTCAGTGACGCGCACGGCTGTCGGCGCTGGCTCGGCC
Organism: Tholera decimalis; assembly: GCA_943138885.2. Classification (NCBI taxonomy): domain Eukaryota; kingdom Metazoa; phylum Arthropoda; class Insecta; order Lepidoptera; family Noctuidae; genus Tholera; species Tholera decimalis. The sequence continues at coordinate 17,293,046 of OW964575.2, forward strand.
ACTGTCTCGTGACTAGTGCCGCGAGGCACTCTGTGTCCGCGGCCTCTGTGTTATATGATACCTACTGGTCGGATCATTACCCTGTATCTATAATATGTAATTTTAATTTAGTAAAACCCAAGATTTGTATACCGACTGTTTGTACAAATAGAATTGTCTGGGGTGAACGTGACTCGACTCAGACAGCGATATTTAAAAATGCATGTCACTCTAGACTGCGTGAAATTGATTTTCCTTCAGATTTAAGATACTGCTCAGATAATATGTGTTGTAACAAAAGCCATAAAATTATATTAGATAACATGTATAACGAGATCATTTGTATACTTTCGGAGGCCGCTATATGTAGTTACAATGTTACCAAAAAGCGGAGAGGTAAATACATTACAGGGTGGAATAAGCACGTCCGTGACGCTCATGGGACGGCTCGGCGATGTTTTCAGGCTTGGTTGTATGGGGGTAAGCCCGGGGTTGGCCGTCTTTATAGTGATATGTGTGAAAGTAGGCGCGTTTTTAAATCAAAATTAAAGTGGTGTCAGAGTAATGAACAACAGATTAAAATGGATATTATAGCTGAGCTTCACTCAAAAAAGAAATTCGGTCAGTTCTGGAAAAACACCAAGAAATTAAACCATGAGTCGGGCCTCCCCATCAGCGTGGCGGGAGTGCATGAACCTAGCGAGATCGCCACTTTGTTTTCCCATCATTTCAGGGTGGACTCTCCGCTGGGGCGAGCGCGGCAGGTGTTCGATGCTGAAAATGGTGGTGAGAGTAATGTGCATTTTACTACTAAGGATGTGGGTGCGGTGATTAAAGGTATGGTGAGGGGTAAATCCCCGGGTCACGACAGCCTTAGCGTCGAGCACCTGCAGCACGCTGGTGTGCATCTACCCAGAGTGCTTTCTATGTTTTTTACCATGTGTTTAAGCCACTCCCATCTACCTGATAATCTAATGCGTACTATAGTTGTAGCTATCATCAAAAACAAAACTGGTGATACATCAGATATAAACAACTATAGACCTATCTCTCTAGCCACAGTGGTAGCCAAGGTGCTGGACAGTCTGCTTGGTCAGCACTTGGATAGGCACGTCTCGCTAAACGACGCGCAGTTCGGCTTCAGGCCTGGGCTTTCCACCGAGAGTGCTATCCTGTGCCTCAAGCAGACTGTACAGTATTACACAAGTAGAAAGACCCCAGTGTATGCATGCTACCTCGATTTATCGAAAGCTTTCGATCTTGTATCGTATGATATTTTATGGGGTAAACTAAGGGATGAAATTTGTGTACCTAGGGAAATTATGCTATTGTTTATGCAGTGGTATAATAATCAAAAGAATTGTGTACGATGGGCAGGCTCTCTCTCGGAGGAGTACCGGCTGGAGTGCGGGGTGAGGCAGGGGGGGCTGACCTCGCCCACCCTCTTCAACCTGTACATCAACCGGCTGATCGACGAGCTCAGCAGCACCGGCATCGGATGTCATGTCGATGGAGTTTGTGTGAATAACATCAGCTACGCTGACGATATGGTGCTGCTGAGCCCGTCGATCGGTGCGTTACGAAGGCCCCTGAGAATTTGTGAGTCCTACTCAGTGACACATGGGCTCAAATACAACTCAAAAAAGAGTGAAATAATGATTTTTAAACCGGACAATAAGCGATACACATTCGTCCCGAATTTCACCTTATGTGGAATAGCTTTAAAAGTAGTCGAGCAATTCAAGTATTTGGGCCACTGGGTCACTGAGGACCTTAAGGACGGTAAGGACATTGAAAGGGAGCGCAGAGCGTTGTCTGTCCGATGCAACATGTTGGCCCGCAGATTTTCACGGTGTACGAGGACTGTCAAAGTTACGCTTTTTAAAGCATATTGTCAATCCTTTTACACCTGCAGCCTGTGGGTTAACTATACGCAGCGGACATACAGCGATCTGCGCGTTCAATACAATAACGCGTTCCGGGTGCTGATGGGGCTGCCGCGCTACTGCAGCGCCTCCGCGATGTTTGCGGCGGCTGGCACAGACGGCTTTGCGGCCATTATGCGCAAGCGGTGCGCATCTATCTTGCGCCGCACGCGCGGCAGCCCCAACACCATCCTGCGAGCGCTGGTGGACCGGTGGGACTCTCCGATGCTGGCTCACTGGATACGGTTGCACGCAGTCGTATAATCATTTGTCTCTATCATCGGGGATTCCACCCGGACATGTCCGCTGTTTAATTAGCTGATTAATTAGTTAGTAAAATTTGATTATTTTGATCTTTTTATTATGATTATTTTTTTTTTTATTTGGCGATAATGTATTTTATTTAATTAATGATGTTTTTAACTTTTTTATACTGTTTAACTTGTTTATCAATTATAAAGTAGATTAAATGATTAATTAATAGATATTATTGAAAAGTATTGAATCAAATTATTAATATTATTTTTTAACTTTTATATGGGTCTGCGTGCCTGCAATAAATGATTTTTATTATTATTCCATTTATTTAATATATGAACATATAAATTACATTTTTAAATATTAATATAAAAATAAAAACATTTAAAAATATAAAAAATAGTAGCCCACCGGTATCGGGAACAGGGTCCAAGCTACCGGTGGTCAGGGCTCCATAGAGAGGAACCTCCTCACAATACGCGCCGTTTCCAGGAGTACTGCTTTCTGGATCAAGCCCTTGATCCAGCTGCCCAACGAGAGCCTCCTTAGATGTTGGTCGAGGCTCTTGGCTATTATACCATTGGCTGTGACGACTATCGGCACAATGATTGCTGTCTCCACATCCCACATGTCGACAACCTCGCGCGCCAGGTCAAGATACTTATTTTTTTTATCTATCTCAGCTTTCACGAGGTTCGCGTCATGGGGGACTGCTATATCAACAATCATTGTGCGACGCTCTAATCGGTCTATCACCACTATGTCAGGCTTATTGGCAACAATAGTCCTGTCAGTGATGATAGACCGATCCCAGTACAGTGTAATATTGCCATTATCGAGAACTGGGTCGGGCACATACCTATAGTATGGTACTTCTGATTCCACAAGATTGTATTTAAGAGCAAGTTGCTGGTGAATAATCCTGGCTACGAGGTTGTGTCTATGCAAATATTCTCCGTTAGCCAGACGAGAACAACCGGAGATAATGTGACGAATGGATTCTCCCGGTTTGTGACATGCCCGACATATGTCTACCGTACCATCCTTCACAATATATTTCCGATAGTTATTCGTCATCATAACTTCGTCCATAATCGCACAGACAAAACCTTCGGTTTCCCCGAAGAGGTCACCAAAACGTAGCCAGGCTACGGACGCTAATAAATCTACTTCAGACCCATGAAGGGCTCGGTAATAGCGTCCGTGAAGCTCCTTGCTCTGCCATACTTCTCTGCGGTTTATTTTTATTATTATTATTATTATTATATTATATTCTTATTTGATTTTATTCCAAAGTTATATCACAATACTCATTTACTATAAATTAAATAATTTCAATAAAATACTTTATACTATTAACTTAATCATTTTATAGACAATTGAGAAGAAAAAAAATTTAACAAAACATATTAACAAACTATAATTATAGGAGATATTATTTAATAATAATAAAAAACAACACGAATTAACAATAAACAATTTTAGGAAATATTAATTAAATTAGGTACATTATTAAATTCAGTGAGATCAGTTTGTAATTTCAAATCATATATTATTATGTAATGTATTTATGTATGCATCATTATTGTCAGGATACAAATAAAAAACTAATGTACAATGGGCGGTCTTATCGCACAGGGCATTCTCTTACAGACAACCTTTTGGTTACTTGTTTTTACTTTCACTACTATTTAATGATGTCAAGCAGTTTGAGTACTTGCGTGGCCTACCTAAATGTCCTTACTTTGGTATTGTTCGTCAAATTGTTGGACAGGTCTGCTCAAACTTGCGTGGTTATTTCCACAAAAGAACACCACAGACATGAACCTACATGCTTCTCATATACAAATACAAATTCTATGAACTTTAAAAGAGACTATGACCTCTGAGTTTGTTTCGGTTTTTCTTCTCAGAGTAGTCAGTTAGAAAATACCGGCCTCATCTAGCTAAACTAAACTAACACGCAAAAAACATGACGTATAAAAGTGTTATTTATAACCAATTTACAAAATAAATATTTCATTTCATTTCAACTAGTGAGCATTATAATTAACTAGCTTCCGCCCGCGACTTCGTCCGCGTGGTAAAAAAATCCCCCGATTTTGAAACATTCTTCATTAGTGCTCCGCTCCTATTGGTCTTAGCGTGATGATATATAGCCTATAGCCTTCCTCGATAAATGGGCTATCTAACACTGAAAGAATTTTTCAAATCAGAGCCGTAGTTCCTGAGATTAGCGCGTTCAAGCAAACAAACAAACAAACAAACAAACAAACAAACTCTTCAGCTTTATAATATTAGTATAGATAGATGGTGCACAATGCACATGTATAGCCATGGCACCTTAAAAAGAACCCACCCTGCTTATTTAGTTGCTTTTGCGTTGCAGGGCTGCGATATCTCGTTAGAGCATTCCCACGATCCTTTTTTAGCTTTCTCATACAAACTTTCATCCATGTCAGTGAACTTAGCAGATCAACAGCAATTCAAGAAAAAAATTGAGTTTTATTCGCATGCAACTGAGTTCTATAGTTCCTGATACTTTTCAGGAATAGTTCTGGAATTTATACCCTGAAAAAGTCATATATATGTCAAAATTCTCTGCTAACTTCCCGTAGCAGAACATTTTCCGGCAGATCAAAAATAAATGCGCAATATTAACGCATACAGCTGAGTTCTACAGTTCCTGATACTTTCCAGTAATAGTTCTGGCGTTTTTTTTTTTTATATTAGCAACTAGACCAAAGTACTAGAAAAATTTAAAATTTCCATTTCCTTCTTTCAAACTATGCTCAAAGAATAGAACTCTTTCTTAAATGCGGAACTGGTAAAAAAACTGCAATCTAGAACAATACCCGAGTCCAGAACTTAGGTTTCATAGCCAGCAGAGCATATCTAAGTACTAAGAAAATCATCATTGAAAATTTCCACTTCCATCTTTCAAGCTATGTTCAAATTATAGAACTCTTTCTAATATGCCGTATTCGATAAGAAACTGAGATCTAGAATAACATCGAGACCAAAACATAGGTTTTACTGCCAGCAGAGCATATTTAAGTACTAGGAAAATTGAAAATTTTCATTTCCATCTTTTAAACTATGCTCAAATGATAGAACTCTTTCTTAAATGCCGAACTGGTAAAAAAACTGCAATCTAGAACAACACCCGAGTCCAGAATTTAGATTTCATAGCTAGCAGAGCATATCTAAGTACTAAGAAAATCTAAAATTTCCATTTCCATCTTTCAAACTATGCTCAAATGATAGAACTCTTTCTAATATGCCGCATTCGATAAGAAACTGTGATCTAGAATAACACCCGAGTCCAGAACTTAGGTTTCATAGCCAGCAGAGCATATCTAAGTACTAAGAAAATAAAAAAAATATCCATTTTCACCCTTAAAACTATACTTTATGATTTTTGAAAAAAGTAGCCTAGATGTAAGACCGGTCTACAACAATTTTCACTCTAAATTTTATCTAACTGTGTGCGCTGTGAAAGCGTAACAGACAGACAGACAGACTATCGCATTAAAATTTATAATATTAGTATGGATACTTTATTATACGCCTTAACTATGACGTGAAACCTAAATATCCCACCCATACGCACAAAACGTTTTGAGAATAGTTTCATTGTGCGTATAGTTACAAGAGTGGAATTCTATGCCGGAGTCTGTGTTTCCTTCCAGATAGCTATAAACCTGGGAGTCTTAAAGTCAAGAGTGAATAGGTTACTTCTAGGTAAGCATGCTCCATCTTCGCCCACATCATCACTTAACATCAGGTGAGATAGTGGTCAAGCGTGAGCCTATCTATAATTTAAAAAAAAAATCGCATATGAGACTTGAATAAAATTTTGCTGTACGACATATCTGCGGCTTCGCTTGCGTGAAAACATTTTTTTTTTCAGCGAATATCAAATAGCTTGTGTCCTTTTCTAGCTTCCAATCTATCTCGGTTTCAAAATTTATCACAATATGTTTAGTGGATTACATGTGAAAGTGTAAGGCAGATCAACAGACAGAGTTACTTTTGAATTTATAATATTAAGTCGAAGTAGGAATAAGGGCTAGTTATAAGGATTTGTCTCACTATCTTACTTCTTATCTTACTAATCTATACTAATATTATAAAGCGGAAAAGTTTGTTTGTTTGCTTGAACGCGCTAATCTTCGAAAGTAATGGGTAGATTTGGATGCAATTTGGTATGGAAGTAGCTTGAAGCTTGAGGAAGGTTATAGGCTACTTTTTACGCGACTGCAAAAAAGGAGAGTTATGTTTTTACCGTGATAGAATCCACGGGAGCGAAGCCCCGCATGAGTACTATACTCGGAATTTTAATTCGATTCCAGATTTGACAATTTCAGTGTTGCAACGTTATGACAAGTACTAAATAGTGACGTTGCGAAATTATTCGATATGGAAATGGAATATTTCCGGATCGATTCTTCTCGTTTATAATTTTACTCTAGTAAACTAAGTATATCAGGAAATTAAATATCCTGAACCGATAATTTAGTTTTGACGATTAATTAACGATCTGAGACTTTTATTTTATAATTGTGTGTGAAATAAATAAAAAAATGTGATCATGAAGGAACATGACAAATAAAACAGATAGATGTATTATGGTAATAATTTATTTTATAAATTGTCGCCGTCATCGCTATCGCTATCGCTGTCACTTTCTGTAACATTTATTATAAATGTGTCTGTGATATTGTCAATTAACATATCTAGCCTACTCATTTTTTCCTCTTCTTTGACAACATGCGATACGCATTTAGACCATTCGGTAGCCGTAATTTTTTGAATGCCTTCCTGAAATAAATTTCTCACGTCTGTCAATTTGAAGGTTTTATTATTTTGAGGTACACGCCCCTTTACCTGCGCCCATATCAATTCGATAGGGTTTAGCTCGCAATGGTAAGGGGGCAGTCTTAAAACCGTGATCCCATGTTGTGCTGCCATTTCGTCTACAGCGTACTTATTAAAAGACTCGTTATGTGGAATCAGTTCTAAAAGCGTAGCTTTAACCATATCTGGTTCGTAATGAATATTTTTATTTAAAAGCCAATCTTGAATGGCAGCTTTTTTCCAGCTCATTTTTGGTGCCGTTTCCAATTTTCGGGAGTGGTAAGGTGCATTATCCATCACCACAATTGAGTTTAGTCTTAATTTTGGTAAGACTCCAGCGAACCACTCCTCAAAACAAACTGCATTCATCTCATCATGGTAATCTTCACAATTTTTCTTTGCTTCAAAAATCATGAGCCCCTCTTCCAGGAAGCCTTCTTCACTACCTATATGGCTAATTATGAGACGTTTGCCTTTTCCAGATGGATTTTTTAATTTAGTGGTCAGTCCCTCCAAAAACGCTTGTAGAGATGATGTGACTTTCTTGTCCACCCAAGTTTTTTTTACAGTATGACCTTAAAATAAATATAGTACTTACATGAACATTTAATATTACTATTAAATTTAATGTAAAATGTATATAAATTCATTTTGTGTATAAATGTTAGCCTTACCTGCGTTAACCCAAGTTTCATCTTGATAATATATATGTCTCCCTTCTCGTCGAAACTGACATATAGATCGCAAGTAACGCTGGCGCCATGTTATTATATCATTTCAATCAATAATTGTGCTCTTGCGTGACCGTGCAACAAAAATAAAATTAAGATGCTTCAAAATTTTATAATAGCTTGGAATCATTACTTATATATAAAAGATGTAGGTATAAAATAATACTGTCTGACTGATTGACTAACCTTTGCAATGGTCCAACCATTGCAAAGGTTAGTCAATCATTTCGGTATAAGAACTGATGAACAATTCTTCGTATTGCAGAGAATGTAAATTCATCAATTTTATCTTTGAAACTTCGCTTTGGTCCAGTTTTTTTAGGAGGAGTTGGCGGCGCACCTTTATTTACTTCCTTCAAAACGTTACAAACAGAGCGTGAGGTTATTCCCAATATGTCAGCAACTTTGCTCATACATTCATTTTCTTCCACAACTTCAAAGGCCTCCAATTGCGCAGAAATTTCATTTTTCACGTATTTGTAGGCGTTGCGGATCATTACTTTTTCAGTAACAATGAAAGCTTTTCGTGGACGTTTTTTTCTTGGGGACAAGAAAACATCCACGTCTTTTTGTGATGTACTTGGATGAGGATCCATTTTGATGGAAAACCAAAACAAATAGATTCACTCAAAGTTCACAAAAAACTATAAACGTAACAACAAACACAACGTAACAACACTTTAACAAAAACCCAACAAAATAACAAAATATCGATTCGCAATGAAATAAGATATTCGTGCAGTCAGACTGGCAGAATGAAGCCGAAAGACACGATAAACAAAATGGCGATAGCTGCACGAGCGCGCACGGGTTGCTAATACTGAAAACTATCTAGGCTCTTTTATTATAAGTTTTGTTTTTAATATAAAAACAAAAATATTAACTTTTTATAAAATAGAGCAGCGATTACTAATTAATAAATAATTATTAGGAATAATTATATATTTATTTAAATAAAAATCAATAATTTAGTCTTTAATTGGCACACTGATGGCACACACACTGATTGTTTATCGATTTTTGTGTTCATCACTACACTATTATATGTGGTATCATTATTTCACAAAATGACAGTAGCTAATGTCAAATCTGGAATCGAATTAAAATTCTGACTTTAGTAATATTATAAATGCGAAAGTTTGTGAGGATGGTTGTATAGATCGCATGATATAGATGCATGGTTGTTTGTTTGAAAATAACATAGTAATAAATAAATTATGTATATATAATATTTCTTTTGTAATAATTTGACATTATATAATTTTTTACTTATTTACTGAAATTTAATTCTATTTTACTCTCACATTATATTTAAAACGTAAACATTATAGGGATATATGTAACTCTTTGACGTAATTTTTAATACTAATTGACACAAATGTAACCTTCATAGTTGTATTTTTTTGTATATAATAATAATAATAATAATATACGTTTATTTGGACTCAAAAAGCATACACGGACAAACATTTACACACAATTACAATTAGGTGTACACACAATAAAAACCTTAACATAAAACTAATTAATGACATTCATTGAAATGTTTGAGTGAACTCTGGTACCCAAGAAAAGATTTAACTTGTGTTATGGGTACCAGTATTCTCTAATTAATTAAATTCAAACATTTTTGACATTAAATATATTGGTTTAAGTTACTAAATTATATTTAAATAATCTACTTAATCATTTTAAATTTTGAAGTGGACGGCTGAGACTGTATGTGAGTGTGTATGCGTGTGCGTTGTAAGGTAGTGTGCGTGTGTGTGCTTATAATTAATTGTATATTCAACACAATGTGAATTGTTAATGAATAAATGAAATGAAATGAAATGTTACTCTTTCACGCAAAAACTCCTGAACGGATCTGATTGAAATTTAGCAAGTAAATCTAGAATAACAAATGCTACTTTTTATCCCACAATTTCCACGGGATTTATGATATATGATTTACGCGGGATAACCCTAACACGCTAACGAAGTGGCGGCCAGAAGCTTGTAATAAATACATATATTTTAAAAATGAATACGTCTTGTCTATAGAAAATCTCTCCTATATTAGTAGTAGTAGTTCTTAACTTATAGCATAAAATAATGAGGTTATGAAATAACATGCTGATAAACGTGAAATAAGTTACGAACGATTAAAGGGAAATATTAGACTAGGTTTTGTATAGTATAAATAATAGATGAATCAGAAATCAGAATACAAGCATTTATTGGTTGTGAACCATCTATAGGTGGAAGGGAGTGTCAGACTTCTACTGACTAGAAAACCCACCCTGCTCCTTCAGCCTTGCATTCCAGGGCCGCGGTATTGGGTATTCTCCCATTCCCCCCTATGGCTACGAAACCTGGTTACTTACCAAACATCATAGTAACAGTCTAGTGTAGTGCCAGAGAGCAATAGTGTTGCCCAAACGAGTACCACAATACACAATGTAACAGACTCTGTTACATTGTTCTGAGATCTCAACTACCGTTTAATAAATAGCAATAGGATAATCGCTAATTGCAAGACTCTTGCGAGACTCTCGTTTGGGCAACACTAGAGAGCAATCATGGAGGGGAATATGATTGGCTTCAAGAGGCAAGACAGACAAAAAAACACCCTTATTAGATCAAGAACTAGAGTCACAGATATGCTAGAAAAGATTGATCAACAGAAGTGGAGATGGACTGGCCATATACAGCGAAGTACACAAAAAAGTGAAGCAAGATCGGAGCTGACTGGTATCCAAGAGATGGCAAAAGAAACAAAGGAAGGAGTTTCGGGGAGTGTGCGATGGAATTACACAATCTAATTCCGCCAAGCCCGTTCTATCATCGGACTACAAGACAAACGGCGATGCGCCATCGTTACAAGGTGGATATCACACCCTTACGCACAAAACGTTTTGGGAATACTTTCATTGTGCGTACGCCTTTAAGACAAAAGTGAATAGGTTATCTTTAGGTAAGCATGCTCCATCTTCGACCACATTATCACTAACCATCAGATGAGACGGGGGTCAAACGCGAGCCTATTATGAATTAAAAAAGTAAGGCCAGGGAAGAGATGGGAGGATGAGTTAAGACAAACTGCCGGTCCCGACTGGAGGAGGGTTGCCAGAGAATGACAGCAATGGAAGATAGAATAGAATAAAATAGAATACAGGTAAGTTTAGGAAGAGTTGGCAGATTTAATATTTTTTATTACAATAAAAAAATTGGTACGTTAGCCGTTGAAGCCCTGATTCCTGAGCTAGGTGTATTACAGGAGTCAGTGTCTTCTCCCAATTTTGTTATTTATTTACATTTTTGCACAATAAAATATTTATGAATATTCGTAAAACTATACAATTATAAAAACGTGTATCCATGTGTGCGTGGCATGTGTGAGTGTGGGTGCGTGTGTGTGATCGATGTGTATGTGGTATGTGTGTGTGGCATGGTTCTTAAATATTTGTATATATGTAGGTAGGTATGTATGTATATAACAGATAGGTCCTTTTGGATAGATATGGGGTTTCCGTTACACGTTGTATAAATATATATCTGCATATATATTGACCAGAGGGCTGGCCTTTTCCTTGCCATTCAACGTGGCAATGCGGCCAGTGTTCTGGGCACTTTTCCCATTGATAGCGATGTTGACGAATTTTTCGATGCCCTATAATTTATTTTTATTTTCGCCTGTATATGTAGGGGAACGGGGGGCTAGTTGTAACAGGGGAAAGTAGTCACAAGCATTTATTACCTAGATAATGGAAGAATATTCGTTGGATTTTCAACCTAACCTATTGTTTAATAAGCATTCTATCATATGAGCGCGATCAGTATCCCGCCGGATGGCGCAAGTAGCGGTGTTGTATAGACGCTCCGATATGACCAGGTACTGGACTTTTTTTTGTTTATACAAAATTGATTATTGATGGTTTAAAATTATTTAGCTTTTATTGATTTATTGAAACATATTTAGCATTTGTTTGGTTTGATTATGTTGCCTGTAATTTTACATCAAATAAGAGCTTTATTTTTTTATAGCAGTTATATTAAAAAAACCGTCCTATGGGGTATGTTGTAACAATTTCATGGGGCAAGTTGTAACAAGTTACTTATTGATTTATAAATTCTAAAAAATTACGTAGGACAGATTAAATATCTACTTTTCGTATTTTAATACTCTTTTTGTTGAACTTAATTATCTGCTTCAGGATAAGACATTACAAAATAAAAACTGAACATGCTTTCCAAAGCCAAGATGTGTAGGAATTGGCTTCGGTTGAAGTCTTGGAAAATAAAACCAGTGTACGAAAACCTGCAAAATATTTTAATTTATGCCATGTGTCGCTATGTAAAGAAAAGGAGAGTAACACATCTCTATCAGTCGGCTATGTCAAACTTAGATTGGTTTTTAAAGAGGAAGAAGCTAAAATATCTGAGTACTTGCTTACCTGCTCCAACATCTACTTTTAATTGCTTCCTTAGGTCAGCGAAAAATTTACCGCCGTCATGGCATGAAAATTAATCAGCTGGACCTGATTATTTCAAAAACTTCATGGCAAGAAACCCAAGACTGGCTCTGAGAACGCCTGAAACTACATTTCTGAGTCGCGCAACATCCTTTAGTAATAAAACTTAAAAGTCTAAGTTTATTTAAGGAAATCTTAAGTTTCTAAAGTTAAATATGCTAAATAAATCTTTGAAAAATATAAAACTAGTTTCTAATTCCTAATGTTACAATTTGCCCCAAGCCTGTTACAACTAGCCCCAATCGCGGGGTAAGTTGTAACACTCACCATTTCTTTTTCTAAACCGTTTCTACAAGAATTCGTCACAGGTTTGATCAAATTTTTATTTGAAATCGATAGCTGAATAGTAGCTCATTCGAACAGTATTGCTGAATTTCCTTAATACCAAACAAGTAAACTTCTGTAGCCAAGAAACGAAAAATTGTTACAACTAGCCCCCCGTTCCCCTATACAATGTTTAATTTTTAGACCTTTATTATAGAATAAACATATTTTTTAACATATATATTTATTTTAATATTTTAATTTTGTTTTCTCTGTTTTTATGAGTAATTTAGTAAGTACACTAATTTAGCCCTCACCACGTTGTCTGGAAGATATCGTTTTCAGCAATAAGACCGCCATTGTAACCATAGAATAAGCAATATTGTTAAATAGGTGTGCTTAAATTTCTGTGTACAGACGCCAGCACATGAAGCTACCCGAAACCACAGATTACTAATAAGCGAAACTGTCAAATTTTCCCAATCAACCTTGAACCTAATTTCTTTAACAATAAAGTTGAAAATCTATTAAAGAAATTTGACAGATTGTTGTAGCTTGATGTGCTGGCGTCTGTACAATAAAGTATATTCTATCTATCTATCTTAAATGCCTCGTTAGTCGATTAGTCGCAAATAGACTGCTGAGCACGAAGTCTCTCGGGTTCAATTCCCGTTCGGCGGGTTTTTCTGTAAGGAATTTCTCAGTAGTAGACCAGAGTTTGGAAGTTGGCGGTGTGATTGTCCCATGCCTCGGAAAGTACCTCAAGCTCCCGACTGTCATATTGATATTTTTGACAGTCGTTATCGGTAACCATTGTCAGATATACGGTCAAAAGAATAAGAATAAGAACAAATTTATTGGACCAGAGTTACAGTAATTTTCTTAACCTATAGATACAATTAACATTACGAGTATAAAATCTTGGCTGTAACTAAACTTTGTTTTGTTAAAGAGAATGTCAGCGGCCTCCAAACTAGGCGGCGCCTGTATCTTGGAGACCAGAAAAGCCAGTCAATCTGACAATGGCTAAGCCAAGGAGTATCGTCTTACTCAGTTACTGGGTTGTTGTGCTGGGCAGTCGTTCAATGTAAAACGCTAATACTCAGCTGTGTCAGGTTAGATTGGAGGCCAATCCACAAACACAAGAGACAAGGAGACAAGCACAAACCCTTCCTTATTACAAAAACATGGTAAAAGATCACTATCTTTCTCTTTAATTTGTTACTATTTTTTTTATATCTCGGGCACGCCGCAATTGCGGCGGTAAGACCCCTCTTTGAGGAGTGGCTAGATCGGCGTCACGGCGTCCTGACCTACCGCATGACGTAGGTCCTCACCGGACACGGAAGTTTCGGGAGGTACCTGTGTCTGATGAGGAAGGAAGAAACGCCTAGGTGTCACCACTGCGAGGATCGCCCTGAGGACACAGTAGAGCATACGGTGCAAGACTGCCCCGCTTGGGCAGAGCACCGACGTGTCCTCACGGCGGCGATAGGCGGAGACCTCTCGCGCCCGGCACTGGTCGAGGCCATGCTGCGGGGCGAGACGGAGTGGGAAGCGGTCGCCTCCTTCTGCGAAGCAGTCATGCTATCGAAGGAGGAGGCGGGCCGCGTGAGGGAGAGGATAGCGTCCTCCCTCCAGCCCAGCCGCAGTGGTAGACGCCCACGGCGTCGGACGTCGGCCGACGATCTCCGGCCACCGTAGGCGCGGGCATGCGGACAGCGAGTAAAGGGCAACTCGCTGTCCGACCATGGACCATGCCCGGGTCGACGGCGCGTTGTGTTCCACGCGCGCCTCAAAGAGCGTCAGCAAGATGACGGGGCCCCTCCCTGTAGAGGGCCGAAGCCTGCCGGGGTCGCGGGACTTATTTCATTATCGTGACCCCGGAACGTAAAGGGCTATTGAAGTTGAAGAACACCGTGGATTTTAGTCAGTACAAGTCTGACAGTCCCTCCGGCCCTGCCCGGGGTGGGAGGACTTATTTGATGATTTTACCACGTAAAAAAAAAAAACTATTTTTTATATCTCACCTTTGTTTTATGTATATACAATGTGTGACGGTAACCTCGCATCTATCCAAAGGGGCTGAAGACAACATCTGGTATGGAGTCTCTATGCACAGTTTCAGCACAAAATAACTGACTCAAAGAATTGATACCAAATTATTGGTTTCATATATTTCTTGAATACCAATCAGAACTAACGTGTCACAGCACTACGAGGGTCAATAACTTTCCACGTCACTTGCCAATAACACGATAATTCTTTTCGTTCTTCTTAATATGAAAAATTCGGTCTCTGGTATTGTGTATTGGAATTTGTAATAAGTTCTACACACATAGACTTAGGATTACAAAACCCTTGCCATATCGTTTGTTATCATCCAAAGAAGCCATGCACTTGGTATTAACTTTACATTACACCTTTAAATTACACGTTGTATATATATGTGTATTGAGTATGTAGGTTATTACTTATGTATTGTATATACTTAAGTGAATAGTACACCGTGGACTACCAGCGTATTTATTTTCTCCTGCTGTGTCAAATCCATCCTAAGGTTGTCTGTAAAAGATCGCTTTTAGCGATAAGATCGCCCATTGTAACACCCTTTGTAGTTTTAAGTCCTCATTTAATTCTGTTATGGTGTACAATAAAGAGTATATCTATCTATCTATCAACCCCAACATAGTTAGGAAAATGACTAAGCAGATGAAAATTTCTAATTATCTACAGACTAAGAGGTAACATTTATGTAAATTTGTATGTAAGGGGTAATCTCTGCAACTACTGATCCAATTCGAAAAATATTTTCATTACTTTATCTCTGCAACTACTGATCCAATTCGAAAAATATTTTCATTACTTTACTTTTTAATTTTTTTTATAGTTGATAGGCTTGCGTTTGACCATAATCTCACCTGATCTTAAGCGATGATGTGGTCGAAGATGAAGCACGCTTGCCTAGAAGTAACCTATTCACCCTTGACTTAAATACTCCCAGGTTATAACTATCAGGAAATACAGACTCCGGCAGGGAATTCCACTCCTTAGCCGTACGCACAATGAAAGTATTTCCAAAACGTTTCGTGCGTATGGGTGGAATGTCCACCATGTAACGATGGCGCATCGCTGTTTGTCTTCTAGTCCGATGATGGAGCGGGCTTGGCGGAATAAGACTGTGCAATTCCATCGCACACTCCCCGAAATGTAACCGATAGAATACCTATAGACTTGCAACTCGTCGTCGGTGTTCAAGGCTCTGGAGCTTTGACTCGACCAGTGCATCGTTGCCAATGAGTCTCTTGGCCCGCTTCTCGATAGACTCAAGCGCGTCCAGTTGGTATTTCGCAGATCCATCCCAAAGATGAGAGCAGTATTCCATACACGACCGAACCTGGGCTTGATACAAATTGTGCAGCTGTTAAATATAAAGAATAGTACCCCCTAGTATCAGGAACAGGGTCCAAACTCCTTAGGATACACATCCTGTCCAAGAGTACCGATTTCTGAAACAAGCCGTTCCATCCAGCCGCCTAACGAGAGCCTCCTAAGGTGTTGTTCGAAGCTCTTGGCTATTAGTTATAATTGTTATTAAAATTAGAAGAAATATAATTAATTTTATTAAGCCCTTTTTTTATTTATTTTTCTTCATATTTCGTTATAGATTTTTCATTTATTATTTATAGATTGTAATATTAATCACGATGTTTCAGAAATCTTTTCTTCTGCTGGACGTCCCGCGATAGACTTCTATTGACATTATTGGTTTTTTCTGCTTTGAGCAAAGCAAAAGTAATAAGTATGAAATATTTCAAACCTGTCCTATTTAAGAGGTCTCAAATTGAGATTCATACAACACCAATGTTCTAGAAAGGTTCTAGATTACCAGCAAGTTGAAATTTATTCACAAAACTCCTCATAAAATTGCATTAAATTCGTAAACTAAGCATATGTAAATATTCACTAACCGTTAACTTGTAAGTTAGTCCGTACGTCCCGAATAAATCCATATTGTTACGCCATTATGAAAAATTAAAATTGGCTTGACACTGTTTTTGAATGCTACCGTTAGGAGCCGCCATTTTGGTTTTTTGAATGCGTTCGGATAGACGCAAGAATTTTGAATATTATTTTTGTTGTTTTATTTATTTAAATTTTGATTTTTTTTTATTTATTTATTCAAAAAGGTTCACCAACAGCTACTGTGTATAAATATTTTAACAATAGGTATCAAATCGTTTTAGGCTTACACAGTTGCCAATTACAGGTTAACCAGCATTCTTAGTAGAAGTGATAACTAACTTAAGCAACTTAAGATTTCAAAATTGCTTAATTTTTTTGAGTGGTGTTGTTTTTGTATTATTATTTGAGTTTTTGATTTTGTTTTATTTTGTGGTATGGTATGCTATGCTAATGTTGCCCAACAAATATTGGCTACTCCTAGAAAAATGTATTCAGTCTTTTTTATTATAAATAGATACATATATTCTTTATTGTACACCATATTAGAATTAAATAAGCACTTAACAACTACAAACGGTGTTTCAATGGGCGGTCGTTTTATGGACAACGGATGGATTTGACACAGCAGGAGAAAATAAATACGCGACTATTTACTTATATTCAATACATAAGTTATAAACTATATACTCAATACATATATATACTAGTGTTTATGTACTAGTAATGCCGTGGTGCGGGGCGAGGGGAATGGAAATTCTAGAATTATTTATTTACTTATTTCTATAAAACTGTTGGTACAATATCCATACTACTATCGTTGTCGGTTTCACTACACCCGTCATTTTGGTTCTGCAAAGAAATAATACATAGAATTATTTCTGATTTCTTTACTTATTTCTATAGTAGTGTTGGTACAATATCCATATGTATATGTTTTTTTAAGGATTCTATCTTACCTGTAAGATGCTGCTCGGGCAGATGTGGTTGTGTCTTCAGTCGTAGCTTCTTGATCTCCTTTGGCGAGGTGTCTGGCTTCTTCTTATACTCTTCCTCTATCGTTATCGGTTTCACTACACCCGCCATTTTGGTTCTGCAAAGAAATAATACATAGAATTATTTCTGATTTCTTTACTTATTTCTATAGTACTGTTGGTACAATATCCTGTAATAGTAAAGTATATGTTTTTTTAAGGATTCTATCTTACCTGTAAGATGCTGCTCGGGTAGATGTGGTTGTGTCTTCAGTCGCAGCTTCTTGATCTCCTTTGGCGAGGTGTCTGGCTTCTTCTTATACTCTTCCACTATCGTTGTCGGCTTCACTACACCCGCCATTTTGGTTCTGCTAAGAAATAATACATAGAATTATTTCTGATTTCTTTACTTATTTCTATAATACTGTTGGTACAATATCCATATGGATATGTTTTTTTAAGGATTCTATCTTACCTGTAAGATGCTGCTCGGGTAGATGTGTTTGTGTCTTCAGTCGTAGCTTCTTGATCTCCTTTGGCGAAGTGTCTGGCTTCTTGTTATACTCTTCCTCTATCGTTATCGGTTTCACTACACCCGCCATTTTGGTTCTGCAAAGAAATAATTCATAGAATTATTTCTGATTTCTTTACTTATTTCTATAGTATTGTTGGTACAATATCCATATGGATATCTTTTTTTTAAGGATTCTATCTTACCTGTAAGATGCTGCTCGGGCAGATGTGGTTGTGTCTTCAGTCGTAGCTTCTTGATCTCCTTTGGCGAGGTATCCGGGTTCTTCTTATACTCTTCCTCTATCGTTATCGATTTCACTACATCCACCATTTTGGTTCTGCAAAGAAATAATACATAGAATTATTTCTGATTTCTTTACTTATTTCTATAATACTGTTGGTACAAAGGCCTAATCTCAATGAGTAGCAATAAGCCGTTATTTATTTATTATTATATTATTATTTTATATATATTTTTTATATATATTTATTATTTTCGGTCTTAGGACACGCCGGTTTCTTCTTTTGGTTGGGATTTTGAGAGCAGTGGTGATGTTAAAAAACTCACCAAGTTATGTCTGGGTTCGAACTCATGACGATGTGTTAAAAGAGCTTAGTTATTGTTATAGGTGGTAAATAGGTTAAGAAATAAAATTAATAAATATGTATTTTAACTATATGTATGTATATATTTGTTTATTATATCATTATAGTTTAATTTACTAGATAAGTATGTTTTATTTATCCTAATTAGTATTTATACACACTGTGTCTATCATCTCCTCTTCTACTCTCCTGTCGCAGGTCTGCTGAAAGAAATTTCTTAGGAAATAAGCAGCATCTTTGTGCTCTTTTGTCTGTATTTAATTTTTTTCTTTTGTAAGTGTTATTTGTGTGTACATAAATAAATATACGGGTTACCTTTACATAGTTCAGTCGCTAGGGCTATATAAAGAACAAACATAATCGACCTAGTTAAACACAGAAAATATTGACAACGCAATTCAGAACTCGTACTTAAACTAACAACGCCATCTATTGACAAAAAGGTAACAATTTTTAAATAGTACCAAATTATAGTTGTTGAAAATCTGCACCTAATGTTTCTGTTTTGTTCTTAGTATTTGAGGCTTTGCAGCGCCTTTCCATAATATGCTTTCACTGACTACTCCAGTACTTTGGACATCTAGCACGCCGAAGTACAGACAATTTGGCATGACAGGCCTGTTGGTCTAGTGGTCAGCGGCCCTGACTGCTATGCGCAAGGTCGTGGGTTCGATTCCCACCTAGGACAAATGTTTGTGTGATGAGCACGATCATTTGTTCTTTGTCTGGATGTAATTTATCTATAATATGTATGTATTTAGAAATATATATTATGTATGTTTATCAGTTGTCTAGTACTCATAGCACAAGCTCTGCTTAGTTTTAGACTAGATGGCGTTGCGCGAAAGTCGTGGAATATTATTATTCCATTTATTTAATATATATACATATAGATTACATTTTTAAATATTAATATAAAAAATAAAAACATTTAAAAATATAAAAAAATAGTAGCCCACCGGTATCGGGAACAGGGTCCAAGCTACCGGTGGTCAGGGCTCCATAGAGAGGAACCTCCTCACAATACGCGCCGTTTCCAGGAGCACTGCTTTCTGGATCAGGCCCTTGATCCAGCTGCCCAACGAGAGCCTCCTTAGATGTTGGTCGAGGCTCTTGGCTATTAAACCACTGGCTGTGACGACTATCGGCACAATGATTGCTGTCTCCACATCCCACATGTCGACAACCTCGCTCGCCAGGTCAAGATACTTATTTTTTTTATCTATCTCAGCTTTCACGAGGTTCTCGTCATGGGGGACTGCTATATCAACAATCATTGTGCGACGCTCTAATCGGTCTATCACCACTATGTCAGGCTTATTGGCAACAATAGTCCTGTCAGTGATGATAGACCGATCCCAATACAGTGTAATATTGCCATTTTCGAGAACTGGGTCGGGCACATACCTATAGTATGGTACTTCTGATTCCACAAGATTGTATTTAAGAGCAAGTTGCTGGTGAATAATCCTGGCTACGAGGTTGTGTCTATGCAAATAGTCTCCGTTAGCCAGACGAGAACAGCCGGAGATAATGTGACGAATGGATTCTCCCGGTTTGTGACATGCCCGACATATGTCTACCGTACCATCCTTCACAATATATTTCCGATAGTTATTCGTCATCATAACTTCGTCCATAATCGCACAGACAAAACCTTCGGTTTCCCCGAAGAGGTCACCAAAACGTAGCCAGGCTACGGACGCTAACGTATCTACGTCAGACCCATGAAGGGCCCGGTAATAGCGTCCGTGAAGCTCCTTGCTCTGCCATACTTCTCTGCGGTCATTAGTATCTAATACTACAGGTTTGCGCCAAGTCTCGGTACCTAAGGAGAGCGGAATGAGGCCTTTGTCCATCGCTACCACATCTCGATGTATACCCACGTCGGCTTCTAGGAAATATTCCCTAAGGCTATGCACCTCGCGATTGTGCAGGGTCTTTGCATTTAAAAAGCCACGACCCCCGCACTTCCGCGGGATATACAGCCTCATCACCGATGAACGTGGGTGATGCATTCGATTTGCAGTCAACGTTGTGTGGACCCGCCTGTCCAAGGCGTCAAGTTCAGTCTGAGTCCATTTGAGTATGCCAAAAGAGTACATCAATATTGGCATGACCCAACCATTGAAGGGCCTTCAATGGTTG
Source organism: Tholera decimalis (assembly GCA_943138885.2). Lineage (NCBI taxonomy): Eukaryota > Metazoa > Arthropoda > Insecta > Lepidoptera > Noctuidae > Tholera > Tholera decimalis. The sequence continues at coordinate 17,313,781 of OW964575.2, forward strand.
GGACAATTTTAAAGACAAGTATGAGCGTTTTCAAATAATAATAATAATATTTGGCCGCCTGAATAAAGTACTGAATAGTCTTCTATCAGGCGGAAACAAGGTGCGTGCCTTCAATGAAAATTGTATGCATTAAATTTAAAACACTACACATTCTTTCAAATTATTTTATTTACCCAGCATATTTTTGCCCAGCAAATACTGAGTTCCAAATTGTGTGAAATGATTCCAAATTGTGCCTCACCGAAAGGGTGACCCCCTTTCGGTGAGGCACAATTTGGAATCATTTTTATAACGCTTCTAACTTTGTATCGTTATGTGTATTCGAAATTTCGAATAAATGTCTTTTTATTGCTACTTTTAAAAGCTCTGTTGTCAATCATTTTTATACAATCCTATGATTGTACCTTGTATTTCTCTCCTTATGACATATTTATGTATACAATATATATACATATATATATTTATACTTATTTATGTATTTTATTATATTATATACTTTAATTACTGTTTGTGTATGTTATGTACTTGAAGTAGGTAGACTGACTTTCCCCTCCCCTCTTTGTTTTATGTACTTAAAGTCCATCCAAAGGTTGTCTGGAAGATATCGCTATCAGCGATAAGACCGCCATTGTAACCATATTTTGCAGTATTGTAAATCAAGTGTGTGTTTAAAGGATTGGTGTACAATAAAGAGTATTCTATGTATCTATCTATCTATACATAATTAGTATTAAAGGCTTTCCAGCTACGATTGCTTCGTTGGTTGAATAATCGCAAGCGCAACTGCTGCATAAAGTGCAATTGGGTTTTCTATAAGAATTAATAATAATAATAATTGTGCGATGGAATTACACAATCTTATTCCACCAAGCCCGTTCCATCATCGGACTACGAGACAAACGGCGAAGCGCCATCGGTACATGGTGGACATCCCACCCATACGCACAAAACGTTTTGGGAATACCTTCATTGTGCGTACGGCTAAGGAGTGGAATTCCCTGCCGAAGTCTGTGTTTCCCGATAGCTATAACCTAGGAGTCTTTAAGTCAAGAGTGAATAGGTTACTTTTAGGTAAGCGTGCTCCATCTTCGACCACATCATCACTTACCATCAGGTGAGATGGTGGTCAAACGCGAACCTATTTTAAATTAAAAAAAAAAAAAAATCATGCGTGTTATATCCCTGTGCCTCGGGAAGCACTTTAGCCTGTTGGCTATAATTTGTAAATCTTTGACAGTCATTACAGTTACAGTCAGGGTAGTCAGAAGCCAGAATATCTGATACTGGTTTGGTATACCAAAAGATTGTATTACCCAGCTTCTCGGTTGTTGACGTCGGATAGGCAGACGCTCCATGTAAAACACTAATACTCAGCTACTCGGTTAGACTGGAAGCTGACCTTAACATTATTGGAAAAAAGGCTAAATCAATGATGGAAGACTTTTCAAGAGCGGTTATATTGAAAGGACCGCCCTTGCGTGCATCTAAGTCTTATAAGCAGTAACATTGCAAACAGGAAGTCTATCACAGAAACAAAAGAATAAAAGTCAAAGTTAAAAAAACATTATTAGAATAAAATAATCCATCACTAATACACTCATACGAATATCCGAACAAAAACATCGTTAATACAATATGGATGACATACGTGCGTCACTGTCAACCGTAATGAATAGTATAATCTGTGTTTTTGAATTTAGAACGCGGACTGACGTTTGTTCGCAACCAATATTTTTTGACCGTGAATTATTTTTTCTTTTTTAATTTTGTCGTTGGTTGCGTTTTGTTTTTGTAATGCCCACTTTTTTAACACGCTTTTATTAGGTCGAACTGTAACAAACTATGTAATAAAATCTAAGAATATGAATTACACGCACTTCTAATTGTTGTATCATTATGAAACATGGCAGTTATATATAGATTAGATGACAATACAATATTATGGTACCTTCGAGTTGGTCTGATGATGGAATTGGAAGGTGGCTGATGGAACCTTGGATTGCCTACTAGTAAACATATCGAGTTTAGGCTCATTAGATCATCTTAACATATTCTGCCCTTTCTCCTGATGATGAAGATATTTGATTATTATGGTACCATTGAGTTGGTCTGATGATGGGACTGAAAGATGGCTGATGGAACCTTGGACTACTTACTAGTAAAAATTAAAAGCATGTTTTTAGTTTATTAAACTATTTATTTATTAAGTATTCAACTCGAATTGATTTTAGTAGTAGATCTTATATTAGATACCTATAATTCCTTGGAAGTTGGGTAGACCTTTGGTGTGGGATGGAACATGTATCGACACCCTTGCGCCATCCAATCTTCTTAGCACGGCGGGCTGTGCTGGGGCGGCAGATGCAGGTGCAAAAAATCTTAAACGGCACATTTGCGCCGTTATTATTATTGTTTATTTATAGGGAATATAGGGAGCTATATGTTTCAGCCGTTTGGGGTTGAAACATTAGGATCACGGGAGTTCGAATGCACATCGAGTCTTTAGTGACATGACACTAGAGAGCTGGCCTTTAATTTGAAATGTTTGATACCCAATTACATACAGTATCTACCTAAACTGTTTAGTAAATAATAAATAAATTCATTTATTTCAGAACTTTTGACATTACATAATAGTTGTTAGATAGATAGATAGAATATACTTTATTGTACACCAAAAATTGAAACACTTAATAACCTTATTGCTATAACTTTGGTTACAATGGCGGTCTTATCGCTGAGAGCGATATCTTCCAGGCAACCTTTGGAAGGACTTAAGCTTTAATTGAAATGGGGAGGGCTAAATTAATGTACTACAAATACTCATAATGGAAAAAACTAATTAAAATATACAAGTATATATATACAACGTGTAATTTAAAGGGTATATACATACCAAGTGCACGGCTTCATTGGATGATAACAAACGATATAGCAAGGGTTTTGTAATCCTATGTCTACATGTGTGGAACTTATTAGAAATTTCAATACATTGATACCAGAGACCGAATTTTTCAAATTAAGAAGAAAGAAGAGAATTATCGTTTTATTGGCAAGTGACGTGGAAAGTGATTACCCTCATAGTGCTGTGACATGTTTGTTATTATTGGTATTCAAGAAACATATGAAACCTATAATCTTGTGCCAATTCTGTGAGTCACTTATTTTGAGCTGAAACTTTGCATAGAGACTCTATACCAGATGTTGTCTTCAGTCCTTTTGGATAGATATGGGGTTTCTGTTACACTTTGTATATATGAATACAAAACATAATTACATTATACCTTAAAAATATGTTAGTAAATGCTATTATATGTTATGTTAATAAACTGACTTAAAATAGTAGATTGTTACACGAGGGTCGAAAGGAATCAATTCCCATACGAGGTATTTAGACTTAGTTATTTAGGCTATAGTCCGAGTAGGAATTGATGTCTTTCACCCGTGTTAAGCACTCTACTTTCATTTCGAATATAAGAAAAGAAAAAAACAGTAGTTTTTCTAAAATATTTATTGATAATAACATGATATATAAATAACATGAGTAGTAGGTACCTATTTAAAATTAATTGAGAAGTTAGAACAATTTGTGAAATATAAAGTTACATTTGTCTGGAATATTTACGCTGTTTCATATGTTATGACAAATTTGGCTGTGATGAATTTCTGTAAAAGTAGGAGACTCCAGTATTTGATTTGTCGGTGGAATCCATGGCGCAGATTCTCTTGAAGTAGTTAGTTGAGGCGAAGTGCGGCGTAAATTTATAGTCTCAGTTAATTTGTTTGATATTTTAGTTTTATTTTATAGCCTTCCGCGACTGTGCTGGATTTCCATCCTCCATGTCTTTTTAACATAGTCAAGTTCGCCCCAGAATAAGCTAACAGTGTCGCTGACGTTCTTCTATAACAATTCCCGGTATACTGGTCACATTTTGCTAAATTCAAATATTTTGTTATTTGCTTGGGCATACCTCAGATTTTATTGTTACCGATCACTTGTTTATAGCATTTTCTCTTTTGGTAGTTGAGAAAAAAGCTATCCGTTTTTAACACGCTTTGCGCTCAATATTTGTTTTTGCTTTAGTTAATTTTACGAGTAATAACTGGCCTTGATTTTCAAAGTCGTTAATTGTTAAATTTGTGAGATCACTGCTTCTGGAGGCGCTGCTTATACCGAGTATCAATATTACCTGTGAAAAACATGATTTCTTCAATTACTATTGATCTTTTAGGTACCTATGTACATAAAATAACAAGCAGACATCTTTTACTCCAGAAATGCACGCCTATTCAACGTCTTTACTCTTAATTTACGCAATCTAGTCAGTGTGTTTGATTGTTATGATTGCCTCTTTTTGTAAATTCGTTGGGATCGATGTTTATTTTTAGAGTAAATGACCTCTCCCTACCTAGATAAACGTTTATATCTTACCTTCATGGCCAAATATATCTCGTCAGGGGCTTCATTTAAAAATGTTTCCACTTCGTAAGAGGTGAAAATCTTACATTTTTTGCTCTTGAACCTGTCTGGACTGTCTTTTCAGAAACGATGTTAGATTATGGAATCTTTTCAAATCGACATCATGTTTTACTTTTAGTGTATTCTTGAGCATTGAATATCTGCTTTTTTGTAGTTGATAGGCTTGCGTTTGACCATAATATCACCTGATCTTAAGCGATGATGTGGTCGAAGATGAAGCACGCTTGCCTAGAGGTAACCTATTCACTCTTGACTTAAAGTCTCCCAGGTTATAACTATCAGGAAACACAGAGTCCGGCAAGGAATTCCACTCCTTAGCCGTACGCATGAAAGTATTCCCAAAACGTTTCGTGCGTATGGGTGGGATGTCCACCATGTAACGATGGCGAATCTCCGTTTATCTTGTAGTCCGATGATGGAACGGGCTTGGCGGAATAAGACTGTGCAATTCCATCGTACACTCCCCGAAATGTAACCGATAGAAAACTGACAGGCTTGCAACACGTCGCCGATGTTCTAGGCTCTGGAGCCTTGTTTCGACCAGTTGCTCGTTGCCGATGAGCCTTTTGGCCCGTTTCTCTATAGACCCAAGTGCGTCAAGCTGGTATTTGGCAGATGCATCCCAGAAATGAGAGCAGTACTCCATACACGACCGAACTTGTGCTTGATAGAGGTTGAGCAGCTGTTCCGGTGTGAAGTACCGTCTCACCTTTGCTAGGATTCCCAACTTTTTGGCAGCCAATTGAGCCTTAGCCTCGATAAACGAACCAAAATTAAGGGTGGATGAAAAGAAAAGAAAAGAAGGCTTTATTTTGCCAGATAGGCCATTGAAGTACATTTTATGTTAGAAATACACTTTCGGAAAATGATTTTATTTTCTTATCTGCTCGCCACTTCATAAAGTGATTGTATGTATTTAAGTATCTTTCCTTTGAAATTTTTGGCAAAGGATTTTCGATGACTGTATTTGCCTCGTCTTTGACAGAATCTGGGGCCAACATTTCAGAATCACTTGAACTCATTTTTAATAAGATATTAGTCTAAATTTAAACCGAGATTTTGAGACAGCTTACAGAGTTAATATCCTGCCAAATTATGTAGTCTATTTAAAATTTTAAATATGGAACACACCGCATCACTGCCGCGGGCGGACCCGCATAGATTTTGTTTTAAATTCACCATAGAGAGGGAAGCAATTACTATGAGTCTTTCCCGCTCAAAGGTGGGAAGTAGCATCTTCCATTCGCTACTCGGATCCAACAAACACTACTTTCCGAATATGAAAAATGAAAATATAATTACGTTTAAAAGACTGTTGGTACTGGCACGCACTCTGTGTATCATGAACGCGGCGCGTTCGCATCTGATGGCAGAGACCATCACTATGCGCGTCAGCGAACATACCCGATGCGCTACAGAAGCGTGGCAGCCCCAACAGCATCCTAAACGCATTGTTGTACTAGATACGAAGAGCAGTGAGGGCTTTTAGAATACAGCTGGTCCACAGGCTACCATGTTATTGCCAACAAAGTCTTGGTACAACGGTGTACTTTTTATTTATTCACAACACCATCTCACCTAGGGCTGTCATCACCAAAATTGATGGCCCCAAACAACGGCGTCATAAACCCCGGACATTTGAGTAAAATCGCAATTTTTCCCCGGACCCCGTAGAAAAATATATTGTATCTTAATGTTTATTTATGGTTTTAGTTAGTGATAACATTATAAAGCTTTAATTTTTTTAATAATAATTTGTCTCTTCCTTTATATTTGGTACCTTACTTTTTGGTAACCGTAAGACCAATATGTGTCCGAGTTTGACCCGGACGCTCCCTCCGGACGCCCCCGGACGCTCTCCAAACTAGGACAAATCCGGGGAAACCCGGACGAATGGCAGCCCTAATCTCACCTGATGGTAAGTGATGATATAGTCGAAGATAGAGCACGCTTGCCTAGAAGTAACCTATTCACTCTTGACTTAAAGACTCCCAGGTTATAGCGATCAGGAAACACAGACTCCGGCAGGGAATTCCACTCCTTAGCCGTACGCACAATGAAATGAAATGAAATATTTATTTTGTAAATTGGTTATACATAACGCTTTTACACGTCATGTTTTTTTGCGTGTTTAGTTTGAGACTGATTTAACCTAGGTTAAGCCAGGAATGTAAAACAGATTAGAAATGTTATCACTAGTGTTGTTAAAAGGCTCGAGTCTCCCGAGTCTTCGACTCATTCAAGGCTCGAGTCTCCTATGAAGCCTCGAGCTACAGCTTCGAGCCTTATTTCGATGGCTCGAGCCCAGTCTCGAACCCTAGTTCCAAGGCTCGAGTCGCGACTCGAGCTCTGTTTTAAAGGCTCACTACACAACATTATGCTCCAAAATAAATCTAATAAATATGTTATTAAAATAATGTATTTTTCTTAGAAAAACAACGCATAGAAGAGGCGTCTAGAACAAAACACGAGCGGTTTCGTGTGTCCACTTTATTTTCTTTGTGTGCGTGAGCCGAATGTGTCTACGTTCTTCAAACGCACACAAATATAGCTTTCAGTGATACCATTACCAGTACCATTACCACAAAAATGGGAAAACGCACTATTATGTTGCTGGTTCAAATCAAGTATTTTATGTTATGAAACTAAATAAGATGATGTTTTTTCATGTAATATGACTTATATGACATATATTTACGGAATGTAAACGAAATGAGATATCGTTTATTGCGTTTAGAATGTTTGATGTGTAATGTGTTATAATGATATTATAGAAATGTATTAATTGCTTGAAAAATCTCGTTTGATATCAATTAAAAGTATGTGTTGTATTTATGAAATAGAAAAATATTATTGAGAACATTACTTAAATGAAAAAAATCTTAATCAATAAAATTGTCATCTTTATGATGCCACTCTTCGAACTAACAGTAACTTTTAGTTGTAAAACACTGTAGGTAGTAGCTGTAAATAAATATAGTTTAGTTTGATGCATACATAATTGCCGCCAAAACTATATTTGGCTAAACTTTCCTTTATGGCCCGTTGAGTTGGAAGTTCATAGTTTTACTGTAAATAGTACTCATAAATAGAAAGCTTTTTACGAATTGTTAATTGTTTAGCGCAGATTCACTGTTTACGAGATATAAGTTTTTAAAGTTTCGTTTAATACTGAAAAATAGCACGCCATTTGCAAATTTTTAGATTGTTTATTGTCATGGTAGACGTCAAAGTTGACATTTCACGTTCCATTGACAGAAGAAGTGTATTTTGTTCAATTTTATGTCATATTTTTACGTATAAATAATTTTATTTTCACATATTCACGTATTAAATTTGGTGTGTTATTAGTGGGCATTATAGCTGTGCTGTATTATGTAATTGCGTTGACGTTTTTACACAAAAATATTACGAATTTTTGTTTACACTGTGGAACGGAAAGTGAAGTGTGATAATAATGTGAAAGTGAGATATAATATTTAAAGTTCCATACAAATTGGGAAATAGTACGCAATATATGATAAATAATATTCATGGTAGTTCCAACCGTTACTAGGAGAAGTTAGGATGCAATAGCGAGCAAAGCGAGCTCGGGACTTGGGGCAACCCGACTCGGACAGATTAGGTTAGAAGGGGATGGCCGGGTCTAGTGAGCGAGCGCAGCGAGCGAATAGACCCGGCCATCACCTTCGTGGTTATTTTTTTTTAAACCATTGAGCCCCGCGAAGCGGGTCTCCGACTACACCTTTTAGCCAACTTTTGAGTTTTTTTGAAAACCTTTTTGTTGGAGTAATGCCGGGGAGGAGAGGAGCACCCCCTGCCCCGTCACTCCACTCCCGCTGCCTTCCTCCTGCCAAACAATACTAAATTTTTCCGAAATTTTTATTCTAACCTAAAAACTTTAACCATGGATATCACTATAACCATGGGTTTGCGCGGGGGGGGGATGGTACAGGGGAGTAGCACTACTCCCCCCCCCCACCCCTCCCCTCCCACCCCGACCCAAAAATTGACGGGCCATAAAGGAAAATTTTACCCTATATTTTTTTAAACAAAAATAAGCACAAATTAAAGAAATCAATATGGGTATTTTTTTCCTCACGGATAGCAACATTGAATTGTGATAATTTAGGTTATTATAATTTTTGTTTGATGGTCGATTTACTTAAATATAATGTATAAAATGTAAGTATTTACTTGTGAAATGTAATTTAATTACACGTTTTTAGTTTTCCTGAAGGACTATGACATCCCTTTACGCTACAAACGGTCGTTTTAAATTATTTACTCGCGAGCTCTGTTCGGCAGAATGTGACCTTGAATACTGACGGCTCGTCGAGCAAAGTTAGCCAAAAATGGCTAAGTTTTAGTTGCCTCACTTTTTGCACTCGTACTATCCTTCTATGCGTTGTTATTCTAAGGTATTTTTATTTACAAACTAACTTCACTACATAATAACATATTTTTATTATAATTTTGTACCTCCTCCTATAGAGGAAACTAAACGCACCGATCCAGTGTTATCGCTAGTTATTAGAATTACCCACATTACTATTAATATTATTGTAATAATTACTTGTATACGCCATTCGCGTCAAAATTTAAAATTTAAATTTTTTCTATCTTTTTTTCATTTTTTTGTACATACTTACCACATTAAAACCAAAATATTTCATTTTAATATTACCAGGCATATAAATAAAGCTCGAGCTTCGACTCGAGTCCTTCATTTAAGGCTCTTGAGCCTTCAAGGTTCGAGCTTTTAGGGCTCGAACCTTTTAGACTTACGAGCCCTCAGAGCTCGAGCTTTGAAGACTCAGTAGCTTCGACTCGGAGCTCGAGTTTCCGCCTCGGAGCTCATTTCTCACAACACTAGTTATCACCTACTTATCCTCTTCCCAACAATGTTGGGGTCAGCTTTCAGCCTATCCGGGTACAGCTGAGTATAAATGTTTTACATAGAGTGACTGCCAATCTGACTTCCACAACCCAGTAACTGGGTAACACGATACTCCATAGCAAAACCAGTATCAGATTTTCATCCTACTAGGTAACGACTGTCAAAGCCATCCTAATGACAGCCGAGACTATAGCTTAACGTGCTTCCCGAGGCACCGAGGAATTTCAGTATGTTAAGATGTTTACCCATCCATTACCCGACCTCGGCATTGTGCTTAACCTTGACGATTGAGCTGTGCGGCTGTGATTATTTAGCCACGAACTCCTCTATGAAATGGAATTAAATATTTATTTGTAAATAATTCATAAAATTCATAATTCATAAAATTTATTTTTTATCTCAATGTACAAATTTCTCTTATTCTAAATACACAAGGCAATGAATTTAGGTACATAGTAAGAGATCACGTTGATGACTGTACTAGTATTAACTGTGTTACAGTCGACAGCGCCTTCCACCCTGGTAAAAATCACAAAATTCATCGTTTTGGCACTCTAAATTTGTAGATAAATACATATTTGATTTTAATCCTATAAACAAACAAGATATAATTTAATGACAGATAAAAAAACATAAAAAATAAGGTAAGTAAGTGTTTTGATGTAATATAATATAAAATAAGTAGTGCATTACCAAGAGCAAATGAGATGTCTGTGTGAATTTACGTTATAGTAGTGCAAGTGTAGTGTTTGAGTGAGTATTGTTTATAAATAGGTTTTTCGTACCACTTGCTCAAAAAAGTGACATTCTATGCCACAAAAAGCGAACATAACAATAGTCATTTTTAATCTGTATTTTTATTAATTAGTATGTGTATTTTTAAATTGTACTGAATTTCATTCACCTCTAGGGGGAGAAGGTGATTTAAATTTGGAATACTTACCGAAATTTATACTGAACTACATCTGTGTTTACACCATTGAGTTTGTATATAAAGCATTATACATCTTTTTGAAAAAGGAATACGCATTTATTATGCAGTTATGCTTAGAACAACAACGCATAGAAGAGGCGTCTAGAACAAAACACGAGCGATTTCGTGTGTCCACTTTATTTTCTTTGTGTGCGTGAGCCGAATGTGTCTACGTTCTTCAAACGCACCCAAAATAGCTTTCAGTGATACCATTACCAGTACCATTACCACAATAAAAACTTTTTTGCAAAAAATAAAACCGACTTCCATATCAAAACACTACAAAGCCAAAAATAATTTTAATTTCGGTAGTCGGTGTTATTGGTTTTGTATTTTCTTTTTTTTTTCACACCGCCTTCCGAATTAAAATTATTTTTGGCTTTGTAGTGTTTTGATATGGAAGCCGGTTTTATTTTTTGCAAAAAAGTTTTTATTTTCGTGCTTTTTAGTGGGTCAGTGAATTTCCCAAATCGGTTCGTAAATGACGGAGTTATGCGCGAACAAAAAACGCAATGCAGAGTAAACGAAAAGATCAATAACGTAAATATTTTTTTAGACTTTTGTTGATTTTTCAGAAACGGCTTGTCCGATTTCAATAAAATTTTCATGGGACCATTTGGGAAGTATACCCTTTCTAACAAGATAAGAATTTTTCAAATCGGTTGGCAAGCGACGGAGTTATGCGCGGACACACATAAAAAAAATACAAACATCCGAATTGAGAACCTCCTCATTTTTAGAAGTCGGTTAAAAATGGGAAAGCGCACTATTATGTTGCTGGACCAAATCAAGTATTTTATGTTATGAAACTAAATAAGATGATGTTTTTTCATGTAATATGACTTATATGACATATATTTACGGAAGGTAAACGAAATGAGATATCGTTTATTGCGTTTAGAATGTTTGATGTGTAATGTGTTATAATGATATTATAGAAATATATTAATTGCTTGAAAAATCTCGTTTGATATCAATTAAAAGACGTATATGTTGTATTTATGAAATAGAAAAATATTATTGAGAACATTACTTAAATGAAAAAAATCTTAATCAATAAAATTGTCATCTATATGATGCCACTCTTCGAACTAACAGTAACTTTTAGTTGTAAAACACTGTAGGTAGTAGCTGTAAATAAATATAGTTTTATTGTTATGTTGGTAAAAAACTAGCCAGTAAAATATGTAGCAACAAATCCGCTATGTCCGATAATGTGGTATTTAAATCTCCCATAAATAGAAATAATAGTCCATTAGTCATACTTGAAGCAAATGTGGAAGAAGTCGCAACTATAATTAATAATTTGAGGAGTGACTGTGCAATAGGTTGGGACGGCATACCTGCTAAGGTATTAAAGGCATCTAGTGAGATATTAGCCCCCATTATTTCGCATGTTTGTAATTTGTCTATATCGAATGGTGTCTTTCCAAAATCTTTTAAAAAGGCGGTTGTGCATCCAGTATACAAGGCTGGTGACAGACGCAGTGTCAATAACTATAGGCCAATATCAATTCTATCCGCGTTGTCAAAAATTTTAGAGCGAATCCTGAACAATCACCTTACGCGTTTTCTTAGTATGAATAAGATAATATATGATAACCAGTTCGGCTTCCGATCAGGAAAATCAACGGAAGACGCAGTACTAGCCCTAACAGAACTCGCTATAAGGAGTTTAGATAAAAAAACAAAAATGTCTGGGATTGTTTTTGGATCTCGCGAAAGCTTTTGATACTGTCTCTGTCCCTATCCTTGTGAAAAAGCTGGAAAGCGTAGGAGTCAGGGGCGTGCCTTTAAACATCTTTACCGACTATCTTAGAAATCGCTCGCAAGTGGTAAAGATAGGGGAGTTCATTAGCAATGAAGAAAATTGTTTTTGGATCTCGCGAAAGCTTTTGATACTGTCTCTGTCCCTATCCTTGTGAAAAAGCTGGAAAGCGTAGGAGTCAGGGGCGTGCCTTTAAACATCTTTACCGACTATCTTAGAAATCGCTCGCAAGTGGTAAAGATAGGGGAGTTCATTAGCAATGAAGAAAATATTGAATGTGGTGTCCCCCAGGGTAGTATCCTTGGTCCAACCCTATTCATTATATACATAAATGATTTGTGTGATATCCAACTCCCTAACTGTAATATCTTCACTTATGCTGTTGATACGGCACTTCTTGTGAGGGGACTGAACTGGGATGATGCTAAAACAAATGCAGAGAAGGCGCTTAAGACTGTGATGAACTGGCTAACAGATAACCTTCTGGCTCTTAACCTAGATAAAACTCAGTTTATACCCTTCGCCATGAGAGCTAATCATCAGCCACCGTTATCGTACGAAATGAGGGCACACTCATGTTCACTTTCAGACCCAAATTGTACCTGCACACACATACCTAGAACAGCATGCGTAAAATATATAGGCATACACATAGACCAGACCTTCCGCTGGCACAAACAAATCGACACAGTCACAATGCGCGTCAGAAAACTCATATTTGTTTTTAAAAAGCTTCACCAATCTGCTGATAGAAACACGCTGAAAATGGTGTACCTAGCCTTGTGTCAGTCTCTTATTTCATATTGTATACCTGTTTGGGGAGGAGCAGCGAAAACCATTATACTACAGTTGGAAGTTGCACAAAGAGCTGTCTTAAAAGTAATGACGAAAAAGCCTTATAGATACCCTACTACTCTACTCTTCACAGACTGCAATGTCCTTACGGTAAGACAACTGTTTGTCCACCAAACTATAGTCCGAAAACATATCTCACGACCTGTAAAGGAACCGAATGGTAGAAATAAAGACATATTCAAGTCTGACCAAAGTAGAACAACTTTTGCAAGTAGGCACTACTTCATCCTTAGCACCCGCTTATACAACAAAGCAAATAATCTACTAAAAATATTTCATATGAATAGAGTACAGTGCAAGATGAAAGTTGTAGACTGGCTCAAGTCTCTAAACTACAACGAAACAGAGCAATTACTTGAAGTTATTATCTGAAACAGGCTAAAACACAATTGAGATATTAAACAAATGCGATCAAACATATACACCATACACACACATCCACATTCACACCCTCACTTACACACACGCGCACACATAAACACACGCATATACACAAAACCACCTTACTAGTTTTTACTTACTTTTTGTGTTATATAAGATACCATTATAAAATAATAATATAGTTTGTGACCTTGTAATACACTGAGCTGGGCTTCTCTTTTGTGAATAGTCTAGGGAAAAACGCTAGCACCCAAGATACAGGACATGTCCTAGTTTGGGTGCTAGAAGTTCACTACAAAATTATGCCTATACTTAGCCATGTGTATAGTTTTAATGTATTTATTGTATTGTATTGTATTTTATATTCCCTCTTTTTATTATTAGGCTTAAGAAAAATAAATAAATAAAATAGTTTAGTTTGACACATACATAATTGCCGCCAAAACTATATTTTATTTAAATAAAAATAAGCACAAAAGAAATCAATATGGGTATTTTTTTCCTCACGGATAGCAACATTGAATTGTGATAAGTTAGGTTATTAGAATTTTTGTTTGATGGTTACTTAAATATAATGTATAAAATGTTAGTATTTACTTGTGAAATGTAATTTGATTACACGTTTTTTGTTTTCCTGAAGGACTATGACATTAGGGTGGGTCACTCTTGTATGAAAGAAAAAATAGTTGACAAATCAAATTCTAATAGTAATATTATGTTGTAGTGTACCATTACAAATAGTTTTAATAAAAAAAAAATTTAGGGAACATATATCTTCAGCCCGCGCATGCGCTTCAAACATTTACGTTTTATTAAAAAATCACGTCTTACTTAATATCATAGTTCTTTATTGGATATCGCTTAAATACTATTGTAAATAAACAAAAATTTAGTTACGGACACACATTAACGTCAAAAATAAAAAAATATCAAATAAACACAAAAGTTATCAAAAAATTATTTATTTTTGTTCATAAATTCCTGCTTGCGTTTTTCGGCTTTTTTCGGCAAAGTTTTCTGGAAGCAAGTTTTGCGTGAATTATACTGTCCCTTGATTTTTTATCACATGCCGACATCACAGCTTCTGTAACTATTTTAACAGATCGTTCAACCGCTTGAGTATGGCAAAGGAGCCTCATAAACAACAAACTTTCGTCACCTTTTTTCTCTATTATCTTAATAAGATCTTCATTCGTGTGATTTCTTAGAATAGGTGGATCAATGTTGACTTCAGGCCAGTTTATTAGATCAATGAAACATTTAGCATCAAATTGGAGTTTAGGCACTTCAAAAGTACCTGGTAGATTTCTAGTTACAGGTAAACTACGCGCCTTTAGAATTCTTCTAGCTGCGAATTCTCTTATATGCTTTTCTTCATCTGTTAACATCGCCAACAATACATTTTCAGGGTGAGCAAAATATGCTTTCCGTTGAATAACAGGATCTATGACTGCTTTTAACGTACTTGGTAAGTATCGCGAACTTTCAATTAATTTCCAAAGATGCCGTGATCCGTCTTTACATGATGGGTGTGTCTTTATTTGGAACCAAACGGGGGCATATACTTTCACAATGTATTGGGCCAAATTAATTAAATTTCTTGATGGTGTTGTATGTAGAATACTTGTAGAATTACTTGTGTGTAGAAAAGTAAAGACGCAAAATCCTGTTAGCTTTAGTCAACCAACGGGCATGTGACATTTTTCCAGGCGATTTATTTGCCAAGTCATCTGAACATCTTCCAGTAATTGCTGCTGAGGTAATTTCAAACAAATACTTTTGATCTGTACTTAAGTCATCAGGTTTTAGCTTTGGTAATTGACCTGGTATTGGCTCAAATTCAACTAATGGACTCTACTAATAGGACCAATTTATGAAGATGGACCAGAAGTTTTACCATCTATGTAATCAAACAAATGCCTCAAAGGCAGTTCGTTTAAATGAAACATGCAAATTATCCATTGCAAAGGTCTCTGAAGTCTTTTTTCAAATAGCCTTATGACACCACTAAATTTACCTGTATTTGTTACTGTTCCATCGCATCTAATAGCCAGGAGATCATCAGTACTAATATTTTTTGCAAAAGTAGAGCATTTATTGATATCTCAATGGTTTTAGCTATTCCTTGTGCTGGTGTCACATACCCTAAATAAATGGAATCCGGTTCCTTAATAACAGATACGTGTTCTTCAATCATTACTTGCCTGTGCCTTTTCGTACCTTTTGTGACTATCTTCAGGGTTTTATCTTTCCGCCCATCAAAATATAAATTCAGAAATTCCTTCTCTGTCTTCGCAGTTTTGATTTATCAATTACGACATCTGATGAAATCTCGTGTAAAACTGCAGAAGCAATCGCAGCACCAGCTCTGTCAGACACTCCATAAAGGTCACATATTTGAGACAACACCGGTGTTCGGTCCGACGTGAAACAGAACGCACCCTTTTGACATAAAGAATTTGATCTTGACATTACTTGACTTTGACAGATAGACTTTGCTTGGTTGTTGAAAATGGCGGTCATGGGACCCTGTTGAGATAATTGTAATTGGTAAAATATCGTTGGAATCGCGTGTTGAGACCGATAATTGGGTCGCGATTATCTATTGTTGAACTTTGTACTCCCGGATTGACGAGAATCCAGGGATATTTCTCGGATCTATCGCCTTATTGCGTCACCTCGTGGCACGCGCTTGGTGGAAACGAGTTGGGTGTGATGCTGAGTTGGAACCGCGCCATCTGGAGACGGCGCCTTGTGAACGTCCACACACTTGACTTGCATCACACTTTCCAATTACTCATCTCATATTACATACATACCACACACGGACGCGATCGAAAGGATCCTCGCTTGTCGTCATCAGCTCAGAAGGTTAGTGGTAATATTCTATTGACGAGACTGTAGATTATTGTGTAAGAACTTTCATTGAAAGCAACGTTTATAGCTCCACGTACCGTGGACAAGTTCAGACCATCCAGTTACCGTTGCACTGGCCAATTGTAGTCCTGAACAAAGTGGTAGCAGAGCGTGGTTCTTATAATATAAGATCCACTGGTTTAATTGGAAGTTTTGAATATTGTTGAAAACTTAAAACTTAAAACTTGAGTTTAATTACTTAACACAACTTATAACTTGATAAGTTTGAATATATTGCTTTGTCAGCCGGGCTCAAATAGTACTTGTAGTTTGTACTGTAATTTGTAGTGCTAGCCCCTTAGAATTGAATTGACAAGTAGGATTTATTTGTGAAATTAGGAATTATTAGTTTATAATTTGGTACATAATTTGGTATTTGTTGCAATTAATAATTGAATGTCATTGATCTGAATTTGAAAGGTTATCTAAATAATAATTACACATAGTCTAACATTATAGGACTTGAATTGTGTGTATTGGTTATTGCATTTATAGTAATTATTGGATTGTTGTTAGAGATTGTCCGGAGCAATATTATACTTCAATTGTTGTATTTAATTGTTGGTGTGATCCTGCACAATATATACATTGAATTGTTATTTATCTTGTAACTAGCCATCCTTAGCAAGCTAGATTCATACTTGGAATAAGTACAGGGTCGGATTTGGACTTGAAATAATTGAATTTGAATTTTTATTTTGTTGATTGGTGTTTTGTATTAATATTTGATTGTTGCAATGGCCTCATTAAGGGCAGTCAGGGAGGCTGCTGAGGGATTGACCTCACAGTTGAGATGGTTCACATCGGCAGCTGCAACTGTTGAGCGTGTGGAATTGGAAGAGCTCACCCTTGCTCGGTATGGGCAAGTGATTGAGAGGATCAAGTCAGCTGATGCTGCGCTCACGCGCTTCAACGAGTACATCATGGACGTGGATTTGGGGGTGATGGATCAGACAGCCCGCGATAAGATTTTGGGTGACTATGACCAGATTGTCCACCTGGGGGATGTCATATGTCTACGAGCGTGGGAAATTTTGAAGAGTCGGGTGCCTGATGCGGCCAAGCCGCAGACCGCCGTTGTTGCAGGCCCTGGACTATTGAGTAGGCTGCCCACCCTGGAGCTGCCACATTTTGAGGGTCGCTTGGACCACTGGCTGGGCTTCCTAAATCTCTTTGAGAGTCTTGTCGATGCACGCTCGGACCTCGGACCTGCCCAGAAGCTGGCCTATTTATTGTCTGTCCTGGAGGGCGAAGCCAGAGCCTTGGTGCAGCACTTGCCGGTGACGGATTCCTCCTATCCGACCGCTCTGGAGCTTCTCTCCCGACGGTATCAGAACAAGCGCTGCCTGGCTGATGTGCACATCGACCAAATTTTGGGACTACCGGCTATTGTCAGCACGTCGACGTTGCGCACTGACTTGCTGAACCCGTTGGTCTCAGCGACCAACGCCTTGAGACGCTTGGAGTTACCGGTGGAACATTGGTCCTACTTGTTAGTGCACATAGTGCTGCAGTTGCTCCCCGCGTAGTTGAGGTCACGTTTTGAGCAGGAGTATGGTGGGGATAGTGCCACCCATCTTCCCCCCTTTGACGACCTCCTCAAATTTTTGGAAGACGAGTGTCGGTTTGCGGATAACACTCGTGGCGCTACGGGGTCGCCCCCACTACCTTCTCAGCCCAGAGACCAGGGACGGACTAGGGCCCGGGGGCCTGTTGATGTTCCCCCCGCCCCCCGTTTTGCTGGCGCCCGGAGTCCTCGGGCTAGGGGGCCTGTTGATGATCGCCCCGCCCCTCGTTTTGCTGGCGCCCGGAGTCCTCGGGCTAGGGGGCCTGTTGATGTTCCCCCCGCCCCCCGTTTTGCTGGCGCCCGGAGTCCTCGGGCTAGGGGGCCTGTTGATGATCGCCCCGCCCCCCGTTTGGCTGGCGCCCGGAGTCCTCGGGCCAGGGGGCCTGTTGATGATCGCCCCGCCCCCCGTTTGGCTGGCGCCCGGAGTCCTCGGGCTAGGGGGCCTGTTGATGTTCGCCCCGCCCCCCGTTTTGCTGGTGCCCGGAGTCCTCATCATTGTGACTTTTGTAAGGCAACGGGGCATGTCATGGCGCGTTGCCGGGATTTTTTGAATTTGCACGTAAGTTCCCGCCGCCGCATTGTCAACGCACGCCGTTTGTGCTTCTCGTGCTTGGGGGCCCACTTTCATCGGGACTGCCCTGACCCCCGCCCGTGTAGAATTTGTGAAGGGTCCCACCTTGAGATTTTGTGCGCCAACGCGAACCGCTCCAGCAGACCAGCCTCTGAGGGGGGTTTGCGCAGGGGGGGGTACCCCGGAGACGAGCACCGGGCTGAGACCCGCAATTCTGTACGCCGCACTCCACCCCCCGCGCAAGTTGAACGGGAGCCCCACGAGCGCCATTTGGTCTTCCCTCGTCAGGGAGAACGCGCATTGGCTGCTAGGCAGCAGTGGCCGGGTCGGCGCCGCTGCCTTTCCCCTCCGTTGGCGGAACGTCCCCGGCTGGACTCGCGCCCTCCGCCATTCGGGCATCCGGTGGGATATGCCCCTCCAGTGATGGCGAGCGGCTCGGGACACCGCGCAGACGAATATTTGGATTGTTGGCCTCGTCGTGAACGAAGGCAGCCTGGAAGCGGCGATCGGTCGCCGCCCAGACATCACTAAGAGATTGACGCCTGCCCGCTAAAGGACCCCCCCGATCAAGACGGTTTTGTTGCCAACGGCCTCGGTCAAGGTCTGGGGACCCTTGGGTGACTCAATTGTGGTCCGTGCCATTTTGGGCACGGGAGTCCGGGGTTGCCTTTTGTCGTCTTGGTTAGCGGGACAGGTTGGCCTGAAGGTGAACGACCTTTCAGGCAGGATTTGGGGAATTGGCGAAACGGCTGTCACCACTGTTGAGGGAAGGACCTGGTTTGAAATCACCCTTGTGAGTTGTCCTTACCCTAAAATTGGTGCTCCTGCCCTTGTTATAACTGAACTTGGTTCAATTGTTGGTGACTGATCGTCACACTAAGAACTCGCATGCCGGTTGCAATGCGCTGTTGGCCATTCTGCAGCGAGAATTTTGGATTTTGTCGGCTGATCGCGTCAATGAGACGAGGCCCTTTGCTGGCGTCGTAACGTATTTTGTTGGTCCCCCTTTGTTGAAGACGTCCACCCTTCGTAATAGCAAGATTGTTAGGGATTATTTGTGTGTTTGTCTGCCTGTCAACCAAGGCAGTACATTTGGAGCTGGTAACCTCCCTCTCGACAGAGGCCTTTGAGGCGACTTTGGAAAGATTTATGTCTCGCCGTGGGTTACCTTCGTTGATTAGGTCTGATTGCGGTACGAATTACAAGGGTACAAGTAACTATTTGAAGGAGGTATACGCCTTCCTTAATGAGCCAGGTTGATATTGGTAATAGTTTGGCCCGCCGAGGGGTCACTTGGTTGTTTGACCCGCCAGCCTGCCCCCCATTGGGGGGGTATTTTTGGGGCCGCGGTGAAAGCGGCAAAGGGACGCTGGCGGAGATTGTTGGGAGACACCGTTCTCACCTTTAATGAACTAGCTACGGTATTTGGCCGCATTGAAGCTGTGTTGAATTTGCAACCTTGTCAAGACTTCCAATTGATTAGCGGACGGGTAGGCCCGTCCGGGGGGGTAGATGTTAGGTCCGACGTGAAACAGAACGCACCCTTTTGACATAAAGAATTTGACCTTGACATTACTTGACTTTGACAGATAGACTTTGCTTGGTTGTTGAAAATGGCGGTCATGGGACCCTGTTGAGATAATTGTAATTGGTAAAATATCGTTGGAATCGCGTGTTGAGACCGATAATTGGGTCGCGATTATCTATTGTTGAACTTTGTACTCCCGGATTGACGAGAATCCAGGGATATTTCTCGGATCTATCGCCTTATTGCGTCACCTCGTGGCACGCGCTTGGTGGAAACGAGTTGGGTGTGATGCTGAGTTGGAACCGCGCCATCTGGAGACGGCGCCTTGTGAACGTCCACACACTTGACTTGCATCACACTTTCCAATTACTCATCTCATATTACATACATACCACACACGGACGCGATCGAAAGGATCCTCGCTTGTCGTCATCAGCTCAGAAGGTTAGTGGTAATATTCTATTGACGAGACTGTAGATTATTGTGTAAGAACTTTCATTGAAAGCAACGTTTATAGCTCCACATACCGTGGACAAGTTCAGGCCGTCCAGTTACCGTTGCACTGGCCAATTGTAGTCCTGAACAACCGGTAAACTGTTGATGCTTTTCTTATTTTCCATAGTTCCTGATATAGAAGGTATGGATTGTCCTATATTTTTGTGTAGCTTTTCCGGAGATGAAATACTTGTATCAGCATCACTACTTGTTAATGAGAGTGATTCTTGCTCTGGCATTTTGAATGGGTCGTAGGGCATATACGATGAGGCAAATATAGGGCACTTGTACGACTGTCTATTATTAGACATGATGGTTAAATTTAACTCCTAGTTCTAAAACAAAAATGACAGTTTTACAGAATATCACAAGAATTTAGTCACCTTGTTACAAGAACTTATTGAATGTACTTACCTCAAAACTGATTTTTCGGAATAAACAACACAATTTAAATATCACAATCGACATGTATTTTAGTGAATTCCAAATTTCAGTTCCATCCAATTTTCAAAACTTCAACGGCTTTGCGCAGGCTCTTCCACTTAAAATAATTCAATAATATTTTAGAGGATCGATAACGATACCCTACTTCAACATATTTTCGCTATTAGAACTTGATTACTAAAAAAAAATTTTTTTGACCCACCCTACTATGATATCCCTTTACGCTACAAACGGTCGTTTTAAATTATTTACTCGCGAGCTCTGTTCGGCAGAATGTGACCTTGAGTACTGACGGCTCGTCGAGCAAAGTTAGCCAAAAATGGCTAAGTTTTAGTTGCCTCACTTTTTGCACTCGTACTATCCTTCTATGCGTTGTTGTTCTAAGCAGTTATGATTATTAAATAGAATTACGAAAACCGACGAGGCCGTATGAGCTTGATGCCGTTGCTTTTCCGACAAAAAATATTAGTCTAGTAATTTGCAAGTTCCTCAGACGCAAGAACAGAGAAATACTCAAATCAACTCATCAACATTAAATGTACCAAACAAAAATGTAACTCTATCTATCAATAATTGGACCAATGTTTCGAATTTTAACTTTTACTTTTAATTGTCATTATTTTTAATAAATGCTTATCTCATATTATTATTGTGTTATTTTTTTCGCAAATGGTACGAAAAGTAGAGTATTTTCCTCGGTGATAAAGCTGTCTTAGTCTTGGGTGAACTTAAATCCCTCGCTACACTCAGGACTCTACGACTAAGACGAGTCCTGAGTTTGTTGTGCGCACAGCCCAGGGGTTGACACTCTCTACCGGCTTCTGTGTTCCCTGCCACATATGACCCGTCAGCCTTTAAAGCAATAGTGAATAGGCATCTTCTGGGCTCGCTCATTCGATCGTAGACTTCATCTTACACTTACCATCAGGTGTGGTCGGGGTCAAGAGCGAGCTCATTCGTAATAAAAAAAAAAGACGGGTTGCACTCCGGGAGTGCCGGCAGAAGTGAAAACATGAATATTAACGTTGTGCATTTTTGATATTTTGGAATGGTTAGGGAATAATTTTGCACGAATTGCTTTAATTATCAGTATAAAAGTACTATCATTTATGTGGTAGAATACAATATTTATTTATTGCGCCTTCGTACACAAACATGACACATACATTTTCACCGCGCCGTAGAAAGAGAGGGGGATACTTCCTCTCCTACGCCGCGCCGGCTGTCTACTCTCCGTCCGTCTTACGAATTTTCGATCAGGTCACGTGTCCTGACGCGAGTTTACCATTTTTTACCCATTACAAAAAAAGTGCACAACGCCGATAAAGAAGTTTTCACTTCAAAAACCCTTTTACACGTAATTTTTATGCCGTATTAACTTTAGCTAGATGAGGCCGGTGTTTGCTAACTGACTATTTACTTTTCTATTTCTTTTTTGCCTCGGTGGCCTTCTGGTCGCATGCGACTGCTAAGCTAAAGGTTTTAGGTTCTATTTTCTATTGTAAATAACCTCCGTGCCTTACAAAGCCGTTGATCCTGCGCTCGATGTTTCTCCGGTCGTGTCGCATTACCGTCCCATCGGACAATGGGAGTAAAAGGAGCAGAGAGTGCACCAGCCGCCGTGGCTACAATCTGTCAGGAGGACTATTATTTACTATGAGAAGCAACAACTAAACAAACTCAACTGTAATTTAAGAAATAGAATATAATAATAATTTATTTGCTCTTAAAGTACAACAAAGAAAATTGGCTCAAACTATGAACATTACGGCACGTTAATTTATGGTTGTACATCAACACAAGACAATACAGGGTGGCAATTAGGTTATCACATTAAATCGTACAGCAGGTACTACAAGTTGTTATCAGTCCGTTAAAATATTAATGTATTTTTTTAATAAAATTAAGAAAATGCATTTTTCAAACAAAATAATTGACGTTATTGGTAAAAAATAAATAATCCTTTATAATATTAGTTTGCTGACCTGTAAAAGCGGCAACGGTGCGGCGCTGGCACCGGCGGAGCACGCGCCGAGTGATTGGTCAGCTGATTACGTTTATGCAATATTAAAATGGATAAAAGGTCCGACGGCTATAATATTGTTTATTATTAAATTATTTTAATTGTATATGATAAAATACCTAATGTAATGTAGTGTACGTGGTTTCAATTAATGTGATAACCTTATCGTCACGCCGCTGTATATGAGATCTACCAACTCCCAAACTAAGTCAAGCTTGTATTTTGGGAGCTACTGGTTCGAAAGTTGAAGGATTTACATAATTTACAACCTTGTAACCCACGATTAAAAAAAATAACATAAAATAAAAAAAATAGAAATAAATTATGATATCAAAATTAAATTAAAATAAAACAGGAAATGTCATTATAATAAATATACACCTTTAATCACATAGAATGTTATATTGTACTGTTTTATAGCTAGCAGAATTTCAGTCTGTGCATAGTCTAGAGTTTGCAACCAATTACCTAACTTATGTATTAAATTTGAATACTTACGAGTTTCCATAAAAATTCATTCATACCTACATACCGTTACTTGTGTCCTGTTAGCCCAGACCGTTATGATATGTATGTTAATAAGTCAAAGTTCGCACAAGAAAACGGTTTATTCGAAGTATACAATTCAACATGGCGGTCGGAGAAAATGTCAAAAGGAACTGTCAAAGAATATTTAAAATTGAAAGTTTGTTGCAGGTATTTAGAACAATCAGTCTTTGGACTTTATTACTGGACATTTAATGATTTCTAGGAAATTACTGGCTTACTTAAATCTATACTAAAACTAGCTTCTGACCGTGACTTCGCCCGCGTGGGAGGGTTTTCCGCATAAATCCCGATCCCGTGGGAATTCCGGAATAAAAAGTAGTCTATGTGGTTTTCTAACTACCTACTTACCTGCCAAGTTACATTCAGATCCGTTTGTTTCGTTTTTGTGTGAAAGAGTAACAAACATCTATACGTCCATACATCTACAACGTATAATTTAACGTGTTATTTACATACCAAGTGCATGGCTTCTTTGGATGATAACAAACGATATGGCAACATTGAGGTAATATGTACTACGTACTAGAGGAGCTATCCTAAGCAAATGATATGTTCCATTTTGGCAAGAGTTTAAACTTGAGTTCGCTGCAGCGCTGAAACAATAATTAGTCGTATAACAAAACAATAAAAACACGCAGCGCTAAAGCGCTTCTAAGGTGTAGTTTTCTCGCGACCAAAAGGTCGGAAGCGCCGCCGTGTTTTACGTGGCGCTTACGCGTTTTATGCAACGTTCTGCTACAACATGTCACTTATATCAAAGACGAAAACTTATATAGATTAAACTGCTGACTGACTACAGAAGTGACATAGCTTTATACCTAGCAATTTTCACTCGCACTCTTTTTTATACTTTATTATTATTTGAATTTAACCTAAAATACTTAAAATAAAATAAACTTTTGTTTTTGTATAGGTATTTATATAATGAAACACGCGAAAATGCAACGAGCATATATAAGTATGACTGGAAGGTAACCAGGTCTCTTCACTATGGTTGTTTTAGACAAATTCCATCCAATTTTCTTTATCTTTACAGCCCAAACGTAGAGAAACCTTAAATCAACAAAATGTATAACAAGTTATGTCTTACAATATGCAATAATTATTGTAATGTTTCAGTTTTTATATTTTTTCGTTGAATAACCACAGCCAGTTTTTCTAAATATATGTTAGATTATTAATTTCCGCTATATAAAGATTTTTTACCAAAAAAATAAACCTTCAAATCTACGGAAACCCCATATCTATCCAAAAGGGCTGAAGACAACATCTGGTATGGAGTCTCTATGCACGGTTTCAGCACAAAATAACTGACTCAAAGAATTTATACCAAATTATTGGTTTCATATATTTCTTGAATACCAATCATAACAAACGTGTCACAGCACTACGAGGGTCAATAATTACTTTCCACGTCACTTGCCAATAACACGATAAATCTTTACGTTCTTCTTAATTTGAAAAATTCTGTCTCTGGTATCAGTGTATTGGAATTTGTAATAAGTTCTACATACGTATACTTAGGATTACAAAATCCTTGCAATATCGTTTGTTATCATCCAAAGAAGCCATGCACTTGGTATGTATATACCCTTTAAATTACACGTTGTATACAATATATATATATAATGTGTAAATGCATTAATGATAGAGATGTGTTTGAAAAACCTTTCCATTCAACAGTGAAAATGACAATATGCAAGGCATTGCATTTCTTTGTCACTTACGCATTTACTGTGCTAGTGTGAAATATTTTTAGATATAAAAGTGCTGATGGATGATTTTATTGTAAACAGCTAAAAAAGTGCAAATTCATCACATACGAAAATATTGAGTTTTAAATAAACGCCTATTCAATTAGTTTTGCCACACTCATAAGTTAATATATTTCATAGTTTAATCAGAATCTCACACGTTTTCAAGTTTTTGTTTAATTAAGTACTTAATTATATGTCCCGCGAATATTAGATAGTCACCCCACCTGCACATTGACTAATTTAATTACTAAAAATATCTGGGATATATAAAAACACTATCCAGAATGAAATTGAATAGGGATATTATAAATTGCATATCAAATAAATAATCGCCTATTAATACATACTCATCATTTATATTCTTTTTTACATCAAATAACTTACTTCACTACAAATGAACTAAATGTTTAACTAAACTTTACAGTTTGAGTTTTACTAGTGTAAAACTCAAACTGCAGATAATTCGAAATTATACATCAATATGACATTACTTTTTTCCTCATAATGCAATACAGTTAAATTTATTTTTGTACAAAAATACTACATAAATAGCATAAATACTGACTGCACAGCAAATTTTCCATATTTCATAGCAAAATAACTATCCCAGTCGCATATTAACCAGTAAGTACAACAAAACCTGTTCATCATATTTGTCTTAATTTTCAAGAAGCCATGCTCGGCAAATTTAATGATTATTATGACAAAAAATTCCTTTTACATTGCATTATTTCTAAAAGCTGTTTAAAAATTTAAATTAACTGAAAAAAGGTTCGCGGCTTCGCGCGCTTTTTCGGCAAATTATTTTTGAGGCAACTAAGAACTTATTGAGCGACTAACTACTTGGTTACAAAAAATAATGACTTGGCAGCTAATATTAACAGACGGATATCAAACATTGTGTTATTAGCAACTATTGGTTAACACCCCGACTCAGAGTACCCCGACTCGGATAGGTTAGGTTAGAAAGGAAAAAAAAAATAACCACGAGCGCGGGAGCGAAGCGGAGCGGAGCTTCCGCCTTAGTCTTCGTGGTTATTTTTTTTTAACCACCCAGAAATAGGAGCCGTCAATTTTGCGCAAAAACTGTTGTCGCCTAACAATAGATTCAGTTGCTACACCATAGAATCCACCCCGCGAAAGCAAGACCAAAAATAAAATGTGAAAAAAAAATCGTGAAATTATCGGCTTAGATAGTTCTTTCCGTGGTGTAACCGTGCCCATAACTGATCGCATCGAGCTTCGTGGGGTTACGTTGACATCCACCCTTAATTTTGGTGCGTTTATCTAGGCTAAGGCTCAATTGGCTGCCAAAAAATTGGGAATCCTAGCAAAGGTGAGACGGTACTTCACACCGGAACAGCTGCTCAACCTCTATCAAGCGCAAGTTCGGTCGTGTATGGAGTACTGCTCTCATCTCTGGGATGGATCTGCCAAATACCAGCTTGATGCACTTGAGTCTATAGAGAAACGGGCCAAAAGGCTCATCGGAACTGGCCGAGACAAGGCTCCAGAGCCTAGAACATCGGTGAATTGCACAGTCTTATTCCGCCAAGCCCGTTCCATCATCGGACTACAAGACAAATGGCGATGCGCCATCGTTACATGGTGGACATCCCACCCATACGCACGAAACGTTTTGGGAATACTTTCATTGTGCGTTTGGCTAAGGAGTGGAATTCCCTGCTGGAGTCTGTGTTTCCTGATAGTTATAACCTGGAAGTCTTTAAGTCAAGAGTGAATAGGTTACATCTAGGCAAGCGTGCTTCATCTTCGACCACATCATCGCTTAAGATCAGGTGAGATTATGGTCAAACGCAAGCATACTCTATATTTTCTTTATAGCACGTTGAATTATACATTTAAATTTGTCGCCTCTATTCAATTTCATCCTGTATATAATTTTTTTATTTAAATTAGTTAATTTGAGGAAAAAACCAAAATTCATTCAAATCGGTAAGGCGGTTTATATTTGTCATAAGAAACTTTCATCGTCTATTTCAACCCTTTTTTTCGGTGGGTAAATCATGTAACAACTCCCCCCGCTCTGGGAAGAGTGGAAGGGAGTGTCAGGCTTATACTGACTAAAAGCCCACCCTGTTCCTTCAGCTGCCCTTAAGTTCCGGGGCCGCGGTATCTCGTTAGAACATTCCCGCAACCCGCAAGAGTATATAATTACAGTAGATCCTTTATCGAGAACGTGATTACAAACAAATATATAAATAGATATACAAACATTTTTCGTTTAATAGTATAGGAAATAACATATTGAACATAAAAAGTACCTAACAAAGATATTTACTCACATAACTTATCGATAGCTTGTCGCCTATCGACACGTAATTGATACATCCCTATCCGTCATACACTCGTCAATATAAGTATCTATAGCTCAGTTGCCTACGATGTGTACTAAGTAATTGGTGCATTATGCGCGCTCTGTACTACTGTAATGATATACTCTAAGCCGGCAACAAACTAGCTCCTGCAACACAGTTAATACCAGCGCAGGACACAGGGAATTCTTGAATGTATAACGAAAATATCAATAAATGATTATGATTAATAAATAAATCATTCATTCTACTTATAAATATTATTCAATAATGTCCTTAGCTTTGAATGTGACATTTTCGACCATATCTGTCGTATAAATAGGTCTAGAGGCGCGGTTGTGTTTCAGCCAAGTTCGCAACGCAAAAGGACGTTACACAGACCCATATTTATATAATATAATAATAATAATATATCCTTTATTTCAGGCAACTAGGCCCATACAAAATCTTATAAATAAACTAATACATTACAAATTTAAAACCAAAACTAGTTAACACGAACAGACGGCGCCATCTCCTTCGTGGTATCACTGTCTCAGGGCTCCAGTTTTGTGTTATTTTTGCCCACAGTTGGTCCGGCAGACATGTCTTGCCCAGTCCCACTTGAGTTGGGAAACTAATATTATAAGGCGGAAAAAGTACTGTGTGGATTTGGATGAAATAATTTTAGCAGTTTGGGTGGAATAGGCTACCTACTTTTTGGGGTTCCGTAGCCGAATGGCAAAAAACGTAACCCTTATAGTTTCGTCATGTATATCCGTCTGTCTGTCTGTCTGTCTGTCCGTCTGTCCGTATGTCACAGTCATTTTATTCCGAAACTATTAAGACTATACATGTGAAACTTGGTAAGTAGATGTATTCTGTAAACCGCTTTCCAATTTTAAGAAAAAAAAAAAATATTTATAATAAAGGGAAGCCCCCCTTTATTTTAAATATTTATTAATTTTTTAAATATTTATAAAGGAGGGAGGGGGAGTTTGGACCCAGATTATTTATAAACTAGCTTTTGCCCGCGACTTCGTCCGCGTGGAATAGTTACTTTGGGCTAACGTTAAATTTAACCCAGATTTTGAAGCATTCTTCATTGGTGCTCCGCTTTCTCTATAAATTGACTATTTAATTAAAAATATTTTTTCAATTCGAACCAGTACCTGAGATTATCGCGTTCAAACAAACAAACTCTTCAACCTTATATTATTAGCATAGATAGCTGTTGCCCGCGACTTCGTCCACGTTTCCGTCGTTTTTCGTAAAAAAAGTAGCCTATGTCCTTCCTCACGGTTCAGTGATTTTGATGTAACAGACAGATTAACTTTCGTAATTTAGTAGGGAAATATAATATGTCAATCTAAAATACTGTTGAAAAATATCGCAATACCGAACCGCACAATATTATTGTTAATAGCTGTGCCCGCGACTCCGTCAGCGTGTAACTCCTTGTGTGTTATTAAGTTAATGTATTGGTAATATTGTTTAGATCACATTCACATGAGGCTTAAGTACCTATAGAACGACAATACTTCAGCGCAAAGCTTCCGGGTAAACTATGTTGAAAGTTGACCCGTCCGGCACGTGAAAATAAAGATTTCTAGAACTGCTAACCCGGGAAACACAACACACATACAACTGATCATCCGAGAAACAACTGACACCTAGATCTACTCCAGCAACACGAAAAGTCTGCCCTTGAGCCTTATTAATTGTCATTGCATTACACTCCGATACTGGGAATCGCGTTCTTTTAAATTGGAATGGAAAATGATTTGGTATTTTGGGAATTCTGGGAATAAAGACGGTTTCTCCTGCACTGCAACCTGTTAAAATTTGAGCCTAGATTATATTTTGTTGCAACTGGGTTACTTTTAGCCGAGTTCCATTGTAAAGTTGTGGTGGTTTTAAATTTCGGAGCAGAATAATAATCAGAAAGCTTCGAACTGCTAAGCTATCGGGAGTTACACGTGTTATTGTGAGTCAACCATAAAAGATAGATATATGCTGTCGTGGGATATTTTTTATATAATTTTAAGGAGAACATTTCCGTCATAAATGATTTCTGTGTAGCTTTAACCATTAAGGTTGCACACGCGACGGAAGCTTAAAAAATGGAGTAACTTCTCCCGTTTTCCCAACATTTCCCTTCACTGCTCTGCTCCTATTGATTGTAGCGTGATGAAAACTATACTATAACCAGCTCAGGAGTATGAAGAATAATTATACCAAGTTTCGTTAAAATCCGTCGAGTAGTTTTTGTTTCTATAACGGTTATACAGACAGGCAGACAGACAGACAGATAGACAGACAAAAATTTTACTGATTGCATTTTTGGCATCAGTATCGATCCCTAATCACCCCCTGATAGTTATTTTGTAAATATATTTCATGTACAGAATTGACCTCTCTACAGATTTATTATAAGATAAACGAAATGTAATTCACTTGCAAGTTCATATTTATTATAATTAAGTGTTTGTAAGAGGATTATATAAAAAAATATTGAATCACTAGATGATGGGAATAAAACAACTAGTTATAAGTTTTCATACTGTACGGTACTCCTAACAGTGGGTCCCATTGTACATGCAACCTCGACATTCTTCTTTGAAAATATTTTTTTTCATGAAACCTATGCGTGTGTGGTATCCATAGACAGGTCTTTAAAAATGACATAGTGGTTTCTAAAATCACTTTTTCATAAAGTCAATTGTCTAAAAGATATACGCTTCCAAAGTGGTAAAATGTGTTCACCCCCCGCCCCCCTAACTTCTATAATAATGGAGTGAAAAATCTAAAAAAATCTTAATGTAAACTTTCAACCAAAATTGGTTTGAGCGAGATCGGGTGAGCAGTTTTTGTGATACAGCATGTTTTCTAAAACCGCAAATATAACTTTGTAATTCATACAAACACTATGAAAAACAAAGTTATTTGGCGTAGTTGTAAAAAATGTAAATAAGCTAGTTTTAAGAACTTTGTAAGGTTTTTTTTTTCGTCAAATAAATATACATATTATATTATTATAGTTACTACGGAACCCTTCATGGGCGAGTTGTGGGCGAATCGTAAAGCCCAATTTACTGACATTAATGTAAATTATACAGGAAACAAAATAAATGAAATAGAAACTACAAAATTCTTAGGCATATCAATTGATTATAATTTAAATTGGAAGACACATATTGATACTCTAGACAAAAAATTAAATAAGCAATCATACGCCTTACATATGCTAGCAAAAACAGTAAGCACCTCTGCTGTACTTACAGCGTATCATGGCTACGTGGGATCCCTGATAAAATATGGTATTATATTCTGGGGTCATTCCACCAATAGGGATATGGCATTTAAGGCGCAAAAGCGGTGTATTAGGGGTATGTTTAACATCCACCAGACTGATAGCTGCAGACCATATTTTATCAAGCACAATATAATTATTAACTCTGCCTTGTGTCTACATTTATGAGATTTGCAAGATGTCTTTGCAAGAAATTATAAACATCTATTTAATAAGTATAGAAGAAAGCGACATATTGATAAAATTTGGGGCAAACCTAAAACGACGGCTTTGTATGCTAAAAGTATTTTAAGTCTATAGTAGAAACTCCATCCATCGATGTGTTCAAAAAGAAATTAAAAAGATTCTTGCTTTATAAATGTTATTATACTGTTCAGGACTACTTAAGAGAGGATGTAAGGACATAATATGTTAATCCCATAAATAATGCTGTTGGCGTGATATGATAATATTACATAAAATTAAATATTGACATTTTTATATATATATTACTTTAATATTTATCCACAAATAATGTATATATATCTTGACATTCTCGTTTAATACTTTATGACATTTTAATTCTTTAAGTGACTTTATAATTATTATTGCTTTTTTATTACTTTCTAATGTTTTACAATTAATAATTTTTGTATTAATGTAACTATATTGTAATTGCTTGAGATTTGCATGCCGTAAGGCGTAATATGGTTGAACTGTGCTCTATTTCTTTTAACAACTTTATACCCATAACCCATATTAGCAAATAAATGAAATTTGAATTTGAGTCTGAATCGCACTTGGCCAATTTTCCACTGCAAAAGAAGGATAGCTGTGTATTTATCATGATAGGTCCACGGGAGTGAAGCCCCGCGAGGTTTGTCAAGCGATGTGAGTTAATAAACATTAAACGCACACCATCTATTGTTAAAACAAAAAATCACTAAAATAAAAGCGTATTCAAACTAGAATAAACCCATAAGCAATGTATTATGTGCATAAGATACTAGAGTGGAACGTGACCAAAATAAATACAACACGTTTTTTCTTAATACTTATATCTCACTCTGAAAGTGAACTAAGTCTGAATTCCGGTTACTTGTGGTTTCGTTCTTTTTTTGGTGTGTATGTTTGGGGTCAAAATCTCGGATCGTGGGTCACGTCTTATCAAAGTCAGAAAAATTCAGAAATCAATTATTTCGATCCATTCCGGATTATATGTATGTCCTGTTGGTTGCTCACAGCAGGACTTGATAGAAGCTTCGCAGTGCCAAACTTGTTGCCTAGTTCTGGGCAGACTCCATTCAGCCATTTTTTTATTGATAAGTAATAGGCTAAGAAGAATAAAAAGACCTTAAATGTTACTCTAAATACTCGTGGAAAGAAGGGCTCGACTTACGAAAAATAAAGGGAAAACATCTGTAACAGGAGAGATATTTTTGAGTACCAAGACTAACCGATCCTCTGGGGTTGCGGGCATGTTCTAACGAGATACTGCGGCCCCGGAACGCAAGGGTAGCTGAAGGAACAGGGTTGGTTTTGAGTCAATAGAAGTCTGACACTCTCTTCCACTCCACCCAGAGCGGAAGAAGTCATTCGATGTTTTTCCCAACCGGAAAAAAAGACAAACCAATTCTGGTACTTTAAACATTAAACTGTACTACTTACTACTGTGTTAATAAATGAATAATAATAAGTAACTTAGTTTATACAGATAATTAGCTACCACAACAAAAAAAAAACTTAACTTAATAACATTTTTCTTTAAAGAATTTTGTGCTCAACCCCAAATATAGCAATTTTCGAGTTAAGTCTCTTTCATTCTAAGAGTACGGTATATTTATAAAATGTATTAATTCTTTTTCATATCATGTTTTGTATTAGGAAATGGTTTGTATGGTTGCTTAGCAAACTGGTTGGTGGGATAGGACATTTTTAATACATCCAATAATATATTTATGTAAAAAAGTATGTTTGTACATCTTTGTTTTATTGTTGATAGGCTTGCGTTTGACCACCATGTCACCTGATGTTAAGCGATGATGTGGTTGAAGATGGAGCACACTTGCCTAATAATCTACCTATCTTACTAATATTATAAATGTGAAAGTTTAAGTAAACAGTTAACATCCTGGAATAATACAAAGGCTACTTTTTATCCCATAATTCCCACAGAATCGGGATTTATGCGCCCTCCCCTCCCTCTTACGCGAATGAAGTCACGGACAGCAGCAAATAAATAAATAAAGAACAGTTATAGCTTATATAACGTGTAACGGAAACCCCATATCTATCCAAAAGGACTGAAGACAACATCTGGTATGGAGTCTCTATGCAAAGTTTCAGCTATACGTGACTCACAGAATTGACCCCAAATTATTGGTTTCATGTTTCTTGAATACCAGTAATAACAAACGTGTCACAGCACTATGAGGGTCATCACTTTCCACGTCACTTGCCAATAAAACGATAATTCTCTTTGTTCTTCTAATTTAAAAAATTTGGCCTCTGGTATCAATGTATTGAAATTTCTAATATGCTCCACACATGTAGACATAGGATTAGAAAACCCTTGCCATATCGTTTGTTATCATCCAAAGAAGCCGTGCACTCGGTATGTAAATTTTCCCTTTAAATTACACGTTGTATACAACGTGTAACAGAATAAACGGAATTCCTGAAAGTAGCTGGTACAGAATCGGCTTCTGAATCGATTTCCGTCTTAAAAAATAGGTGTCTAATTTGATGGAAAAATCTTTCATTTAACTTAAAATGGAAACACAGTATCATGACAAATTAATACAATCCTTAATTCAAGGAAATTGTGTGCGTGTCGCGTCGGCCGCTAACATTGCATGAGTGTATGCGTCTGCGTAAAGATATTGTATGACGCACATACGTTTTGCGTATAGTAAGGATAAGTATTTTATAAAAAATGCCTAGGTTTGGTTTCAATTAGTTATGTATATTGTTTTAGACTTATAATTTAACTAGCTTTTGCCCGCGTCTTCGCCCGCGTTAATTTACACTTTGTCAATAATTCTTGTTGGCAAAAAGGTGTACCGCACCTTTTTTGGGTGGTTAAAAAACGCATACAATATTTAAAAAACCATCACCAGTGTCCACCCATCCCCAAAATGAGACAGACATTTAGTATTTAAAAACCGGTCAAGTGCGTGTCGAGCCACGCGCAGTGTAGGGTTCCGTAGTTTTTATAACAGCCAAGTGCGTGTCGTATTCGCTGACTGATCGTTTCGTACCATGCTCTAACTAAAAGCCAAACATGACTACCTAACTGATTTGACTTCCTATACAAATCCTCACCTGATCCGACAATTTTGAACGGAAAGTTTCAATTTTTTTTTAGAGATTTGTATAAAAATTGTCATAGCCGGTGTTTTGAATTTAAATACGGACACAGAGCTACACTACTCAATCGTCACAAGAAGCTAGCACGATACAACTGGCGCTTAGCGCCATCTATCGACATTTCTATAGAGTTGTTCGAAATTTTCGAGTCAAATACAATTGGTCGACTATTACTCGTAAACTTGTAAAGCCCACTTATGTGTGATAGTTTTCCTTTAAATTTCGTTATATATAGGTACTAATGTCGTGATATTTGAATTTCTAACTATAACCGTTTAGTTGATAGAGGGGGCGGGACACTTGACTCTAACGAAAATTGGTACTTTAAAGCTTGATAAGTCATGAACGGTTTACTTAATCAAAAAACGTTCTTACCAAACCCCTAATATTTTTGAAAGACCTATCCAATGATATCCCACACTATGGGAAGAACGAAAAAAAAAAAATTATCATCCCACTTGACATGTATGGGAGGTACCCTAAATAATTTTTTTTTTTTTTAATTTTATTTTACCACTTTTTCAGCGTCATTAACGTGTATACTCATGCCAAAGTACAGACGCCAGCACATCAAGCTACAACAATCAGTCAAATTTCTTTAATAGATTTTCAACTTTATTTTTAAAGAAATCAGGTTCAAGGTTGATTGGGAAAATTTTACAGTTTCGGGTAGCTTCATGTGCTGGCGTCTGTACAACTTTCTAGTACTAATAGTTTTTGAGCTAAACCGCGGACAGACGGACAGACAGACGGACATGGCGAAACTATAAGGGTTCCTTGTTGAATACGGAACCCTAAAAATTATCTTTTTAAAACTAAAACCAAATTTACAATACATTTTTGTAAACTACGTTTCTGGTTGTCCCGTTCTTGGCTAAAACGTGTCGATTTTGTGAGCTTGATATTCGTGAGCACGCCACATACATACATTTGCCCTTGGGAAAAGCAGTATTTTTCTAAATGTACACACATCTGCGGCTTTCAGTGCTCTATCCTTGAGCTTTGTTAATGGTCATTGCGAATGCTGCTTTTAGGGGAAATTTGAGTTTTTTGAACTGGAATGGCAAATCGGTCGGGATTATTGGAATGTGAGCAATAAATTCGTAATCACCGCTTTTTGTTCCTGTTATAATTATTGCTTAAACAACATTGCGTCCAAGGTGCGGAATTTGTAGTCGCGTGCAATTACAGAGCCATGGTGCATCCAGATTACGCATCAACAGGACTGGGACACCAAGCTTAAGCCTCAAATAATGTAATGGGTTACCCTGAAAATTCCAGAGGGTTGATAAACTCTACAGGGTACGACGTCACTTGCTCAATATCCATGACATTGTCGACGGACAGATACTCGACAGCATAACAATCCACATGAGACGTAATCTTTTCTTTGATCTGCCCTACAATTTCGTTAGCCGGTGTCAAAATTGCTCTTTTATGCAGCCATACTCTATCCCTCATATTTGTTTTCAAATCCGAATAAACGTGGTTTATTAAATTATCTGTATCTTGGACTATGTTACAGAATTCAGAGCTCAAATAAATCATCCCGTTGATATCTGTTGCCACACGATCTTCTCCTATTTTCAAAAGGGCAGCCGCATACTGCCCCAATTTTAAAATAGAAATGATTCGTATATTAACTTAATTGATTAAAATTTAAACGACACGGTTGGCATATTGGTTGACTGATGCATGGCATGGATTCGACCCCAACTCTAAACAAGGATTTATTTAATTATTTTTTTTGCCTACATCTACATGTAGGCTATATATAGCCTACATGTAGTTGTGCAGGCAAAAAAAATTTTTTTCGGCTGGTTCTTGAAAACGCGATTTGAATGAATTAGGAGGGGGGAATATAAAGTTCCAATACTCCTTTTACATCCTTAAGGGATGATTTCCAGGATGAAAACCATTTTATATCTTTTCCAGGATCTAAAACTATCTCCATACCAAATTTCATCTAAATCGGTTCAGCGGTCTAAGTGTATTATGTGTGTGGGGAGGGCGGGGACATTATTGATTCCCTATACGAATTACAAAAGATCAAATTGTATTAATTTAATTTAGGCTTTGCCAACGACTGCGTCCGCATGCAATTCGAAAACAATCCGCCGGGAACCTTATATCGGGATAAAAAATAAAAATTCCTTCCCAGGGTCTTAAACTCGGGCACGCCGCAATCCGCGAGTTGACAACTTTGTAAAAATTGTTTGAAACGCTTCGAAGCGCTTCATGTGTACTCGTAAAATAATATTTTATTCATCACTTAACCTTTCAATTAAAATATATGTAATTTTTTAATTTATTAAAAAACTATGGCCTAAATCGTAGCATTGTGGTCACGTGACCACCTATGACGTCATCGTTCAAAAAACAACTTTTGTACTTCGGGTATTTTATGATATGTTACTCTATTATGAACGTGAAAAATTATTATCAGTGCTGTGCAGTACCTTGTTGTGGGAATACTACTATAAAAACGCCAACGAAACTATTTATTCATGTCCCTTTAAAAAGAGATATTCGCAAGAAGTGGTTAGAACTTCTGTGTCAAATCCATCCAAAGGTTGTCTGTAAAAGATCGCTTTTAGCGATAAGACCGCCCATTGTATCACCCTTTTTAGTTGTTAAGTCCATATTTGTTTTACTGTTATGGTGTACAATAAAGAATATATCTACTGCTTTTTTAAAAAGACAAAAAAAGGAACTCATCGAACAACTATTACAGGACGATAAGACAAATGAACCATAAGAGAGAGAGAGTTAGTTATGAAATGAAATGAAATATTTATTTGTAAATTGGTTATAAATAACACTTTTACACGTCATGCTTTTTGCGTGTTTAGTTTAGCTAGATGAGGCCGGTATTTCCTAACTGACTACTCTGAGAAGAAACACCGAAACAAACTCCCTCTGAGTTTGTCGTCAACGTCTCTTTTAAAGTCCAGACAATTTGTATTTGTATACGAGAAGCATGTAGGTTCATGTCTTTGGTATTCTTTTGAGGAAATAACCACGCAAATTTGAGCGGACCTGTCCAGACAGTGCAAGCAGTTAGTTAGTTATTCTTTTCTTATTTTGTCTTACGCACCAACCAAAGATAACCAGTCAGCTGTCAAAATATTGAACGATGACGTCTCGTTTTCTGATTGGTGTTTCTAATCACGTGACTCACAGATAAAAAGTCTCATTTTTCTCAAGGGAAAATAAAATAAATAATTAATAATCTTTTCTTCATTTGTACTATTTTGTGCTTCATATCAATAGATTTACATAATTAAATAGTTATTTTAAATTTTTAAACATACTGTCAACTCGCGGATTGCGGCGGTAAGACCCCTCTTTGAGGAGTGGCTAGATCGGCGTCACGGCGTCCTGACCTACCATATGACGCAGGTCCTCACCGGAAACGGAAGTTTCGGGAGGTACCTGTGTCTGATGGGAAAGGAGGAAACGCCTGGGTGTCACCACTGCGAGGGTCGCCCTGAGGACACCGTAGAGCACACGGTGCAAGACTGCCCCGCCTGGGCAGAGCACCGACGTGTCCTCACGGCGGCGATAGGCGGAGACCTCTCGCGCCCGGCCTTGGTCGAGGCCATGCTGCGGGGCGAGAGGGAGTGGGAAGCGGTCGCCTCCTTCTGCGAAGCAGTCATGCTTTCGAAGGAGGAGGCGGGCCGCGTGAGGGAGAGGATGGCGTCCTCCCTCCAGCCCAGCCGCAGTGGTAGACGCCCACGGCGTCGGACGTCGGCCGACGATCTCCGGCCACCGTAGGCGCGGGCATGCGGACAGCGAGTAAAGGGCAACTCGCTGTCCGACCATGGACCATGCCCGGGTCGACGGCGCGTCGTGTTCCACGCGCGCCTCAAAGAGCGTCAGCAACATGACGAGGACTCTGCAGAGGGCCGAAGCCCGCCGGGGTCGTGGGACTCATCCCGTTACCGTGGCCCCGGTATGTAAAGGGTTATTGAAGGAACACCGTGGATTTTAGTCAGTAAAAGTCTGACAGTCCCTCCCACCCTGCCCGGAGTGGGAGGACTTATTTGATAATTTTACCACGTTAAAAAAAAAAAAAAAAAAGGGTCTTAAACTATTCCCATGCCAAATTTCATCTAAATCGGTTCAGCGGTTTAGGTGTGAAAAGGTAACAGACAGACAGACACAGTTAATTTTGTATTTATGATATTAGTATAGATGTATGGACATTAGTATAGCATGTTATTGATTCTCTAAACGAAATTCTAACACCCTATTTTATATCCTTTAGGGATGATTTCTGGGATAAAAACTATCCTATGTCTTCCCCAGGGTCCTAAACTATTTCCTTAGGTACCAATTTAAAGAATCAAATTTAATTAAATTTATTTAGCTTTTGCCAGCGACTGCGTCCGCGTGCAATTCGAAATCTATCCCACGGAAACCTTATATCGGGATAAAAACTATCCTATATTCTTCCCAGGGTCCTAAACTATTTCCATGCCATATTTCATCTAAATCAGTTCAGCGGTTTAGGCGTGAAAAGGTAACAGACAGACAGACAGAGTTACTTTCGCATTTATATATTAGTATAGAAGTATGGATATTAGTATAGTATGTTATTGATTCTCTACACGAAATTCCAATACCCTTCAGTCTTCTGACTGCGTTTTTTTTAGGGAACACAGGATGCAAATATCTACTAGACAAACTCTATTTATGACATAATCTTAATATTTAATTAAGTTTTTGTGACATTCATATAGACTATAGACAAAAGACATAACTGACCAATTAATAATAATAATCCCTTTACAAATATTAAAAAAATCTCTATGAAATTTGACCATTTGAGTGAATCGGTTACGTCTAGGCAAGCTTGCTCCATCTTCGAGCACATCATCACTTACCATCAGGTGAGATGGTGGTCAAACGCGAGCCTATGGCCAATAAGAACAAAACTCAGACCAAAGTCAAAAATGGAGAACAAAGTTACTTCACATAGATACATATGTTAACTTACCATTTACCGACTCTAAATTTTAATCTCAGGTGTTACTATGAGGAAACGAAAAACTAACCCATTTTATTCTAGTAAAAAAACCAGCAATTCAAAAATTAATTCCAACATATTTGACAATTCAATAGACGAATAAAACACTAAAAACTTTTTCGATAGCAACAGGCATCGAATAACATAAACCACAACATTCTAAATATAAAATAAATCCTACTAATATTATAAATGCGACAGTTTGTGAGGGTGTATGTATGTTTGTTGTTCTTTCACGCAAAAGCTACTGAACGGATCTGAATGAAATTTGGTAAGTAATTAGTAGACATCCTAGAATAGGCTACTTTTCGTCCCTTTAAGTCAAGGGAGTCGGGTCTCTGGCTTCGTGCATTACCGTCATCGAACATAGGCACCTAGTTCGATGATACTACTTTCCGCCTCGCTGCTTCCCTTTGATTAGGTGCTCCCTGTTGTTCTGCTCATTGCTGCCTCTGTGGCGAAGTTGTCAACAGCCTCGGTCACCACGGCCTTTCATGCAGCCGCAGCGCGGGTCGCATAGCACGGCACGCGAATATTAACGACATTATCCGACGAGCTCTTGTCACCGTCGGCGTTCCGGCTGTATTAGAACCAATGGCCTGGCACGCGACGATGGCAAAAGACCGGACGGCATGTCTTTATTTCCTTGGAAGATGCCTTTAGTGTGGGACGCAACTTGTGTCGATACTCTTGCACTATCCCATCGTCTTGCTGTGCTGGCGCTGCCGCTGCGGCTGCTGAGAACCTCAAGTGGCGGAAATATAATAACCCTGTTGGTAGTTATATTTTCGAGCCGTTTGGGGTTGAAACCTTGGGGTCGTGGGGTACGAGTCCTCACAAATTATATAAGGATCTATCCAGACGCCTAGTTGACACTTCGCGTGACCCAAGGGCTGGCTTTTACCTTGGAGAGATTTTTGGGCACATTACCAGTGGACAGCGCATGCGGATGCGGACAGTGGATGCGCACAAATTTCTGGATTATATATTTTAGTTTATTTTTAGATGTACATTATGAAGTTTAGGGTTTTCATTTAAGTGTTTAAAGTGTTAATAAAGTATATTACGAAAAAAAAAAATAAGTCAAGATTGAATAGGTTACTTCTAGGTAAGCGAGCTCCATCTTCGAACACATCATCACTTAATGATACACAACATATTATTCCAGCTACTTTTTATCCCGGAATTCCCACGGGATCGGGATTTACGTGGGAAACCCCTCCCACGCGAACGAAGTCGCTGGCAGAAGCTAGTAATCCTTACTAATATTATAAATGTGAAAGTAACTCTGTCTGTCTGTGTGTTACTCAATCACGCCTAAACTACTGAACCGATTTAAATGAAATTTGGTACGGACATAGTCTAGAGCCTGAAAAAGGACATGGGATGCATTTTAATGCGAAAAAAGGGCCGTAAGGGGTTGAAATAGGGGATGAAAGTTTGTATCGAATTTACGTCATTTTTAAAGCTAGAAGCATGAAACTTATTTTTTTTTACTTTTGATTAGAAAAATGTACTTAAATAAGCTATGAGCAGTAAAATATTGTAAATAGCTTATTTATGTAAGAGTTTTTCGAATATCACCATTCCGCGCAGACGAAGTCGCGGGCACAGTTAGTGAATAAAAATAGTTAAACA
This sequence comes from Tholera decimalis, assembly GCA_943138885.2. Classification (NCBI taxonomy): domain Eukaryota; kingdom Metazoa; phylum Arthropoda; class Insecta; order Lepidoptera; family Noctuidae; genus Tholera; species Tholera decimalis. The sequence goes on from OW964575.2 coordinate 17,354,634, forward strand.
GAAAAAACTTGGAAACGCAAACTTCCTTAAAAAATGATTGCATAAACAATTTGTTGGCTTTTTTTCGGGACTATTTCGCGCGATTTTGTCTCGGAAGGTCGCTTCTCGTTAGCATATTCATGATTTGGTGCCTGGTTTCCGCGTAAAATTGAGATTTTTAGAGATCTTTGGGTATAATCAAGATTGGAAGCAGCGGGTGCTCAGAGTGGGGAGTCTGTTCGCCCATCGAGTGATCCCAGGGAAGACGGTGACACAGTGATCACGTGCCACCGTTCAAAGCCGGAATGGTCTTTCAAGGTAACGAGGAGGTCTATTTCTTGATGATGATCACCGGGGTGATTTTAGTGAGGTAGGAATCCCACACCCCCTGTTTTTTTCTCCCAAACGTTCAGGCACCTTTTGAAGGTTTCCATCATTCTGTCTGCTAAAAACCTTTAGCTTAAACCGATAAAGTGTAAGTCAAGCTCACATACGTATCGCGATTCGGTTTCGCTCGTTTGGGGGACAATGTTTCCAGCATTTTTGTTTTTTTTTTTATTTGTCATAAGTCGTCGTCGTCTTCGCGTTTGGCCGATATCTCACCTGATGGTAAGAGATGATGGATGAAGCACGCCCGCCTAGAAGTAACCTATTTACTCTTGACTTAAAGACCCCCAGGTTATAGCAATCAGGAAATACAGACTCTAGCAGGGAATTCTGCTCCTTAGCTGAACGCACAATGGCAGTATTCCCAAAACGTTTTGTGCGTATGGGTCCAAGTAACGATGGCACATCACCGTTCGTCTTGTAGTCCAAAGATGGAACAGGTTTTGTGGAATAAAGGTCGTAACACACATATCAACTCGGAAAGTTCAGTTCAGTATTATTTGTATGAAGCTCCCTACTGTAACGCACTCTAATCAGACTCGTAACGTAATCACCTCGCCTCGGGACAAGCTCACGAACCTCGGTGCGGTGCGTGGTCGACTTGCAGTTCCCGCGCTTACGGCTCTCCGTAGCCTAGCTTACGTCTCTTCGTCCACGCCCCGCGGTCTGCGTTGGCGAACGTGCTTTCATTGGCTGTCATTTACAAGGTTCGATTTTAACAAAAAAATAACGATGAATTTGGAGAAATTCATAGAAGAAGAAAGCAAATATCCATATTTATATGACTTAAGTGACTCTAACCAGTGGTTGGCGAGCCGTAAGCGCGGCGTCGCCTAGCTGTAGCCGAGTCGACGTGCCAGAGTTTCTGATCCGCTTACGTTACGTGGACGCCTGTTTAACGCCAAGGAGAAAGGCGAAGCGGTGACGATCCGCTCCTGAGTTGATATGTGTACTGTGACCCTAAGACTGTCGCACACAAGTCAATTGTAAGTACTTAGTACCACCGTACCGAGAGCACCGTACCATACCTGGCTGGAACGGAAGGGAGTAGACTTCTACTGACAAAAGCCTAACACTGTTCCTTCAGTCGACCTTTGCTTACCGAAACCAGGGTATCTCGTCAAAATACATTCCTCCACACCACTCTGTCTTCTGCTTTCCGTAGGACTGTCGATACGCTATGACTGGTGATGGTTTTTATTAAGTCAGACCATCGGGTAGGTGAACGACCCCGTCGACGCTTCTGTCTTCCCCACAATTACCAACTTACACAATTACAAGTTGCTTTAACATACGTTAGAACTATTAAGTGGCAGGAAGATATTACGTTATTATGTTTACAGAGGCGCGAATTGATGGCTTTAAATTACGCTATCATTAGGAAGCGTTGCGCAGCTTTAATGAGCCGAAAGCCACCAGCCACAACAGCATCCTGAAGACATATTACGCGTGTGGGATATGTTAAAATGCCGTGTTTCGTTTGTTTTATTCTATTTTGTCTTGTGGTTTAATTGTGTATTACTGTATTGTTAATGTAATATTTATAAGTGTATGTATTGTATTATGTATGGGTATTGTGCCTGAAAATATATTATAATAATTAGTACGTAGCGCTCTTCAACATATACCTAGCTCCATGCAACTCTGTAACATAAATTATATTAAATTGCTGTGCCCCACAGGCTCCATGTGAGGCACAGCAACCTATCTATTAAGATCTTGTTAACACATTTATTTATTTATTCAAAAAACACAATACAAGCTCACAGTAAAACCGAAACGCTTATATGTTAACAATGAATTATTTAGACATAAGGGAAAAAAAAATTAACTTTTGTAGGTAAGTGACTGTCATAGTTACATAACTAATAATACAAATCTATGAAAAAAATGTATACATGTCAAGTTATTAAGTTCAATACAAATAAAATCAATATATATGTAAGACAAAAAGTATACATGTCAAGTTATAAGGTTCAATACAAATAAATGTCAAAAATTATACATGTCAAATTTTAAAATTCAAAACAAATAAACGTCAAAAAAAAAATTATACGTGTCAAGTTATAAAATTCAAATGTTACAGAAATGAAGATTAAATTTATTCAAAAACAACATTACATATTTCCTTGAGCTGTTAATATTATCTACAAATATGTCGGCATTTGGACTACTGTCAAGGTAATTATTAATTAGAGAAATTGCTCTCGCAGTTGGGCTGTTGTTACACTGATGTGTACGCCATGCCGGCGGACACGCCAAAAGCTGATGCCGTCGCCGCCCAATGCCACGCATGTATTGCTGCGGTACATACAAATGGATATGTTCTCTTGCCGAAGGATTATCAATCTAATCTTGTACTAATGTAAGGTAATGCATAATGTGCATCAATTTACGCCTGAGCTGCAAGGTATCCAATCCGATCATTCCTGATACAAATAAAGATGGATACAAGAATGGGTAATATCCGTAGGACAGCTTATATACATAGCGGCAAAATTTCCTCTGCATTCTTTCAACCATTAGTGTATACAACTTCTCCCTAGGATCCCAGACAATTGCATTATATTCTAGTTTACTGCGCACATATGCATTATACAACAGCCTCACAACCCTGACACTACGAAATTGGGAGGAAGTTCTAATGACAAAGCCCAATGCTTTATTTGCTTCTTTGCATACCTTTTTAATGTGTTCATGGAAATTAAAACTGCTATCCAAGGTTAGTCCTAGGTCCATTATTGTTAAGACACGTTCTAGTGGCTCATCCGCCAGCTTGTAGGCAGTAGTAATTGGCGTATGAGACCTTGAAAATGTGATGACTTTACACTTCGACATATTAAGTGGTAGCTTATTTTTCACACTCCAATCCAAAACAGCATCAATGTCCCGCTGAAATGCCAAACTCTCTCCCGGTCCAGTGACCGACAAAAACAGCTTCAAATCATCTGCAAACATAAGGCATTTTGCCGCAGATAGAACTCTCGGCAAATTATTAACCATGATTAAAAATTGTGGAGGTCCAAGGGTACTACCTTGGCTGACACCTGATCGTGTAAAATACTCTGGTGACTGATAGCCGTTGATTTTTACGAACTGTCGCCGATCTCTGAGATAGTCTGCCAGAAATCGGAGTAGTTGAGGACCGAATCCGAGAGATGCAAATTTTGTCAGAAGTATATCATTGTCAACTAAATCAAACGCCTTTTTAAAATCAAAATATGCCGCATCAACCTGACTGCCAGCGGTCATTTTGGTCTTCACGTAGTCAGCAAAACATATATGGTTAGTTAAAGTGGAACGTGAAGAACGAAACCCATGCTGGGAATTATCAAGTAAGCCACTGACTTGTTTGGAAATGGAATTATTCAGTACAGACTCGAAGACTTTCCCGAAAACTGGCAGAACCGCAATTGGTCTAAATGTCGTAACGTCAGTTGATGATCCACTCTTTGGTACGGGTGTGACCCTGGAAACCTTCCAGAGAGTGGGATATACTGCACGCTGCAGTGACAAGTTGAACACAAACAAGAGAGGCTCCACCAATACGGGCAGACAATCCTTCACAATGAAAGCTGGGAACGCATCAGGCCCATAAGCAGACGAAACTTTAAGTCCGTGGACTGCTCGGCGTAATTCTGATGCATTGATGTGATCTATTCTGATCATAGGTAAACAACCTCTGTCCATGGCACTGTGCTCAGCTGCCTCAGGATCCAATCTTGGAAGGTCACTATGAAAAACGGAACTAAAATAATCCGCGAATGCATTAACGGCCGCCTGTCCTTCTACTACCTTGTCCTCGTATACGAACTCGTTATTCAGGTGTTTATTTTTCCTTTTCACTTTTACATATTTCCAAAACTTTGAGGGATCACTACTTACAGTTTGTTCCATCGTATTAATATAATTTTTAAAAGCAATTTCAGTGAGAATCTTAACTTTAGTTCGATAATATCTAAATAGTTCTTTATTAAATTGAAGGCCATTTTGTTTGAATTTTTTTTAAGTTAAAATTCTTTAGTTGTATGTAATGCTTAATTTCCGGAGTATACCACCTTGGATATTCATATTTTGATTTGTAACCTGCGATGCTCTTTTTCGGCACGTTATTATTGAAGACGCTGAATATATTTTTATATAATATGTCTATTGCTACATTGACATCCTCCTGTAGCAGCAATTCAGACCAGTCTATTTTAGCAATACCCATATACAACTCATACAGATTAGCCTTACGAAAATTCCAGTCAGAGCTAAGACCGCTGGGCATTACAGATGATCGATCTCTGATAACTGCACTTTTCGGTAAAGTAACAGTTATCTCTAAGGCAGGATGATAGCTATCTATCGGAACCAGAGGATCGATACAAGACTCCACACTGACATTCTCTAAGTCACAATTTGACAGCACCAGATCCAAAATGCCGCCATGTTTGTTGCTAACTTTATTAAATTGATGAAGGTTATTATAGTCAGTAAAATATTTAAATTGTGTTACAACATAATCAGTACATGATTTAAGATTAAAGTCACCAACTATCACTATCCTATACTTTGAATATTTATTTATCAAGTTCTCTAAACATTCTAAAACTCTAAGGTACTGTTCTCTATTATAGCTAGGAGGTAAATAAACCACACATACCAAAAACATTACATTTTTCCGTGTTATCAAAGCGAACAACAATTCTTTATCATCAGTCAAGCCATCCACATCTGTTATCCTCTTGACTGTGTAGCAATCCTTCACAGCCAGAAGAACTCCGCCCCATCCGACATCACCAGTTCGATCCTTTCGCAGCACGACATAACCCCGAGAAAACAATTCAGTGTCATTCACGGAACTATTAAGAAATGTTTCTGTTAGTGCTATCAGATCACCAGAACAGAGGGCCACGTTGTTGCTAAAGGTTGCAGTCTTTGTTCGGAGGCCACGTACATTCTGGTAAATGATAACAATTTCCCTAGTCAGTTCTTTGTTCCTGAAATGGTTTAGTACTTTGGCTACGAAAATTCTGTCGCCACGGCTTTATACAAACATTCTCCGGCCAATGTTCCGAATTCATCACACACTTTTCCAATCTTGAAGGTATGCCAAGCTTGAATGAAGAATAATTCCCACGAGCTTTTAGGCCTTGAACTGTGTAGTCTTCACTGTCAACAATTGATTTAAGGTGACCAAGTACCTGTTCTTCCGTTGTACCAATCTTCACATAGTAGAGATGTACATATTTGACTCGCTCCGCTGCCTCAAGTTGCGTCTGACCAGAAGTAGCAGAACCTCTAATAACTTCTTTAGGTGATTTTTTATATCGATTGCACATGTGATTGCAATAAAGATTTAATTGAATTAAATTAATCAGAGGTGCATCAATAGCATAATTATACCTAGTCACATCTCAAAGATTCTCTATCTAAATATAGAGTAGATATGAAATTGCATTAGGTTCCATCACATAATAGTTAGTCTTAAAAGGGGACGAGGAGGTTGACAATCTAAACAAGGATTTTCTATAGGAACTGAATTAGATATAAAGTCATGAGATCTTTTCAGAAATGTTCCCCAAGTATAAAATTAATTGTTAACATCAAAAATTGTTTCACTGACGCATTAATGGTGAGTGTAAGAGTTGTAAATGATTTCGAGATACGTGTTTGTGTAAAATTGTTTTATTTATGTTGGGCACAACATAGGCTTGGAAAACTAGAATTATTTAAAGTTCAGTTCAGATTAATTCGTTATTATACAACGTGTAATGGAAACCCCATATCTATCCAAAGGGGCTGAAGACAACATCTGGTATGGAGTCTCTATGCACAGTTTCAGCTCAAAATAAGTGACACAAAGAATTGATACTAAATTATCGGTTTCATATGTTTCTTGAATACCAATCATAACAAACGTGTCACAGCACTACGAGGGTAAATAACTTTCCACGTCACTTGCCAATAACACGGTGATTCTCTTCGTTCTTCTTAATTTGAAAATTCTGCCTCTGGTATCAATGTATTGAAATTTCTATTATACTTCACACATGTAGACATAGGATTATAAAACCCTTGCCATATCGTTTATTATCATCCAAAGAAACCGTGTACTTGGTATGTATATACCCTTTAAATTACACGTTGTATACATCCATACTCACAAACTTTTGCATTTATAACATTGGTACTATATTTATAGGTATTCATTTAAAAAAATTACAGTGAGAAATCAAAATAATCCTCCATAGGTTAGAATAAGTTTGAATTATAGATAACGTTTTGTTATACGGAAAAAATGTGACAATTGGTCACTATAGCCAATGCCTCTCGATAAAGTTTCGTCATTTTAAGCGATGTATCCGATGTTGTTATAAGCGGTAGGTATGCTTACTTTATTATTTATATAGGGTTTCGGCCGGGACCTCGCCCTTACGTCGTAATAACCGATGCGTCGTTATAAGCGATGTCGTTATATTCGGTTTTGACTGTACATATATTTTAATGTACACCTTACAATGCATGTATGGATAATTGGATACAAATAGAGTCAACAGCCCAATGGTTAAGGTGTCGGACTTGTGAACGAGAGGTCGCAGGTTCGAACCCAACTCATTACACTTTTGCTTGTCGGGAGTGGGTTCCCAACAAGGATTAGTTTAATTGAAGGGGTTAACAAGATTGCTGGTAAAGTGAATTCTAACCACATTGGTAGTTCTCTTTATATAAAAACTAGCTTGTGCCAGCGGCTTCGCCCGCGTGGAAAATTTTTTCCCGTGTAAATCCCGATCCCGTGGGAATTTTGCAAAATCCTTTCTTAGCGGATGCCTACGTCATAACATCTACCTGCATGCCAAATTTCAGCCCGATCCGTCCAGTGGTTTGGGCTGTGCGTTGATAGATCACTATGTCAGTCAGTCACCTTTGAGTTATATATATTTAGATTACTGTACATTGGGCCGTCTTATCGCAGAGAGCAATCTCTTACAGACTCATTTATTTCTTAACCAATTTAAAAAAGGAGGACGTTCTCAATACGACTTGTTTTTTTTTTAATGTTTGTTACCTCATAACTAGTAGAATACTCGAAAATACTTTTTTATTTGAAAGGGTATAGGTACTTTCAGGTTGGTCCCATTGTTATCAAGTCAGGATCTGGTGATGGGATCCTGGAAAAATCGATGGAGCTATTCAAATATTATAGGCACACCTATAGCGATTTGGGTATTTTTTACAACAATTTGTGTAGTTGCTCTCGAGAAGCTAAAAAGTTTTTATTTAAAAGTGACTTTTGAATAAAGAACGACCTAATTACATCTCTAAACAAAAAGAATCCTATTAAATGCATAGAGATATAAGAATAGAGGGCAGAAGTGCTACACTAGCCTGTAAGTGGGAACGATAGAAGCGAAGAGAGAGACAGACGCCGACTATTCATCCATCTCTCTCTTACAGAGCGTTGTCATTGGCCCTACTGAAGATGGTGAAGTGGGAGTTTTAACAGTAACTGTTTTTGCATTGTCAATTAGTCACATACCTTTATTTACTAACTCGTTTACAAATGAAAACAAAAAGGTGCCTATATAGGTACTATATACAAGCGATAGGATTTGCTAGCAAACACTGCTCATTAGCCAATCACAGTACTCTACAAGAGAGAGACAGATGAATAGTCAGCATCTGTCTCTCTCTTCGCCTCTATCGTTATATTTAACCGTTTCTGCACTCTATTCTTATATCTCTATGATTAAATCGTCAACAGAACCCACAGGTTACGGATAAAAATGGCCGACTTAAATATTCCGTCACTTTTTTCCCGAATTCGACTGAAATGAATAAATTGGGTCAAGCAGTATGGCTGCTAGCAAAAAATATCACTTTAACGTCCGGTATATCAAAATATTGCGTCTTGTTTTCAATAACATTGTTTTGTTCCAAAATCGGGCTAAGCATTATGTTAGACAGGCAAAAAATAAATTTATTATCATGCAGCAAAAATATAGTAGCGGCACTGTACTTACGAGCTCGACTTGCCAGTTGCAAGTCGTGGTTTCGAATCCAGTCACTCATATTACTTTGTGATAAAGAAGTAACCCACATCATCGCTTACCATCAGGTGAGATGGTGGTCGAAACGTGAGCCTATCAACAATAAGAAATATATACAGGGTTGTTGGGAAAACACTAACAACCTCGCAGGACTGTGTTAGTAAAATCAATTAACAACAAATTCTGCTTATTAAAAATAAACCTTCTAGATCCCCTCCGCTGTCTTTTGTACTATCAGTTTACCTACATTACTAAAGCTTTCTTTTGCTTCGTAGATTGCATTCAATTGAAATATTTTTATATTTATGAAAATCTGATGAACTAAAATATGTATGATGGATTATTAAGCCTGCAATACACGTTAGCCGAGCGTTGTCGAGTGAAGGCCAACATATAGACGGTATATTTGCCTTGTCTTGCTATCGCTCGGTGTCACTTGCCTAGTTGGCCGAGTGTAGGCCAGCGCCAACGTGTATAGAGCTCATTTGGTGCAACAACGGTGTCGGTTTTTGGTCACAAATCAAAGGCGCTCGCCTGCGCTCGGCCAACGTGTGGGCAGCTCTACAGACCCATTTCTACATTGGTCGTCTGCATTGGCATTCGACGAACTTGTCGAACGTGTGGACATTATTTCTTGCCTTGTACTTATTTGTCAACGCTTGGCCAACATGTATTGCAGGCTTTAAAAGTCATGGAACAAATATTGTTGTTTATGATGTTACTAACATAGTGTTGAGTGGTTGTAGGTGTTTTCGCAATAACTCTACCTGTACATCGTGGTGATTAGGTTATCACATTAATTGAAACCACGTACTCTATATTAATCCACAACTTTCACACAACGCCATCTAGTCCCAAACTAAGCAGAGCTTGTGATATGGATACTAGACAACTGATAAACATACATATATATTTCTAAATACATACATATTATAGATAAATTACACCCAGACAAAGAACAAATGATCGTGCTCATCACACAAATATTTGTCCTGGTTGGGAATCGAACCCACGACCTTGCGCATAGCAGTCAGGGCCACTGACCACTAGACCAATTTAATAATGAACAATAGTTCATAATATAATATATATAAGTAATTATTATTTTAATTGTATAATTATTCTATTACTTTTATTATAGCCATGGGACTTTTTTCCATTTTGATATTTCACAACATCATGTCCTACTTCCTACTATACTATTACTACTTTACTACTTCATACTATACTAATATTATAAATGCGAAAGTTTGTGAGGATGGATGGATGTTTGTTACTCTTTCACGCAAAAACTACTGAACGGATCTGAATGAAATTTAGTAAGTAGATAGTTGATATTCTGGAATAACATATGGGTTACTTTTTATTCCGAAATTCCCACGGGATCGGGATTTGCGCGGGAAAACCTTCCCACGCGTACGAAGTCGCGGGAAAAAGCTAGTATTTCATAAACGTAATCAGCTGACAAATCATTTAGCGCGTGCTACGCCGGCGCCGGCGTGGCGGTGCCGCGGCGTTGCCGCTTTTACAGGACAGTTAACTAACATTATAAAGGATTATTTATTTTTACCAATAACGCCATTTATTTTGTTTTGTCTTAATTTTAGTAATGTTATTTATATTATTATTTTAACGGACTGATAACAACTTGTTATACCTGCTGTACAATTTAATGTGATAAACTAATCGCCACCCTGTATATCATCATCATTGTTTTTGAATCGGTGAACGAAAACATCGTAAGGAAACCGAAATGTTCTAGGACCAAAAATCCGAAAACATGTTATATATCTACTAACCCGCACTAGGCCCGCCTGGTAGATTACTGCCAATTCCCTACCATAAAAAGGATGTCTGTGTCCCAGCAAGTAATGTTATGTTATGTAGCAAAGACCTACTGCAATGCTTGGGCAATGCTAGGTTTAGGAATGAGCTTCTCCAGTGGGCGCATTTTTGATTGCTGTTTTTTAGGGTTCCGTAGCCGATTCGCAAAAAACGGAACCCTTATAGTTTCGTCATGTCTGTCTGACTGTCCAACCATCCGTATGACACAGCCATTTTATTCTGAAACTATTAAGACTATACATGTGAAACTTGGTAGGTAGATGTATTCTGTAAACCGCTTTCCAATTTTAAGAAAATGTTTTTTTTTTTTCATGAAGCCTATGCATGAGTGTATCTATAGGCAGGTCTTTAAAAATGACATTGAGGTTTCTAAAACCACTTTCTCATAAAGTTAATCGTTTAAAAGAAATACGCTTCCAAAGTGGTAAAATGTGTCCCCCCTCTAACTTCTATAATAATGGAGTGAAAAAAAAAAATGCTATAGATCTCAATATAACCTTTCAATCAAAATTAGTTTGTACGAGATCGGGTTAGCAGTTTTTGAGATAAAGCATATTTTCTAAAACCATAAATATAACTTTGTAATAAATTCATACAAACACTATGAAAAACAAAGTTATTTGGCGTAGTTACTATGGAACCCTTCATGGGCGAGTCTGACTCGCACTTGGCCAATTCTTTGATTGCTGTTTTTTTTTACTGACTTCAATATTTGCTATCTAAAGTATTGTATAAACCTATTTATTTTGTTTTTTTTTTATTTTTGTTAAATTTTTTATATTTCATTATTGTGAATGTGAGAATTACGTTGGGCTTCGGTCGTTGCAAATAAGACCGACACAATTTACTTAATTAAATTTAATTAATATAAAAATTACATTTAAGTCGCTAAAACTAAGTTACTAAGAGTGAAGCACTTAACACAAAATTCACATTAATCACTGCTATTGAACAGTCTTCGATCCCATGCTATCAGAATCTCACGGTGCACCACACAGCGCGGTGTTAGTAATCTTCTTATGAATATGGGGCGTCGTAAGTAGCAACGTAACGTCTCCCTCCACGAGATCGGCAACTATTTGAAGACTTTGGTCGAGAATAGTGTCGATGGCGAAGCTGGATCAATACCGGTACTGCAGGCCTCCTCATCCTGAGCCATGACATTGATTCCTTCAGTGGTTTTCTGTACTTTATTCAGTCTGCGACGACGAAGTATAATGGTGATAATGAGCACACATGCACTCCGGTGCGGTGCGGTGCGGTCCGGTATAGTAGTGTGGTATATGGCTTCAGTGTTCGGCGACTGTAGCGATACAGGTTCTTGAGAAGTGATTTCAGAGTTACTTGAATGCAAATTGCCGAGGTCAATGGTATCTAGTTTTAAAGTTTTCATTGGTACATTATACGAATTTTCCTATGTAGTTGGTAAGTCCATAATTTTCAATATCTTGCCCTTAGTTTGGTCATGATAATTACTTGCAGCAAAGGTTGTAGTTCTCAGCGTGCATCCTATGGGTATGATAGATAAGTAGCTCCCCTTCAGCATTCTATAGTTATCTTAAGAACAATTTAGGCTGACTTTCGTAGGTTTGGAAAGCTTACAATGAAGTATTGGTCGTCTAGCTGCTCCATCGCTTCAGAAGACAGGATGACTGATTTGAATTGACAGGAATCGTTAATTTTCTGATGTAGTATAAGCTGCCGGATACAGTCCGATTATTTGCCATGGTGGTGACTTAAATTATCCTCACAAAGGTAACCGTGGTTATACTTCGGACATTCTGTCTCCATGTACATCATCTTTTTCGTGAACCGCTATAAAAGGATAAGATGGGATCAGGACCTTATTGTCATAATTAGGGGCCAGGGATCATTTATTTAGGATAAAGTTAGTAGGATAAAGTATCGGAAAGTGAATAACTATCATTATTTTATTCTCGTTGTAATAATATACTAGTCTAATTATGTCAAAATATATTCTAAAATTAATATATAGAAATTGATCCGTATTATATAACATACCTAATCTATTCATCATGTCCTAAACATAGCATAAACATAGCATAGTTCAGTATAGAATTATGAATAAGGACTTCTAGCCCTTATAAATGCTAATAAATTCTGTAATTTGTCAAGTTCTTTAGGCACACTATCTATATTGTCTCCTAATATCATTAGTAACTATGCCAAATGAGCATATTTAATAGTATCCGTTTCATGTCTAACATTGCTAGCTGAAATTGAATTTTCTCGATTTTATCTTTGCTTTCTACTATTTTATCCGTAATGTGTGCTACGTGAAACCCACTGCTTACTTAAACCTATTTGGGGATTCATTACAGCAACTAAATTATTTTTCTTTTGTTTTAAGATTGCAATGCCATTTGAGTTGATTAAGTGAGCAGCAGATCCTATAATTTTATTTAATATACCATTGATAAGCGCTGAGTTGATTAATACGGAACCACTTTGAACAATATAATATTCTTTCACTAAATGATTGCATAATTGAATAAATCTAGTCAGCACATTCGGGTTCCCGTCAAACTCGGGTACCAAACGTAATGCTCTAAAAATAGTATCGAAATCCAAAGACATTTTGCTAGGCAAGGATTCTGAGTCCTCGTATAATGTATCCAAATTAATATTTCTCCTAGAATCTATCACTAAATCTCTACTACTAACTATCCTAATATTCCTCGATTTTCGTGGAAAGTAAAATTTTGGACAATTATGTTAGTACAAGCTAGGGTAAGCGGTCACTAGAAATAATCTAATGTACTTACATGAACATTATATCAGTCCCTTTGCGTAATTAATGTCTGGATTCCTCGATGCAAGACGACGTGTAGATTCTGGATACTCTGGAGCGACTGGATAGCCGCACGGGCAACTGTGCGATCACGGAAATCTTCCTTATTACGCGAAACCGACCGCGAGTATCCTCCCGACTGCGCCAATTACGTTCGGCTGCGGTCGAGGATGCAAATAAGACCGACACAATTTACTTAATTAAATTTAATTAATATAAAAATTACATTCAAGTCGCTAAAAATAAGTTACGTGACAATTGTTCGATGTGAGAAACAAGAGTGAAGCACTAAACACAAAATTCACATTAAGTACTGCTATTGAACAGTCTTCGATCCCACGCTATCGGAATGCTGAGAAGGCGAATCTCACGGTGCACCGCACAGCCCGGTGTTAGTCATTTTCTTAGGAATATGGGGCGTCGTAAGCAGCAACATAACATCTCCCTCCACGAGATCGGCAAATATTTCATTTCATTTAACACGTTCGCTGACAGTACGTCGTTAGGCGGGAAATCAAAATAGTGCGTTATGACAGTACGTCGAGGGACGGGCCACTTATTTTTAAGAGTACTTCGTGGAAAATTCTACTGTCGTAATGTGGTGTCAGGCTAAGTGCTCACTGTCAGCGAACGTGGTAATTTAATTTTTCGGGTATTAGATCCTATCCATATAAAGTACAGGTTCTCAGCTAAACCCAGGTAAACAGGAAGCCGATCCCAACGTTATGGGCCACAGGCGATAGGTATAATATCCGTACCACATATCAAGAAGGCTAAGTTAAAATATTTTTTTAGCGTAAAATTAGAAACCACTTCTTAAGGGACTGTTATTCTTAGTTTGGTCTTCGTCATAATTATTATGAGTTCTCTTAATCAGAAAGATTACTATAAAGCACCGTATTTATTAGTTTAGGATATATATGTATTTTATTTTATTTATTAGTATTATATATATTATTTCATTCCATTTTCGGGGGAGGACCCGTGCTCCACCTAGGATCTCCACCTGTGTGGAGCACGGGTACTATATGGGTCCCGTGCTCCACCTGATGATTAGTACAGTCAAGTAATTAAGAAAAATACACAATTTAAAACATAATCAAAAGAATTTATTTTAACGCTTTTTTCCAAAAAATGTCCGTTTAGTTGTTGAAACATCTAAAGAATAAGTATTTAGTGATATCATTGTAAGTAATCTGTTTAGGGTTACACACCATTCATCTACATGTTTACTAATAATTATCATTTTTTTCTATTGAATAAATTCTCGAATCTCGCATTTTGAAAATTTATACTCTCTGATAAAATATATTGCCATACGTCTTCTGCAATGCGATCATGGGGCAATAGATGCAAGCTGCAACATAGACCTACAATGCGTGTGTAAGTTTTATTTTTAATGCCAATATTTTTGGAACTAAATTGAGACTTACAGTACAGCGGTTCTACAGACTTTTTATAAATTTTAGTTAAAGACTCATTTCAAGTAGTAGCTTCTTCTTTAGCCTTCTCTATAGCTAACAATACTTCGGTTTTGTCGTATACAGCCACTGTTACCTCCATTTTTGTACTGTGATCCATTTTCTTTACTACTTTGCCGTCCTTAAATAAAATATATTAAAGTTGTGAAACTGTTGTATAGTGTAGACCATTTTGGTAATTTACAATAACCGTTTTTATTTATACCGCTATCAGAACTATTGCTACTACAGTGTATCATTATTTCGGTACTTTAAATCAAACAAGCTACTGCTACTGAAAAGTTGCCCTACCTAGTCCGGAGTAACAGTTAACCTACCGTTACTTAGGGGTATTTTGCAACCCCCATATTTTTTAAACTGAAACAAGCTATGATTAAGTCAAGCAAGAGTGAATAAGTTACTTCTAGGCAAGCGTGCTTAATCTTCGACTACATCATCGCTTACCATCAAGTGAGATAACTAGTGGTCAAATACGAGCCTCTTAACAATAAAAAAGTCAACGCATTGTTATTCTAGATAAAGAAGTAGAAAGTAAAAAAAAATACATTTAAGTTTCTGTATGTCAAAAAAATCAAATCAAAATCAAAATATTTTATTCGTTCATTTTATATATCATGTAGTGATGTAACGTTTTAAATGTACGTACTGAAAAGAATCATAAGATAGATGATGCATAGTTTTTTTTTATTGTCTATAGGGTTGCTTTTTACCACCATCTGATGCTAAGCAATGATGTGGTCGAAGATGAAGCACGCTTGTCTAGAAGCAACCTATTCACTCTTGACTTAAGACTCCCAAGTTATAGCTATCAGGAAACTTTCACACCTTTCTTCTTTTAGGACTCACTGCACACCAAAAACTGGTTACCATTTTTATATGTCTTTTGCTTATAGTACTGAAGACCGCCATATAAAAGTATAATTCCTCCTTTTCTTTAAATAAAAATGGACTGTTGAGAGCTAGTGTTCTCAAAATCATGTTCCAGCTTAAACTTCTCACCAACGACAAAACAAAAGACTGAAGCAGGCGCGTTGCATTTATTTTTCATAAATTTTATTCAGTTTGTAATTTTTTTTTGGAATATTTCTACTCATACTCTTTTCTGTGCATCATAAAAGCTATAAGGTAATTTAATAATATAAATTGAATATAAGAAACGAATTATATTATTGTACAATAAACATTAAACTTACTCCTATTTGATCATTGTTTAGATATTTTGAAACATATAGGGAAAACAATTGACTGCATCACTGTACAACAACGTCATCAGGTGGAGCACGGGACCCATATAGTACCCGTGCTCCACCCAGGTGGAGATTCTAGGTGGAGCACGGGTCCTGCCCCCCATTTTCTTGTACACCTACCACAATGTGTTTTGTTTTACCCAAAGGTTGACTAGTAGAGAATGCTTTGCTGCTTGCTTGAACTTTAAATGCATAAATATGACCCATCAGCCATGCAAGAGTTAACAGGCTTCTTCTGAGCTCGCTCGTTCCATCGTAGACCTCATCTATCGCTTACTATCAGCCGAGATCGAGGTCAAGGGTGGACTCATCTGTAATAATAAACCGGACAAGTATGACTCGGATTCGCCCAACTTTTTCTTGAACTTGTACTAGAAAAAGAGCTCCACGACCTAATCCCTTCATCCCCCTTTTACTACCGGTCTACGAGACGTACCGCAGGATACCATCCACACTTGGTCGATATACCGTCTTGTCGTACTAAGCGCTTATCTTCAACATTTATTGTGTGCACAGCCAAGGTGTGGAACTCTCTGCAGGCTTCTGTGTTTCCTGCCACATATGACTCGTCAGCGTTTAAAGCAAGAGTGAATAGGCATTTTTAGGGCTCGCTCGTTCGATCGTAGACCTCATCTTACACTTACCATCAGGTCTGATCGAGGTTTAAAGCGAGCTCATTCGTAATAAAAATATAAATAAAAGAACAGATGTTTTTTGCCAAATTTTATAGTTCTACCCTTGTTGAACTGGACCATTTCCTTGAGAGTATCGGTAGGTATATGCGTTTTTACCGGCATAAACCGCCGTATATTTTTTTTACGTTAATTTAGAAGTTTGATTTATTCATAGCTTCAAGGGACTGTAGATCTGATTTTATGGTTTTAATTTCAACTCGATATCTCCACGTGTTCCCGAAATAAAGGGACTTGACAGACAGACAGACGGACAACAAAGTGGTCCTATAATAGTTCCGTTTTTCTCCTTTTGAGGTACGAAACCATAAATATAAATAACAAAACGGCATGAATACCATGAAACCAGTACTATTTCTTCCATTCCAACCTCTGAAATTAAAGTAAGAAGATACGTCTTGTTATAACCAACTGATAAGTGATGAAATGAACGAGTGAACTGTTTTTTGCGTTGATACTCGTAGTCCCAGGGTGCGGACCATTACCGCGTTTACGGGTAATATTTATTTTCCGTGGTCCCATGGTATAAGGGATTGATCCTTGGACTTTGATTATCTAATATAACGGGTGATCAAATTCGAGGTTCCTATCTTTTATTTAAAAAAAATACACAAAATGTAACAATATCTTACTTCTTTTTTCTTTAATCGAATATTTAGTGTTATTAATTAATTATGGAAAATGATGTCAGGTAAACGGCCGCCTCTGCACCTTCTACAGCAGTGGATTCTTCCGAGGTAATTTTCGATGATATTTTCTCAAGTTTCGTGGTTTATCTCGGCAATAACTTGGTGGATGTTAGTTTTTAAGTGCTCCAACGTTGCAGGTGTGTTAGTATAGACGCGATTCTTAAGAAAACCCCACAAAAAATCCAATAGCGTTAAATCGCACCATCTTGGCGACCAGTTGACGTCACCGTAACGTGAAATAATGCGACCTCTGAACCTTTCACGCAACATATCTAACGTTTCACGCGGTGGGTGGCAAGTGGCGCAGTCTTGCTGAATCCATAAGTCATGCACATCAATGTCCTCGATTTTGTTCCAAAAATATTCGGTTATCATGCGCCTATAGCGCTCATCGTTGTCTCTTACTATCTGACGTTCCGCATTTTCAAAAAAATAAGGCCCTATTACAACACAATGCGCACCACACTGTTACTTTTTGGGAATGCAATGGAGTCTCGTGAATCACGCGAGGATTCATCTCACCCCATATGCGGCAATTTTATTTATTCACATACCCCGAGAGTGTAAAATGTGCCTCATCAGAAAAGAAAATTTTCTATGAAAAATCAGGATCAAGTTCCTGCTGCTCTAATACCCAATGTGCGTAAATCCTTCACTAGTTTATGATCTCTGGGCTTCAGCTCTTGTGTTAATTGATTTTTATACGGGTGAAGGTGCAAGTTTTTATGCAAAATGCGCCAAAGGGAAGGCCCATACTTTGCGAACGGCGACGAATCGACAATGTCGGGTCTTCGGCCACACTATCACAACTAGCGTTGTCCAAACGAGAGTCTCGTAAGAGTCTTGCACTTAGCGATTATCCTATTGCTATTTATTAAACGGTAGTTGAGATCTCAGAACAATGTAACAGAGTCTGTTTCTGTTGAGTCAGAGTCTACCGTTTAATAAATAGCAATAGGATAATCGCTAAGTGCAAGACTCTTGCGAGACTCTCGTTTGGGCAACACTAATCACAACAGCAATATTCTCAGATACACCGCGAAGATGCACACAGCTTATCCGATTTCCAATGCTTCCAGTTTCCTCAATTTTTTTCAGTAGGTATTTTGCGAATTGTTCACTCGGTAGGACGATTAACTTGACCATAATCTTCCTGCAAAAGTAGATACACAGTCTTACAGAATTGTTATTTCTGTAGAACAATTGAACAATTTTAAAGCGATGAGCAACGGTAAAGCGATTTATTTTGTAAATGTATTGTTACAGTCTAACAATTGACGTTTGAAAACCGCGCCATTATTATCAGCTGTCAAAATTACAATGTTGCTAATATCAAATAATATAAAAAATATAAATAATTATATAAAAATCACAGTATTTACTGTCGAACTCCTACGAAACGGCTTGACTGATTTTTATGAATTTTTGAGGTAGGTCTGGGAATAAGCCGTAGGCTGTATTTGTTTTCACCTGGTATTATTTCTTTGACAAAACAAAATTTACCGGTCAGCTAGTATCGATATAAAATTAAATAAAAACAAATAAATAAACTTATTCATAGGCAAATAAAATAATTCATTCATTGGGAACAAACATGCTAGAACAAATATTGCAAACTAAACTAAACAATCTTAATATTTCTAATGAACTGATATTTCGCCAATTATTAATTCTATTATTGTCATCACCATCATTATCTGCTTAGCCTTTTCCAAACTACATATGTAGGTTATTACTTATGTATTGTATACAGGGTTAATTGTAAAACACCGAAAACCTCTCAGGACTATGTTACTAACATCATAATCAACAACTTTTGTTCTATACCTTATAAAAAAACGTTCGCCTGGGAGGGTTTTCCCGCGTAAATCCCGATCCCGTGGAATTCCGGGATAAAAGTAGCCTATGTGTTATTCCAGGATGTTAACTATCAACTTACCAAATTTAATTCAGATCCGTTCACTAGTTTTTGCGTTAAAAAGGGTAAAAAACATCCACTGGGACATCTATCTTCACAAATTGTATTTATAATATTAGTAAGTATTAAGTGTGAGTATGACGTTGAGGTTACCCGTGGACTCGTTAGTAAGTCGACCAACGGGTTTTTTTTTAATTTCTTGTGAACCCACCCTGTTCTTTTAGCAGCTGCCCTTGCGTTCCGGGGCCGCGGTATCTCGTTAGAACATTCCCGCAACCCCGGACCCACGAGTAACATCTAACTTTTTGGGAAAATTTCGCCGCACTAACCTTGTAACTACTAAGAGTCGTAATTAACAGTGGCGACCACCTCAAAAACCTCGGGTCCATGATTAGAGTAGTAGAGTTTAGAAAACGTCAACGACTCTATACAACGTGTAAATTAAAGGGTATATATGTCGCAGTAAGATAGATAAAGCCGTGATATGGTTATATCCCTAGGGATATAATTATATACCGTAACATAGATAAACGGAAGCGATTCATTACTATCTTACTAGGAATATAATTATAATACCATTCAAGTTTAGTGTTATAATTATATTACTAGATTAAGTTTAGTGAAATAATTGTAGAAGTGTAGTGCGGGGGTGCGGCGGAGGTTAACACCCCGACTCAGAGTACCCCGACTCGGATAGGTTAGGTTAGAAGGCTAAGGCGGGAGCGAAGCGGAGTGGAGCTTAGCCTTCGTGGTTATTTTTTTTTAAACCACCCAGAAATAGGAGCCCCGCTTCGCGGGGCTCCTTCGATTTTGCGTAAACACCATAAAATCACTGCCAACTTCAATACGTATTTTTGCTAAAAAGTATTGTAACTAATTGCAGGTTGCAAAAAGTTGATTTTGTAATAAAAATAAAAACCAATATATTGTTTTATTTGATTTTGTGGTAGATTTATAACTATTTAACTAGATTAGTTTAGTCAGATAAACATATTACTAGATTGCGACCGTAAGATAATAATGAATCGCTTTCGTATAACTATGTTACGGTATATAATTATATCCCTAGGGATATAACCATATTACGGCTTTATCTATCATACTGCGACATATATATACCAAGTGCACAGCTTCTTTAGATGATAACAAACGATATAGCAAGGGTTTTGTAATCCTATGTCTTCATGTGTGGAACTTATTAGAAATTTAAATACATTGATAAGACCGACTTTTTCAAATTAAGAAGAACGAAGAGAATTATCGTTTTATTGGCAAGTGGCGTGAAAAGTGATGATCCTCATAGTGCTGTAACACGTTTGTTATTACTGGTATTCAAGAAACATATGGAACCAATAATTTGGGGTCAATTCTGTGAATCACTTATTTTGAGCTGAAACTTTGCATAGAGACTCCATACCAGATGTTGTCTTCAGTCCTTTTGGATAGATATGGGGTTTCCGTTACACGTTGTATGTATGTGTGTATCTATGTGTACATAACACGTTATGTAAGTATGTCGAATGTCTCTTTAATTCCCAGAAAAAAAAACAACACCCTTATAGAACAACTCGCAATACGAAAATGAAATCCTCTGTTACGCTTTTAACTTCTAACTCACGCAATTTATTTCGATGTGGTTCGCACGTTCTATCTTATTAATAAAATTAATTTATATGAGTGGGACATTTTTTTTTTTTAGCGTGTAATTGTGTAATTTTTAGCGTGGTATAATTAGCGGGCAGGGTGGGAGGGACTGTCAGACTTTTACTGACTAAAATCCACGGTGTTCCTTCAATAACCCTTTACGTACCGGGGTCACGGTAACGGGATGAGTCCCACGACCCCGGCAGGCTTCGGCCCTCTACGGGGGGGCCTCGTCATATTGCTGACGCTCTTTGAGGCGCGCGTGGAACACGACGCGCCGTCGACCCGGGCATGGTCCATGGTCGGACAGCGAGTTGCCCTTTACTCGCTGTCCGCATGCCCGCGCCTACGGTGGCCGAAGATCGTCGGCCGACGTCCGACGCCGTGGGCGTCTACCACTGCGGCTGGGCTGGAGGGAGAACGCCATCCTCTCCCTCACGCGGCCCGCCTCCTCCTTCGGAAGCATGACTGCTTCGCAGAAGGAGGCGACCGCTTCCCACTCCCTCTCGCCCCGCAGCATGGCCTCGACCAATGCCGGGCGCGAGAGGTACCGCCTATTGCCGCCGTGAGGACACGTCGGTGCTCTGCCCAAGCGGGGCAGTCCTGCACCGTGTGCTCGACTGTGTCCTCAAGGCGACCCTCGCAGTGGTGACACCCAGGCGTTTCCTCCTTTCCCATCAGACACAGGTAACTCCCGAAACTTCCGTGTCCGGTGAGGACCTGCGTCATGCCGTAGGTCAGGACGTCGTGACGCCGATCTAGCCACTCCTCAAAGAGGGGTCTTACCACCGCAATTGCGGCGTGCCCGGCCTTCGGTTGCGACAGTCGTTCCCTCCATACTGCCCTGAGATCACGCCGGAGCTCTTCCCGCCGCGCCGGGAGGCAGCGGGGATACGCCCCGGCGCTGCGCCTCCACGCGCCATTCATAGACGCGCTGGAGGGCAGTCGCCTCCAGATCCCAGGGCAGCAATCCGGCAAGGAGGTTGGCCGATTCGCCGGCGATCGTGCGGTATCCCCGGATCATTCGGATAGCCATGACCCTCTGGCATGCGACCAACTTTAGTGGTCGCGTCCGGATGCACAGGGCCCACACTGGGGACCCGTAGAGGGCCATGGACCGCACGACGCCAGCGTACAGCCTTCGGCAGGAGGCGTTTGGCCCGCTGAGATTAGGCAGGAGTCGCCTGAAGGCGGCTGCTGCCCGGTTCAGCTTTGGGGCCAAACTCAGGAAATGCTCCCTGAAGTTCCACCGGCTGTCGAGGACGAGTTCCAGGTACTTCATCGTTCTCCCGACGCCGATGCGAACCCCCTCCACCGTTATGTGGGACTCGGACCGTGGCGCGTTCCGACCGCCATGGAAGCACATGGCCTCTGTCTTGTGCAGCGCCACGTCGAGTCCCAACTGCCGGATCCTACGAACGACTGTCGCAACCGCTTGCGTCGCCAGGTCGGCCGCCGCCTGGTGCGACTCTCCCTGCGCCAGGACGAGCGTGTCGTCAGCGTAACATATTACGCTGACGCCGTCAGGGAGGTCGCCGCGCAGCACCCAGTCGTATCTGATGTTCCACAGGGGCGGCCCCAAGACCGATCCCTGTGGGACACCGCACGACATCTCTCGCCGGTTCCACTCTCCCCGGTGACCGGGGTAGATGACGGCTCTGTCCGCCAAGTAGTCCTCGACTATGCGACGGAGGTAGGTCGGCACCCGGTGATACCGGAGTGCCTCCCTGATGCAACTCCAGGGCAGGGTGTTGAAGGCGTTGGTGATGTCCAAAGACACCGCCAAGACGACCCTGCCCCGGGATACCGCGTCCCCCGTCGTGAGGGCTCTCACGCGCATGACGGCATCCACCGTCGAGCGCCCCTTGCGGAAGCCAAACTGGCACTCCGCAAGATCCGGGCCCACCCGATTCAGGTGCCCGAAGAGGCGGTCTGCAATTACTCTTTCCAAGAGCTTTCCCGCCTCGTCGAGCAGCACGATGGGCCGGAATGCGGACGGAGAGTCCACAGGGCGCCCGGCTTTCTGGATCAGGACCAGCTTTCCCGTCTTCCAGCGAAGCGGAAACTGGCCCCTCTCCAGGCATGCGCTAAAGAGCCCCGCTAGTCGAGGCCCGAGAGTCTCCGAGGCCAGGACCCAGGCTTTCCCTGGCAAGCCGTCGGGTCCTGGGGCGGTATTTTTGGCCTTGAGCCGTTGTACCGCCACTCTCAAGTCTACCTCGGTCACCTCTGGAGCGTCGTAGACGTCGTCGTCGCTGTGGTCCGCGTTTGCGCCAGCTTCAGGTTCCGTCGGAGACGGAGCCATGGGCGGGGGAGCGTGCTCCCCTCGCGATGGGAACAGGGTGCTCACCACGTCCTCCAAGAACTGAGGCTGGAGACTCTGCGTCAACGGGGGAGCCCAGGGGCGGAGCTTCTCTCGCACCCACTTGTAGGGGCGGCCCCATGGGTCCCCGTCCAGAGTCGCCAGCATCTCCTCCCGGGCCAGTTCCTTGGCCCGCCAGATCTCGTCTCGGAGGACGGCCTTCGCTGCCCTGTAGCCCTCGTACAGCTCCGCCTCTACAGTCGCCGCATCCGAAGGTCGGGTGCGGCGCCTGCGGAACCTGGTGTACCGGCGTCGCGCCGCAACGCACGCTTAGATCATGATAATATTTTTTATTTTTATACAATAGGTCCCTGTCTTCTTCCTTATCGCTTCGTTCTTGACAGAGCGGTCGTGGTCACGTTGAGGCTTCCGCGTTGGTGGTAGGGGCGGAAACAGCTCTTCGCACGATCTCCCGCCATCTGTCCCTGTTGGCAGAGTGCTTGGCGCACTCAGATACGCCGCTTCCCAGTGCTGATTTCACCTGGTCAGTCCAGCGCATTGGTGTCCTGCCACGCGACCTCGTTCCCTCCACCTTTCCTTGAACGACCAGCCGCTCTATAGAGTCGTTCACCCGCCTAGAGACGTGACCAAAGCACTGCAGTATGCGCGACTGTACTACGGCCGACAGACGCTGCGTGATGCCGAGCTCCTGAAGTATGGACGCGTTCGTGCGGAATTCTGTCCACGATATTCTAAGCATGCTGGCCCCTGTACCCGTACCCATTCCAACGGGGTTTAGGTCACAGTGGTGCAGGAGCAGTCTTTTTAATAGTAATCCTGTGCAATTTATTAAAATATTCATCACATGAAACAATTTGCAAAAGAGTGGCTTTTATCATGTCTGGTTAGATATGATTTTTTTTTAATAACAATAGATTTATTTATAATAAAATCTAGTTACTACTTAAAAATAATTGCTCAACATCATTAAAACTTAAAACGGGATATTTACCATGTGTATTTATTGTTTTGAGTTTCCTAGGAGTTTCTTAGGGTACTTGAGAAGGGTTTGAATTTTGCTCCTACACCAAAACGCATTCCTTATGAGGAGGTGATAGGAAGTGTGGAGGAAGTGATAAGACGGAATCTGATACCGGTGAGTGATGCTGATGTGCTGAGGCAGGATACCGTCGTAGCGTTACGTCACGCTAAACCTCCTATATCCAATATCACAGCTAAGGAGACAGCCGCATTACGTGACCTCCGCAAGGATAAGGACGTACTCGTACTAAAAGTGGATAAAGGGAATGCTACTGTAGTCTTGAATGTCACTGAATATGATGAAAAGATCCGCCATTTATTGAGTAATGTGAATACCTACAAGAGAGTAAACTACAACCCGACGGCACGAACCAATCGCAGTACACTTAAGTTAATAAAAGAGTGTCAACACATACACACATCAAAAGTGTCTAGGGATCAAGCATTTTTATGCGGATTTCTTGAGATTGAGATGTGGCTTTGTAATAAATTTATGATTTTATAAATTTATATGGATCCTTTTTGGTGCATTTCATAATTTGAAACAGGAACTGTTAATCAAATTCGAATAAAAGATGAAAATCAGCTGTCAATATTTTCCCTATAAAAACATACAACGCATTGAAGACATTATTAGTGCTACTGTTTCCCTACTACTGATTAAAACCAACGTTATTATGGAGCGGCGACGTCATTTAAGCAGGGAAGAAATGCTCAGAGCCATGGGAATGATAGAAGCTGGTTCCCGGCAACGTACTGTGGCTTTAGCTCTGAATACAAGTCAGAGTGTTATCAGTCGACTTTGGACACGGTACCGTGGCTGAGCGCCATGGAGGACGGTATCGCTGCACCACACGGAGACAAGACCGATACATTCAAATCTTAACTCGAAGAGCTCCAACAATAACCGCCATGATGTTAGCCGTGAGGCTTCATCACTCTTCAGGGAACTTAATTAGCGACCAAACAGTCAGAAACCGCTTGCATGAAGTGAACCTTCATTCCCGAAGACCGCTACGGGTACCACCTATAGCAATGCACAATCGTAGAATTCGATATCAATGGGCTCTTGAACACAGAAATTGGGCAGAAGAACAATGGCGTTTCGTGTGCTTTTCTGATGAGTCTCGTTTTGGTATGAGACCGGATACAAGACGTATACGACACTGGAGAACCCCTGGACGCCAACAGCGATTAAAATCCTGCCAGGAAGTCCATCCTTATAGTGGTGGAACCATCATGGTATGGGCGGGTATTTGGATCGGCGGAAGAACTGAGTTGATTTGGATCAGAGGTAACCTCAACGCTCAAATTTATGCTGAGACGATTGTATCTGACGTCATCGTTCCTCTACAATTGCAAATCGGTCCCTTATTTCAGTTAATGCATGATAATGCACGACCGCACACCGCAAGAGTTGTAAGACAGACTCTCGCCGCAGCTAACATCAATGTCCTGCTCTGGCCTGCTCAGTCGCCAGACTTGAACCCGATTGAGCATGCATGGGATATGCTACAGAGAAGAGCTCTGCCGAATATGGAGGGTATCCAGTCGCAAGAAGATCTTTTTTTGTTGTTGCAACGAACATGGGCGGCCATTCCACAGCGTGATTTGGATGAACTCATTTTGAGTATGCCAAACCGATGTTCTTGTGTTGTTAGTGTTCGCGGTAGAAACACGGATTATTAATTGTTTAAGTTACCCAATAAAATTTTAAAGAAAACTGTTATTTCAGTCTTTTTTTCGAACTTTAATGTTAGTGGTTCAAATGTCAAAAATCCCTTTATTAGGAAAATGGCAAATTTCTTTATTAATGCAAAGGTGGCTTGGTTTATCGTCACTGTGACAAACGAAAACACTTTATTTGATGAATCCTTAAAGAAAATTGTAATTAATATCAATCAATATATATATATCAATATTAATATTAATGCCATATTTTAGTTTATTTTTAGATGTATATATGTAGTTTAGGGTTTTTTATTTAAGTCTATAAAGTGTAAAAAATTTATGTTAAAAATTAATAAATGCCATATCAATCAGGAGAAAAGTTATTGCAAAAATATATGTTGATCCCTAGACACTTTTGATGTGTGTATTTACTGATGACACGCTAAGTACTTACTCCGTCCTAGAAATGTGCAGCCTCCGAAACTATATGGTTTACCAAAAGTGCACGTGCAGAATGTTCCGCTATGGCCCATAGTTAGTCAGATTGACTCGCCCACATACTACCTGGCGAAGCATGTGGCTAGTGTACTTCAACCATTAGTTGGACACTCAGCATCGTATGTGAAAGACTCTCGGCACTTCATCGACATCCTGCAGTCGTACAAACTCGAAGCGGAGGAAGTAATGGTCGGTTTTGATGTTGAGTCCTTGTTTACGAATGTACCCGTGGTGGACTGCATGGTAGTGGCTAAAGTTAAATTGCAAGAGAATAACATCCCTGTAGAATACGTGAAATTACTGCATCACTGTTTATCTACCAGCTACTTCATATACCAAGGACAGTATTACCTACAGATTGACGGTGTAGCAATGGGCAGTCCAGTGGCACCCGTAGAAGCCAACATGTGGATGGAGCATTTTGAAGAACTAGCCATTTCAACTGCATCTACATTAACAAAACTGTGGAAGAGGTACGTTAATGACATATTTGCGGTCATTGGAGGGGATGAACAAGAGGTGAAAGTATGCTTAACACACCTAAACAGCATACATAGCAAAATTAATTTTACCAACGAGATGGAAAATGAGAGGACCATACCATTCTTAGATGTAAAAGTATTAGGTAATGCTGATGGTTCTCTAGGCCAGTCAGTCTACCGGAAATCCACTCACACGGACCGATATTTGCGTGCTGATTCCCACCACCATCCGAGACATCTTAACTCTGTAGTGACTTCGCTTACCAACCGCGCATATGATTTATGTGACGAGGATCATTTACATGATGAGCTAACACATGTTCAGAAGGTGCTACAGAGGAATGGATATGCAGTGAATATCGCACAGCGTAGGCAAAAACTTAGTTCTAGACACCGGAAGTGCGAGGTTGAAAGGCAGCCAGCATTCATGCCGTACGTGAAAGGAGTGACAGATAAGGTTGCAAACATTCTACGGAAATATGCCGTAAAAACTATCTTCACTCCGTTCCAGAAAGTCTCTCAGATGCTGCGTTCACCGAAGGACAACTTCCCTCTGGAAAAACCCGGTGTCTATAAAGTGGACTGCAGCTGTAGAAAGTCGTACATCGGTCAGACAAAACGTACCGTAGCTTGCAGAATCTCGGAACACATTATGGCGGTGAAAAATAATGATGTTTAAAAATCGGCAATAGCACAACATCTTTTAAACGCAGGATCGAACAATTGGATTGAGTTACATAACCCTCAAGTCATCTCGACAGAATGCCCCTATATACCAAGACTGGTAAGGGAAGCGATTGAGATTACCAAATACGACAATTTCAATCGGGAGGATGGGTTTCAACTGTCGAGGGCCTGGAATCCAGTGGTTCAAATGTGTAAAAACCGAAAAAGTTCCGTAAAAAGTTCGCGAGTCGACACGGTGAGTTTTGTGTGTCGGGAACAGAATCGAGTGTTTAGTGATACATGTGGCAGTGGTAGCGGTGTCGCTAAAAGAAAACGAACGAGAAAGAGGGTAGACCGATTTGTCTGCTCATAAACTTCCACCCGCAATTACTTCAGTTCATCCGTGATCATGGCACTTGCAACAGTGCCGAAATATCGGAAACTCAAAACAATAAATACACATGGTATATATCCCGTTTAAGTTCTAATGATACTGTTAGTGACCATGTTAGCTTAAAAACTTATAAATGCTCAACAGTACAAATTTTATCATTATATTTGTAACAATTAAAAATCGCTCATTTATTATTCGATTGATTGAATCCATCACTATTAGGTTAAATAGGGTATCATTATTTTAGTAAGTGACATTAGCTTATGTCAGTTTACTGCATAAAATTAAAAGTCTGGGTATAGGAAAATTATAATAATCTATAGTCCAGTTTAGATTAAATCGTTATTATTGTTATAACATAAACGCACCTATTACCACCAGTTTAAGCCAAGTTCACATTTATGTGCAAAAAATAAGCACATGCTTAATAACTGGTGTCATTTTTTATTTTTATTCAAGTACTGAAACTAACGATCTTGTCAGTCAGATATAGAAACAATTCGAAAAAATGAAATAAATATTAAAAAAAATATAAATTGATGAAAAGGGCTATGTTCCTATTACCGACTCAAACCATGGGTGTGTTCCTATTACCGTTTTTGTGGAACCTATTACCGACCGCTAAATGAACAGAACAAAGAAGAGGAGAAGGAGTACTGGCAATCGGCGTTATCCAGTTTGGTTTACTCGAGACATCATACGCGACAGTCAGCGTAAAAGTAAATTGCACAATAAATGGAAACGCTCGCGATGTAGTTTTACGTATGCGGAGTTTAGCAACCTCCGATCAAATCTCAAATTAAGAACCCGGGAAGCTTACAAAGTATATTGTCGTCACCTTGAAAACAATATAGCAAAAGACCCGCGTCAATTCTGGCAGCATGTTTCGAGTCTGCGATCAAAGGGTGGTTTCGAGCCAACTGTTGTTCATAAAGGTGAGACTAGTTCGGGTGTCGGAGCGGCCGACGCGTTTGCTCAATATTTTGCCAGCGTTTTTTTGCCTGATACTCCTCAGTTGGACCCAACAAATGTTATCGTTTGTAGTGAAGGAGATAATATTCCTCTCCCCTTTTTAGACCTTGTGGATGTAGTTAAGGGAATTGCTAGACTCAAGTCCTGTAGTTCAGTTGGCCCTGACAACATTCCAGCATTTATTCTCAAGGGATGTAATGATATCTTGGCAGTTCCTCTATGTCATATCTTTAACCTAGCCCTCCAGTCTGGCATTTACCCTGAGCAGTTTAAAATTTCGCGGGTCACTCCCATACCTAAAACTAGAGATAAAACATCTGTAGAGGAACACAGACCCATCGCTATCCTGCCTACCATAGCTAAGGTCTTTGAACACATACTGCATAAATTTATACACAAACGCATAGATATGTCTTTATCTGATGCGCAACACGGTTTTCGACTCGGTCGCTCCGTAAATTCAAACTTGCTTATTCATGTTGATTATATATCTAGTGGCATGGACATGAGTAGGCAAGTTGATGCGCTCTATTTCGATTTCCGTAAAGCTTTCGATAAAGTTGACAATGATGTGCTATTGACGAAGCTGGGAGCCATCGGTTTCTCGTCCGCTTGGCTTAACTTCTTTTCTGACTACCTGCGGGATCGCAAACAGTTTGTCCGACATGGCTGCTTCGAATCCAAGCCTTACTACACTCGCTCAGGTGTGAGTCAAGGATCTGTTTTGGGGCCACCTCTCTTCCTAATCATGATCAATGATCTTATTTCCAATGTCAAGTTTGCGAAATGCTTGCTCTATGCTGATGACTTAAAACTTGTTGCGCAAATCAAAACGGTTGATGATTGTAAACTCCTGCAAAAGGACATTGACGCCATCTATGAGTGGAGCATCCAGAACAGGCTGTTTTTTAATACGAGCAAGTGCTATGTCATGACGTACGGTCGGAAGTTGCAACCAATCCATTACAACTATTGTTTGGGTGGAGAAGCAATTACTCGTGTCACCAATATTAAGGACTTGGGAGTGACCTTTGACCGATACCTGACTTTTAGAGATCACCTCTCTGCCCTTGCAAAAGAATCTTTTAGGCGCCTAGGTTTTGTACTAAGAAATGCTCGGGATTTCCGCAATCCCAATGTTATTAGGCTATTATACACCACTTTGGTAAGGAGTAAACTTGAAAGCAGTGCCTGTGTCTGGCATCCTTACACTGCAACTCAAACATTAATGATAGAAAAGGTTCAGAAAACCTTCCTGAGGTTCCTATTCAAAAGGTTATACCACTTCTTCCCTTACATGTACCCTACCAACTACCTTTTAGGAATGCTAGGCTTTAATTCTTTGGAGGTGAGGAGAGGCTTTGATCAGCTCACAGTAGCCTGCAAGATCCTGAGCGGACGTATCAATTGTCCCGAGCTCCATGGCCTTTTCTGCCGACTATTCGTGCCTGACAAGTACATCCGACATCGTCAGAACCGCTTACACAATTTGTTTGCTCCACCGACTTCCAAAACTGTCGCCAGAGCTGAATCCCCAGTATGTCGCACTCTAAGGATGCTCAATGCATTCCTGACTACCAACCCTGAATGTGATGTGTTTGCGGACGAATGGAGTAAAATTATGCGTGCATGTCTGGTCTTCTGTGAAAGGAAGTATGCAAGAGTGTCTACTGTTCCATGTTAATTTTAATTTTATTTTATCTTATATAATTTCAATTTTAAATCACAATTATTACTATTCTTATCTTAAATGTATTTCTATTTCTATGTTAATTAATGTAATTGGTGTTGTACCGTTTTAATTAACTATAAATAAATAAATAAATAAATAAAATAAATTCAGTCAAATAAAAATGCTCGTGTGGGTTTAATTCTTTAGAATACAGAATGTTATAATTATAACCAGCCTTTAATCAGTCTTAAGAGATATGCTTCATAATATGAATTACTTATTGAAATATAACAGTGAATCCAGTCTATTAAATGGCGTTCTTCGTACTTGGTGAAGACAGGTTGAACCCCACAATTTTCATTACAGTACTTGTGATTTCTCTTGTCACGAAGAGTTGTTCTAGGAATCCCAAATCTCTTTGAGGTTTCATAGATACTTGCTCCATTATCGATAGCCATCAATGCAGAGTTAAGTTGATTAGCTGTATATTACGTACGTTTTAATCGTTCCATGTTTCTGAATTAAAATTAACTAGTTGAATATACTAAACTACTAAACCTTTGCTTAGCAGTGGGTTAAGAATTATAGTAAGTGGAAGTCAATAGGTGATTTTTAATAATAGTTTTTAATGAAAAATGAATTACAGTTTTATATTTTTTCTAAATATTTTAAATTGTTATTTTTATTTCTTTTTATTTTTTATTTTTTTATTACCGATGGGCCCACTCTTGACCTCGATCTCGCCTGATGGTAAGCGATAGATGAGGTCTAAGATGGGACGAGCGAACCCAGAAGATGCCTATTTACTCGTGCTTTAAAGGCTGAAAGGTCATAAGTGGCAGGGAACACAGAAGCCGGCAGAGAATTCCACAGCTTGGCTGTGCGCACAATAAATGTGGAAGAGAAGCGCTTGGTATGACAAGACGGTATATTAATCAAGTGTGGGTGGTACCCAGCCGTGCGTCTGGTAGACCGGTAGTGAAAGGGAGATGGAGGAATCAGGTCATGGAGCTCCTGCGCACACTCCCCGAAGTACAATCTGTAGAAAACCGACAGGCAAGCAACGGTTCGCCGATGAGCCAGGCTATGAAGCTTGTCCACCAGCACCTCGTCGCCTATAAGCCTTTTAGCTCTGCGCTCGATCGAGTCCAATGCAGTAAGCTGGTACTTTGCAGAGCCATCCCACAAGTGGCTGCAATACTCCACGCAAGAACGGACCTGTGCTTTATACAGATTTAGAAGCTGTCCAGGCGTGAAGTACCGCCTCACCTTGTGTAGGATTCCCAGCTTTTTTGCTGCAGTCTGAGCTCTGGACTCGATGGTTGAGCCGAAGTTGAGGTCTGACGTCAACTCCTTGCCCAAAAGCTCCAGGCGACTGGTAACTGGCACAGATGTACCTCGGAAAGTAGGGGTCAATTCAAAACGGCACCTTTTAGCGCTGAAAAGACAAGCCTGTGTTTTCAGAGCATTGAATTTGACCAGATTGTCGTCACCCCATTGGGAAACGAGATTTAAGGTCAAATTTATGCGCTCTACCATGGCCTTTCTGAGAGTGGCAATTTCGTCCCTGTCAGCTCTAGAACTGGATAAGTATCTCTCTGAGACTGTGCTGTCGTCCGCGTACCCAACTGCTCCCAGCTGAAGTAGGTCATTGATATGCAGCAGAAAAAGAGTCGCAGAAAGAACAGACCCTTGAGGATTAATGTTAATTACATTATATTTACCTACTAGGCAAAAAAAAAATACTAACACACTATCCATAAAAACTAAAAAAAACATACAGACGAATCGAGAACCTCATTCTTTTTGAAGTCGGTTAAAAAGTACAGGTACATCGGTAATAGGTTCTATTGAAGAAATTCTGTATAAACTATTACCGACCCAATGAAATTAATATGTATTGAGTAAATGTATTGTTTTTAGAATATTTGTATGATTATATAGGTGCCAGTAGCTATGCTAATTTTATTTTAATGGTATTTTAACTATAAAAATACAATATTAGAGAATTGTACATCCTACATTCATCAAAACATTTACATAAGAATAAAGTTGATTTTCACAGTATCGATACTCTTATTATGTATGGCGCTAATAGGTCAAATACAACTTGACACACTAACTAATCAAATTAGTATAGCCGACTACTTATTAATTGATGCATTATAACATAAATAGTAGAAATTAAAATATTCGTCAAAAACCTAACAACGACCTAGGTCGGTAATAGGAATAAAATTGAGATTATTGTTCCTATCACCGCCACATTTTAATATTGAATTTGAAGCAAAATAAAGCTGTATCTCATTAAAATTAATTATTATTTGTGTTTATGAAAGTATTAAGAAGGTATCAAAATAATTAAAAGGTTCATTAGATTGCTTTACAATTATATATTATGCTAAAAAAGAAATAGGTGTACTTACGTAATCGGGAGCGGGACACTACTAAATATGCGCTATATCCGGAGTCCGACGACAAACTGTGCAATTATTCTTTAAATCGTTGGTTTACGCGCACAAGCAAGTGATGAATATTTGCATTATAAATACATCTATATTTTCTCTAAAGCAACGACTTGTCTAACTTTAATGCAACTCTTTAAAATGATAGTTTTATGAAACTGACGGTAATGGGAGCCGATTTTGAGGGGTCGTTATTAGGCGCCTTTACGTTATATACAACGTGTAACTTTCCGTTACACGTTATCTATCCAAAAGGACTGAAGACAACATCTGGTATGGAGTCTCTATGCAAAGTTTCAGCTCAAAATAAGTGACTCACAGAATTGACCCCAAATTGTTGGTTTCATATGTTTCTTGAATACCAGTAATAACAAACGTGTCACAGCACTATGCCAAAAAATGCATCTATCATTTTATTACACGGAAACATATTTGATCAATAAATAAAAAATTATTGTTTTTCCATATTCGTTTTATTACCAATATCATCATAGGTACAACCCTAGGACTTTCGTTCGATGACGCGCTCGCACTTGGGTCGCGTAGCGGGCAAAACAATCTCAACCCTCTACGTGTGTACTTATGGTACATTTCTTCTCGCTGCAAACAGCTGGTATTATTATTAAGATTTTATAGGCTATTATAGCGTATGTATTTTCGCTTTTGAATGAGAGTGATGTATCTGTTACAAAGTAACTATTTAGCAATCTGTGATATTACTAACTGTCCACCATTACGAAACGGACGATCAGAAATAGACAACCTTTGTACATATATGAAGGACTGTTTACAAATTCAGAGAAATTAGAAAGTTTAAAATGTCACACTCGTAACCTTTAAATCTTTTCAACCTACTCTACTAACCTATAAATATATGGGACAGTACATAGCGTCCAGTAGACATGTGTTGGGTAATTGGCCTTACGATACGAGATATTGGGACATTGTAATAATCTTTGTTGACATAAAATTTAAATAACAACTTGTAACCCATTTTTTTCTGGATGGGAAAATCTTCAAATCCCTCTGTGGGTAAAGTGGAGAGGAGTGTCAGACTTCTACTGACTAAAAACCCACCCTGTTCCTTCAGTTGCCTTTTCGTTCCGCGGCTGCGGTATCTCGTTAGAACATTCCCGCAACCCCGTAAGGCAGTATCGGGCCCCGTCAAACAACTTATAATCCTGGCTCCTGTGCTAATATAGACTAGAATAGGAACCAGTGTCTTATCTGTGCAATAGTACAGGTTATATAACAAAGAACGCGCCGTACGAACTGTTTCGAGTTACTATTGACCCTCTTACAACTCGTAAACTATTTAATCTACATACATAAAATTGAGCGCATTTTTTTTTCTTAAAAAGGGAACTAACAATGTGGGTAGAATTCACATTACTAGCAATCCTATTAACCCCTCCAACTAAGCTAAATATGCTTGTGCCTGGAGTGGGTTCACGGCAATTGTGTAATGGGTGGGGCTCGAACCCACGACCTCTCGATCACAAGGCCGACACCTTAACCGTTAGGCTATTAACCCTGCAATACTTTTAATTACCCCTTTATCGGTGAAATTGAGAATGACGTATTATTCAATACAAAACTTGGCTCTCATTTCACATTTAAGGATACATGTAAATTTGTTGCTTGGAGTGCCAATAGATGTGAAAATCGAATTAATGCTAATAATTTTAACTAATACTTTTATTATGAAATTGTGCTATTTATTACAACACATTTTAAAATTTTCACTTCTGTCGGCAGTCCTCACGACTGCCTCCGATGTGTTTGTGGAAACTTTCATCCCCCCTATGTGAGTCACTTAGGAGTCGATTATTAGAAAATAATAGTAGCCATTTTTCAACTATCGCCAAATTTCAACTAAATCAGTTCAGCGGTTAAGCCGTGACAACTTAACACATACAGACAAAGACATTCTTTCATATCTACCTATAATAATAATATTATATAACAGAAAAGTTTATTTGTTTGAATCTCTTCAAAATTTTCGAAAATTCCTACTTGGTGGATTTAGTAGTAGCTTAAAGCTTAGCAAAGGAAAGAACAAGAAAGAAGAAGAAGAATCTTGAGGAAAGAACAAGAAAAAAGAAGAAAAAGCTTGAGGAAGGAACAAGAAAGAAGAAGAAGCTAGTTAAAAATATGGCAGTATGGATAGGCGTGTAGAAATTTGATTACAATTAGTAATTCAACGACCTCTGGACACTAAGGTCCGTATTTCAGAATAAAACTCGAGTACTGATCTCTGTTTAAAACTAGTTTCTATACACTGCCAAAGATAGTTAGGATCCACTCAGTTCTACGAACACTTGATAGTTGCTGTATTTACATATCAAGAAAGATTGCGTTAACAGCTCCAACTAGCAAAATACTCTTACAAACAAAAGTAAGAGCTATGGTTTCATGTAAGGTTTATACGTGTTCTGATTAAGCCAGAAACCCTTAATACCCTTACAAACAAAAACATATAAGAGCTATGGTTTCATATAAGGTTTATATGTGTTCTGATTAAGCCAGAGACTCTAATACTGTTATTTTATAAGTCTAATTGCTTTTGATTCTTAATTAAAACTTATAAATACATTTTATAAGTACATACATTCAATCTTAGAAGTGACTATATTAAGTGTTTTATTAGACTTCTGTAAAACTAGTGTTTTAAAAGTGTGATTTATCTCACCTAAGACATATTAAAGAGTAGTAGCATTTTAAAAGTCCTACAAGTATCTTAAACAATTCTCTATTAAGGGTTCATCTTCAAGAATTTGATTTGATAAATTCTTAAGAAGTTATTATTTATCAGGAAAATGCGCTGTAGATTTGATTTTACTTAACAATTTGGTGTTAAATTCATTTGAATTATTTCCCATCATTCGTAGATGGGAACAGTGTAGATGAAGAAAATAAAACTTAAAGGAAAATAGACTGATGCATAGACAATACATATTCTCTGCTTGAGGCCCGATTTGAAGCTCGATTACGCTTCTCCTTAGCGTGTCAATGGCAAGAATATTTTATATCAGCTACGCAAACTCCGCTCGCTGGTGCAGACATAAGATCGCCGAGAGTGCAGGTGACAGGGCATGCAGAATAAGATAGGATGAGACCCATTGTCTATGGGGTCACGCTGCATATACTTTTGACATCTGAACCGTCTGTAAAATAAACAAATAAAATTTTATTCTAATAAATGTTTACAGAAAAGTACAGATAATCCAGAAAGTAAATATGTATAATAGTATAATAATAGTATATAATAGTTCTTAGAGGGTTATCTAAGTAGCTGAATAAACATTGGTAAAATGATGATTTATATTAAAATCAATAAATCATCAATCAATAAATGTAAAATATAATGCTTATTTTATTTTATTTTATTGTTGACTAGCTTCTGCCTGCGACTTCGTCCGCGTAGAAGTCGAAAATATTCTACGGATCCCGTCCCCGACTTGCTTGACAAAGATTATAATAGCTCGGCTCATATGCATAATATAAAGATAATTTATAGCCTATAGCACTCAGGGATAATGCAGCTACATGTAAGCGAAAGAATTTTCAAAATCGGTTCGGTAGTTTCAGAGATTACCCCATACATTCAAACTTACAAATTTTACCTCTTTACAAT
Organism: Tholera decimalis; assembly: GCA_943138885.2. Classification (NCBI taxonomy): domain Eukaryota; kingdom Metazoa; phylum Arthropoda; class Insecta; order Lepidoptera; family Noctuidae; genus Tholera; species Tholera decimalis. The sequence continues at coordinate 17,391,161 of OW964575.2, forward strand.
ATTAGTATAGATAATAGGCTCGCGTTTGACCACCATTTCACATGATGGACCTACGTGATGATGTGGTCGAAGATGGAGCACGCTTCCCTAGAAGTAACCTATTCACTGTTCACTTATAGAACCCCAGGTTATAGTGATCAGGAAACACAGACTCCGGTACTGTAATGTAGCGACCTGATCCCCATCTGTAGATATAATTTTTGCTACCGGCGACTTGCGAGTGTAGTTTGATTAACGTTCTGACTTAAAAAACCAATGCTCAAGTGCAGATTCTATATTTAAACTAAGACCAGGTGATTTAAAATCAAATTGGACTTGAGGGACGATCTGGAATATGACCCTTAGTGTCGTTTTAAATTGGGCTAATTACTAATAAAAAAAATAAAAATGGTACCACCGGGAGGAAATTAACCTTATTTTACTAATATTATAAACTATCTTCTGCCCACGACTTGGTTCGCGTAAAAGCGTTCATACATCTATACACACATCCTTACAAACTTTCGCATTTATAATATTAGTAAGTAGTAAGATGCGAAAGCTTATGACGGACGTGTATATTGTATGATCTCAATGGATTGGATCTCAATAACACATAAAATATTTTTATCCCAAATACCAATACGAACCAAGTCGCGAGCAGAAGCTAATCACTTATAAAGTCAAACAACACGATCGCTTTTCCTAACCAACCCTGAAATCGAATCGAAATATTCGCGATCAGAACTCTTACTAACAACCACAATGCCACGTCAGTTATTTGTCCAGTATATAGGCCATACTCAGAGACAAAGAAAAAACAAGTGTTTACAAACTAACGGAGTTCTGACCTATTCTTTGAATCGTCTAGAAAATATATTTCAATGACAAAATTTCGTCACTCCACTTCCATTCCATTCATCATTTGAAATCTTCTATCTCTCTCTAACCAAATTAAAGTCCTATCCCCCCTCTCTCTCTTTCGAAGATGTTAGGAAACTGGACCGTTTTAGAAATTCGACTTTTCCAAATGCATTATTCACGTGGCTTATTCCTTTTTTGAACGTAAACAATTTCTGGAATTCTCACGGAAAATGCAAGCATGGTAAAAGATAAGGAAAGATGAATCTTTCCTGTGTTGTGACGTCACGTGGACTTGTTTAATTAATGTTTCGACGAATTTGATTGGTTGTTTACGGGAATGCAGGGGAATTCGAATTTTGAAAATCTGGGTCTGACGTTAGTGATAAAGATATTGACTATTATCAGCCAGTACAGCTGTGGAGCTTGCAAAAAGCATGTTAAGATGTTGAACTTGACTATCATTTGAAAATCTTTGACAGTCTTTAAGGGTATTGAGAAGCTATAAAATCTGACGCTAGTCTTGCCAAGAGGTACCCAGTTACTGGGTTGTGAAGGTCAGACAGGCGGTCCTTCCATATGAAACACTAGTAATCTGCTGCGTCCAGTTTGACTGAAAGCTGGGAATCCTACACAAGGTGAGGCGGTACTTCACGCCTGGACAGCTTCTGAATCTATATAAAGCACAGGTCCGTTCCTGCGTGGAGTATTGCAGCCTTTTGTGGGATGGCTTGACAAAATACCAACTTGCTGCACTGGACTGGATCGAGCGCAGGGCTAAAAGGCTTATAGGCGACGAGGTACTATCGGGCAAGCTTCATAGTCTGGCTCATCGTCGAACCGTTGCTTGCCTGTTGGTTTTCTATAGATTGTACTTCGGGGAGTGTGCGCAGGAGCTCCATGACCTGATTCCTCCATCTCCAATTCACTACCGGTCTACCAGACGCACGGCTGGGTACCATTCACACTTGGTTGATATACCGTCTTGTCGCACCAAGCGCTTCTCCTTCACATTTATTGTGCGCACAGCCAAGTTGTGGAATTCTCTGCCAGCTTCTGTGTTCCCTGCCACTTATGACCTTTCAGCCTTTAAAGCATGAGTAAATAGGCATCTTCTGGGCTCGCTCGTTACATCGTAGACCTCATCTATCGCTTACCATCAGGCGAGATTGAGGTCAAGTGCGGGCTCATCTATACTAATATTATAAAGAGGAAACCTTTGTATTTTTGTATGTTTGTATTGAATAGGCTCAAAAACTACTGGACCGATTTCAAAATTTCTTTTACCATTACTTAGAGGGATTCTTCCGAATCCGTATAGGCTATATTTTATCCCGGAAAATAGATAGGATTTTTCGTGGTAGTGAAAATTGTGGAGTAAGGCGTCGAAAAAACTGCCGTACGTTAACGATTCTCGCGAACACTGCCTATATTTAATATAAACATTGCACCCGTGCGAAGCCGGGGCGGGTCGCTAGTCCGTAATAAAAAAGCCGTACATATCTGAGCCATCTGTAAATCCCCTTCTCCACTGAATCGAGCTTTACGCTAGTAAATTTACGGATGCGAACTACAGTCGACTCCGGTTATCTAAATATATATAACTCAAAGGTGACTGACTGACTGACTGACTGACTGACAGACATAGTGATCTATCAACACACAGCCCAAACCACTGGACTGATCGGGCTGAAATTTGGCGTGCAGGTAGATGTTATGACGTAGGCATCCGCTAAGAAAGGATTTTGCGAAATTCCCACGGGATCGGGATTTACACGGAAAAAACTTCCCACGCGGGCGAAGCCGCTGGCACAAGCTAGTTAATAATAAGACGTTTATTTACACAGATCATTTACAACAATACATTTTAATTCTACCTCTTCAATTAGGAGTTATCCTGTATCTTAAGAGGTAGTAGCGAATTATATAATACAAAATATTCAGCAATAACCTGGCTCGAGTGGACTGTGTCATGACCTGTTTCATGTATTATGACCGCCATTGCCATTTTCATTCGATACCATTATAAAAAGTCACATTTACATCAAATTAGCCTTTTTCTAACTTTGTTGGATCGGCTTATAGTCTAAATGGATGCAACTGGGTATCAGTGTTTTACATAGAGCGACTACCTATCTGACCTCCACAACCCAGTAACTGGGTAACAAGATACCTCTTGGTAAGACCAATACAGATAGATAGATATACTCTTTACTGTACACCATAACAGAATTAAATGAGGACTTAAAAACTAAAGGGTGTTACAATGGGCGGTCTTATCGCTAAAAGCGATCTTTTACAGACAACCTTTGGATGGATTTGACGCAGCAGGAGAAAATAAATACGCGGGTAGTCCATGTTGTACTATTCACTTATATACAATAAATAAGTAATGACATACATACTCAATACACATATACATATATATACATACAAAAACAAAGCTGAGATATATAAAAAATAGTAACACATTAAATAGAATAGAACAACATATATAAATCTTTTGCCAAGTTTTTGAAAGAAGGAACGGTTTTACTGACACGGGAAGAGTATTCCACAGTCGTACTCCTTGAGCCCCGAACGACTTACCAAAGAAATTAGTGGAGTGACTCGGTACCTCTAGCCTCAAGTTTTCCGATGACCTCAGAAATTTGGCATGTGTGTCATGGAGGAACTTGAAACGTTCTTTAAGATAAGAGGGGGTTTTAGGATTAAACAGAATACTGTAAAGCAGAGACAAGATGTGTAAGTTCCGGCGAAGACGATAGGAAGTCACTTGAGTTTGGTACGAAATTAGCATTCGTGATCATATTCGCGCAAACCAAATATGAATTTTATGCAAAAATTTTGAAGTCGTTCAAGTTTATCAAGTTGTGCCTCTGTACGATCAAGATAACTGACAGCAGCGTAGTCTAGGATAGGATGTAAAAGAGACTGTGCTAGCGCAATTTTAGTGGCAGTTGGCAGAAAGTTACGCAACCGTCTTAGGGAACTGGCAGAATCAAATAATTTGCGACTCACCTCTTGTAATTGGGGTCCCCACGAAAGATATTTGTCCAACCAGACCCCAAGGTTACTGGCTTCCAACTTCCCGTACCGAACGACTGTCCAGGGCCAGCGGCTTTACATGCTGCACGAGAGTCACAACGCCAATATCCAAACTCCGGGCAATACTGAGAATTTTTTAAAAACTCAATAACACTTTATGCCAAACCCAGGAACCGAACCCGAGCCTCGTGCCCCGCTGTTGTGCTTGAGATCACTCGACCAATAAGGCAGGTAAACTTAGTATGAAATAATATTAAAATCCGTCGCGCCAATTCTTTGAAATATGGGCCATCCTTATAAGCGCTTGCACACCCGCATGGAGAAAAACGTGACGAGTTGTATTCAGAACTGAAAGACATGTGTATCGATGTCACATGTTGTTGGCAGACACGTGCAAAATAATGAGTCATTTTGGGAATAGGAACAGTGGAGCACGTGTTAGATAGGCGAGGGATTTTCACGGAACTCAACATCGCATTGTACAACTGCGGGTGAATTCTGCTTAGCCTTTTTAGAAACCTAGTTGGCGTCAGTTTTTTATTTATTTATTTAATGACACAACAACGACTTATTTACTAGACCGAATACATAAAAAATTGTTACAAATAGGAATACTCTGCAGTGAATTCATCACTTACAGGTGTGCACAGCACTTGTATAAGTAATTAAAAAAAAATTAAACAAATTGAGATCAAGATAAGATTAATTTAAATTACATTGGAAAGAGATAAAAAATACATTCAAATTAATTAATTAAACATAACAATGGAATGTCAACCACTTAAATTAAAATACAATAAATACGTATATCTCAGAACATAATGCCAATGAAAATTATAAACGATTAAATTTTTATTATACAAATTAAATTACCTATTATTTATTAATACAGATTAAAAATAAAATAAGCTTTAAGTTTAACCGAATTCAGATGAGTACAAGTGTTTTACACAGATTAACTGCCTATCTGACCTCCATAACCCAGATGTGTAAGTAATATTTATACACACTGTGTCTGTCATCTCTTCTTCAACTCTCCTGCCGCAGGTTTACTGGAAGAATTTTTTTAGGAAATGAGTACTGTTGAGAGTTATAAATGAGAAAACGACTCAACTTGTTATTAATTAATATATTGTATAAGGTGAAATGGCACAGTACAATAATGGAGGCGCGATCGCGGCATAAAATCGATACGATGTGCGCGCGATTTCGCTTGATTTTGCGCGATTCGCTGCTTTTGGCCGAATATTTGCGGATCCGTGTTCCCCCCGCGCCCCTCTCAGGATGCGTTCTTGTTTATGTAAAAAACGCGGTTTAGGCGCGTTCAAGTACCTTTGAGCCCTCTTATTTTTCTCTTGTGTCATGTGTGTACATAAATCAATAAATACGATACCCTTTAGTCAGAAAAGTGTCAGATTTCCCAGATTCTGAATAGCCGTAACGACTGTCAAAGATTTACAAATGATAGCCGGGACCAACGCCTTAACGTGATACTCGACCCCATCCAAGGACCAACCTCGTCAAGTATTGCTTAACCTCGAATATCCTCCCGTGCGGCTGTTGTTATTTAGCCAGAGCTCCGTCTATTACGGATTAGCACGAGAGTAGGGAATAGTATCCACCAACCTAGGAGTCTTTAAGTCAAGAGTGAATAGGTTACTTATAGGCAAGTATGCTTCATCTTCGACCTCATCATCGCTTAACATCAGGTGACATTATGGTCAAACGTAAGCCTGTTAATAATAAAAAAAAAAAAAATGAGTGTGGCACTCGGGGACTGCCGCAGTAAAGCCAATAGCATTTTTATCAACTTATGCAATTATAGTCTACACGCATACGTCTAGTCGCAAACACAAACACCGTGCCGAAGTCTGCCGAACTGAAACGACGTTAGACGATGCACGGCTTTCAACGCCGCACCGCTGTGCCGGTCGGAGTGGGGGGTGTTAGGTTCATTTTCGTTACGGAATCATGATTCGATCGCCGCGCTCAAAACCCGCGATAAAAGCTATGCAATAGCTTAAAAAACCGGCACAGGACCCGCGTGGGTGTTTACAGCTCATTCCCATAACGTGATGAACGGGAACGTGATATATTTGATATGTTAAGGAATGGGTCGCTTTCGATGGGGTCAAATTCTTCACCATCGTTACATAGTGGATATACCACGTATATACACACTCTTGGTAATACTTTCAGTGTGCCCACAGCTAAGGAGTGGAATTTCCTGCCGGAGTCTGTGTTTCCTGATAACTATAACCTGGGGATCTTTAAGTCAAGAGTGAATAGGTTACTTCTAGGTAAGTTTGCTTCGTCTTCGAGATGTGGTCGAAGATGAAGCACGCTTACCTAGAATTCGCTTACCATTACGTGAGATAGTGATCAAACGGGAGCCTATCAAAAAAAGAAAATAAATGTATATTATAAGTAAATAGTACACCACCTTTTTTTATATGTATTTAGGTTTTGAGTATGTATACAACGTGTAACGGAAACCCCATATCTATCCAAAAGGACTGAAGACAACATCTGGTATGGAGTCTCTATGCAAAGTTTCAGCTCAAAATAAGTGACTTACAGAATTGACCCCAAATTATTGGTTTCATATGTTTCTTGAATACCAATAATAACAAACGTGTCACAGCACTATGAGGCTCATCACTTTTCACGTCACTTGCCAATAAAACGATAATTCTCTTCGTTCTTCTTAATTTGAAAAATTCGAACTCTGCTATATTGGTAATGTATTGAAATTTCTAATATGCTCCACACATGTAGACATAGGATTACAAAACCCTTGCTATATCGTTTGTTATCATCCAAAGAAGCCGTGCACTCGGTATGCATATACCCTTTATATAGTTGTATAGTTATTAATTATGTAGTCAGTCATAGTTAATTAATATTAATTATGTATTGTATATAGGTAAATAGTACACCATGTCACCTAGTCTAGCCCACCTGCATATTTATTTTCTCGATCTGTGTTAAATCCAATTTTGATGGATTTGGCTGCTTCTGAGCCGCGGGAGACGCCCCGGGCGTCGGGGATCGCGAGCCGGCGAGCAGGGGTAGCTCACCGTCCGGTAAGGACCAGGCCCGGGTCGGCGGCGCGTCCTGTTCTACGCGCGACTCAAAGAGCTGTCAGCAATAGTGACGGTTCTAACGAGCAACGGCAGCTGAAGGAACAGGGTGAGTTTTTAGTCAGTAGAAGTCTCACACCCTTCCGCTCCACCCAGAGCGGGAGAAGTCATTCGATGAGAGACTTCCACCTCAAAAAAGGCAGGCTCATTACTTTGTATGGTGGTGGATATCCGCCCATCCCCTATTAAGAAAATAATAATATACGTTTATTTGGACTTAAAAAGTGTTCAACACCAAGCCCAGCCAACGGTAACTGGTATGTCGAACTGTCCACGATTACGTGGAGCTCTAACGTTGCTTTACAAACAGTATGCTCTTAGGCCTTGTTTCAATCGTTAAACTTTACACAATCAATAATAATGGTATTTAATTGGACTTACCCAAAGGCTGGTTGACGACAGCTACGACCTTCCTCAGATCACGTCCGTGATGTGTGTGTGTAAGTATATTTGAATGTGTAATGTTGTCAAGTGATGTGCACGGCGGTCCCCAAAGACGCAGGTCTTCACAACGTGGTCCTGGCAGTATTCACAGCGCGCCAGGCCGTATTTTAGCACCAATTCACACTAGATTCATGCAATTACAAGTCAACAATATTCGCGTGTCAGTCAATCTGGCCTCAAGTCGGCGTTATTGTTCCAAAACACAAAACTCTCCCAGGGTTTTATCCACACGAGATTACAACTCCAATAAATCGTTAATCGAGACCAAATTGACGGTTACAAAAGGCGATTCAACTCGATTCCCAATTACAATCAATAAAATCAATCTTCCAAACGGTGGACCTTTTTCTAACAAGAAGAAAGGTTATATGTCAAGTGTCAAGTCAAAGACAATAGAATATTGCCACACCAAAAAAGATGCGTTCTGATATTCTCGTAGGACTGAACAAAAAGTATGCAAAGACAAACATTTACACACAGAAGTACAATTAGGTATATGCACAATAAAAACCATAAAACTGAGACTAATTAATGACATTCATTGAAATGTTTGACTGAACTCTGGTACCCAAGAAAAGATTTAACTTGTGTTATGGCTACGAGCATTCTCTAATCCATACTTCCATACTAATATTATAAATGCAAAAGTAACTCTGTCTGTCTGTTTGTTGCCTTTTCACGCCTAAACCGCTGAACTGATTTAGATGAAATTTGGCATGGGAATAGTTTAGGATCCTGGGAAGGACATAGGGTAGTTTTTATCCCGAAATTCCCGCGGGATCGGGATTTACGCGGAAACCCCTCCCACGCGAACAAAGTCGCGGGCAGAAGCTAGTTAATTATATTTAAACATATTTGACATAAGTAACTATATACAACGTGTAACGGAAACCCCATATCAATCCAAAAGGGCTGAAGTGATCTGGTATGGAGTCTCTCTGCAAACTGTCAGCTCAAAATAAGTGACTCACAGAACTGACTCCAAATTATATGTTTCTTGAATGCCAATAATATCTTGATCTTACTGAGGCACAATTTGATAAACTTGAGCGACTCCAAAATGTTTGCATTAGATTTATATTTGGCTTGCGCAAATATGATCACGTATCTGAATTTCGTACGAAACTCAAGTGGCTTCCAATACGTCTTCGCCGGAACTTACACATTTTGTCTCTGCTTTACAGTGTGCTGTTTAATCCTAAAACCCCCACTTATCTTAAAGAACGATTTAAGTTCCTTCATGACACACATGCAAAATCTCTGAGGTCATCAGAAAACTTAAGGCTTGCGGTACCGAGTCACGCCACCAATTTCTATGGTAAGTCGTTCGCAGCTCAAGCAGTACGGCTGTGGAATGCTCTACCCGTGTCAGTAAGACAAGCACAAACCCTATCTTCTTTCAAAAACTTAGTAAAAGATCTTTATCTCTCTTCTTAAATTGGTGTTATTATGTATGTCTTTGTTTCTTTCTTTTTCAACCGACGACCAAAAGAGGAGGTTATCAATTCGACGCGTATATTTTTTTTTTTTTTTTTTTATGTATGATCATCGAGTACTCGAAGACGGCTGAGCCGATTTGGAAAATTCTTTTTTTGTTCGAATGGGTATACTTCGAAATTGGTACCATTATCACCAAAGTCAGGATCTGATGATGGGATCCTGGAGAAATCGAGGGAACTCTTCAAATATTATAGGCACACCTATGGCGTTTTGGGTATTTCTTATAGTAACTTGTGCAGTTGCTCTCAAAAAGTACCATTTGGGGAAGTGGAACTGATGATGAAGACCACAGGTGGCCGCCGAAACTACTCAATAATAAGTATTAAGTGGATTGCGATTCGATTACTTGAATATGGATGTTAAGCACTTTATGCTCGTCACAATGCATGTGGTGATGTAGAGCTGATGGTGAAGTACCAGGAGAACTCCTCAACAATTAACGGCCCAGCATTGGGAAAAGCAATATTTTATAAAAGGTTATAAGTATAAGGCTCTTGTACCTAGGTAAATTAAAAATCATCCAACTAAAAAGAGTGAAAAAAAAACTTTTTAACAAAAAATTAAACCGACTCCCAAAAAACACTGCAAAGTGAAAAATAACTTTAATTTCGGAAGTCGGTGCCAAAAACGAAAAAACAAAACTAAAGACACCGACTACCGAAATTAAAGTTATTTTTCACTTTGCAGTGTTTTTTGGGAGTCGGTTTAATTTTTTGTTAAAAAGTTTTTTTTTTAAATATTTATATGTATATATATGTTTTGAGAACGTTATTTATTGTTTTGTATTTTTAACCGACTTCAAAAAAAGGAGGTTTACAATTCGTCTTGAACTTTTTTTTTGGTGTCAAAAACGAAAATATATACAAAACTAAATACACCGCCTTCTGAAATTAAAGTTATTTTTGCCTTTGTAGTATTTTTATATGGAAGTCGGTTCTATTTTTTGCTAAAAAGTTTTTTTTAACGCTTTTTAGTGGGTCGGTTTGTAATTTATCTAGTTACAAAACCCAAAATGTCAACTACTTATCACCTTTTACAAAATATTGCTTTTCCCGGTGCAGAGCTGTTAATTTTTGAGGAGTTCTCCTGGTACATCACCATCAGCTCTACTTCACCATATGCATTGTGACGAGCATAAAGTGCTTAACATCCATATTCAAGTAATACCTATAATCGCAATCAACGAAATACTTATTAGTGAGTAGTTTCGGTGGCCATCTGGGGTCTTCATCATCAGTTCCACTTCCTCAAATGGTGCGTTTCGAGAGCAACTGCACAAGGTACTATAAGAAATACCCAAAACGCTATAGGTGTGCCTATAATATTTGAAGAGTTCCCTCGATTTCTCCATGATCCCATTATCAGATCCAAACGTGACGACAATGGGACCAACTAGAAAGTATACCCTTTCAAACAAAAAAAGAATTTTCCAAATCGGTCCAGCCATCTCCGAGTTATGAGGTAACATACATAAAAAAAAAATGTATATATATGTTTTGAGAACGTTATTTATTGTTTTGTATTTTATATAGATAAAACGTACACCGTGGACTACCCGCGTATTTATTTTCTCCTTCTGAGTCAAATCCATCCAAAGGTTGTCTGTAAAAGATCGCTTTTAGCGATAAGACCGCCCCTTGTATCACCCTTTTTAATTGTTAAGTCCATAATTTTATTTTACTGTTATGGTGTACAATAAAGAATATATCTATCTATCTATCTATCTATCTATAATAATAAACGTGTCACATCACTATGAGGGTCATAACTTTCCACGTCACATGCCAATAAAATGATAATTGTCTTCGTTCTTCTTAATTTGAAAAATTCGGTCTCTGGTATGAATGTATTGAAATTTCTAATAAGCTTCACACATGTAGACAAAACCCTTGCTATAGGTATCGTTTGTTATCATCCAAAGAAGCCGTGCACTTGGTATGTATATGCCCTTTAAATTACACGTTGTATATTATTTAAATAACCTAATCATTTTGAATTTTGAAGTGGACGGCTGTGCCTGTATGGGTGTGTGTGTATGCGCGTGAGAAACTGTTTGCGTTGTATCTCGTTAAAATATTCCCGAAACCCGGCAGGATTCCCGTAATCCTTGGGTTACTGCCCACCTCTGAAAGTAACAGGTGTGTTTATAAGTTGGTTGACGTGACACACGATATGTGCCCATCGCCCTAATTCTAAGTCAGAGCATCGAGGTCGACGACTACATAAATTATACAAACAAAACAGACTATTGGAAAGTTTCTTACGTCTCGGCGTCATCTTTATTTCTTGGGATAGATTTGTTTTTTCTTAAATTTTAATGGAAAGCAGAATAAGGACGAAAATATTTACCTTATGTCTCAGAAATTGTGTCATAATTTTATTTTTTAAACTGGATGATTCCACTCTTAATTTTATTTCGCCTGATGGTAAGTGATAGACGCGGTCTACGGTGGAACGAGTTAACCTTAGGGATGCCATCACCAAAATTGCCGGCCCCAGACCAAGACTTCATAAACCCTGGACATTTGGGTAAAATCGCAATATTTCCCCGGACACCGTAAAAAAATACATTTTTGTACTTGAAACTAAAAACAATTTTATTTACTGCTAACATTGTAGACAGTTAAAAGTTTATTAATAATAGGCTTTCTTTTTAATTAAACAAAGTAAAACAATAACATGAAATATAGAGATCGTACTTTTTGGTGCCCGTAAGACCAATATGTGTCCGGGTTTTACCCGGACGCTTATAGGGAAAATCCCCCGGACGCCCCCGGACGCTGTCTAAAGAGGACAAATCCAGGGAAACCCGGACGGATGGCAGCCCTAGCTAACCTCGAAGATATTCACTCTTCCTTTAAAGGCTGAAATGTCGTAAGTGCCAGGGAACACAGAAGCCGGCAGAGAGTTCCACACCTTGGCTATGCACACAATAAATGTAGAGGCCAAACCACCATACCATCTTGTCGAACCAAGTTATCGACCAAGTGTGAATGGTATCCTGCAGTTCGTCTAGTAGACCGGTAGTTAAAGGGGGTGAAGGGATTAGATCGTGGAGCTCATAGGTGGAGCACTGGAGGTATTGATATTTTTACCCGACTGCGGTGAAGTAAGGAAGAGGGTTATGTTTTTACCGCGTATGTATGTATGTATGTCCGTTCCTTTGTTCCCTCGTAACTATTATACCAGTGAACGGATACGGATAAATGATACGTCGTTAGATTTGTCTTGATGGCGCGAGTGTTTTATAATAGATTAAAATTAAACCAAATCCCCACAACGACAATCAGGCACCATATTATCAAAAATAAAAATTCAAAAATCGACAACCTATGTAAAATGGGGTATCATTATACAGATATTTAAAAATGATTTTGAGATTTCTTTTACCATTTTTCATTTTGAGCAACCATTTAGAAAATATAACGTTTTAAAACGGAATTATCAACAATATCTTTAAAAATAAACTTAAGAAACATGTCCGGACAATGTAACATAACGCCTCCAACATTCCAAGAGTGAACGCTACTTAATAATTAATATTCAAATATATCAATACTATTTATCTCATTTTAGAAATAAATGTCTTTAAACCTAATTAAATACTAAAAAGATGAAAATAAGAAAAAAAACTTATTTAAAAATCAAATGTGCTTGTTTCTTCCATTTAAGAGTTCCAGTCGGGGTTTTTAGATTTTTTAAATAAGTTTTTAATACATGTAGCGTCTGCCTATCTGACCTCCAATAGCTAGGTACCCCTTGGCCAGACCTGGGTCCGATTATCTGGATTCTGACCAACCGTAAATACTATCAAAGCCGTCCAAACAACAGCCGGGATCAACAGCTTTACGTGCTTTCTAAACTATGTCCAGTTGTAAACCAGCGTCAGGCACTAGTTGTCTGGCATTTAGCTGAACCGAGCATTTTTGGCGCAGTCGCGAGGCACACGTAATTAGTTATTTTCGTGTAAATGCAAATATGTACTTAAATTGTTATTTTTTTTTAATTTTTTATTTATTTGGTTTCTTTCCTTTTGTATACTTTGTGTTGTGTGCTTTGTGGCATGTGCCGAATAAATATTTTTTCTTTCTTTCTTTTCTCTTTCTTTCCGAGGTATGGAGGAATATTGATATTTTAATATGCATCCATCCACTGCCTGACCTCGGCTAGTGTTGCTTAACCTTGATCCTTAACCCATGCTTCTATTATTATTTAGCCACGAGCTTCTCTCAGAAATTGTGTCATGTACAGTCGGCCAAGAAAGTGGTGTACCACCCTTTTTTTTTTTTTTTTTTTTTTTTTTTAACGTGGTAAAATTATCAAATAAGTCCTCCCACCCCGGGCAGGGTGGGAGGGACTGTCAGACTTTTACTGACTAAAATCCACGGTGTTCCTTCAATAACCCTTTACATACCGGGGCCACGGTAACGGGATGAGTCCCACGACCCCGGCAGGCTTCGGCCCTCTGCAGAGGGGGCCTCGTCATGTTGCTGACGCTCTTTGAGGCGCGCGTGGAACACGACGCGCCGTCGACCCGGGCATGGTCCATGGTCGGACAGCGAGTTGCCCTTTACTCGCTGTCCGCATGCCCGCAACCACCCTAAGGTTGAATATCGCTTGCAGATTCATAGGTGATAAAGATTAGTTTCGCTTGCAGATCGATCTGACAACTTCTATTGCTGTCTTTATCTGATTATTGATAACGACTATTACTGTTTGTAACGTGACAGCTGTTCTTAGTTTGAACTTGATGGAACCAATGACGTCGTAAAATCAACGGCGGGGGGCTGTAGATTTTGATGACAAAATTGTATCTACAAATTCAGAATTGTAATCAACAAGTTACATAAAATTGTAAAGGCACAAGGCGAGTCCACAAACCTACAATTTCTGTAAACTTGTAATTACAATATCAATAAAAAACAAGCTAAAAATAGATTTATCCTTTTATTAAATTTCTACAATCAATTTTAAAATACTTATAACAAACAAAAACATAGCATATATAGTAATATTTAGAAGATATTGAAAATTTTTAAAAATTAGAAACGGGTGTAACCGCCGTTGGCCTCTATAACCTCTAAAAGACGAGACCTCATTGAACCAACAAGCCGTGAGCAAATATCGGTTCCCCGCATTTCCTCCCAGATATAATTACAGTGACTAATAAGAGCTTGTTTGGTTCTTTCATTTTGATGCGACCATCGTTGGACCATAAGGCCCCAAAGATTTTCTATCGGGTTGAGGTCCGGCGATCTTGAGGGCCACTGAATTACCCTTACGTCAGTGTGTGAACGAAACCAGGCTCTTACGATCCTCGCATTATGAATTGAACAATTATCTTGAACAAAATCAAATTGTGGCACTTCGTTCTCCGGGTAAACATTACGGACTATCGGTAGCATTGCATTCTGAAGCACGTCGATATAATTTACAGCCGTCGCTCGAGGAGGTAGAGAACACAATTCTCCTACACCATCCGTACTCATCCAGCCCCAAATATTTACGGAAATTCGACCTGATTCTCTATTTGGGATTACATGATCATCTTTATACCGTGTTGAATTATATCGCCAAAGGTGAAGACGTCCATGCTGACTGGATTTAAACGTTTTTTCATCACAAAACACTGTATTAGACCAATCAAACTCTAAGTGCTCTCTGGCGAAGTTCAGACGAGCAAGTCTGTGAGCATCCGTCAAATATATTTTCTTGGCGTAATGCCTGTGGTGCAACCCCATGTAATGTAGATGATTCCTTATTGTTTGGGCACTCACATCGAACATCTCCGCAAAATGTTTTGTGGGCTTAAAACCATTGATTTCATATTCCCGTCTCATGAATTCTCTATCGTTATTGGAGAGTGCAGGCCGGCGACCACTTCTTCTGTGATCCAACAAACTTCCCTCCTCTCCTTCACGACGAATCCAAAAGCGGACAGAACGCCTCGATATATTCAAATTCCGGGATATCGCACTGATACTGCTTCCCTCATTAAATTGGGCAATTATTTGTGCTCTTTCGGCAATGGTCAAGTTGGCAGGCATTGAGATGATTTTATATGCAGTTGATTGAAAAATAACACGGAAAATATATCGATTTTTTGCATATATTTGACAAAATGTCAATTGTCAGTTTTCTTTTTCAAATGGAATTCGGTTGTCTAAATAGTTTTTATTACTTTTGTTTGGAAACATTTCAATTGCTTTGTAGAAACTAATGTCCTTTTCATTTATACTAAAGGTTAAAATGTCATGTACTTATATGTGACATATGACGTATGAATACTAAATACATAGGTTTACGTCATGATAATGTTGTCTCTTTCAGTAATATCTTTTTATAACGAACCTTGTTGTAATTTTCGATGACCGGGAAACTAAATCAAAACTGGTACACCACTTTCTTGGCCGACCGTACGTATTTAAATTACAAACAGTAGGTATTTAAATTACAAACGTCATCTGTCGCTCCCTCTGTCACTAATGCCGGCTCTTCACGTTGGCCAACATAGTGGCGAATGTAGTGGCCAATGCCTATTGGCCAACGTGTAGAGGGGGTGCAATACAACCCAAGATGCAACACAAGAAAATACAAAACCAATAACACCGACTACCGAAATTATTTTTGCCTTTGTAGTGTTTTGATATGGAAGTTAGTTTTATTTTTTGTTAAAAAGTTTTTTATAGTCACGCATCGGTAACAACTAGTGTAAACAAAATGTCAGTAATGACTAATAACGAAGAAACTTTTCGGTTTATAAAGCTCTACCAAGCCGTAAATTGTTTGTGGAACCCAAGAAGCAGCAATTAGCGCCTCAATATCCATTTTAATAAATACGTCCGCACATTGGCCTGAACCGAAGCAAACTGAATAACCTTCCAACGTGTGGACGCCATCACGAACTCTTGGCCAATATCCTCGCCACTACATTCGCCACTGTGTTGGCCAACGTGAAGAGCCGGCCGCGGCTTAAAGAGAAAACTCATCTCCCAAAACCCAGGCTGGCACATTACTATGTGTAAACCATAAATCCAGTCTTCTTCATTCCTCCTTAATACAATTTTAGGATTTTTTTGTATGACATGAAAATTCAATTTGACATTTATTTCAAGGTATTGACATTGGTTATTTAATTCCTTTGGTTGTCTTTAAATAGTAGACATTAAAAAAATTTTACACACTTATTTTATTTTATTCGACATTTATTTTTTGACATTTCTTGACAGAAATTGGAATTTAATTATTTTGTTTTACATTAAATTATTCATTGTTATTGTCACAATATATGCATGTCGAATTTAGTTGGCGGAATATGAAGAACTATTTATATTTAATATTTCTGGCAAATAAATAAATTTATTTATCTATCCATCTTGTATAGTGTAATTGTTATCTCGAAATTCCCACGGGATTGGGATTAATGCGGGAAAAACCGCATAGGTAAAATGGAATAGTTAAAAATAACATTCAAAAGTAACGGGTGTCAGCTATTGACATTGTGGAGAACGTTTAGCATTTACGTCATTAGAATATTTAGAACTTAGGAGCTGAAAACATACGTAGATGATGTATTATTTATTAATGGTTTTGCACTAGAAGAAACGAACCTTAGTCTTTTTGTAAGGATTGCAAATCATCCAATGACTGCCTTCCGCTCTGGCTGAAACGGGAGGGTGAGTCAGACTTTTACTGACTAACATCCATCCTTTTTCCATCATATGCCCTTCGTGTTCCGAGGCCGCGGTAACTCTTTCGAACAATTCCGCAGCCCCGGCAGGCAACGGCCCTCTTGTGGGCCCCGGCAATTTTGCTGACACTCTTTGAGGCGCGCGTGGAACACGACGCGCCGTCTACACGGGCCTGGTTTCAGTCTGGCAGCGAGCTACCCATTGCTCGCAGCCCGCAGGCCCACGCCTACGATGGCTGGGAGTCACCCCTGTGATTCTTGACGCCCGGAGCGTCTCCAGCGGCGGCTGAGGCGCGGAGGGCCTTGAGACCTGCTTCTCCCTCGCACATCCCACCACCTCCTTCGCTTGCATAACTGCTTCGCAGAAAGGTGACTGCTTCCCATGCCTCCTCGCTCCGGACCATGGATTGAACCAGGGCCGGGAGCGAGAGGTCGCCGCCTATCGCCTCTACGAGGACACGGCGGAGCTCTGCCCAAGCAGGGCAAACCTCCACTGTGTGTCCCACCATGTCCTCAGGGCGATCCTCGCAGTGGTGACACCCGGGCGTTTCCTCCCGCCGAATCCGACACAGGTAACTCCCGAAACAACCGTGTCCGGTGAGGACCTGCGTCAAGCGGAAGGTGAGGACGCCATGACGCCTCGTTAGCCACTCCTCAAAGAGGGGACTTACCGCCGCTATTGTGGCATGCCCAAACGGACCTTAGTCTAATGTCTAGCTTAAATGATACCTCCCGCTCTGTTTGGAGTCGAAGGGAGTGTCAGACTTCTACTGACTAAAGTTCCACTCTGTTCCTTCAGTTACCTTTGCAGTTACGAGGCCGCGGTATCTCGTTAGAAATTTCTCGCAATCCCGGCTAAGAAGCGGAACATAAGCCTAATGTAATGAAATGTTTATTTTATGTAATATTTATTTATTAAATGTTTATTTAATTCATACAAACACTATGAAAAACAAAGTTATCTAGCGTAGTCGTAAAAAAAAAATTTTTAGCAAAATATAGAACCTACTTCCTTATCAAAACACTACAAAACCAAAAATAACTTTAATTTCGGAAGTCGGTGTTATTGGTTTTGGATTTTCCTTTTTTTTTTTCACACCGCCTTCCGAAATTAAAGTTATTTTTGGCTTTGTAGTGTTTTGATATGGAAGTCGGTTCTATTTTTTGCTAAAAATGTCTTTTTCACGCTTTTTAGTTGGTTGGTTTGTAATTTATCTAGTTACAAAAGCCATAATGTCAACAACTTATCACCTTTTACAAAATATTGCTTTTCCCTGTGCATAGCCGTTAATTTTTGAGGAGTTCTCCTGGTATTTGACCATCAGCTCTACATCACCATATGTATTGTGACGAGCACAAAGTGTTTAACATCCGTACTCAAGTAATCGAATCGCAATCCACGAAATACTTATTATTGAGGAGTTTCAGTGGCCATCTGTGGTCTTCATCATCAGTTCAACTTCCCCAAAGGTACTTTTCGGAAGGAACTGCTCAAGGTACTATAAGAAATACCCAAAACGTTATAGGTGTGCCTATAATATTTGAAAAGTTCCCTCGATTTCTCCAGGATCCCATCATCAGATCCTGATTTCGTAACAATGGGACCAAATAGAAAATATACCCATTCAAATGCAAAAAGAATTTTTCAAATCGGTCCAGCCGTCTCCGAGTTATGAGGTAACATACATTAAAAAAAAAAAAGTTCAAGACGTAAACCTCCTTTTTTTGAAGTCGGTTAAAAATGTAAATAAGCTAGTTTTAAGAAATTTGTAAGGTTCTTTTTTCGTTAAACAAATATACATGACAGGCCTGTTGGTCTAGTGGTCAGTGGCCCTGACTGCTATGCGCAAGGTCGTGGGTTCGATTCCCACCTAGGACAAATGGTTGTGTGATGAGCACGATCATTTGTTCTTTGTCTGGGTGTAATTTATCTATAATATGTATGTATTTAGAAATATATATGTATGTCTATCAGTTGTCTAGTACTCATTATTATCATAGTTTGGGACTAGATGGCGTTGTGTGAAAGTTGTGGAATATTATTATTTTCAATATAAAATTGAAGCGAAAATTCCAAATCTAATTCATGATTTATATTATATTATATTATTATAGTTACTACGGAAACCTTCATGGGCGAGTCTGACTCGCACTTGGCCAATTTTTATTTTAAAAAGTGACTAGCATGCGAGACCCAATTGATCATTTTTTTATGGGTTGGGTCCTTTCAGAACCCATAATACTGTTTGTGTTTGCAAGTGTGTTTGACACTGCATGAAAATGTAGTCCCTCGTGCTTTCGATTCATGTTATGCAGTATACAACATGTCTTAGCAATTATTTCTGCAAAATCGGCTGATACTTGAATTGGAGATTGAAATATTCGAAATTAACTGCTAAGTAATCCAAAGGCGCATTCAATACAACGCCTTGCTCGTGATTACCTGTAATTAAATATTCTTTTTGTATAATCCAATTGTTTTCCAGAATATGGTCGCAACATATGTTCTGATAAACCAAAAGTTTTGTCACCAATAAAGCAATAGCCCGTTCCATCATCGGACTAAAAGAGAAACGGCGCTGCGCCATCGTTACATGGTGGATATCCCACCCATGATATGCACAAAACGTTTTGGGAAGACTTTCATTGTGCGTACGGCTAAGGAGTGGAATTTCCTGCCGGAGTGTGTGTTTCCCGATAGCTATAACCTAGGGGTCTTCAAGTCAAGAGTGAATAGGTTACTTCTAGGTAAGCGTGCTCCTTCTTCGACCACATCATCACTTACTATCAGGTGAGATGGTGGTCAAACACGAAACTATTATCAATAGAAAAAAAAGTTTATGGCATCAGGAAGTGCCAAAATATATTTGGGTTATCGGTATTTTAAGAATTCCATCATCAGTTTGTTCACATAATTTACTCTCTTTATACAACGTGTAATTTAAAGGGTATATACATACCAAGTGCACGGCTTCTTTGGATGATAACAAACGATATGACAAAGGTTTGGTAATCCTATGTCTTCATGTGAGGAACTAATTAGAAAATTCAATACATTGATACCAGAGACTGAATTTTTCAAATTAAGAAGATTGAAGAGAATTATCGTGTTATAGGCAAGTGACGTGGAAAGTAAGAAACATATGAAACCGATAATTAGGGGTCAATTCTGTGAGTCACTTATTTTGAGCTGAAACTTTACATAGAGACTCCATACCAGATGTTGTCTTCATCCCTTTTGGATTGATATGGGGTTTCCGTTACACGTTGTATATTGTCGAATCAGAAGACTTTCCATAGGCGCCAGCATCAATGAACGTAAATAAACAGTTTGCATCACAAGTTGCCAAAAGTACTAGTGAAAAATAGCCCTTGTAGTTATGATATAGAGATCCAGTGCCCGGTGGTTTGGTTATTCGAATATGTTTGCCATCTATTGCACCCAAACAGTTGGGAAAATTAGCCATTTTTTGAATCCAGCTGCTATCAACAAATCGATCTTCGTTTAGTTCTGGTATATACTCAGTTTCAAGTTTATTGCATATAAGTTGACAAGTTTCTTTGACTATTCGTCTTGCAGTCGAGATACCACTTCCAAATGTGTTTAAAAATTCAGCAAAACCACATCCAGTTACTAAATACCTAAAAAGAAAAAAAGAAGTATTTTAGTAAGGCGATTAATATACGACACCGCCCGACCTGCGAGGATTTGTTGGCTGCGCGGTTGGGCCGTACTTTCTATGACTTTTTATTAATATATATATAACATATTTTTGGTATTTATTATAATAAATATGTATATAAGTTTATTCTAGTTATATATGTATATACAACGTGTAATTTAAAGGGTATATACATACCAAGTGCACGGCTTCTTTGGATAGTAACAAACGATATGGCAAGGGTTTTGTAATCCTATGTCTACATGTGTGGAGCTTATTAGAAATTTCAATACATTGATACCAGAGACCGAATTTTTCAAATTAAGAAGAACGAAGAGAATTATCGTTTTATTGGCAAGTGACGTGGAAAGTGATGACCCTCATAGTGATGTGACACGTTTGTTACTATTGGTATTCAAGAAACATATGAAACCGATAATTAGGGGTCAATTCTGTGAGTCACTTATTTTGAGCTGAAACTTTACATAGAGACTCCATACCAAATGTTGTCTTCAGTCCTTTTGGATAGATATGGGGTTTCCGTTACACGTTATATATTATCTACTTAGTTTATTTTTTTATGCACCTGCAATGTTATCTCTTCACCACCCATGTTTGACTGGTAGAGAATGCCTATGCCATTAAGTCCGCCTTTGTACATTTTATGTTGCATAAAGTTTTGATAAATAAATAACTAAATACTTTGCACACGCGGAATCGCGCGACCGCGCGGTTTGATCAAACAAATCCTCGCAGTTCGGGCGGTTACCCGCGCGGTTGGACGGTGTCGTATGTTAACCGCCTAATACAATAAAATCTTAGATATACTTTTATGTATATCTGCAACACCAACCGTAATATCTACTTTATTGAAAATATCAATTTATTATATAGAAAAACACCCAGACCAATATAGATAGAAGACAGATACGTTCATGCACACAAACATTTATATCGAGCAAGGATTGAACGCGCAACCACTGGATTAGTAGGCAGATTCACTACCACTACATCAGACGATTGTCGACGTCACAAAATATATCTGAAATTTAGATTATTTTTTTACAATTTTCAGTGGTCAAGCTACAGAAACGATGGCAAAATTTGAAAACATGTTTCAATAGAGAAAAGACTAAGTGGCTCAGCTGCTAATTGCAGAAAGGAATATATTCATAATATTACCAGCAAATGTCATTTTTAGGACTCCGTAGCCGAATGACAAAAAACGGAACCCTTATAGTTTCGTCATGTCTGTCTGTCTGTCCGTCCGTCCATATGTCACAGCCATTTTTTGTCAAAATTATTAGGACTATACACGTGAAACTTGGTAGGTAGATGTACTTTGTGAACCGATTTTCGATTATAAGAAAAAAATTAAAAATATTTAAAATGAAAGAACTCCCATACATGGAAGTGAAACTGAAAATATTATTTTTTTTTCATGAAACCTATGCCTGTGTGGTATCTAAAGACAGGTCTTTTTAATTTTTTAAAATGACATTGAGGTTGCTAAAACCACTTTTTCATAAACTTAATCGTTTAAAAGATATACGCTTCCAAAAGTGGTAAAATGTCCCCCCCCTCTAAGTTCTATAACAATGGAAAGAAATATCTAAAAAAATATATGTCTGTAGATCTTAATGTAAACTTGGTTTAAACGAGATCGGGTCAGCAGTTTTTGAAATACAGCATAATTATGTTCTAAAACCGCAAATATAACTTTGTAATTCATAAAAACATTATGAAAAATAAAGTTATTTGGCGTAGTTACTATGGAACCTATCATGGGCGAATTTGACTCACACTTGTTCAATTATTATTAAATGTTTTAAAAACAAAACCTTCTCAAGAGAATACAACAAATGATAATCCTGGTCCCTATAATACGTCTAACAAAAAACCGTATGGATATAAAACGGAGACATCAGTTGAAGATAAAGAGAATGAAGTGTTACAAACAATTGCAAATAACTTGAAAAGAAAACATGGAGATGATAATGACCCTGACTTACATTTTTTGCAATCATCATCATCTACCTCATTTAAAACAGTACCCGATGATTGTAAATTGGATCAACAGACACTTTAAAAAGATATACAACGTGTAACGGAAACCCCATATCTATCCAAAAGGAATGAAGACAACATCTGGTATGGAGTCTCTATGCAAAGTTTCAATTGACCCCAAATTGTTCATTTCGATGTATTAAAATCTATACTAATATTATAAAGCGGAAAAGTTTGTTTGTTTGCTTGAACGCGCTAATCTTCGAAAGTACAGGGTGGATTTGGATGCAATTTGGTATGGAAGTAGCTTGAAGCTTGAGGAAGGTTATACTTTTTACGCGACTGCAAAAAAGGAGAGTTATGTTTTTACCGTGATAGAATCCACGGGAGCGAAGCCCCGCGTGAGTACTAGTTTCTAATAAGTTCCACACATGTAGACATAGGATTACAAAACACTTGTTATATCGTTTGTTATCATCCAAAGAAGCCGTGCACTTGCTATGTATATATATATATATATATATATATATATATATATACCCTTTAAAATACACGTTGTATATACCCAATACCAATTATCAATCGCAATATGGTTATTATTCAAATAGATCATATTTACACAGTTCAGAAAATATTCCTCTTTCATTCAACTGATTTTCCTATATCACCGGCAGTTACCAATGTATCTCAAGAATCGGATATAATTGATGATATCTATTTTGATTTGTAAGAAAGAAATAATTTCTAATATAACAGGAAATCTTAATTCCAATTCCCTATCATGTACAATCGCACATATTAGGTTGGGTCTAAACGCCAGGCCGTTTATTCCCGCTCGTCCCCAATTCGTCGTCCCCACTGGGGACGAGTGTTTTCGTTTCCAATATAGTTCGAGAGAAAACATTTAACAATCCGTGAAATCTCTAGTCGAAATCCCCATTATTACATTTTGGCTCTCGAACTATATCGGAACGAGCGGGAAATGAAAAGTTCCGATCGTCACCACTGGAGACGGACGAACCTTTTTTCCGACTCGTCCCGACGAAGTGGGGACGAGCGGGACAAAAACGTCCCAGGCCTGGCGTTTGAGCTGCTCGCGAGCCGGCTGCGTGCAGATACTGCAATTGCTATTGTTTGTGCCTCTCACTACACACTTGTAATCCCGGATACCCCGTTGAATTTGTCCAGTTAACAGGTCTTTTGGGGTCAAAAATCCAACTCCAACAGCTCCAACAGAACATCAGGGGCTAATCGGCAACTCACGCTAGGTTTGCGAGCGGCGCATTCGCCACGTCTAGACACACCGTTAACCATCGCTAGCTGATATCAATGACCGTGACTCTGGCAGGATCACCTTTCAGATCGTCAGAATTTAGTAACCAATTTGTACCGATTTGTACCCAAATATCACAATTTGTACTTAATTTAAACTTGTTTAATTGTTTTCGAGATTTTCAATGTGAAAGGTGATTTCGGAAGCGATTTGCAGAGTCACGGTCATCTGATATCATGGTAAATTTTGGTTAAAATTTGGTTAGAACTATGTAAAATTACCTACTTACCTTAGAGTAATAGCAAGTCGTTCAAACGGAGGAATACTTTCCCTCGTTGTAGTATCCTGTCATTACAAATCACTTTCCAATACTAGCAGCAATCCATGAAATAAGTTAACAGACATTTTAAAATATGTACATTTTAAATTTATCATTATGTTAATAAATTGGGATCGAACTAGAAAAAAGGGATGAATCCAAAACCGACGATTGCTGCGAATAATTTGTCTTTGTTGTCGCCGTCGACGGCGACGACGTAATAAAATGAGAGCAAGTGCTGCTTCTTCGATATCCATCGTCATACTGAACGCTAATCGCTGCGTAGATTGAGCAACTCGGCTATGAAAGTTGCTCACAGATTGCCATAAAATTGCGGCAACCGTAACTTTTCTTTCAACTATCAACTTTTTACAGGAAACTTTTAAATAGTTGATAGTTGCCTCAACTTAAGTTGCTCCATGTGTAAAGCCCCTTAGGTGCAACGAATATATTTTTACTATAAAATATTTATTACCAGGCAACATCTTCAGATAACTGTTTCTTTTTTATTTACAATTCGAATACTTACATAGATTCATAATGAATATATTATTAGGTGTGTTTTGATCGAAATTTTCCGTTATTTTATTTATGACTAGCGTCGTACGTGACTTTGTTCACGTGGGAGGTTCTTTAAATTGGTTAAGCCGTTCCAAAGATAAACCCGAATAAACAGAAGAACAGATATACCTTTTTTATAGTTCGTGATTTAGTTTGGTTTAAATTAAAGACATACTTTTATTTATGTTTTGATTTTATTGGGTCTGCAACTACTCAATAAAAAAGTGGTTAAAATGAAATTCAGTACAATATTAAAGAAATTAAAATCATCTGTGACAGTTGTTACTGGCAGGCGCGTGCACAGGATTATGACAGAGTATGTGGCGGAGTAATCGGTCACAAAAACTTTTTCTTTTATAGATTTTTAGCATAGCCACGATTCGTGGCTCGCATCGTAGCATGGTGGCGATGCGTGGCTGTGGCTATGCTAAAAATCTATAAAAGAAAAAGTTTTTGTGACCGATTACTCCGCCGCATACCCTGTCATAATCCTGTGCACGCGCCTGGTTACTGGTAGTCAGAAGACAGTAATTCTGACACTGGCCTTCAAGTAATACCCAGTTACTGGGTTGTGGAGGTCAAACAGGTAGTTGTTCTGTGTAAAACATAATACTCAGCTGCATTCGGTGAGACTGGTAGCCGACCCCAACATAAGTAGAAAAAGATAAAATAAAAATTAAAAAAAATGAGTGTAGCACACGGGGACTGCCGCGGTAAATCTATTGCATGGCATTTTTTTTTATCAACTAATGCAATTATAGTCTACACGCATACGTCTAGTCGCACGCACACAAACACCGTGCCGAAGTCTATCGAACTGAAACGACGTTAGACGATGCACGACTTTCAACGCCGCACCGCTGTGCCGGTCGGAGTGGGGGTGTTAGGTTTATTTTCGTTACAGAATTTCTTGATTCGGTCGCCGCGCTCAAAGCCCGCGATAAAAGCTATGCAATAGCTTAATAACTTTATTTTAAGACTTAATAGTCCATAATATGTATAAGAGTGATGAGTTATAGTAACAGTTTGAACTTAAATGCTATGTTAGAGTGTTAGTATTTAAATGTAATTTTTTGTGCTTAACGTTTTTTGTTCAGTATTTGCCTACCTTTGACCTCGATCTTGCCTGACAGTAAGCAAAAGATGAGGTCTACAATGGAACGAGCGAGCCTAGAAGATTCCTTGAACAGGAATCATCTGGGCGCGCTCTTTTGATTTAAAGGCGGAAGTACAATCTGCAGAAAACCGACAGGCAAGCAACGTTTCTCCATATTCAACCCTACTTTGTGACCTCGATAAGCATAGTCCAGTCTATTTGCAATAATTTTAAGGCTACAGTCCTTTTTTTAAAGAGAACTCACCCACATTACGGATGCAACTGAACTAAATATGCTTATGTCTGAAGTGGGTTCACGGCAATAATGTAATGGGTGGGGTTCGAACCTGTGACCTCTCAATCACAAGTCCGACACCTTAGCCGTAAGACTATTATCGCTTCAAAACTTCGAATACTGTTCCGAGTATTACGTAGGCGCTGCAGTAGTGAAGCAGCTTACTGTCTGCTATTGAACCTAATGAAATAATGTTTATTTTGCAAATCACTACATAGTATAAGACAAAGTCGCTTTCCTGGCTGTCTGTCCCTATGTATGCTTAGATCTTAAGAACTCCGCAACGGATTTTGATGCGGTGCGGATAGATAGAATGATTCCTGAGGAAGGTTTTAGTATATAATAAGTTAAGGTTTTGTGTAGCTTGAATGAAATACAACGATATTACTGCAACATGACGGAAAGAATTAAGCCTATCGGGAGCTTTAATCGAAAACGCTGCCAAAACCTTTTGAGTTATAAAAATACAATGTATGGCGGGATTGTTTCTCTTTTAAATATAGATCTACAAAAAAGTCCGCGATGGCATATGTCTATCTCCCAAGAATAACCCACAATAACCATTTTTTTCTTTTACAAATTACATTAAAATGATGGGTTATTTACGAATCTTTTTTTAATAGTACAGTATCCTATATAATCCTTATACAATTAAATACGTCAGATATGTTGAAGATTTAATGTAGATCAAAATTGCTGTTTACATTATATCAATAAAATGAATATCTTATGAGTTATCGTCGATATATGAGTGTGGCAAATTACCGGACGAGAAATTGATTAAGCAAAATGATATATAAGCAAATATAAACTTTATTACCCGAGCGAAGCAGGGCCGGGTCGCTAGTAGGTTACAAATAACACTTAGACGTATTTTTTTTTGTAAATGTAATTAGATGAGGCCAGTGTTTCCTAACTGACTACTCTGAGAAGAGACACTGAAACAAACTCAAAGGTCAACGTCTCTTTTAAAGTCTATGCAATCTGTAGCGGCCAATCATATGAGAGCCATGTAGGTTAATGTCTGTGGCGCCCTTTAGAGGACAGAATCATACAGATTTGAGCCAAAGAGTATGTAATACACTATGATTTGAGCAGGCCCGTCCAAACAGTGCAAGCCTTTGTCAGTTATCGCGTAGCTCAACTTAGAATCTTCCCAAACGACGAACAATACCAAAGTAAGGACATTTGGGTGGGCCGTATAAAGCACTCAAACTGTCAGACAGTGCGGTAATCTACTCATAATATTCGTTGCTTTCTCACATTGCCATACAACGAGGCAATGCCGCCAGTATCTTGGGTACGTTGCCAGCCGACAGCGTTGGAGATGAGAGGAGAGGATGAATTTTTTGATGCTTTATTGTAGTTTGTATTTTAGTACATAATTTTGTATATTTGTTGTAATTAATTGTTTAAATATATCAAATTTCTAGCTTTCTCACATTCACAATATAACTAACTAATCAACTGAACTTTCGTCGCACTTAACGACGAAACATTTTCAAACATTGGCCACATATTCTTGTGCATGAAGTAATGCAAATAAATTTTACCTATACAACGTGTAACGGAAACCCCATATCTATCCAAAAGGACTGAAGACAACATCTAGTATGGAGTCTCTATGCAAAGTTTCAGCTCAAAATAAGTGACTCACAGAATCGACCCCAAATTGTTGATTTCGTATGTTTCTTGAATACCAGTAATAACAAACGTGTCACATCACTATGAGGGTCATCACTTTCCACGTCACTTGCCAATAAAACGATAGTTCTCTTCGTTCTTCTTAATTTGAAAAATTCGGTCTCTGGTATTAATGTATTGAAATTTCTAATAAGTTCCACACATGTACAGACAGGATTAGAAAACCCTTTCCATATCGTTAATTATCATCCAAAGAAGCCGTGCACTTGGTATGTATATACCCTTTAAATTACACGTTGTATACATAACAGTTTCTCAAATAAAAATAAAAAATATATTCTTTCACATAGGCCTACATGTGCACTTTTAAAACGTCATCGAAATTGGTCGTTTCCTATGACTCCATAGGAAACGACCAATTTCCGAAGAAACTAGAACCGGCAAGAAACTCCACGATTACCATCTTTTCAAAACATCATTCATTATCACAATGTATCCATAATACCTATTAAATAGGTATGAGAGGACAGTATAGACCAATTATTAACATAAAACAATTTAATCACAATTAAACGCAGAGCTAAAAGGCTAGTGACGAGGTACTGGCAGGCAAGCTTCACAGCCTGGCTCATCGGCGAAACGTTGCTTGCCTGTCTATCTTCTACAGATTGTACTTCGGAGAGTGTGCGCAGGAGCTCCACAAACTAATCCCTTCATCCTCCTTTTACCACCGGTTTACTAGACGTACTACAGAATACCATCCACACTTGGTCGATATACCGTCTTGTCGTACTAAGCACTTCTCCTCTACATTTATTGTGCGCACAGTCAAGCTGTGGAACTCTCTGCCGGCTTCTGTGTTCCTACCACATATGACCCGTCAGCCTTTAAAGTAAGAGTGAATAGGCATTTTCTGGGCTCGCTCATTCGATCGTAGACCTCATCTTACATTTACCATCAGGTGTGATCGAGGTCAAGAGCGGTCTCATTCGTACCTAAAACAAAAATGGTTTTTTCCTATGGAGAAGAACCGACAAGAAACTCCATGATTTCATACACTTTACAAAACACAATTGATTTTCACAATGTATCCATTATACAACTTTATAGGTACTAGTGTTCGCCAAATTATAGGGTTCCGTAGCCGAATGGCAAAAAACGCGAACCCTTATAGATTCGTCATTGTCTGTCTGTCTGTCTGTCCGTATGTCACAGTCATTTAATTCCGGAACTACTAAGACTACACACACTGAATAAAATAAAACGAGACTTTTTACTGTTGTTGTACAGTAAAAAAAAAAACGGTTCAGTAAACTTATTTTTATGTTAAAATAATTGATTACTGACAGTGCACTGAAATGGGCACAAATAGTAAAGGGTTATTTCAATTGAATGAACATTAAAGTTTACTGAAACAAACAGTTGCTTTTAAGTATTGTCGTTTTCAGAGCTTTACTGATATCATAGCAGTTATTTTTACTGCTTCTTAACAGTTATTGTAGCATACAGTACAGAGCTAAACAGTTATTTCAATTGTTTGAACATTAACGTTAACTAAAACAAGCAGTTTTTTTTAAGTGTTGATGTACTGTCTTACAAACAGTAAGAATAGCCGACCAGAAAACAGTTGCAGATGCACAGTAAAATCTATTGTTATAACTCAACTGTTCTTTTTTTTTTCAGTTAGTTTTACTTCTTTGGACAATAGGCTCTATTTTTACTAACCAAAGCGGTGAATATAACCGAAAAATCGATTGGGTTTACCGATTTTTTTTTCAGCGCATGCGTAACTTTATAGGTAAGTAGATGTATTCGACACGGCACCTTTCATGGTTCACTTCACCTGCATTTGGCCAATTTTTAGGGTTCCGTAGCCGAATGGCAAAAAAGGAACCTGTTCGGTCCATCAATCAGCCAGCCAACGGTAACTGGTGTGTCCGAACTGTCCACGGTTCGTGGAGCCCTGACTACGTTGCTTTACCAACAATGGCCTCTTAGGCCTTACCAATAAATAATACTAATCACTTACCTGAGCTGGAGACGCCAAGCTACGACCTTTAGTAAAAATAATAGAGTAATTGAAACGTGTAATGTGGGCAAGTGTTGATGGACGGAGGTTCCCAAAGATGCAGGTCCTCACAATGTGGTCCCGGCAGCATTCACAGCACCACTCTGCTACACTTTAGCACCAATTCACAATTACTTGCAACAAAATTCACGTGCCATTCGGTCTGGCGTCATTCGGCGTTATTGTTCAAAATATCCCAGGTTTTTCGTCAATTCGGGATTACAATTTCAATTAATCGTTAATCGCGACCAAATTATCGGTTTCAACAGGCGATTCAACAGGATATTTTCAATTACAACAAAATCAAAAGGTCCCAAAGGGCGGACATTATTCCAACAGAGCAAAAGGTTATCTGTCAAGTGTCAAGGTCAAAATCAAATTTCTTTATGTCAAAAAAAGGTGCGTTCGGATATTCTCTTCGGACGGAACAGAACCCTTATAGTTTCGTCATGTCTGTCTGTCTGTCTGCCTGTCTGTCTGTCTGCCTGTCTGTCTGTCTGCCTGTCTGTCTGTCCGTCCGTATGTCACAGCTATTTTATTCTATTAGGACTATACACATAAAACTTGATAGGTAGATGTATTCTGTAAACCGCTATCCAAAATAAAGAAAAAAAAATTAATTAACTCCTCATACATGGGACTGAAACTGATTTTTTTTTCATGAAATCTATGCGTGTGTGGTATCTATAGAAAGGTCTTTAAAATGACTTTGAGGTTTCTAAAAACACTTTTTCATAAAATCAATCGTTTAAAAGATATACGCTTCCAAAGTGGTAAAATGTGTGTCCACCCCTCTCTCCTCTAACTTCTATAACAATGGAGGGAAAAATCTAAAAAAATAAATGTTGTAGACCTTAATGTAAGCTTTCAATGAAAATTAGTTTGAATAAGATCGGGTCAGCTATTTTTGAGATATAGCATATTTTATAAAACCGCAAATATAACTTTGTAATTCAAACAAATACTATGAAAAACAAAGTTATTTGGCGTAGTTACTACGGAACCCTTCATGGTCGAGGTAATAGGCTCGCGTTTGACCACCGTCTCACCTGATGATAAGTGATGATGTGCTAGAAGTAAACAATTAAAATAAATTCAAATGTATATAAAAGAGGTTTCTGCATTAGGTACTTCTTTCTTTATATAAACTTAAACTGTGTCAAATGTCAGACTTCCGCGTCTGCATAATTTTCGTAAAAGGTATTAGTAGGTACAAAGCTTTTGTTTCATGTATAAGGTTACGAATAAGGCTATTAAAAAGAAGTCTGATTAATGAGCACCCTTTATTAATATAAATGGTGCTCATTAATCAGACTTGGACACACATTTTACCACTTTGGAAGCGTATTTAAATATCTTTTAAACGATTAACTTTATGAAAAAGTGGTTTTAGAAACCTCAATGTCATATTTAAAGACCTGTCTATAGATACCACACACCGCACACGCATAGGTTTCATGAAAAAAAAATTTGCAGTTTTAGTTCCATGTATGGGGAGCCCCCCTTTATTTTAAACTAGCTGTGCCTCGCGGTTTCACTCGCGTATAATCCTACTACTGTTATTAACTCGATGATTTCTGAATATTAATGAATAGATGTTAAAATTTAAGTATACCTATCTAATTGGCACTGGATAGAGAATCGCAAAGTAAGATAGTTTTATTTATTTATTTATTTATTTATTTATCACACACATGTTTCCTTTGCCATTACAGATCTTAAATCTAATGCGACAAAGTTGTTAATTATATTGTTAAGATTTACAGTATTTCGGTATATAAAATATTTTAGTCCTGCTTTCTTGTAGTACAAGTATGTTTTGGTTTTCCTTAAGTCCGGGGGGGAAATAAAGGGGAGCTCCCTTTAATTTAAATATTCTTTTCTTGAAATCGGAAAGTGGTTCACAGAATACATCTACCTACCAAGTTTAATATGTATAGTCCTAATAGTTTCGGAATAAAATGGCTGTGACATACGGACGGACGGACAGACAGACATGACGAAACTATGAACATTCCGGTTTTTGCCATTCGGCAACGGAATCCTAACCGGGGTTTCCTATATTTAATAAAAAAAATATTTAAAATAAAGGGGGGCTCCCTTTATTTTAAATATTTTTTCTTAAAATCGGAAAGCGGTTCACAGAATACATCTACCTACCAAGTTTCACATGTGTAATCCTAATAATTTCGGGTTAAATGGCTGTGACATACGGACGGACGGACAGACAGACAGACAGACATGACGAAACTATAAGGGTTCTTTTTTTTGCTATTGGCCTACGGAACTCTACAACACGATTTAACGCGTTTTCCAAGACACGGAAGTATCTGGCTATGTTAAGATGTTCGCCATCTGTTATTATTTATTTATTTATAAATGGTAGCTTCACAGCTTACAGGAATTAAAATATAATACAATTACTTAAAAGTTACGCCAATTATAAAAACAGAGATTACAATGAAATATACAACGTGTAACGGAAACCCCATATCTATCCAAAAGGACTGAAGACAACATCTGGTTTGGAGTCTTTATGCAAAGTTTCAGCTCAAAATAAGTGACTCACAGAATTGACCCCAAATTATCGGTTTCATATGTTTCTTGAATACCAATATTAACAAACGTGTCACATCACTATGAGGGTCATCACTTTCCACGTCACTAGCCAATAACACGATAATTCTCTTAGTTCTTCTTAATTTGAAATATTCGGTCTCTGGTATCAATGTATTGAAATTTCTAATAAGCTCCACACATGTAGACGTAGGATTACAAAACCATTGCTGACCAGAAGCCGTGCACTCGGTATGTATATCTACCCTTTAAATTACACGTTGTAGAGTAAACGTATGTCTGTTATTATTCATCCAACCTTAATTTTGGTCCGTTTATCGAGGCTAAGGCTCAATTGGCTGCCAAAAAATTGGGAATCCTAGCAAACGTGAGACGGTACTTCACACCGGAACAGCTGCTCAACCTTTATCAAGCACAAGTTCGGTCATGTACTGCACTCATCTTTGGGACGGATCTGCCAAATACCAGCTTGATGCACTTGAGACTATTGAGAAACGGGCCAAAAGGCTCATTGGCAACGAAAAACTGGTCGAGACAAAGCTTCAGAGCCTTGAACATCGGCGACGTGTTGCAAACCTATCAGTTTTCTATCGCTTACATTTCGGGGAGTGTGCGATGGAATTGCATAGTCTAATTCCACCAAGCCCTTTCCATCATCGGACTACAAGACAAACGGCGTTGCGCCATCGTTACAATGGTGGACATCCCACCCATACGCACAAAACGTTTTGGGAATAGTTTCATTGTGCGTACAGCTAAGGAGTGGAATTCTCTGCCAGAGACTGTGTTTCCTGATAGTTATAACCTGGGAGTCTTTAAGTCAAGAGCAAATAGGTTGCTTCTAGGCAAGCGTGCTTCATCTTCGACCACATCATCACTTAAGATCAGGTGAGATGGTGGTCAAAAGCAAGCCCATCATCAATAAAAAAAAAATTACAGTGTATGTGTAAGTGTATCTGTATTGTATGGATGTGTATGAATGTTTGTGTGATGTATGTACGAGTATATCTTACTGGTACTACTGATGTGACTGAGCGTCATGTGTCTTAAAAAGAAGATCATCCGGATCCTTGACCCAGATTATCTCCTTCTTAAGACGGTTTCGTGTGGTACAGAAGGGGTCGATTTAGCCACGAGCACCTTGAAACCCGACACAATAAAGATTCTGTTTTAAGTTCTAATGATATTTTTCATTCATATCCGCAACCCAGGCATTGGCCCTAAAGATAGCTTCAACGATAGCTTTTACAGACCCACGATCCTCTCAAAATACCTTCCCCTGGTTTGTTCAGAATTTCATTGGTTTGTCAACTTACTTAAGCTTTCACAAAGGTCAAAATACATCGGAATATTGAAGCCAAAAGCTATAGTGTCTCCACGAGTTTCTAAATAACAAAATAGGTGGATACTCAATCCATATTTCAATCGTTTTGCTTGTATTAACATAACATATCTTCACGCCTGTGTTTTCTAGAGGCCGTGGTACATTTAGTCTTCTACGAAATTTTTTGTAAGTATACAAAACCTGCTGGGATTGGGGGAATGTTGTAACGAGATACCATGGCCCCGGATTGCAAGGGCAACTGAAACAGGGAGGGTTATTAGTCAGTAGAAGTCTGATACTCCCTTCCGCTCTACCTACAGAGGAGTCATTTGATGAATTTCCCACCCAAAAAAAAACAAAAGCCCAAAATAGTTTGTTCAGAATTAGTAACAGAATCTATTGTAATTTTTTAATGAATATTTGTCAGTAGTTTCATTTTATTGATGATAGAATCACGTGTGACAATCGCACCTGATGATAAGCGATGATGTGGTCGAAGATGAAGAACACTTACCTAGATGTAACATATTCGCTCTTGATTTAAAGAACCCTAGGTTAAAGCTATTAGGAAACACAGACTCTGGCAGAGAATTATGTATCCGCTGTGTTTGGATTAAAATATTAGACCCATGTCTTTGATTTATAGGTACTAAAACAATGCTGTATATAGGAACTGCTTCGTTGTTCGAGTGTCAGCAAGGGTGATTGCTAATCACGAGGTCTTGGGTTCCATTGCCATGTCACGCAAAAATATCTATAGTTCTATAGTTCCGCCCAGTAAATGCTGAGTTGGTGTCCCTTTCGGTGTGGCCATGTTCAACGGTTATTTTTATCCTTTTTTTATAATGTTTGTAATTTTGTATTGTATATTGTTGTGTGTGTCTTCGTCCGAATAAATGTTTTTCAATTTCAATTTCTCTAGAATATTTCTGCAAGGAATTTCTCTGTAGTAGCTCGGAGTTTGGAAGTTGGCGGTGTGATCACCTCGGAAAGCACGTTAACTCTGTGGTCCCGGCTGTTATTTAAGAAGCCAGTAAATCTGACTTTGGTCTAACCAAGGTATCGTGTTACCCAGCTACTGGGTGTTGAAGGTCAGATAGCCAGTCACCCATTTAACACTAATGGGTAGACAACCCACACATACGCACGAAACGTTTTGGGAATACTTTCTTGTGCGTACAGCTAAGGAGTGGAATTTCATGCCAGAGTCTGTGTTTCCCGATAGCTATAACCTCGTGGTCTTTAAGTCAAGAGTGAATAGGTTACTTCTAGGTAAGCGTGCTTCATCTTCGACCACATCATCGCTTAACATCAGGTGAGATTATGGTCAAACGCAAGCCCATCAACTGTAAAAAAAAAAATATTCAACTGCATCCGGTCACTCTGAAAGCCGACCCTAACAAAGTTGGAAAAAGGCTAACCTGATGATGATGATAAGAAGGGCATATCGACGGTTAAAAGGAAATAGGGTATAAGCGAAATTTTGGACTGGTATTGTTTTGAAAGCCGACTGTTTCTTGTGTTCTATTATCTTTTATACTACACCTGCGTGGAAAGTACCTTGATACTTCATCAAATTTACGGTAGAAAGTACGTCATTGCATATCGAACAAATATGCGGGGAGAAAACGCATCTGAGCGGGAGAGAAAAGTGTATGAAAATCCATTTCTTACGTGGTTTTTCTTTTTTAATTTTGGGTAAGACTATGCGCCGGTAACCTAAATATCAAAAGCCAAAAAGTTTTTACAGTGAGTTTTTATCTCCAAGTTCGCAAAATGACACTGGCCACTAGCTGTGTGTTGGATGGTGTCGGGCTGGCAGTGCGACCCTGCGGCGGCAGGATAAACATTTTGAAAAAAGAACATGTGAAAATTGCAGACGCCATTGGCGCCATTTTCAATTTGTGTGTTGTTTGAGGATTCAGTTTTCTTTCGTAGAAAGTAAAATAAAACTATCAAAATGATAAGTAGTGATAGTGATGATGAAGATTTTTTAACTCCGCCGCAGTTGAAGGAAACAGCAAAAATACTGATTGATAACCTTTTACCACAGAAATCAATTAAAAAATATAATAAAACTTATGACGATTTATTGCAATGGAAAAGTGAAAAAAATGCGACATCTTTTTCTGAAACTGTTTTGCTAGCTTGTTTCAGTGAAAAAGCGCAAAAATACAAACCAAAAAATACAAAACGTTATGGTCTATGTACTCAATGTTGAAAAGTACTATTTATTTTCCTCGTAGGTGTAGTATAAAGCACTATGTATCACTCGAGAGAAAGCGCGATTCCCGATCTCGGGTGTTTTAAAGCCCTCGCCTACGGCTCGGGCTTCAAACGACACCCTCGGCGGTAATCGGTCACTTTCTCCTCTCGGTGAACAATGTACTATTATTTTGTCCCGATTGGAAAATTAAAAACTGTTTTAGTTTTCATGATGTTTTAATAAAAAAATACATAAGTTTTTCTAAAATTCTAAACTTTGAACGGCTCTCCTGAACATTTCTTTTGTTTTGTCGCTTATACCCTATTTCCTTTTAACCGTTCATATTGAAATGAATCGAGCAGAATTTTTAGGGTTTCGTAGCCGAATGATAAAAATGGAACCCTTATAGTTTCGTCATGTCTGTCTGTCTGTCTGTCCGTCCGTCCGTATGTCACAGCAATTTTATTCCGAAACTATTAGGACTACACATGTGAAACTTGGTAGGTAGATGTTAACCGCTGTTAACAGCTTTAAACCGCTGTTATCTGTTAACCGCTTTCCGATTCTTATAGAAAAATATAAAAAATGGCCAAATGCGAGTCATACGTGCCCATAAAGTTTTCCGTAGTAACACGCCAAATATCTTTGTTTTTCATAGTGTTTCTATGAATTACAAAGTTATATTTGCGGTTTCAGAAAATATCCTATATCTCAAAAACTGCTGACCCGATCTCATTCAAACCAATTTTCGTTGAAAGCTTACATTAAGATCTACAGCATATTTTTTTTTCTCTCCATTATTATAGAAGTTAGAGGGAGGGGGACACACATTTTACCACTTTGGAAGCGTATTTCTTTAACTCTCTAACTTCTATAATAATAGACTGAAAAATCTTTATAAAATAAATGCTGTAGACCTTATTGCAAACTTTCAAGAATAATTAGTTTGACCGAGATAGAGTCAGTGGTTTCTAAGATATAGCACATTTTCAAAAACCGCAAATATAACTTTGTAATTCATACAAACACTATGAAAAACAAAGTTATTTCGCGTAGTCACTACATAACCCTTCACGGGCAAGTTTGACTCGCACTTGGCCAATTTTAATACACAGAAATTAGTTAATAATATAAAATAGGACCGAACACGCGGATGGGTTATTTTTGACGATCACGCCTGAAGATAAGCGATAGATGAGGTCTACGATAAAATGGTCGAACCCAGAAGATGCCTATTGTAGCTTAAAATAAAGCGATCTTAAAATAATAATCCCTAGATGCATTTGCTTCCGGGGTTGCGGAAATGTTCTATCTAGATGCTGCATCCCCGGAACGCTAGGGCAGCTGAAGGAACAGGGTGGATTTTAGTCAGTAGAAGTCTGACACTTCCATCTGCTCCACCCCGAACAGGAGAAGTCATTCGATTGATTTACCCACCACGTCACTTTCCAATAACACGATAATTCTCTTCGTTCTTCTTATTTTATATCGAATTTCTAATAAGTTGTTGCTTCGTAAGTATATACCCTTTAAATTACACGTTGTAAACGTATACAGAATATATGAAAAATAAAATGTCATAAATAATACTTACTCTATTAGTTGAGGCTTTAGATCCCGCACTAGGATTCCCCGTGTTGTGGGATCTAGGCTTTGCTTTCTATTATATAGACGCGAAAGATCTTATTCATCTCGGAAAATACAACCAATAATCCAAAAACCACTAGACGTTGGTTTGCCGGCAGGTTTATTTGTTTATTATCCTTACGCACCAACAATTGATGGCACCAAAATTATTACAATAATAATTGCTTAAAATCATCTTTTTAGTGTCACAAATACATCGCATATGCCATTGTGCACAAAACTATACCATTGTACTTTACTTTCTAACTTAGAACTAAGCAAAATAGTAATATAAGTACTTCATTCTTTTTTTGTGATGCATACAATTTGTCTTAAAAGTGAAGATAAACTAAACGAGCCTGCAAGATGACCTAAGACTCAATTTATCAGCATACTACGCAAGCGAAACGAAGGCAGGGAATAGTTTCGTTTATTTTATAATTCAAGAAATATTATTTACAAAG
Source organism: Tholera decimalis (assembly GCA_943138885.2). Lineage (NCBI taxonomy): Eukaryota > Metazoa > Arthropoda > Insecta > Lepidoptera > Noctuidae > Tholera > Tholera decimalis. The sequence continues at coordinate 17,428,948 of OW964575.2, forward strand.
TCCTTTTTTCTGAAAACTCACATTGATTGAGATACAACATTTCGGCTCCCGTAGGCAGAAAACTGATTTGTAAATTCAAAGTACGAATGTAAATTTCGCGCGCTCGCTATAAATATGGCCGCTATTACAGCTACAAGCCAGTGCAACCGGAATAGCCGTTCCCACCACCGGTGTAGCCACTCTAAAAAATCTTTTTCTAAAAAATCAAGATGTTGAGTGCACTCTTTTTGTTAGCTGTCATTTTGGCAGTGTCCTACAAACTTTATTTTAAAAACACCGTGACTTATAAAAAAGTTACGAAATACGGTGAAAATAAAACTGTAGTTTTAAAAGAGGCTCCGGGGCCAACACCTTTACCCATAATTGGTAATTTACACCAATTGGGTAAGCACGAGTCCCCATTTCAGTCTTTTACGGACTTAGCCAAAGAATATGGGGATATATTCAGCTTGAAAATGGGAACAACGAAATGTCTGGTTGTTAATAATTTAGACCTTATCCGCGAGGTTTTGAATCAAAACGGAAAATTTTTCGGCGGGCGACCAAACTTCTTGCGGTTTCATCAACTCTTTGCTGGAGACAGGAACAACTGTGAGTTATCTTTTTTCTATTGTTATTAGCCTTTATTTCTATTTTGCCTTTTTTCTATTATTGTATTTTTAGCCAGTAAGAACTTGCTATCACTTGCACTTGACATCAAGAAGAGTGTTTCAAAATTTTATTTTAAGCGTAAAATTAGAGCCTGTCATTCTTACTGCCATAAATAGATTTTTCTAAAAACTATGCCTTGCTAGATTTTAAAATGGGTTAGACTAGCTGGACAAAGGCATCTCCCAAACCTTTTTAAACCTTAACCCTATGTTTTTTAGAGTTTGACAGTATCATTAGAATTTAAAGCTCAGAATCTCCTAGAAGTTCTATCCATTTAAAGGTTGCCCGTAAGAGATAGCTCTGTGCGATAAGACCGCACATTGGTCAGTAAAATATTAATAGTGTTCTTGTAAATATTGGAAGGTGTACAATTAAGTATATAATCATAATAATAAAATGGGATATTTACCATGTATATTCTTTCTAGTTTCCGATGTTACGGCACTGTTACAAGCGCCATGATATCCTGTTTTAAGTTCTAATGATACTGTTCGTGTTTAGGTCTGTTTAAAAATGTATACTAAGCAATTGATGTTGAATTATTAGCCACATATTAAGCGTTTGCATAGGTTTAGGATGTGCTCAGCTCTAAATTCTCAATTCAGTCTAAGCTTTTAAAAGTAATCAAGAAATTCCGTAGCGAAAAAGCTAGGATTGAAGCTTTTTATTTTTTTCAAGTCTAAGTTTAATCGTTCAGGATATAAAATAGATAGATAGATATAGATATATTCTTTATTGTACACCATAACAGTAAAACAATAAAGACTTAACAACTAAAAAGGGTGATACAATGGGCGGTCTTATCGCTAAAAGCGATCTTTTACAGACAACCTAAATATGACTAAATATGATTAAATAAATTCGGTCACCGCTATCTACAAAATAATATAGTAAAAACTTAATTAGGCATCAGCAAATTTTAGCGACCAAAAGTGTCTTTCTTATTAATACTAATATTATAAATGTTTTGTTACTCTTTCATGTAAAAACTACTGAACGGATCTCAAATACATTTTTAAGTAGGTAGTTGACATCCTGGAATAATACATTGGCTACTTTTTATCCCAGAATTCCCACGGGATCGGGATTTACGCGGGAAACCCTCCCACGAGAACCAGTTCGCAGGCAGTAGTTAGTTTACTTACTATCATAATGTGATTAACACAACACTTAGTAAAAGGGTGTGACAAAATAAACATGCGAATTACTATGATTTTGATGTTCTATCTTCTTGTAAAAAAAAACAATTTCTGTTCGTTAGTCTCCCTAAACTCTAGAACGACTGGATCGATTTTGTTAATTCTTTATGTATAATGTTCCTTCGGCCTCAGGAAACGTTTAACACGTTCGCTGACAGTACGTCGTTGGCGGGAAATTAAAATAGTGCGTTATGACAGTACGTCGAGGGACGGGCCACTTATTATTAAGAGTACGTCGTGGAAAATTCTACTGTCGTAATGTGGTGTCAGGGTAAGTGCTCACTGTCAGCGAACGTGTTAAGAAGTCAGAACCACAAGTCAACAGTCTAGTCTTGTCTTGACGTTAAAATAGTCTGAATTGGGGATTTTGTTGGTAATATTGTTTGTTCTTCCTTCACGTCAAAATAGAGCAACCGGAGAGAAACAGAGCGCCGGGGCTGCGGGAACACATATAAGTATTCTTCAACGCGGCCCCCGACTGGATTACAATTTCACTTAGTCGACCCAATATTTTTTCCAAGACCTAACTGTCCTGAATATTTTTATTTAGATTATCTTTCTGCACTCCTACTCCAAAAAATCTTTTACTGTGCTTAGTTGCATACGTCTCCGTACGCGAAAACTTCTTAAAAAGGCGTACAATATATTACACGCGTATATATTACACGTTAATTTATCTATTCAAGTTCCAATTAATCATTTTCATTCTATAACCCGGACTTTTAATTCGATGCAGTAGACTGACAGTTTCTGAGTTGTCAGATAATGACGACTACGAAATTGTGATGTAACTAAATTAATCGATTCAGGAATAAAATCAAATAACGATGTAAACTATTTTTTTAAATAATATGGTGTTAAAATAACAAAAAGTATTATAAAGGGGCGATTGTGATTATAAAGGGGCGTGTAAAATAAAACGAAAAGATCATGACAATATTTTTTATTTTTTGCAATAGAATAGGATCTTTTAAATAGTAATCTTGCGCATTTTTTTCAAATATTCACCACATGAAACAATTTCAAACAGAGTGGTTTTTATCATGTCTGCTAAGATATAAATATTTTAAATAAAAATATATTTATTTATAATAAAATGCAGTAACTACATCAAAATAAAAAATAATAATCTAAATTTTATCATTTATTTATAATTCTCACGAATAAAAATCGCTAATTTATTATTCGATTCATTGGCTCCATCACTATTAGGTTAAATAGTGTAACATTATTTTAGTAAGTGACACTAGCTTATGTCAGCTTACTGCATCGAATTAAAAGTCCGGGTATAATAATTTCTCTTCTGAGAAAATGAAGATGATAAAGGTCCACCACTGCCTATTTTTTTCCGGGTGATAAAATTACTGCATTACTTCCCCCGCTCTGGGTGGAGCGGAACGGAGTGTCAGACTTCTACTGACTAAAAACTCACCCTGTTCCTTCAGCTGCCCTTAAGATCCAGGGCCGCAGTATCTCGTTAGAACTTCACTGCATTTATCAATATATGTAACAGTCGTAATAATATGCTATGACACGAATATCAAAGACATTTTCTTATGAACGAAGATGCAAAATTACGCACATATATCCGATTTCAAAATATATGAATTACATAAATACATGACCCTCAGCAATTTACTCAATATTGTTTATAGTGCGAAACGGGCAACACATTTCATTCATTAAAAAAATTTCTAAGTGCGAGTCAGACTCGCCCATGAAAGTTTCCGTAGTAACTACGCCAAATAACTTTGTTTTTCATAGTGTTCGTATGAATTACAAAGTTGTATTTGCGGTTTTAGAAAACATGATATATATCAAAAACTGCTGACCCGATCTCGTTCAAACCAATTTTTGTTGAAAATTTACATTAATATCTACAAAATGTATATTTTTTAGATTTTCCCCTGCATTATTATAGAAATTAGAGGGGGGGACACATTTTACCACTTTGGAAGCGTATATCTTTTAAACGATTGACTTTATGAAAAAGTGGTTTTAGAAACCTCAATATCATTTTTAAAGTCCTCTCTATAGATGGTCTGTGTTTACTGATAGCTATAACCTGGAGATCTTTAAGTCAAGAGTAGTACTTAAAGGCATGTGTGAGATAATTGTTAAACGCAAGCTTACAATCAATATAAAATAAATTCTTTATTGTAGACCAAAATCAAAACAAAAGTTTTTTTAGCGATTACATACATTTTGATGATGGAAAATTTATTTATGAGCGTTTTTGCTATTTCACCACGGAACGCTGAAAATGCCTACATTTTTATGCTAATGCGTGGACTATTTTCACCGCTTGTGACCCAGGTGTATTATTAGTATTTAAGTTTTAATGTCCCACTTTTGAGGAAATTGTAGCTAAATATAATAATAATGGAACGATCTTGAACGTTAAGCAATGCTTGTCGAGGCCACTCCGTGGATGGGTGAGACTTTTACGTATTGAGTTTTTTTTTTTTTGTTGATTACGGCTTGCGTTTGACAGTTCGGTCGAAGATGAAGCACGCTTAGAAAACCTATTCAATTTTGACTTACAGACTCATAGGTTATAGGTATCAAGAAACACTGACTCCGATTTTTAGGATTCCATAGCCAAATGGCAAAAAACGGAACCCTTATAGTTTCATCATGTCTGTCTGTCCGTATGTCACAGCCATTTTATTCCAAAACTATTAGGACTATACACTTGAAACTTGGTAGGTAGCTCATGTATTCTGTAAACCGCTTTCCGATCCTCCCTCATACATGGAACTGAAACTGATTTTTTTTCTTATCATGAAACCTATGCGTATGTGGTATCTATAGACAGGACTGGACTTTTTCATTCTTAAAAATGACACTGAGGTTTCTAAAACCACTTTTTCATAAAGTCAATCGTTTAAAAGATATACGCTTCCAAAGTGGTAAAATGTGCCCCCCCCCCCTCTAATTTCTATAATAATGAAGGGAAAAAAAATATGCTGTAGATATTAATGTAAACATTCAACAAAAATTGGTTTGAACGAAATCGGGTCTGCAGTTTTTGAGATATAGTATATTTTCTAAAACTGCAAATATAACTTTGTAATTCATACCAACACTATGAAAAACAAAGTTATTTGGCGTAATTATTACGGAATCCTTCATGGGCGAGTCTGATTCGCACTTGGCCAAGTTTTTAATAAATGAAGCAATAGATTTTGCTTTCTTTTCGATAGTGAACAGGGGGCTTAGTATAAGTTTGCAATAACTACATAATTATTATCGTTTTCGAAAACGATTCCTTTGTCTCTTTCAGACTCATCTACAAGTCTGGTGCATGTGAAAGAAACAGCGATATTTTTCGAACACGACAAGAGTATTTCAATTTCCTAAAAAACCCATATGTATTTCATTTTAAGAATTACGCAATTAATACGTCTGAAACATCAAACGCATAGTTCACATTACTATTAAGCGTAAGACTAAGATATTAATTAAACAAAGCGATATAAAAATTTATGTGCGGCTCAAGTCACATTCAGTTGTCGGACTAAAAGACAAACGGCGATGCGCCATCGTTACATGGTGGACATCCCACACATACGTACAAAACGTTTTGGTAATACTTTCTTTGTACGTACGACTAAGGAGTGGAATTCCTACCGGAATCTGTTTCCAGATAGCTAAAACCTAGGGCTCTTTAAGTCAAGAGTGAATAGGTTACTTTTAGGCAAGTGTGAACATTGAAAGTTAACAGCATGACGCCTATAATGGCCCTGTCTGTTTGCATGTCATTGTGTATATATAAAAATCTCGTGTCACTGTGTTTGTTAATGTTGACCGATTTTTGTAAGTATATTTGGTAGGTCTGAGAAAAGGTCGTAGGTTATATAAAATAATAATAATATAAAAATATTATTATTTATATTAATTTTGGTGTACAATAAAGTATATTCTATCCATCTATTTATTACTTTACGTAAATCTAAAAATCGCTGTCTCTCATGCTTTAAGCCTTGGCATCGACTTACTAAATTGCTTTAATAGTATTATTATGCTAGTGTCGTGTTAGTATTACTAATAGTTAGCACAGATACCTTGGCGCCAGTTTGACATTGTTGGGTCTGTGAGTTAAATAGGTCATACTTGAGGTCACCCACTGGGCCCGCGAGGACCGTGGGTGAGGTCTATTTGCTCTCATAGATAAATGTTTATTACTTGTTGTAAATGTACCTAAGTTTAACTATTATTGCTACTAAATTGTGTCAACCTACCCCAATTTAATTCGTATAACTGTTCTTCAAGACACAGGATGTTCCTAGTTTGAAGAACAGAGGTCTTACTTAATTAAGTCTCTAACATCACATCTGTAACCACAACATTTCTGCAACCTTATGTAATCTTATGTGAGAGGAAGTAAACATTACATTATTATTATAGAGGTCTGTGTACCAGCGGGGGAAAAGTTATAATTATTTTGACGGTGAGGTAGTAGCTAAATTGTTACAGCCTTAGGATTCGAAGTTTGAAGTTAAGTAACGCTCACCGAGGTCGCTAGATTGATTAGTGACCATCCATTACATACCAGTCACAGAAGTTTAACCAACTTTATTTTGAATTTGTGTGTTTATTTTTTTGTTTATGTGTAAATGTGTTTCTATATGGACTTTGGTCTGAAAATAAAGTATTTTATAATTATTATAATAAAAAATTGGCCAAGTGCAAGTCGGACTCGTCCATGAAGGATTCCGTAGTAACTACAATAAATATAATATAAGTACTTAATATATTTATATGAAAAAAAAAACCTTACAAATTTCTTAAAACTAGCTTATTTACAATTTTTACAACTACGCCAAATAACTTTGTTTTTCATAGTATTTGTATGAATTACAAACTTATATTTGCGGTTTTAGAAAATATACTGTATCTCAAAAACTGCTGACTCGATCTCGTTCAAACCAATTTTGGTTGAAAGTTTACATTAAGATCTACAACATATAGTTTTTTTTTTTTCACTCCATTATTATAGAAGTTAGAGGGGGGACACATTTTACCACTTTGGAAGCGTATATCTTTTAAACGATTAACTTTATGAAAAAGTCATTTTAGAAACCTTAATGTCATTTTTAAAGACCTGTCTATAGATGCCACACACGTATAGGTTTCATGAAAAAAAATATTTTCAGTTTCAGTTCCATGTATGGGGAGCCCCCTTTATTTTAAATATTTTTTAAATTTTCTCTTAAAATCGGAAAGCGGTTCATAGAATACATCTATCTACGAAGTTTTACATGTATAGTCCTAATAGTTTTGGAATAAAATGGCTGTGACATACGGACGGACGGACAGACAGACAGACGGACAGACATGTCGAAACTATAAGGGTTCCGTTTTTTGCCATTCGGCTACGGAACCCTAAAAAGGAGGAGGTAGGTACTATGTTCGGCTGTATGTATGGTCACCGATTTCTCCGCGAATTGCTTTAACATTTTTTTACTTTTTTTTTCGTAAATTTAAACGTGCTGAGGCCGATGTTTCCTAACTGAGAAGAAACACTGAAACTAATCTCAGCGTTCAAGCTCTTTTTTGAAGGCCACAAAATCTGCAGGATTAGGTAAAATCATATGAAAATCGGGACCAACGACTTAAAAAATGGTCTCCATTCCAAAAACCGGCCATTAGCAAGTGTTGCTTAACTTTGAAGGTAAACATGTGTGGCTGTTTATTCAGCCATGAAATCCTCCACGAGGTCTGAAATAAGAGACGAAAAATTTAAAAAAATCCGCACGAACAAATGGGTAATTTTTTTTTTTAAATAGGTTCGCGTTTGACCACCATCTCACCTGATGGTAAGTGATGATGTGGTCGAAGATGGAGCACGCTTACCTAAAAGTAACCTATTCACTCTTGACTTAAAGACTCCTAGGTTATACCTATCGGGAAACACAGACTCCGGCAGGGAATTCCACTCCTTAGCCGTACGCACAATGAAGGTATTTCCAAAACGTTTTGTGCGTATGGGTGGGATGTCCACCATGTAACGATGGCGTTTCGCCGTTTGTCTCGTAGTCCGATGATGGAACGGGCTTGGTGGAATTAGATTGTGTAATTCCACCGCACACTCCCCGAAATGTAACCGATAGAAAACCGATAGACTTGCAACTCGTCGTCGATGTTCAAGGCTATGTCGATGTTAAAACACACGCTTAGTCATTTTAAATTAAAGTAGGCTGTTGCTAGTTGCTACGTAAGTTAGTGCCGAAAAAAGTGTAACCCTATACTTACTTTGTTTAGAATACACTTCCTACTTTTGTAAGCATTCCGTGCGAAATATGAATCCTTACTTTGTAATGGTAATTATTGTAGAAAATAACTTGACACACATTGCATAAAATGCTTGATTTTCAGTTATTTAAGACGCAGTTCGTAGAATAGGTATCGTAACGTAACTCCATGAGAATTGTGTGTTATACTGGACTCTAGCCGATATTATTATTTTTTAATTCGTGTTTGACCACCATCTCACCTGATAGTAAGCGATGATTTGGTCGAAGATGAAGCACGCTTGCCTAGAAGTAACCAATCTGCTCTTGACTTAAGCACCCCCAGGTTACAGCTATCAGGAAATAGAGACTATGGCAGAGAATTCCAATTCCAATACCTTAGCTGTACGCACAATGAAAGTATTCCCAAAACGTTTTGTACATATACGGGTGGGATGTCCACCATGTAACGATGGCGCATCGCCGTTCGTCCTATTATATTTTTTTTATTTTTATTATTTTATTTTTATTTTGTAAATTGGTTATAAATAACACTTTTACACGTCATGTTTTTTTGCGTATTAAGTTTAGCTAGATGAGGCCGGTATTTCCTAACTGACTACTCTCAGAAGAAACACCGAAACAAACTCAGAGGTCATAGTCTCTTTTAAAGTCCAGAAAATTTGTATTTTTATATGAGAAGCATGTAGGTTCATGTCTGTGGTATTCTTTTGAGAAATTAACCACGCAAATTTTATAATATATAAAAATTATATAGTATATATATATTATATATACCTTGCAAAATATTTAAGGATACAAATAATAAAACTAATTTACAATGGGCGGTTTTATAATGAGTTGCTTTTCTAACAAACAATTTTTGTTATAACCCGATAACCGATCATATCGAGCTTCTGGGGGTAACACTAACTTCTACCCTCAATTTTGGCCCGTATATCGAGGCTAAGGCTCAATGAGCATCAAAAAAGGTGAGACGGTACTTCACACCCGAACAGCTGCTCAATCTCTATCAAGCCCAGGTTCGGTTGTGTATGGAGTACTGCTCTCATCTTTGGGATGGATCTGGCAAGTACCAGCTGGATGCGCTTGAGTCTATTGAGAAACGGGCCAAAAGACTCATTGGCAACGATACACTGGTCGGATCAAAGCTCCAGAGCCTTGAACATCGACGACGAGTTGCTAGTCTAATCTAATTCCGCCAAGCCCGTTCTATCATCGGACTACAAGACAAACGGCGATGCGCCATCGTTACATGGTGGACATCCCACCCATACGCACAAAACGTTTTGGGAATACCTTCATTGTGCGTACGGCTAAGGAGTGGAATTCCCTGCCGGAGTCTGTGTTTCCCGATAGCTATAACCTGGGGGTCTTTAAGTCAAAAGTGAATAGGTTACTTTTACTTACCATCAGGTGAGATGGTGGTCAAACGGGAGCCTATTATCAATAAAAAAAAACCAGTTTAATCAATTGATATTAATGAGGGGTTTGTGGCTAAATAATAACAGGAACACGGCTCTTCAAAGTTAAGCAACACTTTCCGAGGTCAGCGCTTGGATGTGTGATCATCTAAGCAAGTCGATCCATCCGTGCTTCCATAGCATATTCAGTCGTTAGTCCTGGCCCTCATTTGAACATCTTTGACTCTTGTTCAAGTCAGAAGGGAGAATACATAAGGCGTATCTATTCATACACGAAATATTTTAAGAGATACCTATAGCTGGTAAAAAACTATAAACACGGAACAAAAATGAATCTCAATGTTTTTTTTATTTTACGTAATTATTATTTTAAACTAGTACTAACGCGGGGCTTCGCTCCCGTAGATTCTATCACGGTAAAAACATAACTCTTCTTTTTTGCAGTCGCGTAAACAGTAGCCTATAACCTTCCTCAAGCTTCAAGCTACTTCCATACCAAATTGCATCCAAATCCACTCGAAGATTAGCGCGTTCAAGCAAATGTTATCACTAAATAAAACCATTAATAAACATTAAGATAAAAATGTATTTTTCTACGATGTCCGGGGAAAAATTGCAATTTTACTCAAATGTCCGGGGTTTATGAAGTCGTTGTCTGGGGCCAGCAATTTTGGTGATGGCAGCCCTATCCACATTAAACACTAGTACTGCAGCTGCATCTATCTCAGGCTAGTAGGCGACCCCAACGACCTCAACAAGGGTCAATTTATAAAGTTAAGAAACATTTTTTTTTTATTTTATTGATAAGTTCGCGTTTGACCACCATCACCTTTTTTTATATTTTTTTTTGTTGATAATAGGCTTTTGATTGATAATAGAATGGTAAGTGATGATGTGGCTTACCTAAAAGTAACCTATTCACTCTTGACTTAAAGACACTCAGGTTATAGCTATCGGGAAACACAGACTCCGGCAGGGAATTCCACTCCTTAGCCGTACGCACAATGAAGGTATTCCCAAAAACTTTTGGTGCGTATAGGTGGGATGTCCACCTTGTAACGATGGCGCATCGCCATTTGTCTTGTAGTCCGATGATGGAAAAAACAGAAAATTTGACAACAGCCGTTGCAAGTAGTAGATGTAGAATTGAGGGTTTTCTGTAATAACGTCCACCAGTCGGCGGCACTGAGGCCGGGCACCTGTCAAACGCTTAAGTTTTTTGACATCTGTCAAATTGACGTCAATGTCACATACAAAGTGGAGAAGACAATACGACCTTAAATTGACCATAACCTAAATGACGATCTCCTGAGTCTGTACAAAAACACGTATTCAGGATATTTTTTCTATTCTCATATTTTTCCATAGGTTCTATTTAGCTACTGTGCTTCAACGCAGGGTCAAATATCCTTCGTTTAAGCACAAAAAACTCTCACACCATGAAGGTTTTAAGTCAATTCAAAGCATCTTTCAATATTAACGGCAATTTCATACCTATATTATTTAGATTATTTGAAAATATATTTTTTTATTATTTTGATGTCACATTTTATTTTAACCTCACTATGGTTTTCTTGGGATCAGTATAGTCGGTATTTTCATTTATAGTCGTATCATCTTCCCCACCCTGTATACATCAAAGATTCGTTTCTAAAGAAGAAGACCTCTCGCCTCAGTAGCGCCAACTGGTGGTTTAAATTTTCCAGAAAACCCTCATTACAGCCAACGCAACGGACCAATGGCAATCTCGACATATTATTGAGACGGTTACCCATCGACAGACTCACCTCTACAAGCGTTGCTTGACCTGTAAGATCGAGGTTGGGTTGTAGATTGGTGATTTGCGTCTTTATTAAACTAGAAACTGTTACATCCATACTTATAAATAGTTAGAAAAAGAATATATTCTTTATTTACACGTTCACGCCTCATTAATTCGAGTAATTAATTTGAACTTGGTCTTGGAAAAAGTTGGTAGGAATCGGAGCATATCTTAATGAATAAATCACTAAGCTATATTACAGTAGGTACTAGCTTTTGTTCGCGGCTTTGTTCGCGTTTAATAATTTTTTAACAGCGGAGACACAAACCTATGTCTAATCTATTTCCGGGGTTGAGGGAATGTTCTCACGAGTTATTGCGGCCCCGGAAAGCAAGAGCAGCTGAAGGAACAGGGTGGGTTTTTAGTCAGTAGAAGTCTGACACTCCCTTCCGCTCTACCCTGAGCGGGAGAAGTCATTCGATAATTTTCCCACCCGGAAAATGTCCTTCTTCAAGATCTAATCTATGTCTGTACCAAATATCATCGAAATCGGTTAAGTGGTTTAGACGTAAAAGCGTAACATATACAACGTTTAATTTAAAGGGTATATACATACCAAGTGCATGGCTTCTTTGGATGATAACAAACGATATGGCAAGGGTTTTGTAATCCTAAGTTTACGTGTGTAGAGCATATTACAAATTCCAATACACTGATACCAGAGACCGAATTTTTCAAATTAAAAAGAACGAAAAGAGTTATCGTGATAAGTGACGTGGAAAGTTATTAACCCTCGTAGTGCTGTGACACGTTTGTTATGATTGGCATTCAAGAAATATATGAAACCAATAATTTGGTATAAATTCTTTGAGTCAGTTATTTTGTGCTGAAACTGTGCATAGAAACTCCATACCAGATGTCTTCAGCCCTTTTGGATAGACATGGGGTTTCCGTTACACGTTGTAGACAGGCAAAGTTACTTTTGCTTTGATATTAGTAAGGATTTTCTTATTAAATACCGTTGATCTGAAAATGGCACTTCGATAATTTTATTCCTTGTTTTCCAATTTTACCGATAAATTATCAATATAATAGGCCGGAGGCCTTTGTTCCAGCATAGGGAACATTGTAAGCTTGTGTATGTTGTCAATATCGAACGGAATTATTTTAAAATACACTAAGTCAAGCGGTATTGTAGTGTCGGGTCTTGCGCAAATTTTCATACGAGATACTTCAGCCCCGTGGATTTCATTCAGTCTGAAACTCCATTCCACTCCACCCATCTCGAAGGAGTCATTCAATGATTTTCCACAAAAATAAATACTTAACTTGATAGTTTGTTTATTTTACACAAATTAATTATTATAATAAAATATGTACAACTCATACTTGCCTTGATTTTTATAATTCAGACTTTGACTTAAAATATTCAAATAACATTTGCTTTTCCTTGTTTCAGCATTAGCGTTATGCGACTGGTCCAACCTTCAACTCCGCAGAAGAAACCTGGCCCGCCGTCACTGCGGGCCCAAACAGCACACTGACAACTTCGCGAGAATCGGAGACGTAGCGACATTCGAATCCATTGAACTTATGCAGACTTTAAAGAACATTACCAGAACTTCAGACGCCAGCATCAACCTAAAACCAATCTTAATGACTACAGCAATGAACATGTTTTGCCACTACATGTGTAACGTCAGATTCGACGCCGACACTGACGAAGACTTCAAAAGGATCGTTGATCATTTCGATGAGATTTTCTGGGAGATCAACCAAGGGTACGCACTGGACTTCCTGCCTTGGCTGTCGCCATTCTACAAGAAGCATTTGGACAAGCTGTCAAACTGGTCTTCCGATATCAGGTCGTTCATCCTATCCAGAATAGTTGAGCAGAGAGAATTGAACTTGGATGTTGAAGGTCCCGAAAAAGACTTCCTTGATGGTCTTCTCAAAGTTCTTCATGAAGATCCGACGGTAGATAGAAACACCATCATTTTCATGCTCGAAGACTTCTTGGGCGGTCATTCTTCTGTTGGAAACTTGGTCATGTTATGTCTGACAGCCGTGGCAAGAGACCCAGAAGTAGGAAGGAAGATCCGAGCAGAATTGGACTCTCTAACGAAGGGTAAGCGACCAGTTACTCTTTTGGACAGACAGAGCTTGCCTTACACTGAAGCTACAGTCCTAGAATGCCTAAGATACGCCTCATCACCGATCGTTCCACACGTTGCTACTGAAAACGCTGCCATCTCAGGATACGGAGTCGAAAAAGGTACGATAGTATTCATCAATAACTATGAACTGAATACCTCAGAGGAATACTGGAATGAACCGGAAAAATTCGACCCCACACGCTTTTTAGAAAAATCCAAAGTCCGCGTTCGAAGGAACTCTCTCTGCGACTCCGGAATGGAATCAGATGGTGAACGACCATCGGTTATGAAGCACGCTGACGCCGAAAAGGAGGTCTGGTCAGTAAAGAGGAATATACCCCACTTTCTGCCTTTCAGCATAGGTAAGAGGACCTGTATCGGTCAGACTTTGGTGACAACGATGAGTTTCGTCATGTTTGCGAGTATAATGCAGGAATTTGAAATTGGGGCTGAGTGCTTAGAAGATCTGAGGCAGAAGCCGGCTTGTGTAGCTTTGCCAAAAGACACATACAACTTGTACTTAGTGCCCAGAAAACATTGAGTTTAAATGTAAATTATTCGGGCTTGGTTTTTTGTTATGATCTTTGGAAGAGTTGTTTGTTTAAACCTTTTTTTATCACGATATTTCAGAAATAGTTTATTAAACAGATGTAAGTTTTTAAAATAATGATAAAAACAGGTCGGTTGCTAGATTTTATTTTATTTTTGAAATGATTATAAAGTTAGTTTGTGAAGTTATTTTCGGTTTTCTTTATATAATACCAGCATTGAAACAAAACTTGCTAGTTGCTCTAATACGTATAGATTCTAATTCATAAATTAGTACATTAGAAAACTTCTACATAAAATAGTTAATTTGGAAATAATATTTGTACCTATAATAATAAAAATTAATATTTTAAATTATGCACAGTTGGTATAAAGTTTATATACTTTTTCATTTAGTAAACTTTAAAGTATTTCGTTTTGTAATTAAGTATTTCAAATTAATAATATTTAACCACATTATGACACCTCTTCCCAAAGAACATAAAAACCAAGATATACTCGCTCAAACCTATTTATTTCTCGAAATAATTGATTCTTAAGTTATTTTTTTTTTTAATATTTTTGGTAACTTACTGATTTTCCAAATTCAAACAGTAAAAAAATGGCACACGTTTAATTGTAAGTCTATGGATTTGGATGTAATTGATAAATTAATATAAAGCTTACTGTTCACAATTATTTTAATGTTTGAATATTTTTGTGTAAACTTTGTATATTCTACAATTGATTCCTTAGTACTTGAAAAACTCTGAACTGTTTAGTTTAATCTCCAAATAATTAGGACTATTACAAGAAACTGTTTTATTATTAGTTAATTAGGTGGTAATTACTTATTTGCGTTAAAATGTTTGACATTTAGTTATTGTGGTCAGAAGCTTAAAAAAAAACGACTGTATTTTGCCTGGTGGATATCGCGTGATTAGTCGAGAAAAAAATATTTTTGGTATTTTTGTCTTACAAAAGTCACGAAAATATTTTTTTTTTCTTAGAAATGTGTAGCTAGTAATTACTTTAGATGACATTTTAAAGTAGTGAATTGCATCTTTTATAGTTCCTTTACTTATTTTATAAATATTCTCGTCAAAATCGGCTGTCTTTACTTAATTTAACCGAAGAATGCATTTGTAATTGATTATAAATAAAAATTTTGTTTAGCGACATCTAGTAGTGAGTAGATGAACTTTTCATTGAAATTAATTATTAGTTTTCTTATATTCTTCGGTTATATTATTGTGTTTCAAGAGTGTCTGAAGTGATGTATACTTTTAGAACTGGTAAAAACATTAGAAATAGTAATAAAAGATAGACTTAATAGGGGAAAGATTGTAAAAAACTCTTATAATCAAGTAGAACATTTATTTAAATAATTAAAATAGCGATATTATTTTTAGTTTCAATGATTTTTTTTGTTATTTAATCAAATGCTATGGCGGGTTTCCAAAGAACTGTATCATAATTAGTTAAAATTCTTAATAATATTGTTTAGATTCAATCTCCCAAATTATTATTACGCTTTGTAGTATCAAAATACGCCATTCTTTTATTTTTTGTATTAGATTTTAAATCTTGAATAATCATTGTTATCATGTAACATTAACTGACGAATAATTTTAAATAATGTATTAGAAATGTATATGAGTGAATGTAATGTATATTTTCGGTAATTATGCGAAAATAAACTGGCTGACTTTATAATCGATGTAGTTTCTAGACAAAAATTGTGATCAATAGACGAATTAGAAATGAAATTATAGTTTACCTTTGCAAATTATTTGAAGTTTTTTTATTTCTCTATTATCAATATCAATGTCTGGTTTTGTATGTTTACACTCTAAGTGGATTCAGCTGAATACCCCATTATACACGTAGAGTGACTTAACCCAGTTTTGTCACATACATTACGCCACTTGAATATTAAAAACACCGCAGTCTAATAATACTATAAATAATAATCTTTATTCAATCATAATAGGTAAACTATAAAATTAAACTTAATTAAACTATGTAAGTCTTACAATGATAATGCCTGTACTAGGATTAATCCTGTATCACAGGCGGAAGGAATAAGGAAGGAGGCAAGGGCGGATCCACCGTTGTGGGCATGGGGGCATGCCCACAACCCTAACAGACTTGCATATTTATTTTTGACTGTCCAGCACTCGGTACCGTAGAGTAACGCCGGGCGCACTGCCGTTATATATACTTTCCCCTTAGTTTTTATTGGGATACAGGGATCACAAAGCACGCCAGTTAATGAGCGCCACTTCAGCCATGCGGCGCTAACAATGTGAGTGACGTCAGCGTCCACGTTTGCATCTCTTTTTTTTATTGATTATAGGTTCGCGTTTGACCACCATCTCACCTGTTGGTAAGTGATGATGTGGTCGAAGATGGAGCCCACTTACCTAAAAGTAACTCTTGACTTAAAGACTCCTAGGTTATAGCTATCTGGAAACTCAGACTCGGAAACAACAAAACACAGATCTCTCGTTGACATAGAGCCTAGATATTTAAATTGGTTTACTGTGGCATGGGCGTCGTACCAATGTGAATAGTCTCTGGAGTAGTGTTTACGCTGAAATGATATTTTAGATACTCCATTTTACTTCTGCTAACTCTCAGGCTATACTTTTTCAAGGCTTGCGTCCATATGTTTAGTTGTTCCTGCAGATGTAGGTATTTTTTGTTAATTCTATATTTTCTGTCATGATTGTAACTA
Source organism: Tholera decimalis (assembly GCA_943138885.2). Taxonomy (NCBI): domain Eukaryota; kingdom Metazoa; phylum Arthropoda; class Insecta; order Lepidoptera; family Noctuidae; genus Tholera; species Tholera decimalis. Next base: position 17,445,665 of record OW964575.2, read on the forward strand.
CCTTTATAGTATCCATGATTGACTTAATGCTGTGAAGCCAAACTGGTTTGGGGATATTTCACAGATTTTGTTGAGACGGTTGTTGATGATTTGTTCCCATATTTTGACTGTGTGAGAGCGGTCAATTGTATACCTCTATAGTTTTCACACTGCGCAGCATCGCCCTTGTTTTTGTAGAATGGCAGTAGATAGCTCGGATGTCATTATTCTGCAATACGATTTGTCATCATGATGATATTGCATAGCAAAAGCTAACCACCATTTACTGGGCCTAGTTTTTCCACAGATCTGCGGTTACTTCGTCTGGACCTATGGCTTTGCGGCTTTTCATTTTACCTAAATTCATTTCTCACCTCGTTCTCTTTTATAGTTGGTATTGGACCATATATGGGTACACATGGCGGTGGATCTGTGATGGAAATTCTTCCTTCAATAGCTTACTATGGTATTAATTTCAGTATTGTTGGTTAGTAATTACTTTTGGTCCTTACATTAGATTTATTTATTTATTCTTATGTTCATGGATGCTATACATTTTTTAGCATCCTGCTTCGCCACTTCATTCAGTCCTTATCATCTTCTAGTTTAGAACTCTACCATTTCTTAAAAATATTTTTTTATTCGCTAGGGTCTCTTTGATTCTGACATTCTACCTGCTAGAATCTTTGCCACAATTATGATGTCTTTTGGAGACTCCTAGGATCCCTACCGCTTTTTGCTGTACCAGGTTTCAAACTTAGACCAGATATCAGTTGCGTTGTCATAGCCTACTTCCAAATCGGTCTCCAAGTAATCTTTTATCTTGCTCATTAGTGTCTCTCCTTTAGGATGGATCATCGAGCTCTCTGCAGTTAGTTCTTGGTCTTCTATCTATTATATTTTTTATAGGTTTTGGCAGCTCGTACACAGACATGAGTATATGATGCAGTGGTGTAAGATCATCACCAAGTATTACTTTACAGTCATTAAACTTTCTTTTGACGGTCTTGTCGGACATGATAAAGTCTATCTGTGACCCGCACATTTATAAGTGATCTAGTGTTCTGGTTTCTTTTGAAATTCGTGTTTATTAGTGTAAGTGCGTTTCTTTCTGCAAATTTTAGTATTTCTTCCAATCTTTTCTTTAACTCGCCTATCCCAAACCCACCATGTAATGTACATTTCCTGTGATACTGGTACCCACGTGTCCATTCATTCTCCCCTATTATCTTGTATTCGTTTGCTGGAATGTTCTGGATGAGGTCGTCCATTTCTTCCCAGAATCGTGCCTTTTCTGTTTCTGTGCATCCTGTTTGAGGTGCATAAGCTAATATGATGTTAGTTAATGGTTGATGATCCACAGCAAGTTCAACGGAGATTAAATGGTCGCTTTTCCGTGTGATATTTATGATGCGAGATTAAAAGTATTATCTTAGACTATTGCCACCCCGTTTCTTTTATTGTCTGAACCGTAGTAAATAAGCTGGTAATCATTCCCTATATCTTTCTACTTTGAGCTTTTCTATTTCGTTAGGCAACTGTTCCACCGCCAGCGAGGAAGCGACTAACTTTCTGCTATTTTCTCGCTCAAGAAACGTTCAACAGATATAAACTCCATGTAAACAAAAGAGATGCATATATTAATAGTCGATCGCTAACTGTGCACACTGCCAGCGAGGACTCAAACAGTTTCGATTTCAAACCAATCAAATTCCTAAAGACAAAATCCTGGGCACGCCGCAATCGCGGCGATAAGTCCCCTCTTTGAGGAGTGGTAAGAGAGATGCCACAGCGTCCTCACCTTCCGTCTGACGCAGGTGCTGACCGGACATGGCTGTTTCGAGAGGTACCTGTTTCGGATACAGCGGGAGGATACGCCCGGGGTCATCATTGTGAGGACCATCCGGAGGACACGGTGGAGCATACAGTGGAGGTGTGCCCTGCTTAGGCGGAGCATCGCCGTGTCCTCGTAGAGGCAATCGATGGCGGTGACCTCTCGCGCCCGTCATTGGTTTGGACCATGGTGCAGAGTGAGAGGGAATGGGGTGCAATCGTCTCCTTCTGCGAAGCAGTCTTGCTAGCTAACTCCTCGCACCCGAGCCGCCGCGGGAGACGCCCAGGGCGACGGGGATCGCGAGCCGATTTCCGGCCACCGTAGGCGCGGGCTTTCGGATGGCAAGCAGGGGTAGCTCACCGTCCGGTAAGGACCAGGACTGGGCCGGCGGCGCATGGGGTTCCACGCGCACCTCAAAGAGTTGCAACAGTAATGGGGCCTCATAAGACCATTGTCCGCCGGGGTTGCGGAAATGTTCTAACAAGATGCCGCAGCCCCGGAACTTAAGGGCAGCTGAAGGAACAGGGTGGGTTTTTAGTCAGTTTTTACACACCCTTCCGCTTAACCCAGAGCGGGAGAAGTCACTCGATGATTTTCCCACCCAGAAAAAAAAAGGCCCAAATCCTGAAGCGCGTAAAAAAGGGAAGAAACAAGTTCAAAAGTCGAGTCGAGTGAGTTTGTACTCCGACTCGCACTTGGCCGATTTTCGGGTGGTTTTGCCCACAACCTGTTTTGATGGATGGATCCGCGCCTGGAAGGAGGAAGGAGTCTGGATACCTGTTGAACTGCACGTACCCATTTTTAAGCTAACATGGTCACTAACAGTATCTTGAGAACTTAAAACGTGACATTTACCATATTGTGTATTTATTGTTTCGAGTTTCCGTGAGATCATCCGTGATTATGGCGCTTGTAACAGTGCCGATATTTCGGAAACTCGAAACTTTAAATACAATTAATGGTAGATATCCCGTTTTAAGTTCTAATGTTACACAATACCTGACTAATGCTTGCACTGTCTGGAGAGGCCCTCTCAAAGCTGTATATTTCTTTCCTCAAAAGATCACCTCAGACATTAACCTACAAGCAGGGCCGCGCTGATCTAAGACAGCGCTTGTGTGCAAAATCTATGAAGCGCCTAAGATTTTCTCCACAGGCGTGAGTATTGTCTTGGGGTCTCCAAAGACAATACTCACGCCTGTGGTTTAACTTTACACTGTTTGTACCTACTCAATTATAAAGAATAACATTTTGAAGTTTTACAAAAATAACTTCAATAATTAATGCTGGCGCCAAAGCAGAAGGGGCGCCGGATGTACCGGCGCCCCTTCTCCTTTGGCGCCTGTGTGCGCCGCACACTTCCCACATAGAGACGGCTCGGCCCTGGTCTCAAGTATCAAGTATTATATGATTTGACCGGTGCATATTGTATGGAGTTCAAAATAGACTTTGACCTCTGCGTTTGTTTCGGTGTTCCTTCTCAGGGCACGACTAGTATACATTTATGAAAAAAGTTACAAAAAAGTTCAAAAACCTTCGTCAAGCTACTTGTGTGCCAAATTTCATCATCCACCCAGTACTTTCGAAGATTAGCGCGTTCAAACAAACAAACTTTTCCACTTTATAATAGGTAGTAAGTATAGATAATATGTATGTAGCATAGTATGTATATACAACGTGTAATGTAAAGGGTATATACATACCAAGTGCACGGCTTCTTTGGATGATAACAAACGAATAGCAAGGGTTTTGTAATCCTATGTCTACATGTGTATGGAGCTTATTATAAATTTCAATACATTGATATCAGAGACCGAATTTTTCAAATTAAGAAGAACGAAGAGAATTATCGTTTTATTGGCTAGTGACGTGGAAAGTGATAATCCTCATGGTGCTGTGACACGTTTGTTATTATTGGTATTCAAGAAACATATGAAACTGATAATTTGGAGTCAATTCTGTGAGTCACTTATTTTGAGCTGAAACTTTGCATAGATACTCCATACCAGATGTTGTCTTCAGTCCTTTTGGATAGATATGGGGTTTCCGTTACACGTTGTAGAATACTAGGAGTCACGCGGGGTTTCACTATCGTGGACTATATTACGATAAAACATAACACTCCTTTTTTGCAGTCGGGTAAATAGTAGGAAATAATCGTCGTCAAGCTACCGCTACGTTCTTACCAGATTTCATCCAAATCCACTCAGTACTTTCAAAGATTCGCGCGTTCAAACAAACAAACAAAAAAGCGTTTCCCCTTTTTAATATTAGTATAGATAATATCTGCTTAGACTTTTACCAATGATGTTAGTGTCAGGTTCCAGTCTAACTGGAATCAGCTAAGTACTAGTGTTTTACATGGAACGACTATCTGAACTCCACAATCCAGTAGCTAAGTATCACGGGTCCGTCTCATATCATAAAAAGTTATTTGGTATATTTTAATTTCAATAACGTTCACAAAATATAATAAACTTGAGTTATACCAACTGTTGATATAATTTCTTTAGATATAGGGGTTCTTTAGAGGTAGGTGAGGAGCCGCTATCGGGCAAGCTTCATATAGCCTGGCTCATCGGCGAACCGTTGCTTGCCTGTCGGTTTTCTACAGATTGTACTTCGGGGAGTGTGCGCAGGAGCTCCATGACCTGATCCCTCCATCTCCCTTCCACTACCGGTCTACCAGACGCACGGCTGGATAGCATCCATACTTGGTTGATGTACCGTCTTGTCGTACCAAGCGCTTCTACTCCACATTTATTGTGCGCACTTCCAAGCTGTGGAATTCTCTGCCGGCTTCTGTGTTCCCTGCAACTTATGAGCTTTCAACCTTTAAAGCAAGAGTAAACAGGCATCTTCTGGGCTCGCTCGTTCCATCGTAGACCTCATCTATCGCTTACCATCAGGCGAGATCGAGGTCATTAGTGAGCTCATTCTGGATTTAAAAAAAAATATATAGGTATAACATTTATGTACTCTAAATATTATTTGCATGTATGCTGCATGTATGGTGTATGCTTGTTTGCATGTTTTTGACAGGAAAATAAAAACTAGGCATTTTATCATATTATAGTAAATAGGTTGTATGTCTATGTCGATTTTATATTCAATGTATGTTATGCTTATAAAAATTAGTTGCTTTGAAGTTATATCAATCGTTTATTATATTAACTGATCATTATACCAAATAAAATTATAGATTCAGTTGTTATATTTTGTAAATATTAGAGATTTTGTAATTATATCATACTAGCTTCCGCCAGCGACTTCGTCCGCGTGGAAAAAAAAATCCCCCGATTTTGAATCATTCTTCATTAGTGCTCCGCTCCTATTGGTCTCAGCGTGATGTTATATAGCCTATAGCCTTTCTCGATAAATGGGCTATCTAACACTGAAAGAATTTTTCAAATCAGATCCGTAGTTCCTGAGATTAGCGCGTTCAAGCAAACAAACAAACAAACAAACAAACAAACTCTTCAGCTTTATAATATTAAGTATAGATATTACTTACCCGGGTATCATGATACCCTTGGCCGGACCAGAGTCAATCTTTCTGGCTTCTGACTATGCATAACGACTGTCAAAGGTATAAAAATGAGAGCCTGGAGCAACGGCTTAACGTACTGACATAGGTAGGAATAGATCTCGATTTTAATATGGTGACCCATCAATAGAATTACCTTGACTAGTGTTGCTTAACTTTGAATATCCACCCGTGCGGGTATTCAGCCACGTGCTCTTCCCAATCAGCCCTCTTACATATTGTACCTACAACGTGTAACTTAAAGGGTATATACATATCAAGTGCACAGCTTCTTTGGATGATAACAAATGATATGGCAAGGGTTTTGTAATCCTATGTCTACATGTGTGGAACTTATTAGAAATTTCAATACATTGATACCAGATACCGAAACTTTCAAATTAAGAAGAACGAAGAGAATTATCGTGTTATTGCATGGTTATTGCCAAGTCACGTGGAAAGTTATTAGCCCTCGTAGTGCTGTGACAGGTCTGTTATGATTGGCATTCAAGAAACATATGAAACCGATAATTTGGTATCAATTTTTCGAGTCACTTATTTTGAGCTGAAACTGTGCATAGTCTCCATACCAGATGTTGTCTTCAGCCCCTGTGGATAGATATAGGGTTTCCGTTACACGTTGTATATTTTCCGCTGCCGAAATTGTCATACCTACTAACCAACTTGACTTGAATTGAATTTTGGCTGACAATAGAGTTAAATTTGAACTAGCTGACTGGGCAAAAGTTATTTTGCTAAGTATATAAATTACTACCGCTACTTCGTTCGCGTCGGAGGGATAATCCTGTGTAAATCCTGGGCCAATTTCAGTCTCGTAAAATGAAAAGCAGCCTTTGTGTTATTGCAGGATGTCAACTATCTATTTACCAAATTTCATTCATATCGGTTCAGAAGTTTTTGCGTGAAAGAGTAACAAGCTATACATACATCCTCACAAACTTACGCATTTATAATATTAGTACGAAGATTTGTGGTAAAAACAATAGCCTACAATGTATTCTCAGAACTATCAAATATACTCAAAATACGAGACACGACCAAAGTGGTATAATGAGTTCCCCAACCCCCACCAACTTTTAAAATAAGGGAGTGAAATACCTAAAAATATGTGCTGTAGATCTAGAGGATAACTTTCAATGTGTTTTTTTTAACCCAAAGGTTGACTGGTAGAGAATGCCTTGCTGCATTAAGTCCGTAAACCGTCACATAGATATTAAATAAATAATTATAAATAATAATAATAAAGATTTAATATTACCAACTGGACGCGCTTGAGTCTATCGAGAAGCGGGCCAAGCGACTGATTGGCAACGATGCACTGGTCGAGTAAAAGCTTCAGAGCCTTGAACATCGACGACGAGTTGCAAGTCTATCGGTTTTCTATCGGTTAAATTTCGGGGAGTGTGCGATGGAATTCCACAATCTAATACCGCCAAGCCCGTTCCATCATCGGACTACGCGACAAACGGCGAAGCACCATCGTTACATGGTGGACATCCCACCCATACGCACAAAACGTTTTGGGAATACCTTCATTGTGCGTACGACTAAGGAGTGGAATTCCCTGCCGGAGTCTGTGTTTCCCGATGGCTATAACCTAGGAGTCTTTAAGTCAAGAGTGAATAGGTTACTTGTAGGTAAGCGTGCTCCATCTTCGACCACATTATCACTTACCATCAGGTGAGATGGTGGTCAAACGCGAACCTATTTTCAATAAAAAAAAGATATAGCACATTTTCAAAAACCACAAATATACCATTGTCGTTCATACAAACACTATGAAAAACCAAGTTATTTGCGAAACTGCTACGGAACCTCGAACTTGGTGTTTCTTTAGTTGTCAGGTAACTCCTAATTTGATTGTTTCATGGTGTACTGTTAGTAAGGAGGATATCTATAATAACACGTTTATTTTTCCCATCATTTTCACACACAATTACTTAGGTAGTAATAAAAATTAGAAGAAAGTAGCCTCCTTCTGTGAGACAGTGATGGTCCAGAAGGAGCCCGCTGAGCGGGATCGGGACAGGGCCGATCCCGCTCGCAGAAGAAGGCGTCGAGAAGGCAATCGCCTCGACGAAACCCTGCCTGCTTTATTTGAAGCAGGTGGGACTCCGGGGTCGCGGGCGTTCAGTGTGGGGACTCTGTCTGCCTACCAAGTGATCCCTGGAAAGACGGTGGCACAGTGATCACTTACCTGTTGGATATTCCGTGAACTACTCAATAAAATACCATATTAGATTCCAAAATATATTGTGCATCCGCACAGGCAAACGATCAGAACAGACTAGCTACTGACATCTGTCTAGAAAACTTATTCTAAACTACCAGAGTTTATAGAGGGACATATATACAAACTCCATGTATGTGTATTACGCACATACCAACATCATTGATGTAATTACGTTAGTTCCAACACTGGCCCTTGAACCAATATAAACTCATGTAAATCACATTACACACATTGAACACAATAAATAATCTAAGCCTAAACACATACGCTGTCTAAAAATAATAAAACATTATAACAGCTAAAACAAAGCAAAAATATAAATTTATCAAAGTATCCGTCACACATGTAAACAGTAAATATTCAAAACTATGTGATACGGATCTAAAACAAATTATACTTCTGCAAGTATACCTTACCTACTGCTTAGAACCATCAGATCATTTATTTAACGATAGAAATAAACGACATACAAACTTATCATGTTTTTCCTTTGCCAACGGTTTCGTTAAAACGTCGGCCAACATTTCATCAGTAGAAAGGTATTTTATAACGACTGTACCTTCCTCAACGATTTCCCTGATGAAATGATGTCTTACGTCAATGTGTTTCGTTCTGCCGTGGTACATAGAATTAGTGCACAACTTCAGTGCAGACTGATTATCATTAAACAACGTAATCCTATACTGTACCCCGTAAATTTCGAACAGAAACTTGCGTAGAAAAAGTGCCTCTTTACAAGCATCTGACAGACACATATGTATATTCGGCCTCTGTGCTTGAAAGCGCCACTGTTTTCTGTTTTCTACTCTCCCAAGAGATAGTAGAATTTCCAATTTTGAACACATAACCGGTATAAGATCGGCGATCGACCTCATTTGACGCAAAATCAGCATCAGCATATGCGACGATATCCAACCCTGACTTCTGAAAAGTTAAATAATGATCAGGCGTACCTTTCAGATAGCGAAGAACGCGTTTTGCCGCCTTCCAATGAGTCTCGTCGTACGCGTCGTTGAACTGGCTGAGCGAGCTGACAACGAGCGCAATATCCGGCCGCGTACATACCGCTATGTACATCAGACATCCTATCAGGCCTCTGTAGTCGTGCGTATAATCCTTCTTTGTAGATTTCACGAGCTTCAGACCTGTCTCCATAGGTGTTCTCGCAGGTTTGCAATCTGACATATGAAATCGTTCTAGCACCTTCTTTATATAGCTTGACTGGTCTAGAGTTATTTCCTTGTTCTATCTGCAAAGCCTCATTCCAAGAATGTGATGTGCTGGCCCTAAATCTTTGATTTCGAAGGCCTTCTTTAATTCTTCTTTGATTCCTGCCGTATCTCGGCAACCAGCTGAAGAAAATAACATTATGTCATCAACATAGAGCGCAATTATAGTCATAGATTTTCCACTCGACTTTACATAAACACAAGGTTCGGAAGATAAACGTTTGAATTTCATTTTGCTAGTCAAAACGCCATTTATTTTCTCATACCAAGACTTCGAAGCTTGCTTCAGTCCCTATATGGCCTTATTCAACTTGTAAACTTTATCTTCTTGGCCTTTTATCTTGTAGCCCTCTGGCTGCTCCATAAAAACGGTCTCTTTTAAATCTCCATTCAAAAATGCCGTTTTTACATCCAGATGCTCGATATTCATGTTATGTTCCGTTGCTAAAGCTAGTAACGTACGTATAGTAGAATATCGTACTACAGGGGAGAACGTTTCTTCGTAATCAATACCGTATTTCTGGGTATAACCCTTTGCGACTAGGCGCGCTTTATACCTCAATATTTCCCCGTCGAGGCCAAGCTTTCTTTTAAAGATCCACTTGCATTTGACAGGCCGTTGCTTCGCATCGCGGTCAGTCAGAGTCCAACACTTATTAACGATGAAGGATTTATACTCTTCCGCCATCGCGGCATTCTACTTACTTGCTTCTGGGCCATTGAGTGCCTCGCGTACTGTCTGAGGGTCCCCCGTGTCACTGCATACAGTGCGTGCTACACTAGCTGACTCAAACTCACTAGATTCGTCCGTAGAGTTCTCGTAGTCTTCCAGTGTGGAATCTCCTGGGACATACGTCTCATCCGCAGGGTCATCTGGGGTCTGACTACTGCTCTCAGGATCATCTATCGTAATGGCGCTGTTATCTTGACAGTTTTCGTTAGATATTTCTGCGGGCTCTTGGGGTAAATCGAGTAAGGCGGGTTGCACTGTAACATTATCGGCGACAGTTACATTGTTCGGAAACAAACCAATCTGAGTGTAACGTGAACTGTCATACTCATCCGATGAAGTGTCATTCCAAAAAGCATATTCTAGAAAAGTGACATTTCTTGCTTTTATGACATTCTTCGAGCTCGCCGGATCAATCAATCTGTAACCCTTTGTCTCGTCACAGTATCCGACAAAAATATATTTCTTACTTTTGGGATCCAATTTGTCCCTTTTGTGCTGTAGGGCATAAGCTTGACAACCAAAATTTCGTAGGTAACTCAGATTCCCCGTTTTACCTGACCATTTTTCTTCCGGTGTAAAGCCCATCACCGCCTTAGTTGGAGAGCGATTCTTCAGGTAGACGGCAGTGTTAACTGCTTCTGCCCAGAATTCCTTTTTCAAGCCTGCTTCCTGGAGCATGCACCGGGCTTTCTCCGTAACACTTCTGATCGCGCGTTCCGCGACTCCATTCTGAGCTGATGACCTTGGAACCGTGGTCTGATGTCGAATCCCATGCTTCTTCAGGAACTTCTGAAAATTAGAATTGACATATTCACCACCATTGTCACTACGAAAAACTTTTATTTTTTTATTGGTTTGGTTTTCTACGAGAGTTTTGAATTCTTTAAACATCTCGAAAACCTCATTCTTCCTCCTAAGAAAATAAACGAATGTTTTTCGTGACAGGTCGTCAATGAACAACAGAAAATATCTTTTCCCACCTAGGGACGGGCACGGCAGTGGTCCCATGACGTCACTGTGAACTAATCCAAGGATTTCTTTGGCCCTAGTCTCAGATTTCTTCGGAAATGGCAACTTAGTCTGTTTACCTAAGATGCAGGAAACACACGACTGAAAGTTATTGTTGTCATAAGAAATACCTTTGACCATACCTTTTCGCAGTAACTCCATGCTTCGGGTGTTCAGATGCGCTAGACGATGGTGCCAAATTTGTTGTGTTGACTGGCTTCCAGTAGCAAGGGACTGCGGCGCTTGCTTCACGCTCACGGCAACAGGACGACTATCAACCTTCAGTTGACGTGCCGGCACCGCTTTGCTGTCACCTGTACCTACAGACAAAGACGAACACATGGCCTGCGAGGATGGCTCGCTACACGAAAGAGAAACAGTTTCAATGGCATCAAGTTCATAAATACCATCTCTCAGGGTAGCTGTAGCCAAAACCTCCCCATTGTCATAGACCGTACACACGCCAGAACGAAACACAATTTCGAAGCCTTTCTTATCCATAGCACTTACAGATAACAAATTAGCAGACAATTTAGGGACTAAGTACACATTACTTATCGATCTCACACTATTGTCCTTAAGCACAGTTTGCGCAGTTCCTTTTCCAGCTGTCGGCAATGCTTCACCATTGGCAATTAGGACCTTCTTTGGCTTTTCAGTTGTAAAATCTGATAAAAAACTGCGATCATTGCAAAAATGCTGCGCCGCACCGCTGTCAACGTACCAAACGTTACGCTTGACTCCTGCGGACAACGCTGTGAGATGCGCCTAGCTTTTCCGGCCACTCTTCTTGCCGTCAGAGTTGTCAGGACAATCCTTCTTGATATGCCCACTCTTTTTGCACCTGAAGCACTTAATTGGTTTCGGTGCTTTCCGAGCTGCTAAAGCCGTAACATCTTCGCTTTTTATATCACGTCTTGCATTTTCTAGAAGCAATTTCGTTTTGACATTTTCGCATGAGAGTGACGTTTTCGAATTTTCTAGAGCCATTATCAACGGGTCGTAATCGCTTGTCAAACCGCTGAGTAAAATCACGGCCACGAAGTCATCTTCCAAAGCCGCTCCGATGTCGCTCAGTTGTTGCGATGTATCCATGACCTTATTAACGTATGCCTCCATGCTCGCACATTCGCTTAATTTGGTGGCGAACAATGTGCGAAGCAATCCGAGCCGTCGTGACAAGCCTCGGTCCTCGTATGCCTTCTGCAGGTTGTGCCACGCTTCGCGAGCCGTCTTGGCATTTCGAATTTGTGGAAATACACAAGACTTCACGTTCAAGGCGATTTTCGCGAGCGCCTTTTCCTGTTTCTTCGCGTCTTCGTTTTTATTTTCAGTTGTGCCCACACAATCCCAAAGATCGTCGTGGATGAGCACCATCCGCATCATAAATTTCCAGGATGGATAATCTTGGATCCCGGATAATTTTTCAACAGAAACATTCTGAACGGCAGTTGCCATCTTTTGTTTTCTTGCGAAAAAATTTTTGAAAATAATTTTACGAAAACACACGCGCACACTTGGGAAAATAATTATTAGAGTAGCGAATTTAACCACGCTCTGCTACCATGTTGGATATTCCGTGAACTACTCAATAAAATACCATATTAGATTCCAAAATATATTGTGCATCCGCACAGGCAAACGATCAGAACAGACTAGCTACTAACATCTGTCTAGAAAACTTATTCTAAACTACCAGAGTTTATAGAGGGACATATATACAAACTCCATGTATGTGTATTAGGCACATACCAAAATCATTGATGTAATTACGTTAGTTCCAACATTACCATCGTGCATAGCGATTCCGCATGGGGTAGTTCAGGAAAGTGTTTAATGCTTCGTTTAGAAAGAGCGCAGCGAGCGGTTCTTCAAGTCATGTCACACAAACCAGTTCGTTTTCCAACTGAGGAACTGTATGCACTGTTGCAAGTACCTATGGTAAGAGTAAGACACAGTTTCCTTCTGAACTTAATTTTAAGAAAACATACTGAACTTGTTTCGACCACAGCTTTAGCAGCCAGAGTAGGCAGAAACGTAGACCTGTTAAAGTCTGCCCAATAGTACTAGCTAGCATCGTAATAGTTAGACGACAATACATCTTCATAAGCCCAATTTTGTATAACAAAATAAATGAAATTTTGAACATTTACCCCCTTACTTCACGCGAATGTAAATCAAAAACACATAAGTGGCTCAGTTCCTTGTCTTATGAAGAGCTTGAAGATGTTATGAAAGCTTAAAATAAAAAGACATGAAAAATTAGTAACGTCCCTTTCATTCCTCACTGCCTTCCAATTCGAAAGGGTAACAAACATACATACAAGCCTACACATACATACACTACACATATATTCCACGCATACACACACTCATTCATTCCCAAATATAACAAAACATTTTTTGTTTCTTTTCTTTTTATATTAATTCATGGAACACTGTAGTCTCCCCTCTTGGAGGTGGGCGCTAATAGTCGCGACACAGTATTTCATACTAATGTGATTGTTAACGTACACAAACTTTTGTAAACTGTTTTTAGTTCCAATAAATATTTGTATTGTATTTTGTAGTTGTACTTAGGGGCGACATCTGTTTACCCCCGTAAAAACGGTACTAGTTAAAATGTTACAATATTCGCTTATTACAATATTCAAATGGTGGACTGGAGCCTAAACTAGGAAAACCCTGTATTTCAGGACTCCAGGCAGGGCCGGATTAACCATTAGGCAGAGTAGGCAACTGCCTAGGGGCCCCGCATCAACTAGGGGCCCAGGCCCAGTGCACGCACCAAGAAAACATGTTTCTTCGAACGAGAATTTGAGGTGCGTGTAAACTTAGGGACCTCACTGTTATCTCACAAAAAACAAATCGCTAAATTTAGTAGTGGAATTAAAACAATTTTAGAACAAATCTGGGAATAAGTAAACAAATATATTAAAAACCACAGCCCTTAATGTGCGTTTCCTCAGTTCACACACGATTTGGTCAGTCAAAGTAAGAAAAGGGGCCCCGAGAATGTCAGTGCCTTAAGGCCTCTGACAGGGTTAATCCGGCTCTGACTCCGGGTCACTCGCCTACACAACAGATGTTTATCGTGCTTGATCAGACCAAAGGGGTATATCTATCCATATATCCTCCTATTTTTTAATGCACATACAAACTAAAAACTAATACACAAAAACATGGTTTTTTCAGGTTTTTTATAAAAACGCCACGGACGAGGTCGTTTCATAAACATAATCAAAAGTTTTCATTGAAGAATTACCGGCAAAAACTCCACGACGACAAAGTTTTTATTTTTAATTCATGTTAGGGTCGTGTTTGACCACTATTTCACCTGATGGTAAGTGATGATGTGGTTGAAGATGAAGCACGCTTACCTAGAAGTATTACCTATTCACTCTTGACTTAAAGACTCCCAGGTTATAGCTATCAGGTAACACAGACACCGGCAGAGAATTTCACTTAGCTGTACGCACAATAAAATTATTCCCAAAACGTGCGTATAGGTGAGATATCAACCATGTAACGATACTCCATCGCCGTTCGTCATCTAGGCCGATAATGGAAATGGCATAATGTAATTAGATAGTGCAATTCTATCACACATTCCGAGAAATACAACGTGTAACGGAAACCCCATATCTATCAAAAAGGACTGAAGACAACATCTGGTATGGAGTCTCTATGCAAAGTTTCAGCTCAAAATAAGTGACTCACAGAATCTCACCGATAGAAAATCGATAGACTTGCCACACGTTGCCGATGTTCAAGACTCTGAACCTTTGTCTTAACCAGTTCCTCGTTGCCAATGAGCCTTTTGGCTCGTTTATCAATAGCCTCAACTGCATCAAGTTGGTATTTGGCAGATCCGAATCTGCCAAGTATCAAAAAAGTTCAGAGGTTGCCAGAGTCTGTATTTCCTGATAACCTGAGGGTCTTTAAGTTAAGAGTGAATTTTATTTTATTTTAATAAGTACAGAGACAGACTACAGACTAAGGCATTTAGTACGGCTATAACAATATACATTACATAAATTTGAGGTCCAATTATTACTGTACACAGCATTCATTGTTTAATATACTTCATTAGTGACGGTTGGGTTCAGTTGATATAAAGCTTAAAGTTACTAAATGATAATTATGGTTGTAATTACATTTTATACAACAAATTTCTAAATTTGTTAAAATTGTTCAAAACAAAACTAAATTAGAGCATATTACATTATATTGACTACACATTCTAGACAACGGATTGTTTTTAGAAACATTATTGTTACTAGAGGGAATACTGAACAATTGTGGTGTGCGCACAGATCGAGTTGGTATTTTAAAGTTTATCTGACAAGTAATTGAATATCAAAGGAGCCATTAACAATTTTATATGGCGTCTTCCCTCCAGCCCAGCCGCAGTGGTAGACGCCCACGGCGTAGGACGTCGGCCGATGATCTCCGGCCACCGTAGGCGCGGGCATGCTGACAGCGAGTAAAGGGCAACTCGCTGTCCGACCATGGACCATGCCCGGGTCGACGGCGCAACGTGTTCCACGCGCGCCTCAAAGAGCGTCAGCAATATGACGAGGCCCCCCCGTAGAGGGCCGAAGCCTGCCGGGGTCGTGGGACTTATCCCATTACCGTGACCCCGGTACGTAAAGGGTTATTGAAGGAACACCGTGGATTTTAGTCAGTAAAAGTCTGACAGTCCCTCCCACCCTGCCCGGGGTGGGAGGACTTATTTGATAATTTTACCACGCTAAAAAAAAGACTCTTTATGTGAAAGTGAGTGAGACGCTGATTGTAATTGGGTAGTTTACATCTGGGGCCATATTTCGCACTTAAAACTCTAACAAACCTCTGTATGAATTCTATGCGGTCTATGTGAGTGTTATATATTGGGGACCATACAAACGAGCAGTACTCCAAAATAGATCTTACCAGGGAATTCTAGGCAAGCGTGCTTCATCTTCGACCACATCATCGCTTACGGTCAGGTGAGACAGTGGTGAAACGCTAGCCTAGCACAAATAAAACAAATATATATATGTTATTATAATATTTATTTATTTTTATTATTTATTACTATTAATACATAGCTAATACCCAAGACCTCACGTTTAAATCCACGATAGTTAAGAAAACAAGACACTGGTTTGTTATTCCCTCTGCTATTTGACTTTCATATCAAGATCGAACAGTTTGCGTCAAACATTATCATTTACTACGGTCCAACAAATGTTTTATTGATACCGAGTTTAGCTTTTCTTTTGTTCGAATTAGAAATTAGTTGGAAGGACATTACTTTATGTAACTTGTTTTTGTTATTGTATTATGTACTGAGGCGTAGTTTCTTTCGTACTTATGCATTATGTAGGTCGGTTACACAACATTTTGATATAACATTAAAAAAAATAGGTATTTTGTTGTAGTTCAAAGATAATTAACATCGAAATAATTTCCAAAAATATCTGTATTTTAACTGGGAGTTAGAACACCGGATCAAAGCTTGAAAATCATGATCGTCAATGTTATTATCAAGTATGTACAACTGGCGCCATCTAGTGTCGAGTAGCGGAACGTAGTTTAATACTATGCTTATTTAATATATATATATATAGATGGCGCATTTTTAAATTACAGATATCAGTATTGGTTGCGGTCACCTCAAAACTGAACAACATGAAAACAAAGTTGCGCACTAAAAATAACCGTAAAAAAACAGCAAGTAACACAAACAGGACATCGTTTATATGCAGATAATGTATTATTCAGCAAAATGGACGGTCCGTAGCATGAATTATTGATCCCTCCCTAACGTCTTGTCCTAAGTACCTATAACCTCTTTCGAACATGTTATGGTAGGTCAGTTACTCAATAAATGCACATTTTTAAGTGAATCCAGACGATTCCTGTTTCATAAAACATTTTGTAAAATCATGTTTTTTATTGCACTTTTTTTAGAGGTAAATGTATGTATTATTTCCTGTATGACATAACCAGTTAGTAAGCTATGATTGAAAAGGTCGGTCCGCGCCATTGCCACATTTACTGAAGAGTTACGTTATCTATCTCTGAAACGTGTATTCCCGTTGTCCCCGTAGGCCATGTCCCCGTTAAAGGGGACAAAGGGAATTTAATAAAATAATTAAAATTACTTCCCGTTGTCCCCGTACGCTGTCCCCGTTAATTTCTTGTAATATATGCTTTTCAAATTATGCCCGTTGTCCCCGTTGAGTTAAAATTAGAAGTGAGAAGTGCCTTAATAGAGAGAATATTGTACCTATACAAATGAAATGAAATATAAAATTAAAAAAAAACACATAATATCTAAATAATAGCTACACATGTGATTGCGACACAAGTATTAATAATTTACGAATGTATTGAAAATAATAATAAAATAAAATATAATGTTTTGAATTAAAATCTATTATGTACAAAATATCTTTCATTTTAGTTTTAGGCTTGCCGCGCTAAATAACCCACGTTTAAAAAATAAATAAAAATTTAAAGTGGACAACGATACGTGAAATGAAAACTGTCCGTTGTCCCTGTTGCCCATATGTACATAACGGGGTTGTCCCCAGGTTGTCCTGGGGACAACGGTAAGGAATCATATGAACTTCTGTTGTCCCCGTGACGGGGATACAGATTACGGGAACAACGGGAATACACCCTCTGAAATACCTCTTCAGATCTTCATCAAAATTAAAGGTTTAAATGTATAGGTATACAAATAGAACTTAATCGCTGAACAAACACACAAAAAATATCCTTTACATATGTATAATCCTTAACGTTTTAATAAATATATCGCAAAGCACCTATATTGTCCTGCTCTCTTCATCTCTCCATTGCACTTTCAATCACGCCTCTATGACTTTCAGTTACTGAAAACTATAGAAGTTTGAAATTTTGTAAGCTTTTTCAATAGTAATTCCTAAAGCTTTTTAAAATGGAAAAATTATCAAAACACAAAACGTCAATATTTCAGTTATGGGAAATCGTAAAGAGCTGATTCAAAATGCAATGAAGAGAAACAGCATAAAATAATATACTTTTCATATAGTCATCAGTCATCAGTGCGCTTACCTAGAAATAACCTATTCACTCTTTAATTAACGACCCCAGGTTATAGATAGATAGAATATACTTTATTGTACACCAATAAGAATTACACTTAAATAATAATATTGTAAATAAAATTGGTTACAATGGCGGTCTTATCGCTGAGAGCGATATCTTCCAGACAACCTTTGGAAGGACTTTAAGAGCTTTAATTAAAATGGGGAAAGCTATATTAGTATACTACTGTACAAATATTCATCAAAACGGAAAAACTAATAAAAATATCAACGTGTAACGGAAACCCCATATCTATCCAAAAGGGCTGAAGACAACATCTGGTATGGAGTCTCTATGCACAGTTTCAGCACAAAATAACTGACTCAAAGAATTGATTCCAAATTATTGGTTTCATATGTTTCTTGAATACTAATCATAACAAACGTGTCACAGCACTACGAGGGTCAATAACTTTCCACGTCACTTGCCAATAACACGATAATAATTCTTTTCATTCTTCTTAATTTGAAAAATTCGGTCTCTGGTGGAAAAGTGTAGTGTGTATTGGAATTTGTAATAAGTTCTACACACGTAGACTTAGGATTACAAAACCCTTGCCATATCGTTTATTATCATCCAAAGAAGCCATGTATTTGGTATGTATATACCCTTTAAATTACACGTTGTATAGGTATATAAATAAAATACATAAGTACATAAAATAAATAAATATATAGTGTTCTTTAACACCGTGTGGAGAAAAACAAAGGAATAATCATAAGTTTGAAAGAAAATGATTGGCAACCGAGCTTTTAAAAAAATTTTTAGAAAAAATAGAACCGACTTCCATATCAAAACACTACAAAGCCAAAAATAACTTTAATTTGGTGTTATTGGTTTTTCTTTTATTTTTCACACCGCCTTCCGAAATTAAAGTTATTTTTGGCTTTGTAGTGTTTTGATATGGAAATCGGTTCTATTTTTTCCTAAAAATTTCTTTTTCACGCTTTTTCGTGGGTCGGTTTGTAATTTGTCTAGTTACAGAAGCCATAATGTCAACAACTTATCACCTTTTACAAAATATTGCATTTCCCGACGCATAGCCGTTAATTTTTGAGGAGTTCTCCTGGTACTTGACCATCAGCTCTACATCATCATATGTATTGTGACGAGCATAAATTGTTTAACATCCGTACTCAAGTAATCGAATCGCAATCCACGAAATACTTATTATTGAGGAGTTTCAGTGGCCATCTGTGGTTTTCAGCATCAGTTCAACTTCCCCAAATGGTACTTTTCGGAAGCAACTGCTCAAGGTATTTAAGAAATACCCAAAACGCTATAGGTGTGCCTATAATATTTGAAGAGTTCCCTCGATTTCTCCAGGATCCCATCATCAGATCCTAATTTCATAACAATGGGACCAACTAAAAAGTATACCCATTCAAACGCAAAAATAATTTTTCAATTCGGTCCAGCCGTCTCCGAGTTATGAGGTAACATACATAAAAAAAGTTTAAGACGAATTGAGAACCTCCTTTTTTTGAAGTCGGTTAAAAACAGCGAGTGACTGAGCTTGTCTCACTGACACCGGCAATGCATTCCACAACCGAATAGCCTGCACTGTAAATGACTCTTCGTAAAATTTTGTGGAATGTACTTAATCAAGACTGGTATCTAATTTTCTGAAATGAAAAACATGCTTTTTGAGATACAGGAGGAATCTCTAAATATGTTAAGACCATTCTTGTACCGACCTCGGCGAGCATTGCTTAACCTTGAAGCCGTTCATAAATAAAAATAGCTAATTATGGTGAGGACGATGTGTGTGATACGTGATTTCGAAAATTGTAACACCGAAGTACACGTCCCCGTAAGTTCACGAATACGAAACACTTAACAACGAATTCACGCCATGTGATCTCGAATAACTAAATCTGTAATTACGCCTATTCGAAACACTTAACAATGTATGCACTCTACCAAGAAAAACTGAACAATGTAGCCATGCGATCTTGAAAAACTAAACCTCGAAAAGTCTTGGTTGATATGGGCAATATGAGTTCTTTTATCGTTTAAAATAGCAAAAGCAATGTTTGATTGTTAAATTAATAAAGACATTTTACGAAGACTTTTCGAGGTTTAGTTATTCGAGATCGCATGGCTCCGGTGTTCAGTTTTTCTTGGTAGTGTGCATTCGTTGTAGGTGAAATTAGAGATTTAGTTATTCGAGATCCCATGGCTACGGCGTTTGGTTTTTGGTGGTAGCGTGCATTCGTTGTTAAGTGTTTCGTATTCGTGAATTTACGGGAACGTGTTCTTCGGTGTTTCACTTTTCGAAATCACGTATCACACTCGATGGAGTGAAGGTGTAATATACATATGTATACAACGTGTAATTTAAAGGGTATATACATACCGAGTGCATGGCTTCTTTGGATGACAACAAACGATATAGCAAGGGTTTTGTAATCCTATGTCTACATGTGTGGAGCTTATTAGAAATTTCAATACATTGATACCAGAGACTGAATTTTTATAATTAAGAAGAACGACGAGAATTATCGTTTTATTGGCAAGTGACGTGAAAAGTGATGACCCTCATAATGGTATTCAAGAAACATATGAAACCGATAATTTGGGGACAATTCTGTGAGTCACTTATTTTGTGCTGAATGAAACTTTGCATAGAGACTCCATACCAGATGTTGTCTTCAGTCCTTTTGGATAGATATGGGGTTTCCGTTACAAGTTGTATAAATATAATAAAGAGACTGCCTGATTTATAGCCTCCTGGCAATATCTCCTGATATATATTCCGACTATACTAATATTTTAAATAAATTAATTAATAGTTTAAAAAACTAATTTTCTTTTTTTGCGTTTACAAATTTACTGCAACAAAAAGCTATACAAAACACATTAATAAGACGGATGTAATGAGCACAAACTCGATATGTTTACCTACTAGTAGGCAGTCCAAAGTTCCATCAGCCATCTTCCAATTCCATCATCAGACCAGCTCGATTGTACCATAATATTGTATTGTCATCTAATCTACATATAATTGCCAAGTTTCATGATAATACAACAATTAAAAGTGCGTGTAATTCTTAGATTTTATTACATAGTAAGTTTCTTACAGCTCGACCTAATAAAAGCGTGTTAAAAAAGAAACTAAGACGTATATAATGACAAAAATTTAAGGAAAATATTGTTTATTAAGGAGAGAGATAAAGATCTTTTACAATGTTTTTGAAAGTTTGTGCTTGTCTCATTGACACGGCCAATGTATCATTGCCAATGACGTGCTTGTTTTTTCGTTTTAGTTTCAGCGTTTGTCAACACTTCGTTAATTAAGCATCAGGTAATTAAACTACCTACGGCTAGCTATAACCGTAAATTGAAGTGCGAGTAACTAGCCAAGTTTTATGAAAAGGTCAAAGCTTGTTGATAATGAATGTTTTGACCGATATGTCATATGAAGTACATATTTTTATTTTTTTTATTTAGGGGCATTGCCATGAGAGAGCCACGTTTTTTTTTCTACCATCTCACCTGATGGTAAGCGATGATGTTGTCGAACATGAAGCATGCTTACCTAATTCAAATTCAAATTCATTTATTGTTTGTTACATGTCAAAAAAGGATCTTATAATTATCATGTTTGTATCAATGTAACATACCTATAAGGTGTACAATATTCATAAAAGTAACCTATTCAATCATGACTTAAAGACCGTAGGTTATCAGGAAACAGACTCGGGCAGGGAATTCCACTCCTAGGCTTTTTGCGGAATTAAATTATTCTAAAAATGTTTTGTGCGTATGGGTGAAATGTATATTGAATATCATTTAAAAAAAATTAGATGTACCTATACTTAAAGGTTAATATCTAATGTGAACTTTGATGAAAGCAACAAACAGATTTGAGTAAACCTGTCGAAACAGTGTAAGCATTTGTCAGATAACATGTACCTGAAATTAGAACTTACCCATGGTTGGTATAAGCAAAATTCAGTTACTGAAAGCCATAGTGATGTAAAATTGTGAAATTAAATGATTCAGCATTGTTATTTCAAATTGAGCGTACAGTCATTGCGAGATCAGGGAAATTTGCTGACTACCTACTACATTTTTGGCGCACACCCAAATTGTTCACCTATCTCGAGGTGTGTAATTCTCTGAAAGTTAGTCGCTATTATTATTGTGATTTACACTGGCTTTTCAGAATTTGGTTGGGTTTTTCAGTATCTATTGTTGGGACGAAGAAATATTTTGTTTTTATAACCGACTTCAAAAAAAGGAGGAGGTTCTCAGTTCGTCTTGAACTTTTTTTTTTACGTATGTTACCTCATAACTCAAAGACGGCTGGACCGATTTGGAAAACTCATTTTTGTTAGAAAGGGTATACTTTCTAGTTGGTCCCATTGCCATTACGTTAGGATCTGATGATGGAATCATGGAGAAATCGAGGAAACTCTTCAAATATTATAGGCACACCTATAGCGTTTTCAATATTTCTTATAGTACATATATGCAGGTGCTCTCGAAAAGCACCATTTGGGGAAGTGGAATTGATGCTGAAGACCACAGATGGCCACCGAAACTACTCAATAATAAGTATTTCGTGGATTGCGATTCGATTACTTGAATATGGAGGTAAAGGACTTTATGCTCGTCACAATGTATATGGTAAATTAGAGCTGATGGTGAAGTACCAGGAGAACTCCTCAAAAATTAACGGCTCTGCATCGGGAAAAGCAATATTTTGTAAAAGGTGATAAGTAAGTAGTTGACATTTTGGCTTTTGTAACGAGATAAATTACAAACCGACCCACTAAAAAGCGTGAAAAAAACTTATTAGCAAAAAATAAAACCGACTTCCATATCAAAACACTACAAAGCCAAAAATAACTATAATTTCGGAAGGCGGTGTCAAAAAAAAGAAAAGTCAAAACTACCGACACACACCGACTACCGAAATTAAAGTTATTTTTGGCTTTGTAGTGTTTTGATATGGAAGTCGGTTTTATTTTTTGTTAAAAGTGATCTAGCAATATGGGTAGAATTAACATTACTAGCAATCTTGTTATCCCCTCCAACTAAGCTAAATATGCTTGTGTCTGGAGTCTGGACTCTGGACTAGGTTCGAACCGGCGAACTCTCGATCACAAGTCCGACACCATAGCTATTAGGCTATTGACGATTACTTCTTGTATAAATCGTTTAAAATTATCTATTACTGGCTTCATCGCAAAAGTATTTTTCATCAAAAGATTAAGCCTATTTCACTCAAAAATAACGTAGCATTACAATGGTGAAAGAATTTTTGAAATTGGTCACGTAGTTTTTTTTTATTTAATTCGTTACAAACATTCAAAAATACAAATTATTACCTACTACGACCAAGGTGAGTCCTTTTCCATCCCTTCCATCATCGGACTACGAGACAAACGGCAAAGCGCCATCGTTACATGGTGGACATCCCACCCATACGCACAAAACGTTTTGGGAATACCTTCATTGTGCGTACGGCTATGGAGTGGAATTCCCTGCCGGAGTCTGTGTTTCCCGATAGCTATAACCTAGGAGTCTTTAAGTCAAGAGTGAATAGGTTACTTTTAGGCAAGCGTGCTCCATTTTCGACCACATCATCGCTTACCATCAGGTGAGATGGTGGTCAAACGCGAACCTATTTTTAATAAAAAAAAAAAACAAGTAACCTAACGCAGTACTCGTTGAGTTTTTAGTTTTTTAATTGTAACAAAAAGTAAGTTAGGCAAGACAAATTTAACATATGAAGGAGCAGAGACAACAAAATTCAATTCAATTATTTATTTCAAATAGTGCTTATATATCTTTTTCTGTCTTTGGCAAACACAGATAATTTCTTACTTTTTTTATTACTGATGGGCCCACTCTAAGATGGGTCTAAGATGGGACGATCGAGCCCAGAAGATGCCTATTCACTCGTGCTTTAAAGGCTGTAAGGTCATAAGTGGCAGGGAACACAGAAGCCGGCAGAGAATTCCACAGCTTGGCTGTGCGCACAATAAATGTGGAGGAGAAGCGCTTGGTACGACAAGACGGTGTATCAACCAAGTGTGGGTGGTACCCAGCCGTGCGTCTGGTAGACCGGTAGTGAAAGGCAGATGGAGGAATCAGGTCATACATATAAATTAAGCACAGATAGAGTAAACGACGGTGTCTGAAAATACCCTCATGTGTAAAGAGACTACACTCATTCAGTGCATTTATGACTATACTAGCTCAAGCAAGAAATACTAAAAATAAATATTTATTTTTAGTATTTCTTGTTATAGCGCCAATAGAAATACAACTGTCTAGCTATCAGGGTTCAAGAGATACAGCCTGGTGACAGACAGACAGCCGCGGAGCCTTAATAATAGGGTCCCGTTTTTACCCTTTGGGTACGGAATCCTAAAAAATAATAACAGAATGGCTTCTTAGCCTAGACTATGCCCAAATTAAAGATCTGTTCAAAACCACATCCTAAATAAGTTTTTTTTACGAACCACACATCTCACACACACGTCACACAACATGCCTTACACCCGAACACAAACACACATAACACACTTGCATGATCCTATATATACTATTTATTATATCATACATTAAATGAGTTTTTTTTATGTCTTACCTGAATTAATAAATTATTAGTTTTAAATTTTGAATTTTTATTGAGTAAATGTGGTACAATGTATATCATTCAAAATATTGCCTGTCGCTTTCTATTATCTTTGCCTATCTTTCAGGCAGCATACGGATACCGCGTTTAAAAAATTCCTCATCTTTTGAGGCGATCCAAGAATCAAGCCAATTTTTCACATCTTCGTAAGAAGTGAAGTGCTGCTCAGACAGCGCATGAGGCATTGACCGGAACAAGTGGTAGTCCGAAGGAGCAATGTCTGGTGAATACGGCGGGTGAGGTAGAACATCCCAGTTCAGTGCCTCCAAAGTTTCCTCGACAACTTTAGTAACATGTGGCCGAGCGTTGTCGTGCTGAAAGATCACTTTGTCTTGTCTTTTGGCATACTGGGGGTATTTAAGCTTTAATATTCGACTCAATTGCATCAATTGTTGTTAATAACGTTTCGCAGTGATAGTTTCGTTAGGCTGGAGTAGCTCATAGTAGATAACTCCGAGTTGATCCCACCAGACGCACATCATTATCTTCTTGCCATGAATACTCGGTTTGGCTGTTAAAGTTGAGGCATGGCCGGGCTTACCACACGGTTTTCTGCGCTTTAGATTGTCGTACTGGATCCACTTTTCGTCTCCTATCACTATTCGATGTAAAAAAAGTTTTCCGGTTTTGCCTTTGGAGCAGTTGTTCGCACGTGAAAAAGCGGTGTTCGACGTCTCTCGGCTTGAGTTCAGGCGGAACCCAACGTCCTTCTTTTTGCACCATACCTAATGCCTTGCGTACACGAAAGTAGTACCCTTCGTTTTTGTTACGAGATGTTGTTTTAAATTTAGTTTTTGTTACGTTGATTACAATGCCAGGACCATATAGGTACCGTTTTACGCAGACTATTAAAACGTCAGAAAGAACAGTTAGACACTATAGTTAAGGAAGGTTGAAATTCCGAATTCGTAACTGTCTTTAGAACACTGGGAAAAAAGAAGAATAAAAGGGGTAGCAGTTTTATTAACTAATTGTGACGACAAGAACATATTATTTTCAATGTTTTTTTTTAAATACATTTTTTTTCACTTTTAAATGTATTTATGTATTATATCTATTTAATTTATAATACCGAATTAACGAATGAATTCCTCCCTTCCCTTCCCTTAAAAATAAATGATGGCAATAACCATAGAATAATAGCAAGCAGTAAAAGTGACCACTTTTTTCTTCCACTAAGTGCACGATGCCAACTTACGTGACGAAGACTACACCCCCGCTCATCGTCGCTCATTGGCTGCGTACGAACGAAAAACGAATGAGCAATTTTATAAGACTTACACTTTATCTGGACTTACGGAATCCTAATCCTAATCCAAATGTTATCTCAGCTGTTTTTTTTTATATTTTTATATGTCACGTGTTTATAGTCAATAAATATTTAAGTACATAGGTACATTGTTACATTCATATATGTCCATGGTAGTTTTTTTCATATTCAATGTATACTTTTTTATATATAATCTGTGAGCAATCTGTGAGTCAATTTCCTGAAGGTCCCTAGACGTGTATTCATTCATAGTTATGGTAATGCCAATTCCTTCATACCGACTGTCCTTATTTAGGGATCCGTACCATAAATGTAAAATAAAGAATCCCACATTCCCTTCGTCACTATGTAATGAAATATTTATTTTGTTAATTGGTTGTAAATAACACTTTTACACATTATGTTTTTTTGCGTGTTATGTTTAGCTAGAGTGTTTCTTAACTAACTACTCTGCGAAGAAACACCGCAATAAACTCAGAGGTCAACGTATGTTTTAAAATCCATACAATTCTTATTTTTCCAACCATATGAAAAGCATGTAGGTTCATGTCTGTGGTGCTCTTTTGAGGAAATAACCACACAAATTTGAACGGACCTGTCCAGACAGTGTAAGCATTTGTCAGTTATTGTGTAGCTCAAATTATAACTTGAAGCCTTTATTATTGTTATATAGCTTTATTATACTTGTGAAGTCCTTCTTAGGAACCTGTTGAAGTTTAGAATAGAAATGAATCCATACAAATATACTTCTCATCAAAAAAATCTAAACACCTAGATAGTGTCGTTTTGAATGAGTTTTATGTATTTTTTTACATTGAACAGAATAAATAAATAATAACAGTAAATTGCGATTTTTAAAAAGTATTGTTTAACGAATATTATTGTTACAAATTAAAATTAAATTTCATTACCTATCGTGTTTTGTTTAACAGGTATATGCCACTTTTTTCTGGACGGGAGAATCGTTAAATGATTTCTCACGCTGTGGGTGAAACAGAAGAGAGCGTCAGACTTTTACTGACTAAAAACCCACACTGCTCTTTCATTCGTCAATATCATCATTCATCAATATCATCATTCATGAATATCATCATTCATCAATATCATCATTCATCAATATCATCATTAATCTCGTTAGAACATAGGAAGGGTAGGAAGATAATAGCCCTGTCGAACCCCCACAAGGCTGCTGGCTGCTTCTTACTGCTTACGATAAATTTCTATTCCGTCAGCATTTCTTTATTTTTAGGGTTCCGTAGCGGTATTCTGTAAATTCATATGCATTTATTGTTTGTTACATGGCCAAAAGATATCTTATTAATATAACTATTATAAAAGCAGCAATGTTAAATATTACCGTGATTTGTTTTTTAACTGTAACTAAATCATGGTAGGTAATGAATAATTCGAATAACCACTCGTATAGGTTTGATGAAAAAAGAAATTAATTCCAGTTCCAAGTTATATATTTATTATTTTTGTATAAAAGACGTAAAATAGTGAAAAAATTACATCTACCTATCAAGTTTCAATTTTGTAGTCCTAATTGTTTCAAAATAAAATGTCTGTGACATACAGATGGACAGACAGTTCCCTTTCTTGCCATTCGACTTATTCTTCTTCTCACAGACACTTTACTCTTGACAAATTGGTCGTGGTCGTCACGTGGTGTCTGTGTTGACTGTTGACCTGCTCTATCATGCACTGCCATTCTTCCCTGACATATGTCTTCCTGCCGTACTCGTGCATGGTCTTGCCAATGGCCGCTTTGTCCTGGTCTGTCCATCTCATTGGGGATCGCCCACGTGCTCTGGCGTGCCATTCGGCTACGGAACCCTAAAGAGTAGATTGTATTTAAAAGGCTTTTTTTATAGGTAAGTACAGTAATACCCCGGACTTACGCGATAGGTAGGACCAAGAGATAGCCGTGTAAGTCGAATTCGCGTAAGTTGGGGTTCAACCTTGTCTTATAAATACGTGTAGGGTATGTAGTTTACACTCTAAAGACATTTTTTTTTCGTGTCTTGTTGGGTTCAAATGAATCTTTTTTGGTCTTCTGAGTGACATAATTAAATATAAATCAATAATGTGCACAGCGTACATAAAATAATGGCACACACCGATAAGCGCGGTGATCAAAAAGAAAAACCACGTATCTCCGAATTCGCGTAAAACGGGGTAGCGTAAGTCGGAGTATTACTATAAATACTGTTTCCCTTCCCTCTATACTCTTATCATCTTGTGAAACAATATGGTTGCCAATCGAACATATGACATCTATTAGTTGCGCTACGTATTGCAAATAACATTATTCATGCAGTATGACACTGACATTAGACAATAGGATTGTGTTTATCTGATTGTCAACAAGCCACTTAACTCCGAGGGGTCACCGGAAAACTAATATGGATTTCTTGTGATTAGATCCAATTAGATTATAGAAGCATCCGTTTATACATTCAAACTGCAGTTATTTTGATGTCACAGACAGACACTTTAATTTCATGTATAGATACTACGTTGATAAAAGCGAGAGAAAAATACGAAAAAACTTTCTTCAAAGAACTTCAATAGTTGAATAAAAAAATCGTACGGCGAATTTTGTCGTTTTAAGGTGTACGACCCTAGATAACTATGCCTATACTGTTACGCCAGTCGTATAGCGAAGTATGTCGAGAAACTTCGACAGAAATCTAAAATGTTCGAGACACTAACGCCATCTAGCGACGAGTAGCAGTACTGAGTATATCGAGTCGAGACACTAACGCCATCTAGTGGCGAGTAGCAGTACTGTGTATCTCGAGGAGCTTCTGGAATATTCTTGGCAGTATAAACAGTGAGTTCATTTTACAAGAATGTTCTAGAACTCATAGACCGGGGTATAAATGGATCGCAGAGGAACGCAGATGGCAGTTTTATTTCAAGATACGAGGCGACATACTCAAAGCTTTACAAGTGAATTTCGGTGCGACTTAAGTGTTAAGTGACAAGTATTGTACTGTGAATAACAGTGTTCATTTTTATCTGGTGTTTATTTAAGTAAAGTGTTAATTTTGGTTTAATTGGTGTAAATTATTTCTATCCCAAACCTCAGCTCGTAACAATACTCAGTCAGCTGCTTGGGAAGATATATCGTGTTTCAACAAACAAAAAACTTCAAAAATATCCTGTGAACTAAACTAATGCTTTTATTGATCTGATTTTTGGTGTGCAGCTTGATACTAATGATACATAGTAAATATGGTTTCATTTAATGCCTCTCGCTTTTATCAACGTTGTAAACATGAAATTAAAGTGTCTGTCTGTATTATCAAAATAACTGTTTTGATAAGAGCTTAGGTATAGTTAGATCCATTGCCTTTTTTTATTATTCTGAGTAGGCTCGGGTTTGACCACCATCTCACCTGATGGCAAGTGATGATGTGGTCGAAGATGGAGCACGCTTACCTAAAAGTAACCTATTCACTATTGACTTAAAGACTCCCAGGTTATAGCGATCAGGAAACACAGACTCCGTCAGGGAATTCCACTCCTTAGCTGTACGCACAATGAAAGTATTCCCAAAACGTTTTGTGCGTATGGGTGGGATGTCCTACCGGAGTTGCGGCAATGTTCTATCGAGATACAGGCAGGCAGCCCGGAACCTAATAAATAATAGGAGGAATATGGTGGGTTTTCAGTCAATAGTACTCTGAAATTCCTTTCCGCTCCATCCAGAACACGAGGTGTATAATTATGGAGATTTGTATTATGTAGGAGGAGTAAGTATAGTGTGTTAGACTTGTCCCAATAATAAAATTTTTATTAAAAAAAATTAACCGACTTCAAAAGAAGGAAAAACACTACTTCACTGTACTTCACTAATAAGCGGAAAACGAGTACATTTTTATTTTAAAAAGTGACATGTAGGCGGGACCCATTTCATCAAATAGTAGATTTTACAACAAGTGCACAAAACAAACCATTTTTATCCGAGACTTTTAGCAGCCCGAGCCGAAGGCGAGGGCTGATAGCTTAGAATAACAACGCATAGAAGAGGCGTCTAGAACAAAACACGAGCGATTTCGTGTGTCCACTTTATTTTCTTTGTGTGCGTGAGCCGAATGTGTCTACGTTCTTCAAACGCACACAAATATAGCTTTCAGTGATACCATTACCAGTACCATTACCACAAAAATGGGAAAACGCACTATTATGTTGCTGGTTCAAATCAAGTATTTTATGTTATGAAACTAAATAAGATGATGTTTTTTCATGTAATATGACTTATATGACATATATTTACGGAAGGTAAACGAAATGAGATATCGTTTATTGCGTTTAGAATGTTTGATGTGTAATGTGTTATAATGATATTATAGAAATGTATTAATTGCTTGAAAAATCTCGTTTGATATCAATTAAAAGTATGTGTTGTATTTATGAAATAGAAAAATATTATTGAGAACATTACTTAAATGAAAAAAATCTTAATCAATAAAATTGTCATCTTTATGATGCCACTCTTCGAACTAACAGTAACTTTTAGTTATAAAACACTGTAGGTAGTAGCTGTAAATAAATATAGTTTAGTTTGACGCATACATAATTGCCGCCAAAACTATATTTGGCTAAACTTTCCTTTATGGCCCGTTGAGTTGGAAGTTCATAGTTTTACTGTAAATAGTACTCATAAATAGAAAGCTTTTTACGTATTGTTAAGTTGCGCAAATTCACTGTTTACGAGATATAAGTTTTTAAAGTTTCGTTTAATACTGAAAAATAGCACGCCATTTGCAAATTTTTAGGTTGTTTATTGTCATGGTAGACGTCAAAGTTGACATTTCATGTTCCATTGACAGAAGAAGTGTATTTTGTACAATTTTATGCCATATTTTTACGTAAAAATAATTTTATTTTCACATATTCACCATTGGCGTATCTAGAGATATTTCGCAGGGGGGGCCTGGCCCCCAGTAGTAGAAGCGATTGGCCAGATTTTTAAATTTTTCAGCCATAATTGTTTGTTAGTAAAAATTCTCGGGTGGGCACCAGACCATTCTGGGGTGGGCACGGCCCACCCGGCTCCCCCCCTTCCTACGCCTATGATATTCACGTATTAAATTTGGTGTGTTATTAGTGGGCATTATAGCTGTGCTGTATTATGTAATTGCGTTGACGTTTTTACACAAAAATATTACGAATTTTTGTTTACACTGTGGAACGGAAAGTGAAGTGTGATAATAATGTGAAAGTGAGATATAATATTTAAAGTTTCCATACAAATTGGGAAATAGTACGCAATATATGATAAATAATATTCATGGTAGTTCCAACCGTTACTAGGAGAAGTTAGGATGCAATAGCGAGCAAAGCGAGCTCGGGACTTGGGGCAACCCGACTCGGACAGATTAGGTTAGAAGGGGATAGCCGTGTCTAGTGAGCGAGCGCAGCGAGCGAACAGACCCGGCCATCACCTTCGTGGTTATTTTTTTTTAAACCATTGAGCCCCGCTTCGCGGGGCTCCGACTACACCTTGTAGCCAACTTTTGAGTTTTTTGAAAACCTTTTTGTTGGAGTAATGCCGGGGAGGAGAGGAGCACCCCCTGCCCCGTCACTCCACTCCCGCTGCCTTCCTCCTGCCAAACAATACTAAATTTTTCCGAAATTTTTATTCTAACCTAAAAACTTTAACCATGGATATCACTATAACCATGGGTTTGCGCGGGGGGGGGATGGTACAGGGGAGTAGCACTACTCCCCCCCACCCCTCCCCTCCCACCCCGACCCAAAAATCGACGGGCCATAAAGGAAAGTTTTACCCTATATTTTTTTAAACAAAAATAAGCACAAATTAAAGAAATCAATATGGGTATTTTTTTCCTCACGGATAGCAACATTGAATTGTGATAATTTAGGTTATTAGAATTTTTGTTTGATGGTCGATTTACTTAAATATAATGTATAAAATGTAAGTATTTACTTGTGAAATGTAATTTAATTACACGTTTTTTGTTTTCCTGAAGGACTATGACATCCCTTTACGCTACAAACGGTCGTTTTAAATTATTTACTCGCGAGCTCTGTTCTGCAGAATGTGGCCTTGAATACTGACGGCTCGTCGAGCAAAGTTAGCCAAAAATGGCTAAGTTTTAGTTGCCTCACTTCTTGCACTCGTACTATCCTTCTATGCGTTGTTATTCTAAGGCTGATAGTAATGTCGAGGATAAAAATGGTTTTGTGGACGAGTTATAAACTCTGCTTTTCACTTCGATTGCGAGGAAATAAAACAGTAGTATAACATAACATTTCTTTAATTAAAATTCAAAGTAAAATTAGAACAGTTTTGAATACTGAAGGAAATTGTTTTTTCTTTTCTCCAATTTACAAAATTATCGTAAACTTTGAGATATTTTTCCCGAGACTTTGGCGGTAATATCTGTTGCACAACTCTCTGTGCATTCATTTCCATAAGCGTATTAGGAGAGACTGTTAAATCCTCTTCTTCACTGGACATTTTTAACAATTTTAGCAAATTGAAGAAATTAATAAATGCACGAAAAAAAACTTTTTTGCAAAAAATAAAACCGACTTCCGTATCAAAACACTACAAAGCCAAAAATAATTTTAATTTCGGTAGTCGGTGTTATTGGTTTTGTATTTTTTTTTTTTCACACCGCCTTCCGAAATTAAAATTATTTTTGGCTTTGTAGTGTTTTGATACGGAAGTCGGTTTTATTTTTTGCAAAAAAGTTTTTATTTTCGCGCTTTTTAGTGGGTCAGTGAATTTTCCAAATCGATTCGTAAATGACGGAGTTATGCGCGAACAAAAAACGCAATGCAGAGTAAACGAAAAGATCATCAAGGTAAATTTTTTTTTTTCGACTTTTTTGATTTTTCAGAAACGGCTCGTCCGATTTCGATAAAATTTTCATGGGACCATTTGGGAAGTATACCCTTTCCAACAAAAAAATAATTTTTCAAATCGGTTGGCAAGCGACGGAGTTATGCGTGGACAAACATAAAAAAAAAAAAAAAAAAAAAAAAAAAAAAATACAAACATCCGAATTGAGAACCTCCTCCTTTTTTAGAAGTCGGTTAAAAAGAACAAGAGCTGTTTCCCGCCGCTTTATTTTTTTTTAATCTTACGACATTGATATTAGGCTGCAGACCTATACAGCCTACTATTATTTAAATTAATTTTGTAATAATAATTTTCTTAAATCAACTAACCTACCGTACTTGAAATTAAAATTTTAATATCTATTATATCTTAAAAAACACATAAGGCAAATAAATTAAAGTAAATATTATATAATAACAAATTCTATCTATGAACTTCTTATTGCATTTGGCTGTATGGCTCATTTTCTTTCCCTTAATATAATACATTTATGAGTAGATACGTTAATGCCCTTGTGCACAAAATTCGATTTTGTGCAGCCTATACCCTGCACAAAGAAGCACTTTCGGAGCATGTGAAGTGAAAAAAAGATTTTCAATTGAGTCCCACCCGCTTGTCACTTTTTAAAATAAAAATATGCATGTTTGTTGCATACCAGCTAAGCAGTCGGGTTTTTTAGACTTTTTAAATAACTTTTTTTTTTCCTGTCGTGTCACATTGGCATCCCACCGGATTCAGAAAGTGAAAGAGCAACGTCCATATTTTTAGAATTTCTCATTGTATTATTTTTACTAGTATGGCACTAATGATAATCATGATATACCTTTTTGAAATTCTAGTATCGAGCCCTTTAATTTGATGCCCATATTGTACAGTATTCGAAATAAAAAATGTTATTTTTCACTAAGTAGCTATTTTGGCGTCGCACAGCTGCCATGTTTGTTTTTTTTTTTGATAACACCTATCTAAGAACACTTGGGCTGCTAAGACGAATCTAACGATACCTCAATTATGTAAATCCGTTCAGCGTTTCTGGAGATATGAGGTAATAAAGAATATTACTTAGATTATGCGCGAAAAACATAACCCTTCCTTTGTAGTTGGGTAATTAAAGTCTAGTAAAATAAAAAACAATTTTATTGTAAGAGCCAAGAGACAACAATTTTTTTTTTTATATTATAACAAAAACCATTTTGAGCTAATTCGTAAAATCCACCTGAAAATTTCTTCAATTACCTATAAACGTCATAATTGACAGATACTGACTTAAAATGTTTTTTTTTTTAATATACCACTAAATTGCGCGCCGGCGCGAGGTACCAAATATTGTCTCTGTGGTTGCGGTATAATGTATCTAATCGTTTAACAACTACAATATTTATCTATTTTTGTTATTTGTTTCAATCCTGTATTAGACCAAGAAGTCCAATCGTACCAATTGAAGAAACAGAGACTACCGTTCCTGTCCTGAGTTTATATTCTTCTTTTCAAAACCCTTTTGTCTCTATTTATGCAGACTTTAGTTTCAGAAGTCATTCGATCATTTTCCCACCAAGAAAAAAAAAGTATAGATTATATGTAACCTAGATGTTTCTTGTCTCCTTGATTGTTATTAACAGTCACGTTCAGACCCAACAGTCGTTATATTTTTAGTTTTTGACCGTTTACAAAAACCTTCCCTGTATGAGGGGGACATAATACAAAAAGAATGAATGAAATCGGTGCAACTATTCTCGATATACCTAAATAATTATTTAGATGTATCCTGTCCCTTTGATTGTTATTAACAATCACAGTTGCCATGGTTACGATATTTTATGTACTAGTTTTGTAGATAAAAGCATCGTTATTTCCTCAACGGAAATTCTGATTAATGTTGTTTAGTATGTATTGCTGCTGATAATCAGAACACGGTATGTAGCATCAAGAATACTGTGTGGAGTTATAATGTTCTAATTAAGTATTTATTTATTCACAAGACAGAAATGTCTTGTGATCAACCGACAACAAATATCTGATATACAATAAACTTTTTAATAAAAATTTAACCAACTTGAAAACATACAAAAACACCACAAAGCGAAAAATATCCTTAAAGATTGTTTCATTGGATATCTAATTTTGTTTGAAATAAGGTATAGGTACCTACTACTAAACCAGATATGAAGGTCTGTGCCTCAGCAGTGCTCCGAGTATAAGAACTGTTAAGCAGAAGTTGAAAGAAACAGAAAATATAATTTTATAGTTTTTTTTTTTGTTTTCTGTATTTTTAGTTTTTATTTCTAAAAAAAAAATATCTTTATGTTATCACCTTCTTCAAGAATGTTAGTTAGCCTCAAATTAGCGACTGTATAAATCCAAGACA
The DNA here is from genome assembly GCA_943138885.2 of Tholera decimalis. NCBI lineage: Eukaryota > Metazoa > Arthropoda > Insecta > Lepidoptera > Noctuidae > Tholera > Tholera decimalis. The sequence goes on from OW964575.2 coordinate 17,480,523, forward strand.
TATACGTACATATCTTTATTCGTAAAATTTTATATGCAGACACAACTAAGGAGTGGAATTTCCTGTCGGAGCCTGTATTTTCTGATAGCTATTCTAACCTAGGGCTGTTTACGTCAAGAGTGAATAAGTTAGTTCTAGGTCAAAGCACCTAGAAGTAACTTATTTGATTGCGGTAATGTTCTAACGAGATACCGCGACCCTGGAACGTAAGGACAGTTGAAGGAACAGGGTGGGTTTTTAGTCAGTAGAAGATTGACACTCCCTTCTACTCCACCTACAGCTGGAGGAGTTATTTCATGATTTTCATACAGTAAAAATAAAACACATGTGTACACATCTTTCATCATAAAATGTTATACTTAGACGCTGCAGCTGGTGGCAACCTTTATAAATAAATAAAAAATAAATAAACGCGACTGAAAAATAACTCGAATGACCTAGCTACCGCGCTAGCAACTATCCGCGACATTAAACAACTGAAACACCATGATATGTATATACAAAAATTTAGTGACAGTAAAAGACGAGGAATCTACTACTTAATAGCTCCTTCTACACAATAAATACGACAGGAAACAAATCTGCTTATAGTTTTGGACTGATTGTAGATAAACACAAAACAAAATACAAGAAATTATAGAATTAAGTTAAAGGTGGTAAATGGCCCACACGACAAAATTACTAACATAGTAGTCTTCAAAATAGTATATCTAAAAACACTGTATTCTGCAAAGACTGGAAATATATTATTTTGAAAAGAGTAACCATGAAGTTTCTTGCCGGTTCTTTTCCATGGGACACGATCAATTTGAACCATACACTAGTTTCTGACGTTTTATAAGTGCCTATGTGAAATAAAATATTTTTTATTGATTGATTGATGTTGACTGACCAGTAACTGATGATGAAATCTGATGAATGAACTGATGATGAAGGAAGTGATGAAGAAATTACAAAGCTATTAAGAAGATTACACTGTGAAATTGGTTAAAGATTTGACGGACAGCAGCACAATACATAATCAGTTTTTGCCTTAGTAGGAAATCTAACTTAGCATGACCTTGGCCGCTGTCAATGCTTTGAGTAGTGGATTTTAGAAATATTAACAACTAGCTTCTGGACGCGGCTTTGTTCACGTGGGAGGGTTTTCCCGCGTAAATCCTGCTCCCGTAGGATTTCCTGGATATAAAGTAGACTATATGTTATTCCAAGATGTCAACTATACCTCTGTCTACTTACCATATTTTATTAAATCCGTTCAGTACTTTTTGCGTGAAACAGTAACAAACGTCCATAAATCTATACGTCCATCCACACAAACTTTCGCATTTATAGTATTAATAAGAGTAAGAAGTAAGATTCGTAAAACATATAAATCCCTAATTGCTTAGTAAGAAAATTAGTAATTTGATTTACTTTTGTTTGACTTATTCTACTATACCCATACGTCAAACCTTTGCATATCTCATTCCTCTGTCTACCACACTACTACGTCACAAAATTAACTATTAAATGTATTTAAACGATACTTAAGAATTCTTCACTGTATGTCTTTGAATCGATTTTTAGACTTAACTAATTAAATATCACGATCTATTTCATGATGGTCGTAGGTTGACCCAGATACACTACACTTTACTTCACATTATCACTATTCACCCGGGGTTGCGGGAATGTTCTAACGAGTTTTGCGTTCCACGGCCCCAGAACACAAGGGCACCTTGAGAGAACAGGGTTTGATTTTAGTCAATAAAAGTCAGACACTCCCTTCCACCACATCCAGAGAGAGTTAATTAATTTGATGATTTTCCCACCCAGAAAAAAAAAGTGTGTCTGGGTGAACTTATGACCTACAATTAGGAAGTCATGCCCGTAACCACTGAGTCACCATTGCTCTCATTATTTTACACGTGTTTTTCATTTAACTCTCCTTCATCTTCTAAATTGCTTGCAAAGTAGCCTACAAATTACGAATGTCAACCTTGAAAAAAAAAACAGCCATTTTAATTGTATTCAACACGAAAGTGGCACCGCTAGACAACAATGAATCACTATTCGCTATTATGTAAGAAAAAACAATTTAATCGCCCGGCAAAACAAACCAAACGCGGCCTTCATTCTTGTCACATACACAGTTCTTATCTACAACAAACACTCCACAGCATCTGTCATTCGTTCATATTAGATTCAATGAACGAATGATTTTGGAGAGTTCAGTACGGAATCTAACTTTGAGGTGAACGCACGCTCGTCAGAATAAATAATCGTGAGTGTTTTTATTTTATATTATTAGGTTATACGGTGTTATGGTTTTCTGAATTAATATTGTGTTGTGATTTCGTTTAAATATTTTTGACTTAATTTGGTTGTTTTTGTGCCGGTTTTGAGGAAACAATTGAAAGTTTGGTTTCGCGAGCTCTTTATTTGAAAGTTGGAAATTGTTTAAAACAAAAACTAAATTATTTTATTTTAATATAGGTACTCTCTCGGTCTATATGGGCACTCATAAAACTTCAGAAGTTAGTGCACGGTTTTGTAATTGTTCGTTTCCTATGGAGAAGAACCGGCAAGAAACTACACGGTTCTATTTTAGGTACCTATGAGAGGACAGTATAGACCAATTGACATAATACATTGTAATATAACTAATCAGAAATGTATCTCAGAGTCTATAGTGTTCTCGAGCTTTACAAAACTGCTAGTAAACTAAAGCAAAGCACATTTATAAAAGTTTGTAAGAATAGTTTTCGTATAGAAATATGCAGATAATCTTTATGACAACTTATTAATGGCGTTATTAATTCTACCATAATTCGTTTAAATTTTGTGTAACTTTGAACGACATTATAAAAAAGTAACTCTCTCTCTCCTTCTTTATAATAAATTATAAACTACAAAGGTTTTGCTTCACGTAATATTAAGTACCTATGTTGTTTAATTTTTATAACTTAATTGCAATTTCATTTACCTTATTGAAGGTATACTGAGTTTGAATAAATATAAATAATAGTACGTAGCGATTAGTAATTGGCATAGTTTAATTTTTTTTATGTTGCGAATGTCGTATCACTTTGTTTTAAGGGAGTCATTAGATGATTTTCCAACCGAACCGCTCCATCTACTCAGGGTGGAGGGGAAGGGAGTGTCAGACTTCTACTGACTAAAAAACCACCCTATTCCTTCACTACCCTTTTCCGGGGCCACGGTATCTCGTTAGAACATTCCCGCAACCCTGGATACAATTTTTATTTTGAGGATCAAATCGGCATTTTGTAGTTTTTGCGAAACTCTACGACGGAAATTGTTATGTATATATATATTACTAGCTTGTGCCAGCGGCTTCGCCTGCGTGGGAAGTTTTTCCCGTGTAAATCCTGATCCCGTTGGAATTTCGCAAAATTCTTTCTTAGCGGACGCCTAGGTCATAACATCTACCTGCATGCCAAATGTCAGCCCGATCCGTTCAGTGGTTTGGGCTGTGCATTGATAGATCACTATGTCAGTCAGTCAGTCAGTCACCTTTGAGGTATATATATATTTAGATGTAGGTAGTATATATGTATATAGGCACTAGCAGTTTATTACTATAAAAATATAAGCCTCCTTCTTTTGATCATTTTCTGCTTCAAGCTTCAACCTACTTACATAATCACTTCCAAATCCATCCAGTACTTTCGACGGTAAACACGTGTAAACAATCAAACAATCCGCTTTATAATATTACATATTAGGATGTATATAAATACATAGCTACATTCATAATCTGGTTGCTTCAAATATGATAATGAAATAATGATGTTTATTTTGCAAATAAGTTATAAATAACACTTTCACACGCCTTTCTTTCTCGTAAATGTAAACTAGATGAGGCCAGTGTTTCCTAACTGACTACTCTGAGAAGAAACACTAAAACAAACTCAGAGGTCAACGTGTCTTTTAAAGTCCAGACAATCTGTAGTGATCCAAATCATATGAGAGCCATGTAGGTTAATGTCTGTGGCGCCCTTTAGAGGACAGAATCAAACAGATTTGAGCAGGCCCGTCTAAACAGTGCAAGCATCTGTCAAATCGCGTAGCTCAACTTAGAATCTTAAGGAGCAGGAACGATTTGACAAACAATACCAAAGAAAGGGGTGGGCCGTATAAAGCACTCAAACTGCCAGACAGTGTATTATTATTTTATTATTATAATTATGATAATTAAATTTTACATTTAGGTACATTTTACTTTTTTTGTTACATTACTAGACAATAGTGATAGTATCTATCTTGAGGGCATTTTTACAAACATCCAGACCCGCAACAACTACATATTTTTGTTTCGATACGGAAACCGAACCTGCGCCAGGCAGCGCAACAGCCAATCGTTCCATCACTGCGCCAGCAGGTCGTTATGGGTGATGTTTTATTCAAACTCAAACACTTGAAGCTAGTGCACGGTTCGAAATTGTTTGTTTCCTATGGAGAAGATCCGGCAAGAAACTTCACGCTTACTTTTTTCAAAACATGATTCATTTTTACAATGTTGTATACATTATACAGTTCAGGTTTAATAGGTATGAGACGACAGTATTTATAGATCTGCTAGCTTGTGCCAGGCTTCGCCCGCGTGGGAAGTTTTTCCCGTGTCAATCCCGATCGTGTGGTAATTTCGCAAAATCCTTTCTTAGTGGATGCCTACGTCATAACATCTACCTGCATGCAAATTTCAGCCCGATCCGTCCAGTGGTTTGGTCTGTGCGTTGATAGATCACTATGTCAGTCAGTCGCCTTTGAGTTATATATATTTAGATTAACACAGCACACTAATTGTATCTGGAAACAATTCCTAATTTAAATCATTCAAAAAATTTTGGGCTTGAGAATAATTTATTTAACACACCATAGACACAAATAATACAGTATCATCCGCTTACCTTTTCCTATGTTGGGGTTAGGTACCAGTCTTACCGGACGCAGTTGAATGCTTATGTGACCTCCACCGCCCAGTAGCTGAGTGGTCCTCTTGGCTAGTCCAGTGTCAGTTTTTCCGGCTTCTTAATAACTGTCAAAAATATACCAGTGACAGCCGGGACCGACGGTTTAACGTGTTTTCCGAGAGACGGAGAAATCTCGATTTCGTCGCCTTAGAGTGAAAACCTCGGGAGTACATTTTTATCCAATTTTTTTTTTGCGTTTCCAGAAAGCAATCCTAGCAACGCACATCCTGATCTCACTAATATGTTCATTCGATACTCGAAACGCTATCTATGAAAGTAAGTGAGAACCTCGTAAACACTCGCATCGCATCGTCAGTTTAGCGTAATCAGGCCATGGATTATGCATTTCTGAACTGTTCGATATTATGTTTAATATTTTTCATATTATACATAATATCGAACAGTTCTGGATATAAAAACGGGTTGAATTTACATATAAATTATTAAAAAAACAACATAAAAGAAACCGTACAAAAATTTTATAGCACGCAGATTTTTCTTCCTCCTGAAAAGTTACTCTTTTTTCACTTACGAGGTTTTCACTTACGAGGTTTTCACTCTAAGGTGTCGATATGTCAAGATGATCTCCCACCCACGAGTCGACCTAGGCAATATACAAAAAATTGGCCAATTGCGAGTCAGACTCGCCCATGAAGGGTCCCGTAGTGAGGTATTCCTCGAAGCGCTACCATTTTGAAGCGCACCTAATGAAGCGCTCCTTTTTTATTCCTCGGAGCGCTCCTTTTAGTAGCTCTCCCGATACCATGTTATCTAAAAGGAGCGCTCCGAGGAATAAAAAAGGAGCGCTTCATTATGTGCGCTCCAAAATGGTAGCGCTTCGAGGAATACCTCCCCGTAGTAACTACGCCAAATAACTTTGTTTTTCATAGTATTTGTATGAATTACAAAGTTATAGTTGCGGTTTTAGAAAATATTCTATATCTGAAAAACTGTTTACCCGATCTCGTTCAAACCAAATTTCGTTGAAAGTTTTCTGTAAGATCTACAGCATATTTTTTTTTTAATTTTCCCTCCATTATTATAGAAGTTAGAGGTGGCACAAATTTTACCACTTTGGAAGCGTATATCTTTTAAACGATTGACTTTATGAAAAAGTTGTTTTAGAAACCTCAATGTAATTTTTAAAGACTTTTCTATAGATACCACATATGCATAGGTTTCATGAAAAAATTCCATGTATGAAGAGCCCCCATTATTTTTTTTTTTTTTTTTAATATTTTTCTTAAAATCGGAAAGCGGTTCACAGAATATATTTATTTATTTAAACTTTATGTACAATAGTGGTACATGGGCGGACTTAATGCAACAAGGTATTCTCTACCAGTCAACCTTTGGGTTAAAAAGACTACAATGTGGTAGGTGTACAAGTAAAAAAATGACATTATCGAAAAAATGTATGTATAAATATATATATATATATACATTTATATTAAAATAAATATATATGCTAAAATAATAGACCAATAAATACGGTGCTTTATAATAATCATTCTAACTAAGAGAACTCACAAAAATTATAATTATTGCGAAAACCAAACTAAGAATGACAGGCCTTTAAGTAGTGGTTTCTCATTTTACGCTTAAAAGAGAATTTAGACTATCTACCTACCAAGTTTCATGTGTATAGACTTAATAGTTTCAGAATAAAATGACTGTGACATACGGACGGACGGACAGACAGACATGACGAAACTATAAGGGTTCCGTTTGCCATTCGGCTACGGAACCCTAAAAAGTCTGTATCGGATTTATTCCATAAGATATACCTAGAACTAACAAACTAATTCACAATTGTGACTGAGGTACTTGGCGGAGCGCCGCGGAATCCTAGGTGGGTTTTTAGTTAGTAAAACTCATTCTTATAGATTGGACTTCGCCATAGTTATTATGAGTTCTCTTAATCAGAAAGATTATTTTAAAGCACTCTATTTATTAGGTTATTATATTAGCATATGTATGTCTTTTATTATTATATACAAGGTGGGTAAGATGATACGACTATAAATTAAAATACCGACTATACTAATACCAAGGAAACCATAGTGAGGATAAAATAAAATGTGAAATCAAAATAATAATAAAAACTATTTTCAAATAATCTAAACAATATGAGTAAAAGTATGAAATGGCCATTGAAGGATGCTTTGAATTAACTTAAAACCTTCATGGTGTGAGAGTATTTTGTGCTTAAACGCTGCGCTTAAATTTGACCCCGCGTTGAAGCACAGAATATGAAAATAGAAAAATATCCTGAATACATCACTATCAAGCCCAGGTTCGGTCGTGTATGGAGTACTGCTCTCATCTTTGGGATGGATCTGCCAAATACCAACTAGATGCGCTTGAGTCTATTGAGAAACGGGCCAAAAGACTCATTGGCAACGATACACTGGTCGAATCCACAGAAATTATTTTATCTATGGTCGAATCAAAGCTCCAGAGCCTTGAACATCGGCGACGAGTTGCTAGTCTATCTGTTTTCTATCGGTTACATTTCGGGGAGTGTGCGATGGAATTACACAATCTAATTCCGTCAAGCCCATAGATAATAGTACATTATGGTACAAGTGTGTAATGTTGGTGATTACCGCTGAGGCGCCATTGAGACCCGAGCCGTCAGGTGAGGGTCTTAAGAGAGCCGAGGACGGTAATCATCAATACACACGTGTATCATACGACGTTTTTCAACACACTTGCGAGGAAAAAACAAATATGTATTGCATAAATCGTTTAATTATTAAAACAATTGGTGAATGTACAATTTTCAAAACGATATTGGATTGTTTTTGATGGCAATTTCATAGTTTGTGTTACATTGGTACTTGCCACTTCTTTAGTACCTTCATTTACTTCTTGTGTAAATGTCGGCGACAAAGGTAAATCATACAAATTACTGGAAGGAGAGGGCACCAAATAACTCACGCTAGTAGATGTACATGGTTGTGGTTCGGGGCAAAACTTTTTTGCCTTTGGCTCCAAATTAATGGCTTGCGTTATTTTGTCATTGATTTTTGCTTTGTTATGAATTGAGTCTTCTATGTACGATTCAGCGATTGCGTCAGAACGCCATCCACCATGTCGCTTCAAAGTTAGTATATCAGCCCCCGAATCAGCCAACATTGTAGCCGACGTTCTTCTAAAACTGTGTCCAGTGTAAAAATCGGCCTCAGGCAAACCTAAATACTTCGCTATTTCTCTTGGCATATTACCAAATTTGTTAATACCGATTGTTTGTGCAGTACATTTTCCTTTCTGAAAGTTTTGGAAAAAGCGGTCATTCTTTGTTTTTGTTGAACGGAGATCTTGGTATTTTTTCACTATTTCACGAAACGTTCCTTGGATTGTAAAAGATCGTGGAATCTTGGTTTTAGTCTGGGTAATTTTGACAAGAAGCATATCTCCGTGGATTTCTACATCTTTTGTTGTAATATTGTACAGCTCTTGTCGTCTACAAGCACCAGTAACACCGAATATTAAGGCAACCTGCAAAGAAATCAATTAATTAGTTCTAAGAAATTATGCTAAAGTTACACACTTGTATATTGTAGATTCGTTTCGATTAAAAATATGAAACGTACCTTTGTTGCTAGATACTGACTATCCGGAGCCTCATTCAAAAACTTTTCAACGTCGGCTGGTGACAAAACTTTAGATTTCCGACCAATATATCCATCCGAGCGTCTCTTCAAAAAAGCCATCAGGTTAAAGTACGTTTTGATATCAACACCATGTTTGAGCTTAACCATGCTTCTTAACATGGAATAGATGCACCACAGGGAGCTAGGTTTGTATGTATTGGCGAGTTCAGAGAAATACGCCAAAAACACATTTTCAGAAAATGACTGGGTTTTTTTGTTGCTCTTCCATTGCAGGAAACTATCGTAAGCAGCTAAATACTTTTCTCTAGATTTTGCAGGTATTAGGCTTTCGTTTGCATTTTGTGCTGCATTTAGTATTTCTGGCGGGGTTAAATCAATCAATTGTTCATCTTCTGTACTAAAACCTGACATTTTTATAATTATTTACCACACAGCAACAAATGCGATACAAACAAAATATGAAAATTAGGGGAAAATTGGGAAATGGCGCGCAATTTTTTTTTTTTGCACGCGCCAAATGTTAGTTGATTGATTACAGCCATACAGCCTACTTCAAAATGATAATTTTTGTGATAAAATGCAAATATTTTATAAGAAATTATTGTGAATTATAAATAATTTGATAATAATAAATGTTTTTTCGTCTTAATTAGGGACACATTTATTTATTTCAAAAATGTAAATAGATTTTCGGTGGCATAAAACCTCTTTGTTGTTACAAAAAAAAAAAAAAAAAACTGTATTACCCGGTTAAATTGAAAATGCTCTGTTTACTCGCATATAATTTGCAGTTAGGTACTAACTTAACTTTGTAGGGATCATTCTATTATGCACTAGTGTGTAATATTATTATGCACGTGTATGTTATAGTTCGGTTTATGGCCCTAAGAACGATATAATAAGGCTCACTTTACGAGCAAGTGTGTTGAAAAATAATTTTTGATTTCTGTGGTCAAGCCCGTTCCATCATCGGACTACAAGACAAACGGCGATGCGCCATCGTAACATGGTGGACATCCCACCTATACGCACTAAACGTTTTGGGAATACCTTCATTATGCGTACGGCTAAAGAGTCGAATTCCCTGCCAGAGTCTGTGTTTCCCAATAGATATAGGGGTCTTTAAGTCAAGAGTGAATAGGTTACTTTTAGGTACGCGTGCTCCATCTTCGACCACATCATCACTTACCATCAGGTGAGATGGTGGTCAAAAGCGAGCCTATTTTCATTTAAATAAAAATAAAAAAAAATACATGTTTTTGTACAGACTCAGGAGGTCGTAATTTAGGCTATGGTAAATTTAAGGTCGTATTGTCTTCTCCACTTTTTATATATTATCTGTGTACTCTTTCGATAATTTATGACATTTTGATTACTTGTACACCTACAACCTACCACATAGTGGTGTTTTTAAACCAAAGATTGACTGATAGCGAATGCCTTGTTGCATTAAGTCCGCCCATGCACCACTATATTACATAAAGTATAAATAAATAAATAAAAGTCTATTACTCCGTTTCACTCTACCCAGAACGCGAGGAGAAAAAAATTGCTCAGATATGTAAGCAACTAGGGATCTAGTTACTTTGCACATAGGCCTCAAATAGCAGCCAATATACAAGCGATCGTAAACTATAACAAAGATGAATAAAAATTGGCGAGCGACGAACGTAAACCAAAATTAGTTCGTTCCCATCTCTCGGGAATCATTGCCGCGTTTCTCGCGTACGCGTCTTTTGTAAAAATGTTATTCTTGTGTTTGAATAAAAAATAAGGTCTCATTGGGCCACCGACGCCACCCCGCAGTCCCAATACTAGAGCTACCGCTGCACCGAGTTTAACACCCCTACAAAAAGAGAAGGTAGTATATCTTACCATTCTTTATTTTTATTAAGTTTGCTTTACTACCAACAGCAATGAAAACTGGCCAAGAGCGAGCAAGGCTGGCGGACTCGCGCACGAAGGATTCCGTACCATTATCTATAAAAAACGTCAAAAAATCGCGTTTGTTGTATGGGAGTCCCCTTAAATATTTAATTTATTCTGTTTTTAGTATTTGTTGTTATGGTGGCAACAGAAATCGAAATTCGTCGAAATTTTCACAGATGTGTATCAGGGCTCATGAGATACAGCCTGGTGACAGACGGAGAGACAAACAGACAACGGAGCCTTAGTAATAGGGTCCCGTTTTCACCTTATGGGTACGGAACCTTAAAATCGACCTACTATCTCACATAGTAATAAGATCTCTTTTCTGAAAGCATAAACAAACTTCTTGGTCTAAAATTAACTCAATCATCTAAAAAAAAACGATCTAATTTTCTCTCATATAGTGTTAAGATCTCCTTTCTTCGGGCATCCTTTCACAGATAATACCTACTGAAAGATATTTCTGGGGGCTTAGTTTGCAATTATTTATATTTACTATTATTGTTTTCGACAAGTTTGGTATATGTGAAACAAACAAAACGATAGTTTTCGAAAACGATCAATCTTATTATCTTTATTATATTATCTTATTTTAAACTCATACTAACCCCATTGCTGGAAAAAGCATAAACTTTTTACTTTTCTATCTTATGGTCTGTGTATAATACCTATGTGGTAACATTAATAGTTACATAAAATAAATAAATAAACATTGTAGAATAAATTAATGGCAACAACAGCCATTAATGTCAATTTAATTGTGTAGAAAGGAGTAAAATAATGATAATTTAGGATTTAGGCCCATGTGCAACACAATTTCTGTTTGACAGATCTTTTGGCGCGCATCCAAAAACAAAATTTACGCCGCCATGTTGTTTGTCTATTCGATTTTTAAATGTTTACCAACAGTGCCTGCGTATCATAGACATTTGAACGTCGAAAGATTTTATTTGCAGCACTACAAGTCAAGGAACAAGGAATCATACCAACTAAATATAAATAATGATAATAATTATAAAAGTATCCTATAACAAAAATAAGTATTCCTCAAGCTTGAAGCTACATACAAATTTCACCAAATTAATTGCATAGCAAATTTCACCTAAATCCACCCCGTACTTATGCAGATTTGCGCGTTTTAACAAGCAAACCTTTCCGTTTTATAATATTAAGTGTAGGTATATTAAGTATAGGTAACAATGGTAGGTAATAGATTTGTTTTCTGAGTTCTGTCGAAGTAGTTTTTAATTACATACTAAACATATGCGAGCTACTCCAGTTATTGTAATTTGCTGACGGCTGGGAAGTAGGCAACTAATTTTATCTTAAACTCGTTTTACTTACGCGTTTGTTGGAGCAATGGTGAGGGAACTCTTAGCTAAATCCTACTAATATTATAAATGCGAATGTTTGTGAGGATGTAAGTACGTTTGTTGCTCTTTCACGCAAAAACTACTGAACGAATCTCAATGAAATTTGCTAAGTAGATAGTTGATATCCTGGAATAACACATAGGCTACTTTTTATCCCGAAATTCCCACGGGATCGGGATTTACGCGGGAAAAACTTCCCACACGAACGTCAGAAGCTAGTAACAAGTAATACAGCACGGGTCGTTTCTCTATTCATCAGCTTTATAATATGAGTAGGTATCATCACTACATAGTATATAACCTCCTGTTTTGTTACAAAGTTTGAAACAAAGTCGCTTTCCTGTCCGTCTGTCCCTATGTTTGCTTAGATCTTAAAAACTCCGCAACGGATTTTGATGAGGGTGATTGATTTTTTTTAATAGATAGAGTGAGTCCTGAGGCAGGTTTTAGTGTATAATAAGTTAAGGTTTTGTGTAGATTGAATGAAATACGACGATATTACTTAATTAGCTTTAATCGAAAACGCTGCCAAAACCTTTTCAACCGACGACCAAAAGAGGAGGTTATCAATTCGACGCGTATATTTTTTTTTTTTTTTTTTTATGATCATCGATTACGCGAAGACGGCTGAACCGATTTGGAAAATTCTTTTTTTGTTTGAAAGGGTATACTTCGAAATTGGTACCATTTATCACCAAGTCTGGATCTGATGATGGGATCCTGGAGAAATCGAGGGAACTCTTCAAATATTATAGGCACACCTACCTATGGCGTTTTGGGTATTTCTTATAGTAACTTGTGCAGTTGCTCTCAAAAAATACCATTTGGAGAAGTGGAACTGATGATGAAGACCACAGATGGCCGCCGAACCTAGTCTTAGTTAGTATAAGTATTTCGTGGATTGCGATTCGAATACTTGAATATGGATGTTAAGCACTTTATGTTCGTCACAATGCATATGGTGATGTAGAGCTGATGGTGAAGTACCAGGAGAACTCCTCAAAAATTAACGGCCCAGCATTGGGAAAAGCAATATTTTGTAAAAGGTTATAAGTAGTTGACATTTAGGCTCTTTTAACTAGGTAAATTAAAAATAGACCAACTAAAAAGAGTGAAATAAAAACTTTTTACCAAAAAATTAAACCGACTCCCAAAAACACTGCAAAGTGAAAAATAACTTTTTCGGAAGTCGGTGCCTAAAACAAAAATACAAAACTAAAGACACCGACTACCGAAATTAAAGTTATTTTTCACTTTGCAGTGTTTTTGGGAGTCGGTTTAATTTTTTGGTAAAAAGTTTTTATGAGTTATAAAAATACAATGTATGGCGGGATTGTTTCTCTTTTATAGATCTACAAAAAAGTCCACGATGGCATATGTCTAGCTCCCAAGAATAACCCACAACAACAATTATTTTCTTTTACAAATTACATTAAAATGATGGGTTATATACGAATCTTTTTTAACAGTACAGTATTATTCCTTATCCAATTAAATACGTCAGATATGTTGAGGATTTAATGTAGAAAATTTGCTTTTTACACTATATCAATAAAATTAATATCTTATGAGTTATCCCGATATATGAGTGTAGCAAATTACCGGACGAGAAATTGATTAAGCAAAATCATATATCTATACTAATATTATAAAGCGGAAAAGTTTGTTTGTTTGCTTGAACGCGCTAATCTTCGAAAGTACTGGGTGGATTTGGACGCAATTTGGTATGGAAGTAGCTTGAAGCTTGAGGAAGGTATATAGGCTACTTTTTACGCGACTGCAAAAAAGGAGAGCTATGTTTTTACCGTGATAGAATCCACGGAAGCGAAGCCCCGCGTGAGTACTAGTAAGCAAATATAAACATTATTACCCGAGTGAAGCCGGGCCGGGTCGCTAGTAGATAATAATGAATCAGATAATTGCCACGTCAATACCCATCAAGACAGGATGAAATTATATGCCATAGCCTTACATGGAGTATTCATCATCTACTTACACACACACAGTCACCCAGTAATATTAATCATCCTGGATCTATTCAATTTCAGTTTTTTAATATATTTTATTTTCATAATAATATGATTTTGTTTGTTTCTTGTAAGTTTTTTTTTTTTACTGTGTGTACTTGTGGCATGTGTCAATAAACGTTTTTTCTTTCTTTCTTTCTTTACTTAGCCTTTTCTCAACTATCTTGGGGTACCGGCTTCCGGTCTAACCGGACGCAGCAAAGTACTAATGATTATCATAGAGCAACTGCCTATCTGAACTCCACAACCAGTAGCTGTTAGTCTTGGGTAGTTCGTGAACGATGAGCGAATAGGAACCGTATCTTCGTACTGTACTAGAAGAACCGTTTCCGAACGCTGACTTGTAATCGGTCTAATAGCTCTTTCCGAACTCGTACATTCTAAACCGCGCGATCGTAATGTGCGAACGAGAAATGAAATACAGTCATTGATTGTTTGACATAGCCGACGAATGACGATGCTGATTGCGAATGAATTCGCAAGAATGAGATAAGATGCGTGTTATTTCAATGGTATAATGTCTAATTTAGCTTATAATGCGACCGCTGACTGCTGAGAGCGAAGACCGAATAGAGCTATTAGAACTAATAGAATGAACTAGTTCAGTGTCCCAAATGAACTAGCACGGAGCAATCTCAAAAATGACCGAGCAGGCACAAGACTAGTAGCTGTATAGCACAATACCCCTTGAAAAGACTGGCATCAAATCATCTGGGTTTTCACTACCCGTTACGACTTTTCTTCTTATTCGCCGTTTCATTTTTGCAGAGTGGTCGTGGTCGTTATTTCTGTTGACTGACCCGCCTCAAAATGCGCCGCCACTCGTCTCTTGTGGCAGCCTTCCTGGTACATTCGTGCACTGGGTCACGGAGAGCAGCTCTTATCTGATCTGTCCATTTCAATGGTGACCTTTCGCGCGGCCGCCTCTCTTCTGTAGTTCAGGCTCGCATCCTCACTTTCTTTGGGCACATTTCGAGAAGGGATCACAACTCGATCGAGTGCCTAGTCAAACGGGGTCGAGTGGAAGGCACGAACGACTTTTAAAGATGTTCAAACTAGCTATGCGCGCGACTTCGTCCGCGCGGAATAGTGACTTTCGGCAGCATTTTTAATTTTTTAGGCTAATTATTTTGAAAATAATACTCATACATAATTTGGATGTCGTATTTATTAATATCTAATGAAAAGCCTAAAAAATAAGTTTCAAGCTTCTAGCTTTAAAAATGTTTAAAATTTTTTTTTCACTTTAAAAAGCAGTATATGTCCTTTCTCAGGCTCTATACTATGTCCGTACCAAATTTCATTAAAATCGGTTCAGTAGTTTAGGTGTGATTGCGTAACACACAGACAGACGGAGTTACTTTCGCATTTATAATATTAAGTAAGGATGACAATAACAGTCAGGACCAACTACCGAATTACGGGCTACTACTAAGAAATTTATTATAGAATATCCCAATAGCATTTTGATAAGGACCTTATCACCAGCAGTAGCACTTTCAACCATTGGATCTACAAGGCAGTCATTAGACAGATAATAATACATCGTAGGCGTGTGTAACTCTTTACGGAACCGACGCACTGATCCGAATCATTGAAGTGATTCAAAAGATTGGTTCAGTAACAATGTTGCAAACGCATCATTTGGATCTGAAACATTACTTTGCTCTGGCTCATTCTGCGCGACGCGTCGCTCGTGAGGCAACTGATAAGTGAGCGAGCGAGAGACACACACACCAAGGAGACTGAAGACACACTGTTACTTAACTATTGACTTGCGTCTTGTATGAAGGAAGATCAATTTTATTTATAAACTAACTAAACAGTCAGCATTGTTGCCACATAACATTTCTATGACTTTGTCAGTAGTAAACGCCCGCGACGCAACGTAATTTATACCAGCATTGCAAGTAATCTTTCTAAAAAAAATGTATTTTATATCTTTTGATCCAATAATCCAAATGAACCATATCAGTTTTACTAACTGACTACTCTGAGAAGAAACACTGAAACAAACTCAGAGGTCAACGTCTCTTTTAAAGTCCATACAATTCGTATTGGTCAAATCATATCAGAAGCATGAAGGTGCATGTTTGTGGTGCTCTTCTGAGGAAAAAAGCGCACAGATTTGATAGTAACGATCTAGTAAACCTCAATAAATACTTTATTGACGTTTCCTGGAAAAATACAGCATCCACCACACCCGGAAATTGGTAGACGCAAGTATACTATTCATGACTATCCGCGAGTTCGTTGGCATGAGAGGGTTGTTTCAGAGTCAATCTTGAGCCCGTAGGAATTTCAGGATAAGAATAGCTTATACTTAGCTTTATAACATGCTCTAAATAGTACACCATGGACTACCCGCGTATTTATTCTCTCTTGCTGAATCAAATCCATCTAAAGGTTGTCTGTAAAAGATCGCTTTTAGCGATAACACCGCCCATTGTCACAACCTTTTTAATTGCTAAGTCCTTGTTTATTTTTTTATGGTGTACCTACCACAAAGAGTATATCTTTCTATCTTCCAGTGCAAATCACATTTAAAGCAGTTTAGCTGTTGAATAGATTAGCCCGAAGAAACAGAAAGACACAAAAAAGTTTTATTAAAAGTGGTTTGTGTTTTAGGTATCGCATAAATAGCTATATGCACTTGAGAAAACACAGTTATTTTGAAATGACAGACAGACGCTTAAATTTTATTTATATGTATGTTTTGATTGTAAAGAGATCCGTTTAAATGTTGGCTTAAAAATACGGCAGTTCTTAACGTCTTTGGCACGCGACTGCGCCCGAAGATTGCGTAACTCGAATATTCAAGGGGTGATTTAGCGACCCGACCTGGCTTCCCATTGATACTAACTATTTATTTATCATTTTTTTTTTATTTGAATATTGTGATGTGGCTGTACCTAATTTACGTAAATAAATGAACGCACAAAAGTTTCTCGTTTATCGGTATAGTCCTCGGCACGTAAGTTCGCAAGGTTTTGGCGTAGTGGGGGTAAGTTCGCGCATCGTGCACTTAGTGGAACAAAAATGTGGTCATTTTTATTGCTTGCCATGTTTCTATGGTTATTGCCATAATTTATTTTTAATCATGTCTGTTTAAAAGTGATAAAATTTATTAAAAAAAAAAAATAATATGTTCTCGTCGTCACAATTAGTTAATAAAACTGCTACCCCTTTTATTCTTATTTTTCCCGGTGTCCTAAAGACAATGACGAATTCGGAATTTCAACCTTCCTTAACTATAGTGTCTAACTGTTCTTTCTGACGTTTTAATAGTCTGCGTAAAATGGTATTTGGTCAGGGCATTGTAATCAAAGTAACAAAAACTAAATTTAAAACAACAACTCGTAACAAAAACAAAGGGTACAACTTTCGTGTACGCAAGTGTATTCGGGAGCAAATGGAACGAGAACTACTGACGCACCAATGGCGCGCTCGGAGCGGCGCTACGTCATACCCCGCGTCCCGCTGACAACCGCTGAGACCTAAATATCGACTTCTGCGCATCAAACGACTCTTGCCAAGTTATTTGACGAGAACTATACTACCAATTGCCCGTGACTTGGATCCCGAGTTTTAATTTCGTGCAGTTTCCGTAGATAAAGCCTATTTGTTATTCCAGACTTTAAGTTTTCTCCAACTGTCCCGTTGGTCTTGTGATCGCAAGCGCGACAGCTGAGCATTGAGTCTCGGTTCGATTCCCGCGTCGTTCAAAAGGTGCTACTGATTTTTTCTACAAAACATATCTCAGTAATAGCCCGGAGTTTGGAAGTTGACGGTGTGATGCCGAAAAGCACGTTAATCTGAAAGAAATAAAAAATGTATTGCACATGCCACAAGGCACACAACACAAAGTATACAAAAGGAAAGAAACCAAATAAAAAAACAATTGAAGTACATATCGACGATTAAAAGGAAATAGGGTATAAGCGACAAAAAAGAAATGTTTAGGAGAGCCATTCAAAGTTTAGAATTTTAGAAGAACTGATGTATTTTTTTTTATTAAAACATCAGACAGTTGAATAAGTGTTATAGTAAAAGAAGGATAAGGTACTTTTCACAGTGATTGTATAAAATATAACAGAACACAAGAAACAGTCGGCTTTCAAAACATACCGGTACAAAATGTCGCTTATTCTCTATTTTCTTTTAACCGTTGATATAGAGTACATAGCTAGGATAGCAGGATTTCAACCACCAGATTGTGAATGACATTGTACAAATTATATTATGTAATTAACTTTGTATACGACGATATGCCTCATGTACAAACGCCAGCAGATAAAGCTACCCGAAACTGTCAAATTTTCCCAATCAACCTTGAACCTAATTTCTTTAACAATAAAGTTGAAAATCTATTGAAGAAATTTGACAGATTTTTGTAGCTTGATGTTAGCGTGATGATATATAGCCTATAGCCTTCCTCGATAAATGGGCTATCTAACACTGAAAGAAGTTTTCGAATCAGAACCGTAGTTCCTGAGATTAGCGCGTTCAAGCAAACAAACTAACTCTTCAGCTTTATAATATTAGTATAGATGACATATTTGCATTTACACGAAAATAAAAAATTACGGTGTGCCTCGCGACTGCGCCAAAAAGGCTCGGTTCAGCTAAATGCAAGACAACTAGCGCCTGACGCTGGTTTTCAACCGGACCTAGTGTTGAAGTGACTATCGGATGTGAACTAGCTTTTGCTTTAGCTTTTGACAGTCGTAACGGGTAGTCAGAAGACAGAAATCTGATACTGGACTGGACAAGGCGGTATTTTCGTGTAAATGCAAATATATCATCTATACTAATATTATAAAGCTGAAGAGTTTGTTTGTTTGTTTGCTTGAACGCGCTAATCTCAGGAACTACGGTTCTGATTTGAAAAATTCTTTCAGTGTTAGATAGCCCATTTATCGAGGAAGGCTATAGGCTATATATCATCACGCTAAGACCAATAGGAGCGGAGCACTAATGAAGAATGTTTCAAAATCGCGGGATTCTTTTTCCACGCGGACGAAGTCGCGGGCGGAAGCTAGTAAATCATAAATTTATTGCATAAAAGAGGTGATTGTAGTACAGACGCCAGCACATCAAGTATAGTAGTTTCAAATAGGTTTTTTTTATTCAGAATAAGTATGCGTTTGACCACCATCTCACCTGATGGTAAGTGATGATGTGGTCAAAGATGGAGCACGCTTACTGAGACGAAACCTATTCGCTCTTTACTTAAAGACCCCCAGGTTATAGCTATCGGGAAACAAATACTCCGGCAGGGAATTCCACTCCTTAGCAGTACGCACAATAAGTATTCCCAAAACGTTTTGCGTGTATGGGTCTCCACCATGTAATGATGGCGCATTGTCGTTTGTCTCGTAGTCCGATGATGGAACGGGCTTGGCGGAATTAGATTGTGTAATTCCATCGCACACTCCCCGAAATGTAACCGATAGAAAACTACTTTGTTTAATTCCGTGATTCTAGATTAGACCATAAATAAACAACGTCGCATCTAAAATTATCTGCTTATCATTTTCGTAACAGATTTGCTGTCAGCTTCTAGTCTAACTGGATACAGCTGAGTTTTAGTGTTTTACATGTAGCGACTGCCTATCGTGGTATTGTGTTACCCAGTTACTGGGTTGTGGAGGTCAGATAGGCAGTCGCTACATGTAAAACACTAATACTCAGCTGTAACCAGTTAGACTAGAAGCTGACAGCAAATCTGTTACGAAAATGATAAGCAGATAATTTTAGATGGGACGCTGTTTATTTACGGTCTAATCTAGAATCGCGGAATTAAACAAAGTAGTTTTCTATCGGTTACATTTCGGGGAGTGTGCGATGGAATTACACAATCTAATTCCGCCAAGCCCGTTCCATCATCGGACTACGAGACAAACGGCGATGCGCCATCGTTACATGGTGGAGACCCATACACGCAAAACGTTTTGGGAATACTTATTGTGCGTACTGCTAAGGAGTGGAATTCCCTGCCGGAGTATTTGTTTCCCGATAGCTATAAACTGGGGGTCTTTAAGTCAAGAGCGAATAGGTTTCGTCTCAGTAAGCGTGCTCCATCTTTGACCACATCACCACTTACCATCAGGTGAGATATAGTGGTAAAACGCAAGCTTATTCTGAATTAAAAAAAATACTTATTTTTCAACACACTGGCTCATAAAATGGCTCTAATTTCACCGCAATTAGGCACATAATGACACCTGTAATCAAACTGTGACTTTTTCTTTACTATTTATTATTCACAAGTGAGTTATAGGTTTTTACCGTCCTCGGCTCTCTTAAGACCCTCACCTAACGGCTCGGGTCTCAATGGCGCCTCAGCGGTAATCACCAACATTACACACTTGTACCATAATGTGCTATTAAACTACTATACAATCTTTTTATATAGAAACTTTTTTCAAATGATGGGAACGTATGAGGTTTTTGTTGTAAAAATTTACCTTTGAATTTACTTATTAGGTATTTACAATCGAGAAGTGTTTCACGTCAAATATTCAATCTTCGTAAAATACACAGAGTTAATACCTCACGTGGATTGTTTAGAATCGTACATTATTAGCACATTTTAATCGACTTTTGTTTGGACTTCAATCAATTTTCAACACGAATAAACATCCTGCATTCTAATCTGATTGGTGCATATCAAAGATTTGCTTGTTTTTACGGGAGGAAAATCATGAAATGATTCCAGCTGGATGTAGGGAAGGGAGTTTCAGATTTCTATTTATTAAAAAGTGGCCAACATCGATTCGAACTCGGCCATGAAGGGTCCCGTAGTAGTTACGCTAATTAACTTTGTTTTTCATAATGTTTTTATGTAGCGACAATAGTTATTTTTGCGGTTTTTGAAAGTGTGCCATACATAGAATGTATCTCGATCAAACCTATTTTCGTTGAAAGTGTTCATTAATGCCTACATCATAATTATATTTGACATACAGATATACACCCAGACATGACGAAACTATAAGGGTTCCATTTTTTGCCATTCTGCTACGGAACTCCAAAAATTAATCACCAAATGTAGGTATACATACGGGCATAACTTCGAAACAAGTGTAAACAATTTATTTTCTTATTTTAATTTATTTATTGTATTTTCTTAAAAATATACCATTTAATTTGACGACATAAATTGAGGAGAACTAAAGTATTTGAGGGTAGTCACACAGTCGTATAGTCTTAATTTATGCTAGTGAGATCTAACAACTATGTTTTTGAAAAAATAATTATAAATTGTTTACAACCAATTTTGCAAATTGGTTATATTAAATAACAATTTCATACTTGATTTTTTCTGTAAATTTAAACTAGATGTGGCCGGTGTGTCCTAAGTGACTACCCTGAGATGAAACACCGAAACAAACTCAGATGACAAAATCTCTTTTGAAGTCCAAACAATCTATAAGTTGTTGCAGAATCCTATCCTACTTCCTACTAATCCTACTTCCTACTTCCTATCCTACTAATATTATAAATGCGAAAGTTTGTGAGGATGGATGGATGTTTGTTACTCTTTCACGCAAAAACTACTGAACGGATCTGAATGAAATTTGGTAAGTATATAGTTGGCAGCCTGGAATAACACATAGGCTACTTTTTATCCCGAAATTCCCACGGGATCGGGATTTGCGCGGGAAAACCTTCCCACGCGTACGAAGTCGCGGGTAGAAGCTAGTAAGTTCTAAAGAGTTAACACGGCCTCGGAACACGAAGGGCAAATGACGGAACATGGATGGGTTTTAGTCAGTAAAAGTCTGACACACCCTCGCCTAGATCGGGAGGTAGTCATTGGATTACCTATCCTTAAAAAAATACAACCAATTTGTCATATTATATGAGAATGTTGTAGGTATTTTTTATTTTATTTTTAATCCGGAAGTGATACTTAGAAAAAACTTTTTACCAAAAAATTAAACCGACTCCCAAAAAACACTGTAAAGTGAAAAATAACTTTAATTTCGGTAGTCGGTGTCTTTAGTTTTGTATTTTCGTTTTTGGCACCGACTTCCGAAATTAAAGTTATTTTTCACTTTACAGTGTTTTTTGGGAGTCGGTTTAATTTTTTGGTAAAAAGTTTTTATTTCACTCTTTTTAGTTGGTCTATTTTTAATTTACCTAGTTACAAGAGCCTAATTATCAACTACTTATAACCTTTTGCAAAATATTGCTTTTCCCAATGCTGGGCCGTTAATTGTTGAGGAGTTCTCCTGGTACTTCACCATCAGCTCTACATCACCATATGCATTGTAACGAGCATAAAGTGGTAACATCCATATTCAAGTAATCGAATCGCAATCCACTCAATACTTATTATTGAGTAGTTTCGGCGGCCATCTGTGGTCTTCATCATCAGTTCCACTTCCTCAAATGGTACTTTTTGAGAGCAACTGCACAAGTTACTATAATAAATACCCAAAACGACATAGGTGTGCCTATAATATTTGAAGAGTTCCCTCGATTTCTCCAGGATCCCTTCATCAGATCCTGACGTTTATGAAAATGGGACCAATATCGAAGTATACCCTTTCAATCAAAAAAAGAATTTTCCAAATCGGTTCAGCCGTCTTCGAGTAATCGATGATCATACATTAAAAAATATATACACTACTAATTTTTAATTAGTACAAATACTTAAAGGGCTTATTAGAAAAGGTCTTGTTATTATATATGTAAAGTCTCACTATATAATATTGATAAATAGCAAAGTTATTAGCGTTTGTTTATATCCCAAAATGTCACTCAATTTACGGACATATTGTACAGGCCATTCATGTATTCATTAATCGTGATGTCGCGGTCACGCGGTCTCGCTCAAACTTGCCCCGCCTCCAACAGCTGTTATCGTAATTGTAGGTAGCTTAGACGCATCTTTAAGCTTTACGAATTAAAAAAAAGTAAAATAAAAGGTTCACGAAAAATAATAGGCACTTATTAAATTCAAACTTTACCTACATACTTTAATTGGGCCATTTGCTTGTGTTGTTCAGTATCCACCTGCAGAACTCCATCCTTGGTTCATTATCCACAGTAGTCAATTCTTGACCCTTTCTTTAGTGGTATGGGTGAAATCCAGACGAACTAATGATCGTCTATGCACAGTACTGGCTGATATTAAAATGACGAGCTGCGTCATTCGTACTTCGCCGGGGATCTTCAAAGTAGTCCACTACATCGTCGTAAAAGTTTTGGGCCGGTCTTCCATGTCCTTGGCGATGGGCCGTTGCGCGGAATGATCAATGGTCGAGTAAACGTTGGTAAACATTTACCACAGTCCGAACCTTTGGCTAGCGAGCATTTGGGTACTCTTCCCTGTACATACGAACAGCGGCCACCAGACCAAAAGTACACACGCAACATAGCCACGTACTCCCGAGATGAAAACTGGTAAGCCATCGCGACAGTAAAAACGTAACAACTTATCTTTAAAAAGCACGCGCACACTTCCGCTAACAAATTGGCACTGTTTGTTCGTTCACTCGTTGTAAAAAGGACCGCTGGCCAGAGGGGGCGTGGCTTGAGCTTAGACGCGAGTTTGCCGGGATTTATGAATGACGATCTAACTGGACTAGCACTGCGCGTAGTATTTTCTAGTAGCAATTGTTATGAATGATTGATTCAATTATGAGTTTACCAGTTATGACAAATTTTCGTAGACAATTTTGGGGTTTCGTTTTTTTTACTTTTGACTACATAAATATGATCAGTAAAGGGTACGGATAGAGCCCCATTTTTTTTTGTACTAATTAAAAATTAGTAGTGTATATACACTACTAATTTTTAATTAGTACAAATACTTAAAGGGCTTATTAGAAAAGGTCTTGTTATTATATATGTAAAGTCTTACTATATAATATTGATAAATAGCAAAGTTATTAGCGTTTGTTTATATCCCAAAATGTCACTCAATTTACGGACATATTGTACAGGCCATTCATGTATTCATTAATCGTGATGTCGCGGTCACGCGGTCTCGCTCAAACTTGCCCCGCCTCCAACAGCTGTTATCGTAATTGTAGGTAGCTTAGACGCATGTTTAAGCTTTACGAATTAAAAAAAAAGTAAAATAAAAGGTTCACGAAAAATAATAGGCACTTATTAAATTCAAACTTTACCTACATACTTTAATTGGGCCATTTGCTTGTGTTGTTCAGTATCCAACTGCAGAACTCCATCCTTGGTTCATTATCCACAGTAGTCAATTCTTGACCCTTTCTTTAGTGGTATGGGTGAAATCCAGACGAACTAATGATCGTCTATGCACAGTACTGGCTGATATTAAAATGACGAGCTGCGTCATTCGTACTTCGCCGGGGATCTTCAAAGTAGTCCACTACATCGTCGTAAAGGTTTTGGGCCGGTCTTCCATGTCCTTGGCGATGGGCCGTTGCGCGGAATGATCAGTGGTCGAGTAAACGTTGGTAAACATTTACCACAGTCCGAACCTTTGGCTAGCGAGCATTTGGGTACTCTTCCCTGTACATACGAACAGCGGCCACCAGACCAAAAGTACACACGCAACATAGCCACGTACTCCCGAGATGAAAACTGGTAAGCCATCACGACAGTAAAAACGTAACAACTTATGTTTAAAAAGCACGCGCACACTTCCGCTAACAAATTGACACTGTTTGTTCATTCACTCGTTGTAAAAAGGACCGCTGGCCAGAGGGGGCGTGGCTTGAGCTTAGACGCGAGTTTGCCGGGATTTATGAATGACGATCTAACTGGACTAGCACTGCGCGTAGTATTTTCTAGTAGCAATTGTTATGAATGATTGATTCAATTATGAGTTTACCAGTTATGACAAATTTTCGTAGACAATTTTGGGGTTTCGTTTTTTTTACTTTTGACTACATAAATATGATCAGTAAAGGGTACGGATAGAGCCCCATTTTTTTTTGTACTAATTAAAAATTAGTAGTGTATATATACGCGTCGAATTGATAACCTCCTCTTTTTGTCGTCGGTTGAAAAGGTATACCTACGATGAGACGAGCGAGCCCAGAAGGTGCCTGTTTAGTCTAGTTTTGAAGAGGAAGGTGGTTAATATACGAGGCGATCTTTCGAGGAAAGATGCACACAGATTTGAGTGTAGTAACAATTGATTACTAAGTACTTAATGACGTCACCGGCCGCGCTGTCTGTCGTTCGATGGAGTAAATAGACCTTTTCTTGTTATTGTCTCGTTGCCTAGCAACCGTGGCAAACAAAGATGGCCGCGTCAAACGTTACGCTCTGAATCGTTTCTTTTGAATGACGATGAGTACTTTTCTAAAGGTGAATCACTGTTTACTGTTCTAAGCAATATATTTTCCGAGTGTTTGGGAAAGAGTCAGATGTGTACGGGATAAATAACACTATCTCTTTTTAACAACGGTATCAAAATGGATTTGAAATTGTATAGTAGGTACCGTGCCTAATAATTTTATTGATAAAGTATGTACAAGCATTTTTTCGAAAAAATTATAATTATTTAATTTTAAAAGGATAATTAATATAAAATTAAAAAATAAAATTTTCATTTAATAAAGTGATTATTAGGCGGGACCCAAGAACATATACTTAATTATAAAAATAGGATGGGTCCCGCTTGCTAGTAATATTTTTAATGAAAATGTGCATATTTCTTGCATTTCAGCTGCGCAGTCGGGTTTTTTGTGTTTCAAATTACATGTTTTTATATTCAGCTTAACGTATGTATATAAGTACTAATTAAAGGTTTTTCAGTAATTTATACGATTTTACATTTTTATTTAATTTTATACATATTTGTGATCCCCTCGTGAAGCCCTCTGTTTTGATAGCGCACTTAAGGGGTTTGATAGAAAATCAATTGACGTAAGAATTACACATTACCCTCCGCAATCGGGTAACAAGATTGCTAGTAATGTGGATTTTAACCACATTGCTAGTTCACTTTTAAGAAAAAATAATTGCTAATTTTAAATCTGAAACTGGAAGCTTCAATCACTAAAATGTATACTTATCTAAACTAATATAATAAAGCGGAAAAGTTTCGTTTGTTTGAACACGCTAATCTTCGGAAGTACTGGGTGGAATTGGATGAAATTTAGTATGGAAATAGCTTGTAGCTTGAGGAAGGTTAAAGATATTTACCCGACTGAAAAACAAGTAGGGTCATGTTTTATCGTGATAAAGTCAACGGAAACGGAGACCAGCGCGAGTGCTAAAATAGACATAAAAAGACCATAAATACATTAATTTATTTATTTATTATTCGTGTTAACTAGATTTGTTATGTATCAGTTTATTTATAAGATTTTGTATTTGTTTATTATTTTGTATGGGCCTAGTTGCCTGAAATAAAGGATATATTATATTATTATTAATGCAGATAAAACTTAAAGGCACACATCACGTTTATAGTATAACAGTACAAAAAAGTAAATACTAACATTAGTATGCCACGCAACTGCGCCTCTGAATGTTCAAAGCTACTGAACCAGATACTGTTGCATAACACGTTTTGATAAAACATCTTATAATCCCCACCCCACATCCGTTCTCCAATCATTACTCTATTGCCGTGAACCCACTCCAGACACAAGCATAATTATTTAGATTAGTTGGAGGGGTTAACAAGACTAATGTAGAATTAATGACGTGAATTCTACCCACATTACTAGTTCTGTTTGAAAAATAATCAAGACTTGATTATGTTCCCCTTTTGTTATCTTTTCTTAATATTTATCAAATTACGCAGGTGCAGCCTTTGTGAGTTTTTGTTTTGAGTTAATTTTTTTTAGGGTCACTCGTAGTTCAGCACACTAAGGCTGGTTACTACTTAACCGGACGATCCTGTGATGACCTCTAAATTTAAAGGCCCCCAGCAAGGGTTTACATACTAATATTTACATTTAAACGTCCGCACGCTTAGGCCACCCTACCTGTGGAGTACGAGCCTCACAAGTATGTTTTTTTTTTATTGGGCCACTCATAGTTCAGCACACTAAGGCTGGTTACTACTTAACCGGACAATCTTGTGGTGACCTCTAAATTTAAAGGCCCCCAGCCAGGGCTTTCGTACTAATATTTACATTTAAACGACCGCACGCTAAGGGCTCCCCTTGGAGTACGGGCCTCACAAGACTGGTATCAAACCTTCTGGCTTATATACCCGTAACGACAGGCAAATGACGGCCCTGACAGAAGGCTTAACGAGTTTTTTTGAGGCACTGAGTAATCGAGATATGTAATTGCTGGTAATTGAGTTCTACTTTATATCACGGAAAAACTGAAATAAATAGAGGAATATGTCTGATCTATATCGAAGTTTATGTTAAACCTTATACAAATCAGATTTTTCCTCTACTTTACTGTGTTATTTGAAAAGTATCTATCTATCAACATCATTATTTGCTTAGCCTTTTCCCAATCTATCTATCTGTCTATAAAACATGTAACGGAAACCCCATACCTATCCAAAAGGGCTGAAGATAACATCTGGTATGGAGTCTCTATGCACAGTTTCAGCACAAAATAACTGACTCAAAGAATTGATACCAAATTTTTGGTTTCATATATTTCTTGAATACCAATCATAACAAACGTGTCACAGCACTACGAGGGTCAATAACTTTCCACGTCACATGCCAATAACACGATAATTCTTTTCGTTCTTCTTAATTTGAAAAATTCGGTCTCTGGTATCAGTGTATAGGAATTTGTAATAAGTTCTACACACGTGGACTTAGGATTACAAAACCCTTGCCATATCGTTTGTTATCATCCAAAGAAGCCATGCACTTGGTATGTATATACCCTCTAAATTACACGTTGTATTTATAAAAGTGAAATACCACTCTCTGATTAATCACGAAATCTCTGAAACTATAAGTACTTTCAAATTTTGCATGGGGGTTCCTTTTAGTACGTAGATGCTCGCTAAGACGGGATTTTGCGGAATTCCCACGGGATTGGAATTTATACGGGAAAAACTTCCCACGCGAACGAAGTCGCGAGCAACTGTTAGTTACCTATATTAGGGCTGGCTTCCAGTTTAATCGGATAATGGTAATTGAGTTCTCTGTTAAATTATTAACAAAATAAAACTACTAATTACGGAAATCACTACATAGTATAAAACAAAGTCGCTTTCTCTGTCCCTGCACATGTATGTATGCTTAAATCTTTAAAACTACGCAACGGATTTTGATGCAGTTTCTTTCAATAGAAAGAGTGATTCAACAGGAAGGTTTTTAAGTATATAACATGCATAATATAGTAGAGGAACACTGATAATTTTTGAGGTTTCTAATGTGATGTCGCAAATAAACACAATTTTTTGCGCTTGCTTTGCAAACGCTGGCTGAACCCTACGAGGTAGATCAAAATAATGTACTACAGTATTGTACATCTTAAAAAGGTCAACAAAAAAGTCCTCGATGACATCTGTCTATCTCTTATAGATAACCCACAACAACCAGTTTTTATCCTTTACTTTTTACGAGAAATACGAGCATATTTTACGAAGAGATTTTAAGCAATACAGCATTAATCCTTATCCAATTAAGTACCATAAATACATTGTGCATTTAATATAAATCAATATTGCCCTTTACAGAATATAATTTAAATAAATAGTTTCGAAGATATTACAGATTTAAAATGCAAGGCCATAGCGGTTGCGGCGCGGTGCCGGCGCGACGGAGGCACGGCGCGCGTGCCTATGTTGCTTAGATTTGAGCGTTCAATGTTTTTCCCATGGTAAATTATGTGTCGCATTTTCAAAAGTAATTACTAAAGAGAACATGTATGTCGAATGACAAAAAGGCTGTCAGCGATGTATATAAAGACATTCTATAGTTTATTTAATATAAACATTGCACCCGTGCGAAGCCGGGGCGGGTCGCTAGTATAACATAAACCGTTTATATCAGATTTTTTCTGTTTCCTTTACCGTGTTTTTTGAGAAGTATTTGCCTATCAACATCATAATTATTCAGCTAGGAAAGTTTGGATAATGTGTATTTTTGTGTTCCTACTATTTTTGTGGTCTTTCCAAATCTTGCTGATCTGAGTCAGTGGTCTTGGTCATTCTTATGCGTCGTCGGATTTCCTGCTCACAGCCGCCTTTATTGGTGATGACAGAACCGAGATAGGTACTGGAAAATTTGTACCGTTTTATATTGACTGAGTACTGAAACCGGTACACTGTATTACGTTGAAATGCTCAACGACCATTAATTTGCTCTTATTGATGCTGAGACCACCTTCTTTGCTAGCCTGCTCCAATTAAATTCTACTATTCTACTACTAATTCTATATACGTATTAACAACATAAACCTCGATAGGAATCAGTTTTTTTTTCTTTTCTCTAACTTGTTGTTCGAGAAGTACCTACCTACTTAAATAAAAATATGTCGCATAAATGGTAACATATTTTTAATGCATTGATTAAAAACAAGCCGAAAATAAACTTCTAGATAAGTTTTTTTAGAGCTACAAGCGACCGCTTTGTAATATCTTAGTATACGATTGTTCTGTGGTTTTTGTTCTGTAATCTACAACGTGTAATTTATAGGGTATATACATACCAAGTGCACGGCTTCTTTGGATGATAACAAACGATATAGCAAGGGTTTTGTAATCCTATGTCAACATGTGTGGAACTTATTAGAAATTTCAATACATTGATACCAGAGACCGAATTTTTCAAATTAAGAAGAACGAAGAGAATTATCGTTTTATTGGTAAGTGACGTGGAAAGTGATGACCCTCATAGTGCTGTGACACGTTTGTTATTATTGGTATTCAAAAAACATATGAAACCGATAATTTGGGGTCAATTCTGTGAGTCACTTATTTTGAGCTGAAACTTTGCATAGAGACTCCATACCAGATGTTGTCTTCAGTCCTTTTGGATAGATATGGGGTTTCCGTTACACGTTGTACTTGTTAATGTGCCAGTGTGTGTTTTGTCTTCTGTTGTCCAATAATAAAAGTTTTATCTGTCTATTTATTTTCGTAATCCATACGGACGAAGTCACACATTCCCCGGTAATAGTCAAAACTAAAATAACAACAATATTATTAGTAAACAACAAAATATCATTCTCAATTTAAATAAGAATCCATTTTCAAATACAGACTCTGTTTTCAATTAGGCACACAGTCACACGCTAGTGCACAATAATTGATGCGTGACTGTTTTTTCTATAGATACTGTATCTTTTTCACACGTAGTAAGAAAACGCCTACTTGATTGTGTGCCAACAAGGAATTCTTTGTTTTAATGTCGCTAGTCATGAAACATGAAAACATGTTTATGCTAGTAATGTTTAATTCTACATAGTAGCGTATGGTCTGATATGCGTAGAAAAATTTTATACAGCTACTTTTTATATGAATGGCAGAACACTGTAGACTCTTAGATTCATTATTTTACTTGTAATTAGATTGTTCTTTTTTTATTTCTTAAAAAATTTAGAGACTTTTATAACGCACAGCGTATGTCAGTCCCATCGTACCCTAAGACAATTATTACTTAGCAAACGAGATCAATGGATCAGGGCAATAAAGTCGAACAACTTTCTCGCATCATCGGAAGTCGGCTTACTTAGTATTTGGTGGAATGTACCTATATTGTTCTTGTTCAACTTCAAAGCCCCGAACAACTTACTCCTATCAGCCTCATACTGAACACATTCCATTAGCAAATGATGCATATCTTCTACAACTCCACACACCTCACAGTTCGGACAGGTTATGTTTTTCATCAAGAAAGCGAATTTGTTACATGGAAAATGTCCCGATCTGAGTCTGTAACCACTAATCTTCTGCTTATGTTAATATTTACAAACCAGGGTATACGAGGAGGCTGACGCTGTATAGTTTTATACCAAATTCCTTTTTCTACTGAAGTTCTGTCAATGTATTCCTTCCACTGATCATAACAAACATTTTTAATTTTTGTTAATATTTCGGAATAATCAAGAATAATATTGGTTTGTTTTCCGTGTTTGGCTGCATATTTGGCCAACATATCAGCCTGCTCGTCACCCCGTATCCCAATATGCGATGGGACCCATTGCAATCTCAGCTGAACACCTTTTTGAATAAGTTCGTCTATCTTAGATAGAATGCCATAAGCTATCGAATCACCTCTGAGGCCAGAGGCGCATCGAGCTATATGCTGTAGGGAACTTTTACTGTCAGTACAAATAACAGTATTTCTGTTTTGGCAATTTATGACAAATGTCAATGCTTCTGAGATCGCAATGAGCTCCAACTTCATAATGGACGCTGGTTTACTTATTTTAAAACAATTATTATTTAGGTTAGCTATATCTTTACAGGGTATGTAGTAAGCCGCTCCGCGGCCTTCTACACTCTTCGACCTATCTGTGAATATAGTAAACCAACCATTATATTTTGTGCATAGTTCTTTAGTCACTTCGTATTTTAGTAAACTGTAATCATAATGCCCCTTCGGTAACTGGACTGACTCTAAATTACAGTCAATTATTTCGTTCACATTAATGTTGGTGACCCATGTTCGTAGGGTGAACATAAAAAAAAGGGTAAGAAGATGCTACCTCAATTCCTTTAACCTCGTTAAAGGCTGCGGCTATTATAGGAATAACCTTATTTCGCCAGTAACTATTCTGTCGAAGAGCATAAAGTTCATCTAACAAGGTATTTGTAATATTATTTTCTACGAATTTGGCTTTAAGACAAAACTTATAAGCTAGATATTTTCTTCGAATGTACAGTGGAACCACACAAAGCTCACTCTCCATAACGTGTATCGGAGTGGATTTGATAAAACCTCCTAAACCCGTAAAGCTTGATTTTGTAACTTAGTCAACTTATCTAAGTGACACTTCGCACTAGCATCATATATGTAACAACTATAATCTATACGACTTCTAATTAAAGCTATATAAATATGTCTCAAATGTTGAGGATGCAATCCCCAGGACCTACCCGCCAAAACTTAAAGTAAAATAAGGTTTCTTGGGACTTTTTCTACCGTAGAGTTAATATGCTTACTCCAGCGCAAGCATCTGTCGAGCCATATACCTAAGTATTTGTAACTATCAACTGTATCTAAATTGTGACTATTTATTTTGAGTTCAACCTTTGGCCTTCTAAAACTTCTGCTAAAAATACACACTTTAGATATTGCGGCCGATAATTCTAATCCTAACTCATCTAGCACATAACACACTCTATCTAGCGCCGTTTGAAGTGTGCGTTGGGTTTCTTTTAAGTTAATAGACGTTCGGTATAAGACAAAATCATCTGCGTATTGACACATAGTAACGTTTTGAATTTCTTAAAAGCACTTAATTGTGATTATATTGAAAAGCAGGGGTAAAATTGGGTCTCCCTGTGCCAATCCTCTATCTGTATATCTTATGAAGAACTTGCATTTATCTGTTTCATCTCTAATCATAAGATGTCTCTCGCTCAAAAAGTTCCATAAATATTGGCAAAACGTTTTTACAATTCCTATCTCATCTAAGATATTTACTAGAACATCTATTAATACATTATTATAAGCATTAGTAATGTCAAGAAAACAGGCTACTGTTGGAGTTTTACGTGAAAACCCTGTGTAGATTTGACTAACTAATTTAACTAAACAGTCCTGGCAAGATTGTCCTCTCCTAAATCCAGAGGTATACTGAGATAACAACTTATTTTTTTAAATATACCACTCAAGCCGCTTTGTTAACATTGAATGGAAGATTTTACAAACACAGGAAATTAAAGAAATACATAGGTCTTAATTTAATACTAGTATTATCTGGTAAGGATTTTGGTATTGGTGTAACCAATATATCCCGCCATTGTTTTGGAATAATCCCAGTCCTAAAAATAAGATTGTATAAATTTAGTAAATATTCTCTGCTAGCTGGAGATAAATGAAATATCAAAGAATATGTGATCCCATCAGCACCAGGAGCTGGTCTTTTCGTTTAAAGCAACTTAACATTTCTTGTAAAGTAAATTCTTCCTCTAGTACTGTATTATTTGATTTAAACTGCTGGTGTTTTGGGTAGACGTAATCAGGAGCAAGACTACACAGGAGATCAACCTTGTGTTCATTTGGAACCGATAACCTGGGCGATGCACGTCCCTTAATCCATCCCATACGTTTCCACATTTCAGAACTAGATGTTTGTTCATTAACACTACTGCAGTAATTTTGCCAGTCTTTTAACTTCTCTTGACTGATTGCTTTTTTAGCAGCTTTTGTTTTAAGATCCAGTACACTTAGGTTATTTGGTGTGGGATTTCTCCTAAAATTTTTCAAGGCCAATCTACGTTCTTCCATCCTCGCCGCCGAGGCCCGCCCGTGACGACCCCGTAATTACCCACCCCGACCCTTGCCAGAGATTCATCCCTTAATAATAACAATGATGAATGATGATTGTGGTATTTTTAACCCAAAGGTTGATTGGTAGAGAATGCCTTGTTGCATTAAGTCCGTCCATTACATGCCACCATTGTACATAAAGTTTAAATAAATAAATGATCCAGCCTGTCCCTAGCTGCTCCCCTTGCGATGCCCTAATCCAAGGTCCGTACCCCGCAGGTGCTGCCCTTAGCGCTTAGTCGCCTAGTTAGTAACTTTTATAACAAGCCCTGGCTGGAGGTTTTGTTTAATTTATTAATCAAGGCAACCACAGGCAATTCCGGTTAAACAGCCGGAAATCTAAGAAGTTGATAAGCGATACGCCACACATAAAAAAAAATAGGTAACAAGCTTAGTTGGCGCGTGAATCGCGACACGATTGGTGGCGGGAATGCACGAAGATGACCGACACCTCGACCTCTTTTTTTTCTGGGTGGTAAAAATGACTCTGACTCTGGGTTAAGCGGAAGGGAGTGTCAGACTTCTACTGACTAAAAACTCACCCTGTGTAATTCAGCTGCCCTTAAGTTCCGGGGCCACGGTATCTCGTTAGAAAATTCCCGCAACCCCGGCACACCTCGACCCCTGCGGCCCCCGCAAACCGCAAACGATCTTTATTTACCTACTGCTGAGACCATGGGGCACTAATGAGTGATAGTAGTATTTTGACAAAACAGTCCCTAATATATTTTTTTAATATAATTTAAGATGTAATTTAGCACATTTTCTTGCGTCTTAATTAATAAAAACCTATATTCAAAATGTTTTGAACAGTAAATAACTTTAGTTCATATGTTGTCCCCAATGGCGTTTAAAGTGTTAAAAAGGTTGAGATATGATATGCCACAAAAAAATTGGCCAAGTGCAAGTTAGACTCACCCATGAAGGGTTCCGTAGTAACTACGCCAAATAACTTTATTTTTCATAGTGTTTGTATTAATTACAAAGTTATATTTGCGGTTTTAGAAAATATGCTGTATCTCAAAAACTGCTGACCCGATCTCGTTCAAATCAATTTTCGTTGAAAGTTTACATTAATATTTACGGCATATATTTTTATTTAGATTTTTCACTCCATTATTATAGAAGTACGAGGGGGGACACATTTTACCACTTTGGAAGCGTATACCTTTTAAACGATTAACTTTATGAAAAAGTGGTTTTAGAAAACTCGATGTCATTTTTAAAGCTCTGTCTATAGATACCTCACAAGCATAGGTATCATGAAAAAAAAATATTTCAGTTTCAGTTCCATGTATGGGGCCCCTTTATTTTAATTTTTTTCTTAAAATTGGAAAGCGGTTCACAGAATACATCTACCCACCAATTTTCACATGTATAGTCTTAATAGTTTCGGAATGAAATGGCTGTGACATACGGACGGACGGACGGAAAGACAGGCAGACTGTTTGTTGCTACGGCTACGGAACCCTAAAAATAGCTTAGCGTGTTTTCCGAGGTACGGAGGGATCTCAATATTTTAAGATCGTCACCCATCCAAGAAGTGACCTTGGCAAGTGTTGCTTAACTTTGAATATCGAACCGTTCCGCTGTTATTATTTAGTGTAGTCGGACCATTGAAATAAAAATATAACAAAAATCTCGATAGGAATGAATGCTGCATCTTTTTTCCCTTTTCCTCTAACGCAAAATACATCTGACTTCCAAGGACGTCCAGTTAACAATTGCCGTTTCTATCTCGCTCAGTCGTTTGCGAATTGTATTCTTGTCTCTTTCGGTTGGAGTTTTTTTTGTCTCTTTCCAACGGAACGATTCAGGTTTGGAACAAATGTATGTAGATGTTCTATAAATGTTGGTATAAGTAGGTTATATTTTAGTTGCTATGGGCATATTTCTCAGTAGTATTAATTGATTATTTTGTATACCACATCGAATAAAACATGAATTCCAATTATACCTACAAATGACATTGTATTCCGATCTATTTTTTCTGGTTTGGAAAATCATCGAATGACTTCTCTCGCTCTGGGTTAAGCGGAAGGGAGTGTCAAACTTCTACTGACTAAAAACTCACCCTCTTCCTTCAGCTGCCCTTAAGTTCCGGGGCCACGGTATCTCGTTAAAAATGAAAATATGACGTGTAAAAGTAAACATGACGTGTAAAAGTGTTATTCATAACATAACCAATTTACAAAATAAATATTTCATTTCATTTCAAAACATTGCCGCAACCCCGGATTGTATTCCGACCTAGCCGTAACATTCATAATTATGCTTTATGTACCCCGATTTAATAACAAATTATTTTCCAATAGTGTTTTTGTATGGCTACCAAAGTTTAAAATAAACCATCTGACTATAAAATTTAATTTAAAGATTTTAAATGAAATTAATTTTTAATTTATAAAATTTAAAGATTTTTTTCTTGAACTTGTGCTATAAAAAAACTTTTTACCAAAAAATTAAACCGACTCCCAAAAACACTGCAAAGTGAAAAATAACTTTAATTTCGGTAGTCGGTGTCTTTAGTTTTGTATTTTCGTTTTTGGCACCGACTTCCGAAATTAAAGTTATTTTTTACTTTGCAGTGTTTTTGGGAGTCGGTTTATTTTTTTAGTTATAAGTTTTTATTTCACTCTTTTTAGTTGGTCGATTTTTAATTTACCTAGTTAAAAGAGCCTAAATGTCAACTACTTATAACCTTTTACAAAATATTGCTTTTCCCAACGCTGGGCCGTTTATTGTTGAGGAGTTCTCCTGGTACTTCACCATCAGCTCTACATCACCATATGCATTGTGACAAACATAAAGTGCTTAACATCCATATTCAAGTAATCGAATTGTAATCCACGAAATACTTATTATTGAGTAGGTTCGGCGGCCATCTGTGGTCTTCATCATCAGTTCCACTTCCCCAAATGGTATTTTTGAAAGCAACTGCACAAGTTACTATAAGAAATACCCAAAACGCCATAGGTGTGCCTATAACATTTGAAGAGTTCCCTCGATTTCTCCAGGATCCCATCATCAGATCCTGACCTGGTGACAATGGGACCAATTTCGAAGTATACCCTTTCAAACAAAAAAAGAATTTTCCAAATCGGTTCAGCCGTCTTCGAGTAATCGGTGATCATACTTTAAAAAAAAATATATACGCGTCGAATTGATAACCTCCTCTTTTGGTCGTCGGTTGAAAAGATGGTACTTGCCAAATTTCATAGTTAGAAGTACGATATTTGGCAAATTTTGTTATGAGTTTGGATCTAGAGGTCAACGGGAAGTATCCTATCAGATGTGATTCCCTTGAGTGTCGAAATAATACCTATTTTGCGGTATAAATGGCCGTACCATTTTATTACGTTAATTTTTTTTATAGATTCAAGGGACTGTAGACCTAAGTACTTATATGCATTTAATTTCAACTCGATATTTTTACACGTTCCTGAAATAAAGGGTCTTGACAGACAGACAGATGGACAACAAAGGTGATCCTGTAAGGCAGCGGTCGACAACCTTTTGGAAGACGGCAAAATAAACTAAAGGCGGGCCGCACTTGTGATATTAAGTCTACTCATATATCTTCCTAATACTGACGTATTGGTCATATCCCATAGAAAAAAATTAAAATACTCTAAAAATTGATAAAACCTACTGAATTTAATTCGTACACGTAATGCTTACATTATGTTTATATGTTTGGACTTTACAGCTAGAAGAAAAATAGAAATAAGAACTACAAAGTACCAAACTAGTAGCAAGTAACTGATTTTATACAAATTTCAGTGTGATATGTCTAAGGTTGCATTTGGGAGGCAATTTCTTGTTATGCAGCTAGCATATATTTGCAGTTGCGATTCGTAGAATGGCACTCTAATGCTCATAATAATTTATTTTTTCTATAATTGACAACTAAAAAAGTTTGTTCGTATAAAAAAGTGCTACCAAAAATTTTAATGAACTGCTGAGCAAATCTTTTCAATTCGTCAAAATCAGATGGCAAGCTGCCATAAAAAACAAGATCATTGATTTCATAGAAAGAGCTTTTGAGAGCATCATTAGATTGGAAATCAATCACGTTTATTTGTAAATGGCTCGGTACTTCTTCAATATCACACGAAAAAGTGTTTGCAAAAATCTTGTTTGCTTGAAACTCTTTAAAATTACAAAATCTGTCGCTGAATTGAGTTGTATTAAAATATCCTCATTTTATCACTTTTCGAATGAAAATAAATTCCAGCTTCCTTTTAATTTGATAATAACTCATTTACAAAACATTCACGGGCCGTAAGGGTCGAAACTGCGTAAAGCGGACGCCCACGACGGGCACCCGTCGCATGAAAAAGAGCGTGTGTCGTGTGTGTCGAAAACCGGATTATTACCTGCGCAGTGTCGCTAGTTCAACTTTAACGGTGTGCATGTAGTCGAGTCTATGAATAAAAACTTTTTTGCAAAAAATAAAACCGACTTCCATATCAAAACACTACAAAGCCAAAAATAATTTTAATTTCGGTAGTCGGTGTTATTGGTTTTGTATTTTCTTTTTTTTTTCACACCGCCTTCCGAAATTAAAATTATTTTTGGCTTTGTAGTGTTTTGATATGGAAGTCGGTTTTATTTTTTGCAAAAAAGTTTTTATTTTCGCACTTTTTAGTGGGTCAGTGAATTTTCCAAATCGATTCGTAAATGACGGAGTTATGCGCGAACAAAAAACGCAATGCAGAGTAAACGAAAAGATCATCAAGGTAAATTATTTTTTTCGACTTTTTTTGATTTTTCAGAAACGGTCGTCCGATTTCGATAAAATTTTTATGGGACCATTTGGGAAGTATACCCTTTCCAACAAAAAAAGAATTTTTCAAATCGGTTGGCAAGCGACGAAGTTATGCGTGGACAAACATAAAAAAAAAAAAAAAAAAAAATACAAACGTCCGAATTGAGAACCTCCTCCTTTTTTAGAAGTCGGTTAAAAATAAACGTTTGATTTCTATGAACTACTTTATATTTATTACGTAGCAAAAAGGGAGCGCGGGGTCTGGTTCGACGGTTGCCCGTGCGGGTTCCCGCAACGTAGCACTTTTGTATGGGACAGTGCGGGCGACCGCTTTACGTAGTTTCGGCCCTAAGATGTCCGCGGGCCGCGGTATCTCGTTGTAATATTCCCGCAACCCTCTATTTACTACTATTCTTAGGCCCGTATTAATAAACCGATATCAGCATAAGAGTAAGATCTTAAGAGCTGGTTTGAGATCCCGGCATATTAATAAACAAAAGTTAAGATGCGGTTTAAGACTCTGTCATCACCTGAGATCGTATTGTTTAATAAACAATACTCGGGTTTCAACAGCGGTATTAAGATGCTTAACAAGATCATAATAGTTAAGTCCAGTCAATCCGTGACTTAAGATCGTGAACTTGTAAAATATTATTTCCGAAATCAATTATTACGATGAACAAGACTATTATGATGATATTTTATGGCCTTTTCAAATTCGATTACCTAAAGTTTATATAAGGGACGCGACAAATCCCTTCGAAATACCATTGCAATTTTTTTTTAAATTGGCTAAGTGCGAGTCAGACTCGCCCATGAATGGTTCCGTAGTAACTACGCCAAATAACTTTGTTTTTCATAGTGTTTGTATGAATTACAAAGTTATATTTGCGGTTTTAGAAAATATGCTGTATCTCAAAAACTGCTGACTGCTGAAAAGGTATACGCTTCCAAAGTGTGGTAAAATGTCCCCGTCCCCCCTCGCTAACTTCTATAATAATGGAGTGAAAAAAGTGAAAAATCTAAATAAATATATGTCTGTAGATCCTAATGTAAACTTTCAACCAAAGTTGGTTTGAACGAAATCGGGTCAGCAGTTTTTGAGATACAGCATATTTTCTAAAACCGCAAATATAACTTTGTAATTCATACAAACACTATGAAAAACAAAGTTATTTGGCGTAGTTGTAAAAAATGTAAAAAGCTAGTTTTATACATTTTGAAGGTTTTTTTGGTTTGTCAAATAAATATACATATTATATTATACGAGTCTTTAGTTGCTACGGAAACCTTCATGGGCGAGTCTGACTCGTACTTGGCCAATTTTTCTTAAAGTCAACCGTTTAAAAGATATAAGCTTCCAAAGTGGTAATATATATGTCCCTCCCCCTCTAACTTCTATAATAATCGAGTGAAGAATCTAAAAAAAATATAAATGTCGCAGGATTTTCATAAAATTAGGTTTTTGATCAAAAACCTAGGTTTTTGATGAAAAACCGGAAGATGACACATTTTAAACTCAATTTCATCATAAACCTGTAACAATCCAGATTTTTGATCAAAAACCTGAACTAGTCTGGGTTTATGATAAAGTTCTTTTCAAAATCACGGGTTTGCTTTGTTTTATGACATATAAATCAATTTACATGAAATAAATAAATATATTTTCGACACATCAACTAAATTTGTAGCACCAATATCGATTTCTCCAAAATTTTCCGACGAAGCTGCTTTCATTTTTCTTTTTGCTGACATTTTTAAATTTTCAACTGTATGTTCCCTTTCGATAAGTATGTTTTGTTCTTTTTGACATAAATCACACAGAATCTTTGATCCATACCCTTCAACAACCCAGTTCATCAAATTTGCAGGAAGATATTATCAGAAGAAAATCAAGGGTGTGGAGTACGAGCCTCGGCATTGCGGAGTCGTTGGTGGAGGGCAGCAAAGGGTCAGGCTGGGTCATATTATTATTAATGGGGTTATTTATTGCTACTGGCTCAGCATCGAGTGCTGGCTCGTTTGGCAAAGGTCGGGGAGGGTTGACGTTACAAGTGCGCGGACGTCGCGATGGGCCTCGTCGGTGAGGCCGGAATACGGAACGTGTTTTGTTTATGTATTTCTTTAGAATGCTAGTTTCCCTACTGCTCTCTTGTCGACGCGGATGACGAACCCGAAGAATTTTTAAGGGTGTGTATCGGGCGGCCGATACAATCAGGGGGTTTGTGTGTGTTTTCAGCAGAGGCGAAGTAACGCACTGAATGGCGTTTCAACACTTGCTTTATAGTCGGGATTTTGAGGTCTACGTGGAGATCCTCGTTCCTAAGTACCAGGGCGCGCCCGTGGCCTTTCGGAGAAATCAGTTTTGGATAACTTGCATCCTATGGATCTGAGCCGGACTAGCATGAGCAAACACCGGACAGGCGTATGTCAGAATAGGGCGTATACACGTGGTAAAAATGCGTAGTTTACATTTTAGGGAGAGCTTGCTGTGTGCATTCAGCATGCAGTCCGAGAGCGAAAGCGGCTCGCGAGTGAACCGACTTTATTTGCTCTTTTAAATTAATTTATTTGTCATAAAACAAAGCAAACCCGTGATTTTGACAAGAACTTTATCATAAACCCAAACTAGTTCAGGTTTTTGATCAAAAATCTGGATTGTTGCAGGTTTATGATGAAATTGAGTTTAAAATGTGTCATCTTCCGGTTTTTCATCAAAAACCTAGGTTTTAATCAAAAACCTAATTTTACGAAAAACCTGCGACATATATACTGTAGATCTTAATATAAACTTTCAACGAAAATTAGTTTGAACGAGATCGGGTCAGCAGGTTTTGAGATACAGCATATTTTCTAAAACCGCAAATATAACTTGGTAATTCATACAAACACTATGAGAAACAAAGTTATTTGGTGTAGTTACACTTGGCCAATTTTTTCTATAGTGTATAAAGATTAAACGTATGAATTATAAATCTGTGCTTAAATTTTCAAAAAAAAATATCGTTATAAACTGAAAAATAAATTGTATTCAGTGCGCACACAGAGTTGAACATTACACTTCTACAAAGCAAGTAATAAGCGTAATATACCTAAACAAAAGATGAAATAGTTCCTTCACTGTGACTTAGCAAATCTTAAGATCAGGATTTCAGTGGGTGTCGAATTACGAATCCAAAGATCGTGGTCTTATACTCGGTATCATCTGAGATGCTGTTGATATGGGTTTATTAATTAGCGTCGACATTAAGATGCTGGTCCGATCTTGAG
Organism: Tholera decimalis; assembly: GCA_943138885.2. Taxonomy (NCBI): domain Eukaryota; kingdom Metazoa; phylum Arthropoda; class Insecta; order Lepidoptera; family Noctuidae; genus Tholera; species Tholera decimalis. The sequence continues at coordinate 17,521,874 of OW964575.2, forward strand.
AACTTATCAACTGATGCCGGTCTTAGGATCACGATTGAGACCTAACTATTAATACGGACCTTAGTATTCTTCCTATTTAGTGAATAGGTTACTTTTAGGTAAGCGTGCTCTATCTTCGACCACATCATCACTTACCATCAGGTGAGATGGTGGTCAAACGCGAGCTTATTATCAATAATCTTCTTACTAATATTATAAATGCGAAAGTTTGTGAGGATGGATGCTTAAATGTATGGATGATTGTAACTCTCACGCAAAAACTACAAAACCGATCGGAACGAAATTTTTTTAGTCCCTAAAATAAGATTTAAAAAAAAATGGTATGTTTTTTATTTTTTTATTTATTCATAATAGGCTCGCGTTTCACCAGCATCTCACCTGATGGTAAGTGATGATGTGGTCTAAGTAAAACTATATAAGTAAAACTAAAACTCAATATAACTATTTTCCGGGGTTGCGGGAACGTCCGGGGTTGCGGGAATAAGTTTTAAGGAGATACCGCGGCCCCGGAACTTAAAGGCAGCTGAAGGAACAGGGTGGGATTTTAGTCAGTAGAAGTCTGACACACCCTTCCCTTAACCCAAAGCGGGAGATGTCATTCGACGATTTTCCCAACTGACAAAAAATATACCTATTTTATTTCACATACGCCACATGGGCACTTACAAAACGTCAAAATTTAATGCACTGTTGCAAAATTGGTCGTTTTCTATGGAGAAGAACCGGCATGAAACTCCACAGTAGATAGTTGACATCCTGAAATAACACATGGGCTACTATCCCGGAAATCCCAATTAAATCCGCGAATCGAAGTCGAGGGCAGAAGTTCGTAGAAGAAGTCTATCATAATTACTAAGCATAAGCTCCCTAATCTATTTATAGACACATCGTAGAATGCAAAGTTATAATAAACTACGTCATTGGTAGAATGGCACAATGTCTGGGCCTTAATTGCATTCCTAAACTGCTACACAGATATTAATACGACTTTCTGTTGTCCACAGAAAATGCCAGAAGTTCACCCAGCATTCGCCAACTCTGGAAAGAGGGCAGGATTAGAAGTATGGAGGATAGAGGTAAGTTGAAATAATAAATGAATAGTTAAAATAAAAACTTAAAACACGCTTAATCATATGTCCTCGTCATTGGGAGAAATGGACAGAATATGCTAAGACGATTTAATGAGCCCAAACTCGATATGTTTACTAGTAGGCAGTCCAAGGTTCTATCAGCAACCTTCAGATTCCATCATCAGACCGGCTCGATGGTACCATAATATTGTATTGTCATCTAATCTACATATAACTGCACAGTTTCATGATGATACAACAATTAGAAGTGCGTGTAATTCAGATTCTTAGATTTTATTACATAGTTTGTTACAGCTCGACCTAATAATAGCGTGTTAAAAGAAAGAAATAAATTATTGCCATACAAAACGAATTTCCACCAAAATCATTTTCAAAATGTTGCCAAGACGACACCATTTATGGCTCGCACTGTCAAAAAGATATCAGATTAATTTTTATTTTATTTTAATAATTACAGAGACAGACTACAGACTAAGACATTTCAGTTCAGCTACTACAATACAACGTGTAATTTAAACGGTATATTATACATACTGAGTGCACGGCTTCTTTGGATGATAACAAACGATATAGCAAGGGTTTTGTAATCTTATGTCTACATGTGTGGAGCTTATTAGAAATTTCAATACATTGATACCAGAGACCGAATTTTTCAAATTAAGAAGAACGAAGAGAATTATCGTGTTATTGGCAAGTGACGTGGAAAGTTATTGACCCTCGTAGTACTGTGACACGTTTGTTATGGTTGGTATTCAAGAAATATATGAAACCAATAATTTGGTATCTATTCTTTGAGTCAGTTATTTTGTGCTGAAACTGTGCATAGAGACTCCATACCAGATGTTGTCTTCAGCCCTTTTGGATAGATATGGGGTTTCCGTTACACATTGTATATGTGTTTGTTATTTGCCGTTAAAACGAAGCAACGTTTCGATGTGTTATTTGATCCGTGTGAATTCTGTGAAGATAGTTGAAGGACTGGATAGTGACATAGGCTACTTTAATTTAGCTAAAATAATCAGGCGAGCGAAGCTGAGGAAAGAACATGTATTATATATGTATTTGTATCAGATCAGCTGGGCATAAAAAGCTAGTAAGTATTTTATTTTTCCTTTTTTTAGATACTTACATAAATCGCATCTTAAGGGCCTATACTACCTCAGCGCTTCTCACTCTTTATCTCGCTCGCACACTACTGGCCGCGTTCACGCGAGCAAGCGAGACGGGGTGGCAGGGAAAAGACTCCTAGACACCGATAATTTAGTTTATTTCTTTTTACGGTGAAAATAATGGTAGTTTAAAAAAAGTAAATTACATAAGACCTGCTTTATTAGTTAGTTCAATTAATATGCAAAGTTTCATTATCTAATTTGAAGTTATTTTTGAATACCAGCGGTTTATTGTTCGGTTTGGAGGTAAATTCGGATTTTTTTTCTATCAAGAAAATTTTATGGAATCGTGTTTTCGTCAAACATAGTACCTAACATTAATCCTCAACTTTATCATATATTTATTTCAAAATTATTGCTGCAGTATTTTCGACATACGGAGGATCATGATAAGCCATTTGAGGTAGTATAGGCCCTTAACAAAATATCGATATACATATTTATGCATATGACCTCGATTTTTAGGGTTTCGTAGCCGAATGGCAAAAAACGGAACCCTTATAGTTTCGTCATGTCTGTCCGTCTGTCTGTCTGTTTGTCTGTCTGTCTGTCTGTCTGTCCGTCCGTCCGTCCGTATGTCACAGCCATTTTATTTCGAAACTATTAGGACTATATATGTGAAATTTGGTAGACTTATTCTGTAAAACGCTTTCCGCTTTTAAGAAATTAAAAAAAAAAATTAAAACAAAGGGGGCTCCCCATACATGGAACTAAAACTGAATATTTTTTTTTTTTCATGAAATCACCACCTCCATCTCACCTGATGGTAAGTGATGATGTGGTCTAAGTAAAACGATATAAGTAAAACTCAAACTCAATATAACTATTTTCCGCGGTTGCGGGAACGTCCGGGGTTGCGGGAATGTTTTAAGGATAAACCGCGGCCCCGGAATTTAAAGACAGCTCAAGGAACAGGTTGGGATTTTAGTCAGTATAAGTCTGACACTCCCTTCCGCTCTACCTATAGCGAGAGCAGTCATTTGATGGTTTTCCCACCCAGAAAAAAAAAGAAATCTCATCAGCAAAAAATACTGTAGGCAACAATATATTGCGTCTGTGAAAAGTTTGTTGAAAGAATCTCGCATCAATCACTTTTATCGCGAAATCCGTCTGTCAGTTATTCTATTTTTAATCAATCAATCAATCAATCAATAATTTATTTGCACGAATGTAGGTACAATAAAAATACAGGTGGTAAATACAGTCAGAAGTGAGCCATGTACATTCTGCCTTGAGACAGGCACGCAAAATTTTATACAATTAGTTATAAACCAGATATAATAATATAATATTATTATATCTGGTTAAATGTTATAAATCTATAGAGCAGTTTATATTTCTGTATACACTATTTTCTTTTTGCCACATAAGTAGTAGTGATTTGCCGGTTCTGGCGCACCAATCCCGTGGCTCACCGGTTCTGGCGCAATCGCGGTCCAGGGCGTTTCAAACCTAAAAAAAATAATAAAAAAAAAAAAAAAAAAAAAAAAAAAAAGGTTTTGGGGTCCGCTGATCACGTTTCTGCAATCCTTTTTTGCGTAGGATGCATGGTTCCGGAGATACAGAAATCAATTAACAACAATCTGTTTCATTTCCGGTGACCCGAAACCCTCATTATCGACTTTCATTGTTCGCCTTTTCTTATCTATTGTCCGTGCGTCCGGCCGCTCACCCTCATTAGGATTGCATTGACGTTTCTATGTATTACTCATTGTTACTGCTACTGCTATTGTATACTTTTATTGTTCATAGACCATTGCTTACTTTGCTATTCGGAATCATCAAAACGGAATCAATAAAACACATGCGTCATTAACAAATTTTATTTTTATCTACAAAATATGAGCGGAACATCTCATCCACTAAAATATCGTTGTACAGTGTGTTCCCTGTAAATATGTTTGTAAAACTATGCATTGAACATCCCTGAAACTTATATAGCAAATACATTAAGCAATATTCACCACAAACTGAAGTCCAATCATTCTGAATCCTATCAATACTCCAGCCCCATCTTTTACAATTCCTTTTCAAAAACTCGAGATGATATCGCGCAGGTGTTCGCCCATACGAATCAAAATATTGACCGATGCCATTCGTATCGATATGTACAGCTACCCAGTGTGAACCTGGCTTATCATCCGCATCCAAATTGCATATTATATACGTTGGTGCATGGGTATACATAGGGAGTCTATTAGCAGCATAAACATTATTTTCTAGACTGGGATGAATCTTTTTCAGATGTTTTTGTACTTCTAGTGTATCCATGATATAGCATATTATTACACTACCAATCTATTCAATGGTTGTCATAGGAATGTTCAATTATAGTGATTTGTAAATATTAAATCGCATTATTTTGTAGCACTCACAAAACAGGTTGATGCCAGCAATGTGAGATAAGTTTGTTGACTCATAGAGTTACTATCAGTTTCCGGAGGAACGTGAGATAATTTTGGTGATTCATAGAGTTACAATCAGTTTCGTTGTATTTAGGAATTTGTTTTAGATAAGAATAGTGCTATATAAGATCGTACCATTGCCGTCATGCAGTCAGTCTATGGTCGTTTGACCGCAGTGGATTGTATACATCTACCAATACTACGTTTGTGTTACTTCAACGCATCAATGGCCATGGAGGTAAGTGTTTATTCTATTGACAAACTTACTTGTATTCTTGTTGTTGTTTCCTAACGTGTGTGATTAAGTGTAAACAAATTGATATTAACATGATAACTGTCTTGTTGCAGAAATCATTCAACTTCGATGAAAATACCTATAAACAGTATTACTACTCACCGCTCTCCCCTCAACATGAAGAAGAGAACGATGACATCGTTATTAATAACACATGTGATGGTGGAAAAAGGAAATCACAACCGATTGATCATTTTTTTGAAGTCGCACCAAAAATAAAAAAGAAGAAACTGTTATCGTCAACCGTGGCACGAGCCGCTAGAGATGGTGTATCATACATTTCTAGTAATTCTGACGACGGAGACCAAGCGACGCATCTCATAAAAATTGAAATGTACGATATGAAGAAGCTATGTAAGATTCCAACTACTGATCATTGGAAACACGCTACCACGAGGATTAAATATTATGTAAAGAATAATAAGGATAGCATCTACGACAGCACAAACGGGCTCGTATACAACATTACAAAGACAATAGCAGAAAGTGAAAAAGTTAAAAAATACTTTTTTAACAATGACACCCATTAGTTGATTAGTGAATGTGATTCTGTTTACTTAAATTACTTCTGTGTACTCATTAGATTCTACCTGACTTTTTAATCCTTTGTTAGACTCTATATAATGAACATTATTTGAAATCTTGAATATTATTTGAAATTGGGTATCAGTTGGTCTACTAACACTTAACTGTTACTTACTGTGCTACCTAATTTCTTCTTTGCTATAAAGATGGAAAACTTCAGTGAAGTGTGTACCAGTGCTTTCTTTTCCGCACCCATGGAAGAGAATATGGAACTATTCATCAACGAATTCGATCAGGAGCTGCCTAAAGTTTGTGATGAAATGGAGAAGTGTGAACTGTTTGATTCATCGTATGATGATGAGTTGTATAATCACTGTGAGATGGTTGAAACAGCGTTGATGTAAGTATTAGAAGTACAAACTCAATAAGAAAGATTATTGTTGTATTGCTTTATTTTAAGATTTGTCTTATAATTTTCTTGCTGTTTTGTTACAGTCAACCACAAGTTGGAAGAGGTATCAAACGAGGTATCACTACTGACGAAAATAAGGTTCCCAAGAAAGTAAAATTTGATGAAGGAGCTTCTACATCATCGACTGAAACAAATAACGTGGAGAACAATAAGGTGGAATGTGACACATGTCATGTTTTTATTAATAAAAGGTATCTAAATAACCATTTAAAAAGCAATGTTCACAAAAATAATCTTTTAAAATCACATAATTCACTAGCAAATGTTACAGTTGTTGAAACCGCTTTTGGCAACCGAATTTTAACATATAGAATTAATAGTAAAACAATTCAATCGGGACAATATTTTGAAACACCGGAATCGTTTTTAAATTCATTAAAAATTGATATCTTATTTTTAATCAATGAATGTATTCAACAACATACAATTTTTAAAATAAACTTCATATTGCATGCTGATTTCATACAACAAACTAAAGATATTAAAAATACATTTGATTTTCAAACGTTTAATTATATAATTTGTCAGGGTGATGACTTAAATATTTTTTTTTCATCATTAATAGACACTATTGTTGGTAAAATTTGTCAATTTGAAAAAAAAGATAGTGGTTGGAGTCTTAATCAAATTAAATACATAGATATGAATGTTAACAAATTCAACCCCTTACGTGGTAGTTCATATATCGATCTTCCTCAGGATATTAAATTAAAAAAAGCTGTAATCAATGTTAAAAATAATGATAATATGTGTTTCAAATGGGCATTACTCTCCGGTTTATATCCTGTATGTAAAAGTGTAGATCGCGTAACATCATACGCAATTCATGAAAATAAACTAAAATTTACTGGTATTTCTTTTCCGGTTAAAATTGTAGATATATCAAAAGTAGAGAAATTAAACAATATTAGTATAAATGTTTTTGGTTTAGAGTATAATAAAGAAAAAAAGTGTAATTCAGTTGTAGGTCCTTTATATTTAACAAAATGTCGTACACCTAATCATATCAACCTACTATATTTATCGAATGGTACTAACAATCATTACTGTTATATTAAAAAGTTATCGCGGTTAGTTAGCTCACAAATCTCGAGTAATCATCACGCAGTTTATATATGCGATTCATGTTTACTTCATTTCCCATCAGAGGAAAGACTTAATAACCATCAACAATATGATTGCGCTCATATTTGTACGGAATTACCAAACGGTAAGGATTCCAAAAAGGATTGGTTCGGTAAAGCAACATCAAATAATAAAATAAAATTTGATAAATTCGTGAAAAAGTTGGAAATGCCTTTTGTGGTTTATGCAGACTTTGAAGCATTTTTGAACCCGATAGAATCATGTAGTAACGATCCATCCAAGCCTAGTACAATTAGTATTCAAAAACATGAAGTGTATAGTTTCGGATATTACATTAAATGTTCATATGATGACAGATTATCAAAATATGAGACGTATAGTGGGCCAAACTGTGCACAAGTGTTTATGAATCGCCTTTGTGAAGATGTGAAAACAATAGTTAAAAAAAATTGTTTCCAAAAATGTCCCGTTCCATTATCAGATGAAGATAAAATTAAAATTTCAAATTCAAACATTTGTCATATTTGTGAAACTCAATTAAATGAAGATCCTTTTTACGATTTTGATTGGTACACTGGCAGTTTTAGGGGTGTTGCACATCAAGTGTGTAGTTCTAAGTACAGAACCCCTCGTTATGTTCCAATATTTTTACATAACCTCGGTCACTACGATGCTCATTTTATTGTCCATGCATTAAACCTCGATGATGGCAAAGTTGAAGTTATTCCACAAAATAAAGAACGATACATATCATTTTCAAAACAGTTAACAATAAATAATCAACCTGTAAGCTTAAGATTCGTAGATTCATTGAAATTTTTATCATGTAGTTTAGATCAGCTAGCTAAAAATCTTAATGACGATCAGTTTAAAGAACTAAAAAGAAACTATCCTAATAATGAAGATTTTTTACGTTTAAGACGGAAAGGTATTTATCCTTATGAATTTATGCGTAATAGTGATTGCTTGAAACATCCGTTACTTCCTGATCAACACCAGTTTTATAGTTCACTCACAGATTCAAATATTTCAAATGATGATTATAATCATGCAAAAGATATTTGGCAACATTTTAAGTGTAGTAGTATGTCTGATTATTCCGATTTGTATTTAAAAACTGATGTTTTACTTTTGACCGATGTATTCGAAAACTTCAGAAAGCTATGTATTAAAACTTATGGATTAGATCCTGCCCATTACTATACTGCTCCAGGTTTAAGTTGGGATGCAATGTTAAAATTTACGAAAATAGAATTAGAATTATTAACGGACTATGACAAAATTGCTTTTTTTAAAGCTGGTATTAGAGGGGGTGTATCTCAATGTAGCAATCGTTTTGCTAGAGCAAATAATAAATTCATGGAGGATTATGATGGTGAAAAACCTAATTCATATCTAACATATTTTGATGCGAATAATTTATATGGTTGGGCAATGTCCCAATCCCTTCCTGTTGGTGGTTTCGAATGGATAAATTGTAATACTGATTATAATGTGTTGGATACGTCTGATTTTGGTTATGTTTTAGAAGTTGATTTGGAATATCCTGATGAACTTCATAATTTGCATTCTGACTTTCCATTATGTCCTGAAAACATATGTGTGGGTAATACTAAAGAAACTAAATTAGTTCCTAATTTAAATAATAAAAATAAATACATCATTCACTACAGGAATTTAAAACAATGCATTGAAATGGGAATTAAATTAATTAAAGTACATAGAATTTTAAAATTTAAACAGAGTTCTTGGCTAAAGAAATACATAGACTTAAATACTAGTTTGAGAACGTTAGCTAAATCAAACTTTGAAAAAGACTTTTTTAAATTAATGAACAATTCTGTCTTCGGTAAGACAATGGAAAATATTGAAAAAAGAGTAAACGTTAAACTACTAACTCACTGGGATAATCGTGGTAAAGTTTTAGGTGCTCAGGAATTGATTGCAAAACCAGAATTCCATAGTTTATCAATATTTTCAGAACATTTAGTCGCAATACAATTACGAAAAACAAAATTAATTTATGATAAGCCAATTTATTTAGGATTTTGTATTTTAGATATATCTAAGACCCTTATGTACGAATTTCATTATAACTACATGGTTAAAAAGTTTAATAACAAAATTAAGTTATTGTACACCGATACCGATAGTTTGATATATCAAATTTTTACAGATAATTTGTATGAGGATATAAAACCTGACCTACTTCACTATTTTGATACATCAGACTATCCAGAAAATAATATTTACGATTATCCAAAAATAAATAAAAAGAAGTTAGGTTTTTTTAAAGACGAGAATAATGGTAAAGTGTTGAAGGAATTTGTAGGGTTGCGATCAAAAATGTATGCCTTGGAAGTAGAAGATAAATTTATAGCAAAGGCAAAAGGGGTTAACAAAAGTGTTACCAAAAAAATGAATATGGAAAATTACAAATCGTGTTTGTTTAATAAAAATGTACAATATTGTAGTATGCTTCGGTTTAAGTCAATCAAGCACACTATTTTTACACAAAAAATAAATAAAGCATCTTTATCATATAATGATAGCAAACGATGTATTATGGACAACAACATTGATACATTGGCTTGGGGACATTATAAATTACGTTAAGTGTTGACACTTTTTACTTTTACTTCTGTACTATACAAAATTTATATTGATTGTAAAATTATGTTATTACTATAATGTTATATAATAGTTTATTACATACTTAAAATTTAATGTTTGATTGTAAATAATGTAAGATAATTGTGGTTTTTATTTGTAGGTTTAAATTTGAGATTGTAAAATTCTGATGTACTAATTGTGTTAGTTTTAATTATTCGATTGTAAATAATGATATCTAAGTAATAATAAAACGGTGAACATACATTTGAGAAGATTGTAAAGTTCTGATAAGTAATAATTGTGTTAGAAATAGTATACAGATCAGTCTGTTTTTCATCAGTTACATGTTTTTTGTAATTTTAGCAATATATATATATTTAATTTTTACAACATAATTTTCATTTTTTATTTCATCCCTTTGAACTCTAGACGTGTGAAATGTTTCACTTTATCCATCCGTTTACTGCTATTGTGGCAGGGCCAAGTGGATGTGGGAAGTCAAATTTTGTAACAAATTTCATAAAATCAGTTAAAGAAATATGTAATTGTGATTTTAATCAGATCACATGGTGCTTTGATGAAATGCAACCTTTATATAATTTACCAAATGTTAACTATCATCAAGGAATTCCAAATCTTAATATGTTTGATGGTGAAAACCCACATCTTGTTATTATTGATGATCTAATGAGAGAGTCTGATGGAAGAATTGTGGATATATTTACAAAAGGTAGTCATCACAGGAATCTGAGTGTATTTTATTTAACACAAAATTTATTTCATCAGGGTAAAGGTCAAAGAGACATTTCTTTAAACTCAAGTTATATAATATATTTTAAAAACCCTCGAGATAAAACTCAAATAAGATATTTAGCACGACAAGTGTCACCAGACAACCCAAAATTCATTGAAGATGCCTATAGGGATGCAACTTTAGAAGCGCATGGATATTTAATGGTTGATTTAAAACAGAATACCAATGATTTTTGTCGTATCAAGACAAATGTCTTCCCATTTAATGGACACTGTACAGTCTACGTCCCCACAAAAGAGTTTAAATACACCAAGAATCAAACAATTCAAATCATTTCTAAATGATGCATCGTCGACTCACAACGCATAAACATTTGCTAAGCGCTTTGCATACGCTTAAACCAAAATATCAAAGAGCGTTACTTAAAACATGTGATGAAGAAGAAATAAACTGTATTTGTGAATGTATTCATAACGTTTTACAAGGAAAGGTACCTCTTAAAGATCAAGATAAACAAAAATTGAATAAACACAAAAATATACTCCGTAAACTGGTGCATAAGTGTAAACATAAACTAAGAAAAAATATAATCATACAAAAAGGAGGGGCTTTCTTACCAATAATATTAGGTGCAATATTGAGTGGATTAGTAAGTGGACTAGCCAGTTAACATGGAAAATGCAAAGAAAATGATACTTATTGAACCTGGATTGATTGAAAAATTAAAACAAGAAAATAAGGTTAATAGTAATTTGTCTCGATTAGATATTGAAATGCAAAATATTATGAATAGTAAGACGGAAGACCGCAAGAAGTGGATGTTATATTTACAAACACTACAAAGATACCTTCACTTTACCGAAGAGGATCGTCAACCACTCAGATTACCAATTTATTCTGATACATCTAATGAAGATTCAAATGAATCTAAAATTGGTTTTAAAAATAAAGATAGAGATCTAAAAAGTTCAGTTGATGCTGAATCTTTGTTGGATGAGAAAGGATCCATTAAAAGTAAAGAAAATGACACAAATCCACTTTACACACCAACTCAAATACTCAGTTTAATACCAAAAACTTATAATAAAAAAGGTGAGTCATTATTAAACTTAATTGGAACAAGTAAAAGTAAAATACATTGGGATAATGAAGGCACAGTCATAATTGATAATGAAAAAATTCCTGGAAGTAATATTGTTGATTTAATAAATGATTCACTAAGACCCTTAAAAAGAAGTGATCCGATAGGGTGGGATAGATTTGCTAAAGCATTAAAAGATATTAAAGTACCACTTACTTATATTGGAAATCCAAAGAGATGTGAGTTTATTAACCAACTTCAAGCAAAAGATCTGAACAAAACCTCTGAGATTGAAGTTCAAGAGTTTTCTACACCGAGCAGTGGAGATAAAAGATCTATAACTAAAATACGTAAAAAGCTCGATTGGGAAAAATGGACCCCGTACTAGAAGAAATTAACAGGATTTATTATGATCCATCTAACCCCGCTGGTTTTGGTAGTATTGATAAATTATCAAAAGCCATGAAGGGTAAAATGGATAAAAAGCAAGTAAAGGAATGGTTACAATCACAAGAAACATATACATTACATAAACCCACTCGGAAAAAATTTCCACGTAATAGGTACATTCTATCAAATATTAATGAACTGTGGCAAGCTGATTTAAGTGATATGCGAACTTATTCTCAATATAATGATGGTTTCAACTATATACTTTGTGTTATTGATGTATTTAGTAAATATGCTTTTGCAAGACCAATGAAAAAGAAAAACTCAGAAACTACTAAAGAATGTTTTGAAAGTATATTTACTGAAAGTAATTCCACACCTACTCACATACAATCTGATAAAGGTACAGAATTTGTTTCAAAAGATGTACAAAAATACTTTAAATCCAAAAAGATAAATTACTATACCACTAACAATCCTGATATTAAGGCTAGTATTGTTGAACGATTTCAAAGAACTCTAAAAATGAAAATGTGGCGTTATTTCACTCATAACAATACTTATAGATACATAGATGTTTTACAGGATTTAATATACTCTTATAATCACAGCATTCACTCTAGTATTAAGATGTGCCCATGTGATGTAAGTTCCGCCAATATTATGACAGTTTGGACTAATCTTTATAATAGAGGATCAAACAAACTTTCTTTAGAAAATCCAAAACCAAATTTCAATGTGGGTGATTATGTTCGAATAACTAAATATAAACATGTTTTCCAAAAAGGATATGAATCAAATTGGAGTGATGAAATATTTATTATATCTTCAATAATTGATAGATCTCCATGGGTTGTTTATACAATAACAGATTTACAAGATGAAGCAATAGTTGGTACTTTTTATGAAAAAGAATTACAGAAGGTCACTTACAACCCCACCTCACAATATAAAATAGATAAAATAATTGGTACTCGTTATTCGGGTAACAGAAAAGAAGTATTAGTGAAGTGGAAAGGTTATCCAGATAAATTTAACAGTTGGATTTTAGCTTCTAGTTTAAAAGAAATATGAATAAAGAAAGTTTTTATTTAACTTTGCTCAGCAATAGTTCAATGGAATACTTTCCTGATAACAAGACCACAAATTTTTCAACAAAATTACCAAAAGCTATGAAATTAGAAGGCGAATGGTCGGTTGGAGTTGTCGAGTTTCAATATCCATGCACCATGTTTACTGTTCAAGATCATGAAAATGTTGTGTACATTACAAAAACCATGTTAATGCCTAATGAAGATAAACCATCAACAGTGTACTACAAAAAACATATTCCGGCTACCAACTATGATAACGTTGAACATATTTTAAGAGCGTTAAATGGTATCAGAGAGAACTTAAAATTTCGTTATGATGAAATAACAAAATTTGTGTCTATTTCTGTTTTGGATAAAAATATAACATCCGTAACATTATCACCCAAATTAAGTTTACAACTAGGTTATGAACCAAATACAAATCTTCTAGACAGAAATTTTGGGAAGTGTCCTGCTAATTTACACTTAGGGTTACCATCTCAACTATTTCTATATTGTGACATTATCGATCCTCAGATTGTGGGTGATGTTATGACTCCGCTATTAAGAGTCATTTCATTAGATCCTTCAAAATACATTTATGGTGCGAATAAAATGCACGTTTTCTCTCCACCTCACTACTTACCTGTTATGCGAAGAGAGTTCGATACGCTGGAAATAGATATAAGATCGAGCACAGGACAAAAAATACCATTCCAGTTCGGAACCGTGTGTATCAAACTACATTTCCACAAATTATAATAATGTATTCTCCTCATGATCATCATAAATGTCCATATGAAAATTATTATTCACATCAAGCTGGATCAGGAGTTGGTGTAATTTATAAGGGTTCACCATACCAACGCGGTCATGGTATTGGGAGCTTCTTAGGAGGGTTATTTAGATCAGTTTTACCTTTACTTTCAAGTGGTGTTCGAGTGGTTGGTAAGGAGGCATTAAACGCTGGAGTAGGACTTTTATCGGATATGGTTCAAGCGCGTCCTATGGAAGCCTCAATAAAAGATCGTCTTAAACAAGTTAGTACGAACTTAAAACGAAAGGCTGATAACAAAATTGATCGATTTAACATGACAGGATCTGGATATATAACTAAAAGAAAACGATTGGCATCGTTCATTCCACCACTAACTGCTAAAGTGAAAGCTACGAAAAAACTTGGTCTAAAACCAAAAAACATCGAAGATATATTTTCAAATTAAATATGTCTTTCCTTCATAATCATTCTTGTGAGTGCGTTAAGTCAGAATTAGATTTATTTGCATTACCGTCTACACAAACAAGCATTGAAAATGGATTGTGGATTCACTATAAACCAATTTCATCTCTTGCTGATGATGGACCTATCGAGTTTCAAGTTCCTGGAACAGGCGATGACTACATAGATTTGTCTCATACATTACTCCAGATAAAGGCAAAAGTATTAAATCAAGATTCATCAAACTTGATATCAGCTACAGCAGTAGCACCTGTAAATAATTGGCTGCATTCACTTTTTAGTCAACTTGATGTTTATTTAAACCAAAAACTTGTATCACCACCTAATAATACCTATGCCTATCGAGCATACATGGAAACTCTTTTAAACTATGCTCCTGCTGCTAAACAATCTCATCTTACTTGTAGCCTTTGGTATGAGGATACAGCAGGAAAAATGGATTCCACAGATGGTAAAAACATAGGATTTGTTAAAAGACAGGAATTAGTTAATGAAAGTAGGGAAATAGAAATGATTGGTCATCTTCATGGTGACATTTTCAATCAAGATAAATTTTTAATGAATGGCGTTGAAATGAGTGTAAAATTAGTTCGATCAAGAGAGAGTTTTAATTTAATTGCTGGGTCAAATGATGTAAAGTTTAAAGTTTGCATTACAGACGCAACTCTTATTGTTCGAAGAGCACGAATTAATCCAAGTGTATTACTCGCACATCAGAAAGTTTTAGCTTCTACCACTGCTAAATATCCTATTACTCGTGCTGAAGTTAAAGTTTTAACAATTCCATCAGGTGTTCAAGGAAAAACTCTTGATAATATATTCTTAGGACAGGTACCCAAAAGATGTATTATTGGATTTGTAAACAATTCTGCATTTAATTCTTTGAAAACTATGGTATTAACTCTTTCAGCTTATATATTGATGGTCAACAAATACCTTCAAAAGCTTTGCAACCATCTTTTAATAATAATATATTTACATCAGCATATCATACTCTATTCTCGGGGACTGGTATTCACTTTCTAAATGAAGGAAATGCAATCTCTCGTGAACAGTATGCTAAAGGTTACTGTCTTTTAGCATTTGATTTAACTCCTGATTTATCAGCTAACTCATCAGCTCATTGGAATCTCATAAAGCATGGTAGTGTAAGATTAGAAGTACGATTTGAATCCTCACTAATACAAACAATTAACTGTATTGTTTATGCTGAGTTTGATAATATTATTGAAATAGATAAAAATAGAAATGTTACTGTAGACTATAGTAGTTAAGGTTATGTGTATGTAACTAAAGGAAAAATTATAAAATTTAATAAAACAAATTATATGCAATATACTATTTTTTTATTTCTTTATAAACACCCTATTCAATCTTATACAGAACACTGATCGAGTTTAAACTTTACATAAGCACACTGACTAAACCACTGAACATGCTGCTGCCAAGGATCATCATCATCTTCCCAATCTTTCAAACCGCCACCACAATGGAAACACTTGGTCCTGTCTTCATGACCAGTATAAAAGAAACCGGCTTCTGCAAGATCTTCAGGCTTCTGTTTCATAACGAGTGGCCAGTCTCCGAAACTGAACAACCGTCTAGATTTTGAACTGAAAAATGGATATTCAGCTCTTGGGTACTGCATATTCTTCACTTTTTCATCTCCAATCAGTTTTGTAGTTTTGCTTTTCAATGAAGTGATCTGTTCACGTATGCCACACTCATCTCTTCCTTCTAATTTTGTTTTTCTCTCAGCACCACAAGACGACACCTCCTTGGATCTAATGAATACACAGAAGTAATTTAAGTAAACAGAATCACATTCACTAATCGACTAATGTCATTGTTAAAAAAGTATTTTTTAACTTTTTCACTTTCTGCTATTGTCTTTGTAATATTGTATACGAGGCCGTTTGTGCTGTCATAGATGCTATCCTTATTATTCTTTACATAATATTTAATCCTCGTGGTAGTGTGTTTCCAATTATCAGTAGTTGGAATCTTACATAGCTTCTTCATATCGTACATTTCAATTTTTATGAGATGCATCGCTTGGTCTCCATAGTCAGAATTAGTAGAAATGTATGATACACCATCTCTAGCGGCTTGTGCCAAGGTTGACGATAACAGTTTCTTCTTTTTTATTTTTATGGTGTCACTTCAAAAAAAAATGATCAATCGGTTGTGATTTCCTTTTTCCACCATCGCATGTGTTATTAATGACGAGTCAGGTAGAATCTAATGAGTACACAGAAGTAATTTAAGTAAACAGAATCACATTCACTAATCAACTAATGGGTGTCATTGTTAAAAAAGTATTTTTTAACTTTTTCACTTTCTGCTATTGTCTTTGTAATGTTGTATACGAGCCCGTTTGTGCTGTCGTAGATGCTATCCTTATTATTCTTTACATAATATTTAATCCTCGTGGTAGCGTGTTTCCAATGATCAGTAGTTGGAATCTTACATAGCTTCTTCATATCGTACATTTCAATTTTTATGAGATGCGTCGCTTGGTCTCCGTCGTCAGAATTACTAGAAATGTATGATACACCATCTCTAGCGGCTCGTGCCACGGTTGACGATAACAGTTTCTTCTTTTTTATTTTTGGTGCGACTTCAAAAAAATGATCAATCGGTTGTGATTTCCTTTTTCCACCATCACATGTGTTATTAATAACGATGTCATCGTTCTCTTCTTCATGTTGAGGGGAGAGCGGTGAGTAGTAATACTGTTTATAGGTATTTTCATCGAAGTTGAATGATTTCTGCAACAAGACAGTTATCATGTTAATATCAATTTGTTTACACTTAATCACACACGTTAGGAAACAACAACAAGAATACAAGTAAGTTTGTCAATAGAATAAACACTTACCTCCATGGCCATTGATGCGTTGAAGTAACACAAACGTAGTATTGGTAGACGTATACAATCCACTGCGGTCAAACGACCATAGACTGACTGCATGACGGCAATGGTACGATCTTATATAGCACTATTCTTATCTAAAACAAATTCCTAAATACAACGAAACTGATTGTAACTCTATGAATCACCAAAATTATCTCACGTTCCTCCGGAAACTGATAGTAACTCTATGAGGCAACAAACTTATCTCACATTGCTGGCATCAACCTGTTTTGTGAGTGCTACAAAATAATGCGATTTAATATTTACAAATCACTATAATTGAACATTCCTATGACAACCATTGAATAGATTGGTAGTGTAATAATATGCTATATCATGGATACACTAGAAGTACAAAAACATCTGAAAAAGATTCATCCCAGTCTAGAAAATAATGTTTATGCTGCTAATAGACTCCCTATGTATACCCATGCACCAACGTATATAATATGCAATTTGGATGCGGATGATAAGCCAGGTTCACACTGGGTAGCTGTACATATCGATACGAATGGCATCGGTCAATATTTTGATTCGTATGGGCGAACACCTGCGCGATATCATCTCGAGTTTTTGAAAAGGAATTGTAAAAGATGGGGCTGGAGTATTGATAGGATTCAGAATGATTGGACTTCAGTTTGTGGTGAATATTGCTTAATGTATTTGCTATATAAGTTTCAGGGATGTTCAATGCATAGTTTTACAAACATATTTACAGGGAACACACTGTACAACGATATTTTAGTGGATGAGATGTTCCGCTCATATTTTGTAGATAAAAATAAAATTTGTTAATGACGCATGTGTTTTATTGATTCCGTTTTGATGATTCCGAATAGCAAAGTAAGCAATGGTCTATGAACAATAAAAGTATACAATAGCAGTAGCAGTAACAATGAGTAATACATAGAAACGTCAATGCAATCCTAATGAGGGTGAGCGGCCGGACGCACGGACAATAGATAAGAAAAGGCGAACAATGAAAGTCGATAATGAGGGTTTCGGGTCACCGGAAATGAAACAGATTGTTGTTAATTGATTTCTGTATCTCCGGAACCATGCATCCTACGCAAAAAAGGATTGCAGAAACGTGATCAGCGGACCCCAAAACCTTTTTTTTTTTTTTTTTTTTTTTTTTAGGTTTGAAACGCCCTGGACCGCGATTGCGCCAGAAGCGGTGGTGCGCCAGAACCGGTGAGCCACGGGATTGGTGCGCCAGAACCGGCAAATCACTACTACTCACATAAATAAGTTTTATTAAAGCTCCGTGATGTACTTCTTCGAAATATCGCAGGAGTTTAGTGTCTATCGTAAAATGGTTGCAACAGATGGTCTGGACTACTAGATAGTTTGAGAATGCAATTAAAGTTTGTTATTTTGTTGCCTAGCAACTGTCGCCATTTTAACAACTGTCTTAGGCAGTTTTCCTACCGCTGACGATGAACGAGAAACGAGTAGAGCTAGAAACTAGAAACGAGTGGCGAGAAGCTAGCGAAGCTTCCGATAGTTTTGTGGCTGAGCTATAAGCGAGTTTGCGAGTGCGACGGGCGATTACTCGCTAGTAACCCCTACCAACCTTCTCAATCTTGTAGCTAGGTAACGCAATATCTACCAGACGCACTGCTGAGTACCATCCACACTTGGTCGATATACCGTCTTCCCGTACCAAGCGCTTCTCTTCCACATTTATTGTGCGCACAGCTAAGTTGTGGAACTCTTATATTTTACTATTTTTTATTTTACTTGTATTTTTATGGACCCTGTCTGAATTAAATGATTTATTTATATATATTACTAGCCATTCCGGCTTCGTTAGCGTGGCAGGTTTTTCCGCGTAAATCCCGATCCCGTGGGAATTCCGGGGTAAAAAAATCAACTTTTTACTTACCATAATATTTCATTGAGATCCGTTCAATAATTTTTGCATGAAAGCAACAAACATACATAAATCCTCACAAACTTTCGCCAGTGGGATATTATTCACACGGACTTCTGAAACTAAAAACCATAGCAACAACGAACATTTTGGTCGCACACGACATGACGGGAGACACGTTAATAAAATCCTATTCTTAGTTGCTTGCGCATGTTTTTTATCATCTTTTTTAGTCCGATGCTGAGAAAAAATATAAATTACAGCGAGATGCACGCAATTTGCGGTGACAAGATAAATATTGTTTTAGTTTATTCTTGTCGTATCTAGAGGTTAGGAGCAGGGATGTTGTGGATGCCAATTTTTTAATATCTGTGGATGTGAATGCGACTGCGGATTACTGAAAGCTCGCATCCGTGAATGCGGATGTTTGGGACCATATAAAGAAAGTATATGAATAAAGAATTACAATAACGATGTAGTAATCATATTTTTTTTTATTAATTAGTATTATTATTATTCCATACAACTGTTTCTATACCAAATTTCTTCCAAATACAGCCAGTACTTTCTAAGATAAGCGCGTTCAAATAAACAAAAAACTTTTCAGTTTTATAATATTAGTATATGTATACATAACGAGTGCACGGCTTCTTTGGATGATAACAAATGATATGGCAAGGGTTTTCTAATCCTATGTCCTACATGTGTGGAGCATATTAGAAATTTCAATACACTGATACCAGAGGCCGAATTTTTCAAATTAAGAAGAACGAAGAGAATTATCGTTTTATTGGCAATTGACGTGGAAAGTGATGACCCTCATAGTGCTCACAGCACGTTTGTTATTACTGGTATTCAAGAAACATATGAAACCAATAATTTGGGGTCAATTCTGTGAGTCACTTATTTTAAGCTGAAACTTTGCATAGAGACTCCATACCAGATGTTTCTTCAGTCCTTTTGGATAGATATTGGGTTTCCGTTACACGTTATATACTAATATTATAAAACTGAAAAGTTTTTTGTTTATTTGAACGCGCTTATCTTAGAAAGTACTGGCTGGATTTGGAAATTTGGTATAGAAACAGTTGTATGGAATAATAATATTATAAATGTGAAAGTAACTTTGTCTGTCTGTTACCTTTTCACGCCTTAACCGCTGAACCGATTTAAATGAAATTTGGCATGGGACCCTGGGAAGGATATAAAACAGTTTTTCTCCCGAAATTCCCACGGGATCGGGATTTACGCGGGAAAAACCTCAACGCGAACGAAGTCGTGGGCAAAAGCTCGTAATATTATAAATGCGAAAGTAACTTTGTCTCTCTGTTACCTTTTCACACCTAAACCGCTGAACCGATTTAGATGAAATTTAGTATGGGAATAGTTTAGGACCCTAGAAAGTACATAAGATAGTTTTATCCCGAAATTCTCACGGTATCGGGGATCTATCTGGCTACATTTCGATAAAAAAACATTATGAAAAATACTCTAAATATAAATGTTATTTAAATACATATGCATAGTTAGTTGTTCAAAAGAATTTATGATATTCACAAGCCTTTAAAACTGTGACTGTCGTTCCTGTTACAAAAATCACAGTGAAGGTTGTTGGGATCAATTATCTAAGGAATCATATTTCGTAACGTGACTCGTGAGTGATCGTAGTGACAAAGACACAGTGATTTGTCACTGTGACTTTTTTGGAACAGGAACGACAGCGATAGTGACAAAAAAGTAACGCTTTCGCCCACCGCTAAAGCAGTCGCATAAGGCCTCATACGCACGAGAGCTTTTTTAACGTCCGTTAAAAAAGCGTTCAAATAGAACAAAATATGTATTCCCAAGTAAGTATATGTTCACATGTCAGCGCTTTTAAAATGCGACGCATTTTTATCGAGCAGTATTGTATTTTCTGCGCTGGACGTTGGGCGTTAAATCGAATATACCATATGAAACTCCTTATTATTATTCACACGAGCGCTTAATAAACTCCGGCGTTGCTTTCAGTGCACTGCGCGCTTGCGCACCGGTTGGACGTGTATGTTTTGTGCTTACGCATTCAGAACCTGAAGTGCTTATAATAGAGGTGGAGGCTCGGCCATTTCTATATGCAAAGACATTGCCAGAATACTCAAATAAAATTATAAAGAATAATGCCTGGGAGGACATAACCAAAAAACTCTCAGAGAACTGGAAAACCCTCAACAATGATGTAAGAAATAGTCGATAATTGAAAAATTTAGTCGGGTATTGCTTCAACTCTTCGTATAGTGTTACAAACTGTCCTTTTAAGTATCTCTTTCTCTTTTTCTTTTTCGCCTTCTAGCAACACAAATTGCTATTGCTAGTAATTTAGTAGAAACCATTTTCACGTCTTACTGAAGCGAAAGCCGAGACAAGAGTGATTTAAAGCGTTCGTTTGAACAGTCACATCGTAAACGTTTTAAAAGCGCCAACGCCGAGTTTTGACGTAGCGGTTTTTTAGCTCTCGTGCGAATGTGGCCTAAGGTTTACGGTTTATTGGAAACTGACCACTACATAGTTGGATAAAAGCAAAGCAGATAGGATTAGGAGATTAAATTCGCGTGCAGACAATCGATAATTTTTATTTTGATAGTTATACCTCGCTATTTAGTATTTTTTTTTGTGTTTTATATGGTCACTAACCGTAACATTAGAACTTATAACAAATACGAATAAGAGCGTAGAACGATTCATCTGCTCATAAACGTTCACCCGCAATTACTTAATTTCATCCGTAATTAGGGTTGCCATCACCAAATTTGCCGGCCCCAGACAAAGACTTATAAGCCCCGGACATTTGGGTTCTAAAATAACTTTAATTGTTGAGGAGTTCTCCTGGTACTTCACCATCAGCTTCACTTCACCATATGCATTGTGACGAGCATATTGTGCTTAATAACCACATTCAAGTAATCGAAGCGGATCACATGAAATACTTATTATTCTTACTTATATATTAAGTAGTTCCAGTGGCTATCTGTGATCTTCATCATCAGGTCCACTTCACAAATGGTGCTTTTCGAATGCAACTACACAATTTACTATAAAAAATACTCAAATCACTATATGTGCCTATAATATTTGAAGAGTTCCCTCGATTTCTCCAGGATCCCATCATCAGATCCTGACTTGGTGACAATGGGACCAATTTCGAAGTATACCCTTTCAAACAAAAAAATAATTTTCCAAATCGGTTTAGCCGTCTCCGAGTAACCGGTGATCATACATAAAAAAAAATATGTACGCGTCGAATTGATAACCTCCTCCTTTTTTGGCGTCGCGTCGGTTGAAAAGGAGGAGGTTAGCAAGTCGACGAAACACCGTTTTTTTAAAAGAGCTAGGGGATGTGGATAGAATTCACATTACTAGCAATCTTGTTAACCCCTCCAACTAAGCTTAATATACTTGTGTCTGGAGTGGGTTCACAGCAATAGTGTAGTGGGTGGGGTTCGAACCCGCGAACTCTCGATCTCAAGTCACCTTAGCCAAAAATACATAATTAAGCTTCGTTCAGAATCCTTTGCGCGCAATGCCGTCTTATACTTAGCCAATATTTTCTCATAAAAACTGGATAGTGAAAAATTGTGTTTAGTATTCATAAAATCTAAAGAAAACTACGTTTATCATCGACATCAATCTAGCAGAGCTCGTAAAAATAAGAGTAATCTTTAATATCCAACTACTTGACACAGGCGATAAAACTTATAACTGATTCTGCGTAGTCTATTTCCAGGTTCAGAAAAATAAAATACGATCTTGCATTCTTAGTCGTTGACTGCATTTCAAACGATAACCTATTTAAATTTAGAACTGTTTTTGTAACGTTGTCGTCACTGGGATCACTTTGATAACAACAAGATTCATTTTTAACACGCTTTTATTAGGTCGACCTGTATGTAACTATGTAATGAAATCTAAGGTAACTGATTTAACCATCTTCCAAGGGTCGTAGCGTAATGAAAATTGGCAGCTGTATGTAATTCTGATGACAATATAATAATATGGTACTGTGGAACTGATCTGATGATGGAGCCGGAAGATATGAACTGGAACTTCATGGTGGAAAATCGTATCATAACTGTTTTGGATTTCTTAGAAAAGTCTTGTAATGAACTTTGACCACGATTAGGTTTCAAGGTCTGATGAAGAAGCCGGAAGATAGGCACTGGCATTCCATGTTGGAATATTGTAATGAACTTTGAAGACGATCAGGTTTCAAGGTTATAACAAACCTAAAGAAAATCCGTTATCGGTTTTCTTAACCATTTTGAATTACCGCGTAATCCATAGATTTATTATTAGGTCGATCTGTAACGAACTAAATATGCAATAAAATCTATGAATCTGAATTAAACGTACTTCTAATTGTTGTATCATCATGAAACTTGGCAATTATATGTAGATTAGACGACAATACAATATTATGGTACCATCGAGCTGGTCTGACGATGGAATTGGAAGGTGGCTAATGGAATCTTGAACTGCCTACTAGTAAACATTTCTAATTTCTGCTCATTACATTAGTCTTAAAAGCGTGTTTTTGGTTTTTTAAACTATTAATTTTTATTAAATATGATTTATTACACACTGTTATAATAATTGTCCTCCCAACCATTTTCGGACACAGCGGCCAGTCTCATAATTGATTAGCCATTAGCGCAGGAGATATTGTTGTCCAGGATATTATGGCCAGGTGCACTGGCCCTTTACTCCCATAGTCCAAAGGGACGGCAATCCAACACGACGGGAGAGATCAACCGCAGGACCAATGATTTAACGTGTTTTCCGAGGGCACGGGGGTTATCACTCCACCAGCTTCCAAACTCCGGGCTACTATAGAGAAATTTCTTACAGAAAAACCCAATAGCAATTTTCCCACCTCGTTTCCCACTTCTGAAACGAGGGCACGGCGTGGCCCCTCCTAAGCTGCACACTCTGCAAGCGTGTGCCACGCTGGGCAAGCGTCCCCTAATCTAACCAACCAACTCTAATTTTTAACCGATGAAAACGCGTATATTATTTATTTATTGGCCTATCTACAATTTTTACACTGGTTATCCTTATATTTTATGCAATATGTTACAAACATAGTGTACAATATGACGCGATAGACACAGCATGCAAAAACAAAATTATAACATCAATAGAATATAATACTAGTGCAGAAATAACGCTAACAACAACTAGTTCGTAGTTTATACAGTCGACATAGAACGGTACGGTAGATTATTTTTGATGGACTAGGTGCTTGATTTTTTTGAGTGTTGTGGAAAAAATGTCTATTGATTCATCGCAATTATTAAGAAGCCTGCAAATTCTGGGGATAGGGGAATTGGATCCTGATACAGTTTTGCGGAATTGGGGATGTATTAGTTTGATAGGGTGACGCGGATAATTGTGGGGAAGGTTAAAATTAATCTAACTTAACAAAGGGGGTCAGTCTATTTTACTCCGAAGTAATTTAAAAAGAAAAAGTAAATCTATACCATCTCTTCGTTTTTCGAGTGAGATCATGTCAAAGTTTTTAAGACGTTTTGCATAGCTCGGTACTTTTTTTGGCTAATCTCGCACAATATGCAAGATGGTACAAAAATCTTTTTTGAATCCTCTCTAACCTAAGACTGTGTTGCATAGTGGTGACGTCACACAACCGAGCAATATTCCAATACGGTGTTTATGTATGATCACCAATTACTCGAAGGCGGGTGAACCGATTTGGAAAGTTCTGTTTTTGTTTGAAGTATACCCTATACTTCATAGGTGGTCCCATTGTCACCAACTCAGAATCTGATGATGGGATCCTGGAGAAATAGAGAGAACTCTTCAAATATTATACTATAGTGATTTGAGTATTTTTTATAGTAACTTGTGTAGTTGCATTCGAAGAGCACTATTTGGTGAAGTGGACCTGATGATGAAGACCACAGATGGCCACCGGAACTATTCAATACATAAGTAGTAATAATTTCAAGGGTTCCGCTTCGATTACTTGAATATGGTTATTAAGCACAATATGCTCGTCATAATGCATATGGTGAAGTAAAGCTGATGGTGAAGTAACAGGAGAACTCCTCAACAATTAACGGCCCAGCATTTGGAAAAGCAATATTTTGTAAAAGGTTATAAGTAGTTGACATTTAGTCTTTTGCAACTAGGTAAACTACAACCCAACCAACTAAAAAGAGAGAAATAAAAACTTTTTAACAAAAACTTAAATCGACTTCCCAAAAACACTGCAGAAGCACTGCATCGGAAGTCGGTGCCAAAAACGTAAATACGAAAATACAAAACTAAAGACACCGACTACCGAAATTAAAGTAATTTTCACTTTGCACTTTTGCAGTGTTTTTGGGAAGTTGGTTGAATTTTTTTGTTATTTTTTTTTTTTATTAGTACAAACGTAAATATTCATATATATAGTCCCCACAAGTTTAAATTTAATCGTGGGGACTATATTATGTTATCAATTATGTTTAAACGGTACCTACTGATTGCACTCTATTATCAACATTATATTATTAGACTAATAATACACATTTTATTTTAATGAATATTACGTTACATTATATTAACAATGCGATAGCGTGTTTTGTTAATCAGTAATATTATGAGAAAAATATTTTAATAAGGAAAATTGTCATAATAACAGTTCGCTCGTGGTTAAATAATTATATCCGTACGGGTTCCTTCATACAAAATGGTTAGACGTTTATTGACGTCGAGTCGTATTTTTTCGATACATTTGGCCAATAGCGGCACTATCGTTATCTAACGTCAACGTCGTGCGTATTCTACGTACCACCAGCGCACGAGCAGGACATCTTCTTTTTGAAGCACCACAAATCATAATGTAATGTGACAGAACAATTTTTAAATTTTCATGCGTTGTGGCGGAAAGACGTAGCTAGTACAATTTTGTATTGCGAGTCAGCGTGACTAAACGGTCTGCTTAAAACAAGTAAATTAAAATAGACGTGGTAGTACGTTCTGTCACCACTCGTAGCTGTCTTGGAACGTATATACACGCCACCACCCATGAAAGGGTTAAGCAACGCTTGTAAAGGTCTGCCCGTGGATGGGTGACATATCGAGTTTCCTTCGTGGCTTGAAAATCATAATAAATCGGTGATCCCGGCTATCATTATTTTGTACGAGTAAGAAAGAAAAAAGAAGTATTTATTGCCAACAGACAAACGACATGCTAACAATATTAAAACCTTAGTTCCTTAAGACTAGACTTAGTAATTGGTACTTGAGAGGGAGTGGGAAGCGGTCGCCTCCTTCTGCAAAGCAGTCATGCTTCCGAAGGAGGAGGCGGGCCGCGTCAGGGAGAGGATGGCGTCCTCCCTCCAGCCCGGCCGCAGTGGTAGACGCCCACGGCGTCGGACGTCGGCCGACGATCTCCGGCCACCGTAGGCACGGGCATGCGGACAGCAAGTAAAGGGCAACTCGCTGTCCGACCATGGACCATGCCAGGGTCGACGGCGCGTTGTGTTCCACGCGCGCGCGCCTCAAAGAGCGTCAGCAACATGACGAGGCCCCCTCTGCAGAGGGCCGAAGCCTGCTGGGGTCGTGGGACTTATCCCATTACCGTGACCCCGGTACGTAAAGGGTTATTGAAGGAACACCGTGGATTTTAGTCAGTAAAAGTCTGACAGTCTCTCCCACCCTGCCCGGGGTGGGAGGACTTATTTGATAATTATACCATGATAAAAAAAAAAAGTAATTGGTACTTATAATTATGTTAGTAGGTAAGGACAAATATTTAGATATTGACAATTTACGAAGAAAAAGGAAACAACAAAATCAAGGCAAATGCACGTCGTGGTCGTGGCAACAAGGCTCCCACTCAGCATAATGCTATGCCATGGGCATGCCCACAGCACGGCGCTGGTTTGGTAACACCATAATTAGTTGGTAAACGTAAACAACATGTTTAATGACTAATAAAAAATGAACAAAAATCATCTAATATTTGTTTCTTTTAACTGAAATATATGTTCTTTTGTTCTAGAATTTCGAACCCGTCCCAGTGCCTGCTTCTCATCTCGGAAACTTCTACTCTGGAGACTCTTACATCGTTCTAAAAGTGAGTATGACCATAATTTGCTTATCCATATCCAATCTGCATGGTCTACCGGAAAAGCATACGGTCTCGTCCTAACGCCCTAACCGCCGCGGGAGACGCCCCGGGCGTCGGGGATCGCGAGCCGATCTCCGGCCACCGTAGGCCCGGCTTGCGGACGGCGAGCAGGGGTCGCTCACCGTCCGGTAAGGACCAGGCCCGGGTCGGCGGCGCGTCGTGTTCTACGCGCGACTCAAAGAGTTGTCAGCAATAGTGACGGTTCTAACGAGATACCGCGGCCTCGAAACTTAAGGGCAGCTGAAGGAACAGGGTGAGTTTTTAGTCAGTAGAAGTCTGACACTCCATTCCGCTCCACTCAGAGCGGGAGAAGTCATTCGATGATTTTCCCACCCAGAAAAAATAAAAATCGGAATGCGGGAGAGGCTCTAGGCGCGCATCGGCCTCTATGGGGCCCCTTTTTAGGGTTCCGTAGCCAAATGGCAAAAACACAGAACCCTTATAGTTTCGTCATGTCTGTTTGTCTGTCTGTCAGTCTGTCTGTTTGTCTGTCTGTCAGTCTGTCTGTTTGTCTGTCTGTCTGTCTGTCTGTCTGTCTGTCTGTCTGTCTGTCCGTCCGTCCGTCCGTAAGTCACAACCATTTTATTCCGAAACTATTAGGACTATACATGTGAAACTTGATAGGTAAATGTATTCAGTGAACCGCTTTCCGATTTTAAGAAAAAATATTTAAAATAAACGGAGGCTCCCCATACATGGAACTGAAACTGAAAATATTTTTTTTTTCATGAAACCTATGCGTGTGTGGTATTTATTATCTATAAATAAACCGGCCAAGTGCGAGACAGACTCGCGCACGAAGGGTTCCGTACCAATATCCATAAAAAGAAATCATGTTTGTTGTATGGGAGCCCCCCTTAACTACTTATTTTATTATATTTTTAGTATGTATTTGTTGTTATAACGTTACTGAAATATATCATCTGTGAGAATATCAACTGTCTAGCTATCACGGTTCATGAGATACAGCCTGGTTATAGGCAGACAGACAGCGGAGCCAAAATGAAACCTTAATAGGGTCCCGTTTTAACTCTTTTTTTTCAATCTTTAATTTCGGAAGTCTGTGCCAAAAACGAATATAAATAACTAAAGGCACTGACTACCGAAATTAAACGTATTTTTCCCTTTGCAGTGTTTTTTGAAGTCTGTTTAATTTTTTGTCAAAACGTTTTTATTTCTCTCTTTTTAGGTGGCCGGTTTTAAATTTACCTAGTTACATAAGCCTAAATGCCAGCCACTCATAACCTTTTTCAAAATATTGCTTTTCCCGATGCAGAGTCGTTAATTGTTGAAGAGTTCTCCAGGTATCTACTTTACCATCAGCTTCACTTCACCATAGGCATTGTGACGAGCATTTTGTGCTTAGTAACCATATTCGAATCGGAACCCATGAAATACTTTTTATTGAGTAGTTCCGGTGGCCATCTGTGGTCTTCATCTTCAGTTCCACTTCACCAAATGGTGCTTTTCCAAAGCAACTGCACATGTTACTATAAAAAATACTCAAATCGCTATACGTGTGCCTATAATATCTGAAGAGTTCCCTCGATTTCTCTTTGGATCTCATCATCAGATCCTGACTTGATGACAATGGGACTAGTTCTGAAGTATACTTTTTTAAACAAAATAAGAATTTTCCAAATCGGTTCAGCCGTCTTCGAGTCATCGCTGAACATACATACTTACATAAAAAAAGATATAAAATAATACGCGACAAATAAAGACCCTCCTCCTTTTTTGAAGCCCGTTAAATAAATCTAACCTTCTTTTCAACTTTCAGACCACCGGTGACGAATCCCGCTTGTCCTGGGACATTCACTTCTGGATCGGTAGTAAGACTTCCCAAGATGAGGCAGGTGCAGCAGCTGTTCTCACAGTTAACATGGATGACGAGCAGTTCCATGGAGCCGCCGTCCAGCATCGAGAGGCCCAGGGCTACGAGTCTAAACAGTTCTTAGATTACTTCCAACCTGGTAAGCAAACGGAAAACATAAGATATTTATTTATTTATTAAGATAACAAAACAAAGCTTCAGAAACTTAAACATAGTACCTTTAAACAGGCAAAATATATAAATTATTGATTTATATATTCATTTATTTATTTGTTTATTTATTTATTCATGTACGTATTTATTTATATATTTATTTATGTATTTACTTATGGAGGACTAACAGCTATTATACGCAGGAAATATAATGCAGTAGACAGTAGTTTACTTTTATTATACAGTTATTCTGGGTCTCCCTTGTTTGACCGAAAAGAATTTGACAAAATTTTACTTCCCAAAAAAATATTCGCATAATTTCATTTGCCAAATTATTACTTACCAAAAAATCTATTCACAAAAATTTGTAACGCAAACCTAATGTTTGGGAAATGAACGTTTAAATTATAACTTGTTTACCAAGTAGTAGGTACTTTTAACATTTTTTATTTAGCCAAATTTTTCAGTTTGAATAACAGTTTTTACGCAAAATCTTGTAAGTTCTATCGTAGTTATAGGTAATAGTAACCTAGGTAGATATTAAACTTGACTAGTAACTGATTACCACCTGTGCTAAGAAATAGGTCGACGGCTCCCATTTCAGGGTGGTTTAAAAATGGGTGGTTAATCATTTGATTAAAGACCAAATGCCATAATGACATTATACTTGGTAATATTTTGACAAGTAAAAATTTGACCAAATAAAAATATGCGTACTAAAATCATTCGAAGTATTGCAATGGTATAAAAAAAGGTTGCTAAAATTTGTTTGGGTAATGAAATTTTGTCAAAATCTTTTCGGAAAAATGGCAGGATCTCATTTATTCTAAACTGACTTGATAGTCGAGTGCTCGCAAGGAGCATGAGGTCTCAAGTTCAATTCACGGTCGTTCAAAAAGTGCTATTGGGTATTTCTATAAATTCTGTAATATTCTCAATAATAAACCGAAGTTTGGAAGATGGCGGTGTGTTACCTCCGTGCCTCGTAAAGCACGTAAGCCCGTAGGTTCCGGCTGTCATTTGAACATCTTTGGCAGTCGTTACGGGTAGTCAGAAGCCAGTAAATCTGACACTGGTCTAGCCAAGCGGTATTGTGTTACCCAGTTACTGGTTGTGGAGGTCTGATAGGCAGTCGCTACATGTAAAACAGTATACTCAGCTGCGTCTCGTTACACTGGAAGCCTGTCGAATAGTCATAACGTGTAAAAGTGTTGTTTAAGACTAATTGACTCGCGCTTGAGTCTATCGAGAAGCGGGCTAAGAGACTCATTGGCAACGATGCACTGGTCGAGTCAAAGCTCCAGAGCCTTGAACATCGACGACGAGTTGCAAGTCTATCGGTTACATTTCGGGGCGTGTGCGATGGAATTACACAGTCTAATTCCGCCAAACCCGTTCCATCATCGGACTACGAGACAAACGGCGAAGCGCCATCGTTACACGGTGGACATCCCACCCATACGCACAAAACGTTTTGGGAATACCTTCATTGTGCGTACGGCTAAGGAGTGGAATTCCCTGCCGGATTCTGTGTTTCCCGATAGCTATAACCTAGGAGTCTTTAAGTCAAGAGTGAATAGGTTACTTTTAGGTAAGCGTGCTCCATCTTCGATCACATCATCACTTACCATCAGGTGAGATAGTGGTCAAACGCGAACCAATAATTAATTAAAAAAAAATACAAAATAAATATTTCATTTCAATATAGTTTGGAAAAGGCTAAGCAGATAATTATTCTTCAGTTTTACAATTATTCCGTTTTTATAACATTCGTCATTTCTATTTGGAATGAAATGAAATGAAATACATAATATGTATTTTGTAAATTGATGGTTATAAAATAAATAACACTTTTCAACGTTTTTTTTTTCGTTTTAAATCTAGATGAGGCTGGAGTTTCCTAACTATATAGGTATATGTTTAAAATTAAATATAATAAAATAAATATAATGAGCTACACGATAACTGACAAATGCTTGCACTGTCTGGACAGGTCTGCTCAAATCTGCGTACTCCTTTCCTCAAAAGACACAACAGACATATTTAAACATTCATGACTCTCATATGATTTGATCACTACAAATTGTATGGACTTTAAAAGAGACGTCGACCTTTGAGTTTGTTTCAGTGTTTCTTCTCAGAGTAGTCAGTAAGGAAACACTGGCCTCATCTAGTTAACATTTACGAAAAAAATAATGACGAGTGAAAGTGTTATTCATAACCTATTTGCAAAATAAACATCATTATTTCATTATATTTTATTTATTTTTTTACGACGCATAAATTCTTACTTATAATAAAAAATATCAAAAAATACCATCCGTGTCCCCGGTACGGAAGCCACTCGCACTTGTCGGGTTTATTTTTATTTTGTGTTTACTTTATCACTTTGGTATCGTTTATCCAGACCGCTCCAGCGTTTAATACGGTGTTCATTTCAATCTTCCTTAAAACAGGTTTGTAACTAATCTTGTGGAAACCACAGGAGCCATTTTGGTTTATTTTTAAAGACGTATTTTGATGTTAGTCTTTCATGTGTGAAATCGATTCGCTTCTGATGTTCATAAATACCTTTTTAATTTCTTTATTTTTTTACTGTTTTGACGTGTTTATGCTTCTGTGAAATTAACGTGGCTTACACCTACTCGCACACCGTTTCAACTTTTTAATGTAGAATCTTTTTTTTTATTACTGATGAGCTCGCTTTTGACCTCGAGTTCGCCTGATGGTAAGCGATAGATGAGGTATACGATGGAACGAGCGAGCCCAGAAGATGCCTGTTCACTCTTGCTTTGAAGGCAGACTAGTCATTTGTAGCAGGGAACACAGAAGCTACCATTTCCATTTCGGACACTGACAAAACAGATTGGCTGTGAACCCTTTTCGCAGGCCTTTTTATTCCGGTTGGGTTAGGTACAGGTACTTTATATTCGTCTCGATGCCGATGCGAACCCCTCCCACCGTTATCTGGGAGCCCGAAGGTGGTGCATTCCGACGGCCACGAAAGCACATGGCCTTGGACTTGTGCAGCGCCACCTCGAGACCCAGTTGCCGGATCCTCTCAACGACTATAGCAACCCCACACGTCACTAGTTCGGCCGCAACCTGGTGCGACCTTCCATTCGCTAGGACCAGAGTCTCGTCAGCGTAGCAGACTACGCTAACACCTGCAGGGAGGTCCGGACCGGCCCCAGAACCGATCCCTGTGGGACACCGCTCGACGTCTCTCACCGAATCCACTCTCCCCAGTGACCGGGGTATACGACGGCCCTGTCTGTCAGGTAGGCCTCGACTATACGACAGAGGCAGGTCGGCATCCGGTGACACCGGAGTGCCTCTGTACTCCTCGTACAGCTCCGCTTCTCTGGCCTCCGCATCCACAGGGCGGATACGGAGCCTGCGGTGTCTGGTGTACCGGCATCGTGCACCAACACAGGCCTCATGAAGCAAGGCTAGCTCCTGCGGCCGCCAGTACACCTGGCGCCGGGCGCGTTTTGGCTTGGACCCGAGGCATTGCCACGTTGCAAATCTTAGACATGTCCTCCTGGAACCATTCCGCCTCATCATTGATGTCGTCAGGCCTGTCCGGTGATGCCACCCAGGCCCACACGATCGATGCTTCCAGGAGAAGCTCCCGGTTCAGCTGTTTCAGCGCTCACCGTGGGCCACTCGGGGCCTGTCTGACCGGCGCACTTAGGGTCTGGGCGGAGACGTCAAACCGGATATATCGGTGATCTGAATAGATCTCCACCCCCTCCATGACGTGCCAGTCGATGAGACGTTTCTGCAGAGCACGGCTGGCGAACGTTATGTCCACCACGGACTCCCTGCATCCGCACTTTTTCGCAGGCCTGCAACAGGCACCTTAAATCAAAAGAATTTTATTTCACATAGGCCTACATGGGCACTTACAAAACGTCAGAAGTTAGTGCACGGTTCGAAATAGGTCGATTTCTATGGAGAAGAACCGGCAAGAAACTCCACGGTTACTCTTTTCAAAATATTATTTTTACAATGTATCCATAATATAGGTTAATTAGGTATGAGAGGACAATAATTAACATAATACAATGTAATATAACTAATCAGAAATGAATCTCGGAGTGTTCTCGCAATTACATTCAAAATTAGCTTTACAAAACTGTTAATAAACTAAAAAATAAATAAAACAAAGCACATTAAAAAATTTGTACAATAATAGAAAAAAAATAGAATAAATTTATTTCAGACTTAAAAGATTGTCCATATAATGTTAGTAACAAAGGTCTTATAAACTATGTTAGTGTTCATGTCATTCTCTAAAATTCACATACAAATAAAATAAATTTCAATAAAAATCCAATAATGTCAAAAATAAAATAACAATGATATAGATAAAAACAAAAAATAAAAACATTTCATTATCTCGTTACGTGAAGCCGAATAAACCTCAATAGCACTGCAGACTCCGGCCTTTCTAATCTCTTTATTCTTTTTTTTCTTTTTAATATAAGTAAAATACAATAAAAATAACAACAACAAGCTCACACACGAAAAAGTTGAGTTTTTAATGTACTATAGTGAGTCTACCATAGTGATGATCTCTATAATAAACCTTGTTCTCTTTCCTTCATAGCCATCAGGTATTTGGACGGAGGCCATCAGTCAGGCTTCAACCACGTCACAATCAACGCCGGAGCTGAGAAGCGTCTGTTCCAGATTAAGGGCAAGAGGAATGTTCGCGTCAGACAGGTCTGTGGTACCTTTAATATACTCTTTTTTCGGGGGATACTCATTATAGACGAACGGGATAATCGTCGAAACAATCTGGATTCATTCCTTACGGAATGGCCAGAGAAGACTGCAGACAACACTCTGAAAAACTTAGGGGATGCAAAGGCATAGCAGTAGAACAACATAGGCTAACTAAAAAAAAACATCAATGCATTTCTCCCAGTCTGGGTGGAGCGAAGAGTGTTAGACGTCTACAGTATGGTCTACAGACTAAAAACCTATCCTGTTTCTACATCTGCCCATAAGTTCTGTGGTAGCGGTATCTTTAGAACATTGTCGCAAGCCCTACAGGCAATTGACTTATCAGGCTCCTTCATTCTTGCTGTCTTGTCTTTGAAGAGCTCGTGGAACACGACGCACAGCGCCGTCCGTTCGGGTCTGATCTATATCGGACGGTGAGCTACACTTAGTTCGCCGTCCGCAAGTCTACGGTGGCTGCGAAATTTGGCAAGGAGCAATGTACTATAGCCGCGTTTTTTTAATAATTTTTATTACGTATAAGCCCGGTCACACCTAACGGTTACCGATAGAGGTCTACGATAAAACGAGCCCAGAAGATGCCTGTTCATTCTTGCTTTAAAGGCTGACGGATCATACGTGGCAGGGAATACAGAAGCCGGTAGAGAGTTCCATACCTTGGCTGTGCGCACAATAAATTTAGAGTAGAAGCGCTTAGTACGACAAGACGGTATATCGACACGTAAACGGAATGATCCGACGGAATACCCGGTATATTGCTTGTCCAACTTGAACTTGGTCGGGTTTTAAGGACAATCTTAGTTGAAATAAAATAATCATGTCATCAAAATTCCTCACTACTTAATTCCCTCCCAAATACATCGAGTATGTTTGCGCCGTCGTATCTTGATAAACTTTTTTTTTTTTTAGCGTGGTAAAATTATCAAATAAGTCCTCCCACCCCGGGCAGGGTGGGAGCGACTGTCAAACTTTTACTGACTAAAATCCACGGTGTTCCTTCAATAACCCTTTACGTACCGGGGTCACGGTAACGGGATGAGTCCCACGACCCCGGCAGGCTTCGGCCCTCTACGGGGGGCCTCGTCATATTGCTGACGCTCTTTGAGGCACGCGTGGAACACGACGCGCCGTCGACCCGGGCATGGTCCATGGTCGGACAGCGATCTTGATCAACTTGGATCAAAAGTTTGATTATTTCCGTATCTATGACGCAAGTTCTTTTTAAAACATAAAAACTAGAGCAATCAAATTGTATCGAGTCTTTAACTACATTGGTCGAAGGGCAATAAAAGTTGATTGATGTTTTTTTGTTTAATGTTAACACCCAGTAGAGAGTTGAGCAAGAGGTATCCCGGCTAAGTCAAAAAGTGCTATTGGGCTTTTCGTTTTTATTTCTCAGTTATAGTCCGGAGTCACGGCTGTCATTTTGGCATCTATGACACAGTGGCGTAGCTGAAACTTCGGAGGCCCCCCCGCCAAAATCTCAATAAGGCCCTCTATAACCCAGCGATAACCCAAAAAATCCTAAGACCCAACCCTACGTAACCATTTTTTTCTGGGTGGGAAAATCATCAAATGACTCCTCCCACTGTGGGTAGAGAGGAAGGGAGTGTCAGACTTCTACTGACTAAAAACCCACTCTGCTCCTTCAGTTGCCCTTGCATTCCGGGGCCGCGGTATCTTGTTAGAACATTCCCACAACCCCGTAAGGCCCCCCTATCGGGCCCCGTCAATGCTGCTGACTGCTCTTTGAGGCGCGTGCGGAACACTCGCGCCACCGACTCGGGAACCCTACGTAACCTAGAACTAAAATTTACTAAATTCATTTAAAATTCTCTTTAAAACTTCCTGTGTTAGGTAGGTTCCGATTGCTTCGGATTCACGAAGTTCTGGGTTACATGGGATTGGCTCGCTTTGGGTTTAAAATGTATACACGTAGATTGGAAAAAAGAAAACGACGGGTTGCACTCCGGAAGTGCC
The DNA here is from genome assembly GCA_943138885.2 of Tholera decimalis. Classification (NCBI taxonomy): domain Eukaryota; kingdom Metazoa; phylum Arthropoda; class Insecta; order Lepidoptera; family Noctuidae; genus Tholera; species Tholera decimalis. The sequence goes on from OW964575.2 coordinate 17,557,750, forward strand.
GGCAGAAGTGAAATTTTGAATATTAACGTTGTGCATTTTTGATATTTTGGAATGGTTAGGGATTCATTTTGCACGAATTGCTTTAATTATCAGTATAAAACTACTATCATTTATGTGGAAGAATACAATATTTATTTATTGCGGTATCGTACACAAACATGACAATTTATATTGCATTAAAAAGTTTGCGCAGGCATACATTTTCGCCGCGCCGTAGAAAGAGAGGGGGATACTTCCTCTCCTACGCCGCGCCGACTGTCTACTCTCCGTCCGTCTTACGAATTTTCGATCAGGTCACGTGTCCTGACGCGAGTTTAACATTTTTTACCCGTTACAAAAAAAGTGCACAACGCCGCTAAAGAAGTTTTCACTTCAAAAATTTAAGACACTGAGGCCCCCTAAAGCTGGTGGTCCCCTCGCGCCGCGGTGTCTGCGGACCTTTAGCTACGCCACTGCTGTGACAGTCGTTACGAGTAGTCAGAAGCCAGTGGAATCTGACAGTGGTCTGACCAAGAGGGATCGTGTTACCTAGCTACTTGGTAGTGGAGGTGAGATAGGCGTTCGCTTCCTGTAAAACACTAGTAGTCTTCCAGTATAACCAAATACAGCTGAGTTATAGTATTTGGATCGACTGCTAATTTGACCACCACAACCGAGTAGCTGGTTAGCCCGATACTTGCCCCTTGACAAGAATGTTGTCAGATTGTCCTTCTTCTGATTACCCGTAATGGCTGTCAATGATGTGGAAACAGCCGAGACCAGCGGCTTATCGAGTCTTCTGAGACACGCGGGTATCGATATATCGTCGCTGTAGAATAATAACGAAAAAAAACGGTATTTTTTATTACTGATTGGCCGACTCTTGGTCTCGATCTCGCCTGATGGTAAGCGATAGATGATGTCTAAGATGGGACGAGCGAGCCCAGAACATGCCTATTTACTCGTGCTTTAAAGGCTGAAAGGTCATAAGTGGCAGGGAACACAGAAGCTGGCAGAGAATTCCACAGCTTGGCTGTGCGCACAATTAATGTGGAGGAGAAGCGTTGGTACGACAAGACGGTATATCAACCAAATGTGGGTGGTACCCAGTCGTGCGTCTGGTAGACCAGTAGTGAAAGGGAGATGCAGGAATCAGGTCATGGAGCTCCTGCGCACACTCCCCGAAGTACAGTCTGTAGAAAACCGACAGGCAAGCAACGGTTCGCCGAACCGAACGTTAATTTTGTCAATGTTTAAAATATTTTTATGTGCTCTTGTCTCATGTTTTGAATGATAAAAATGACTTATTTATGTTATTAACCAATGCGTTACTTAACTGGATTATGCCAGAGAAATGATATAAGAGGTTTTCTGTTCGTATATCTACGTAGATTTTGTTTAAACGCCCATGTCTCTATAGATGAGAGGTTTTCGTTTTACTCCACAGATGTCACTTGTAGTCATATACTGGGTTCACAGTTTCGCCATATTATAAAATACGTGGTTTCCATACGATTTTTACAAAAAAAAGGAAAAAATGTTTTTTTGACATACGAGGTATTCATTCTACAGCGACGATATGTAAAAAAATGTGATAGGTTGGTTTTAATTATTTAGCCCCACGCTCTACCAAGTCATGGCAGTTTATTATAAAAAGATTACATGAAATATAACGCATCCCACCCATAAAATATGTGAGAATATTTTCCTGCCGGGGTCTGTGTTTCCTGATAGCTATAAACTGGGGGTCTTTAAGTCAAGAGTGAATAGGTTACTTCTAGGCAAGCGTACTTCATCTTCGACCACATCATCACTTACCATCAGCTGAGATGGTGGTCAAACGCGAACCTTCCTTTGAAAGAGATGTTGACCTCTGAGTTTGTTGCAGTGTTTCTTCTCAGAGTAGTCAGTTAGGAAACACTAGCCTCATCTAGTTAATACTTGCGAAAAAAAATGACGTGCTAAAGTGTTATTTATAACCTATTTTCAAAATAGTTGAATCATTATTTCATTGCTTCCATAAATAAGAAGGCTTTTCTTTTTCTTACCAGGTGGCAGTAAGCTTTGATTCGCTGAACAAAGGAGATTGTTTCGTCCTAGATTTCGACCACGAGATCTTCTTGTACGTTGGTGACAATGCCAAGAGTGTGGAGCGGCTGAAGGCTATTCAGGTAGCCAACCAGATCAGGGATCAGGATCACAATGGAAGGGCCAGCATTGAGATTATTGGTGAGTTACCTAATTATTATTATTTTCTACTATATGTATACAGTACAACCCGCTTAAGGCGAAAGGATTGGCTAAATTACAAAATAGACCTCTTTTTGAAGGACTACTACTACTAGACGGATGGACTAAATAGATAAAAAAAAATACCTAATACGCGTAACATATTTGACTTTAAATTTTAAATTTAATTTTTTCATTATTGTTCATACTTTTCTTGGAAAAAAATCGAATATATCCTCTTTATTTTTGCAATAATTTGCTTACTGCTTTGAAATAACTGAACCGATTTAAATATTTCTTTCACACTATTATAGAGAATTTATTGCTTTATAAAATTTAAATTCAAAATTTTACAAAATTATTACTTAAGTGCCGTTAAATCAATAATACCATATTATTACATTAGCGCCCGGCGCGCGCGCTCACTCATACGCAAGGGCCAGTCTCACCCTTGCGTTCGCACGGGGAGGCTGTGTCGCATGTTAGCGCGCCCCGCTCTTTAAACTTTGCGTCAAAGAGTAAACAGCGTAGATAGTACGTTTGGTACAGTGGTACGGTTGAGCTATTTAAAAACCGGACATTTCGTTTGCGCTTGGACGTATGTGAATATTTAGTTTTAGTGTTGATTGCGAGTGGACTAAACTAAATGTTAAGTAAATAAAGATATTATTTTTATATTTTAGTTTTTATTGTTTCGTAGCCAAATGACACAAACCATTTTTTCTCCAAGTCAATTGTTTGAAATATTATTATTATTTAGCCTGCACTGTCCCACTGCTGGGCAAAGGCCTCCCTTCATTCCTTCCAACGGTCCCGGTTCTGCGGCAATTCTTTCCAATTCTCAAGGAAGACATCAAGTTCGTCCCGCCATCTCCTTCGTGGTCTGCCGCGACCTTGTGTCCCTGTTTCAGGGCACCAATCTTGAGGTTTACGGGCCCACAGCTCGTTCGGCATGCATATCGTTCGTTTGAAATATATTTATTTATTTTATTAACACTATGAAAAACAAAGTTGAAAGAAAAACTGCTTGCTACTATGGAACTCTTCATGGGCGAGTTTGACTCGCACTCGGAAAGTTTTTTATTAGGGTTCCGTAGCCGAATGGCAAAAAACGGAACCCTTATAGTTTCGGTATGTCTGTCCGTCTGTCTGTCTGTCTGTCCGTCCGTCCGTCCGTATGTCACAGCCATTTTATTCCGAAACTGTTAAGAATATACAAGTGAAACTTAGTAAGTAGATGTATTCTGTAAACTGCTTTCCGATTTTAAGAAAAAAAAAAAATAATAATATTTAAAATAAAGGGGGGTCCCCATACATGGAACTAGAACTGAAAATATTTTTTTTCATGAAACCTATGCGTGTGTGGTATCCATAGACAGGTCTTTAAAAATGATATAAGGGTTTCTAAAACCACTTTTTCATAAAGTCAATGGTTTAAAAGATATAAGCTTCCAAAGTGGTAAAATGTGTCCACCCTCTAACTTCTATAATAATGGAGTGAAAAATCTAAAAAAAATATATGTCTGTAGACTTTAATGTAAACTTTCAACCAAAATTAGTTTGAATGAAATCGGGTCAGCAATTTTTGAGATACAGCATATTTTCTAAAACCGCAAATATAACTTTGTAATTCATATAAACACTATGAAAAACAAAGTTATTTAGCGTAGTTGTAAAAATGTAAATAAGCTAGTTTTAAGAAATTTTTAGGTTTTTTTTATTCGTCAAATAAATATACATATATTATACTATTATAGTTACTACGGAACCCTTCATGGGCGAGTCTGACTCGCACTTGGCCAATTTTTTAAGTACATTATAAATACTTTTTACCAAAAATTAAACCGACTCCCAAAAAACACTGCAATGTGAAAAATAACTAACCACATTCAAGTAGGTAATCGAAGCGGGACACATGAAATACTTATTATTCCTACTTATATATTGAGTAGTTCCAGTGGCCATCTGTTGTATTCATCATCAGGTCCACTTCGCAAATTGTGCTTTTCGAATGCAACTGCACAAGTTACTATAAAAAATACTCAAATCGCTATAGGTGTGCCTATAATATTTGAAGAGTTCCCTCGATTTCTCCAGGATCCCATCATCAGATCCTGACTAAGTGACAATGGGACCAATTTCGAAGTATACCCTTTCAGACAAAAAATAATTTTTCAAATCGGTTCAGCCGTCTTTGAGTAATCGGTGAACATACATTAAAAAAAATATACGCGTCAAATTGATAACCTCCTCCTTTTTTGTCGTCGGTTGATAAAAGCGTTATTATTTATTTTCACAAAAACAAATTGATATTTTTTATATTTTGATTCACTCTAACTACAATAACTACTCACAAAAGAATATTTTGTTCTCAAAACAAGCATTGCAAATGTTCTGAGTCCGACTATATTCAATCGATTTATGATGATAAAAGCTAATATGTAGCGACAAAAATCCTTCGAACGTATCTGCGTCCGGTGATACCTATGACATTCGGGGGAGCGCGCGGGCGCTCGGGGTGGTCAGCACTGGCCGCTTGTTTCACGTTCAATGCTCAAGGACGTTGGGCAATCCTTTCACCTTAAGGCACTTGTCCGACTGCCGCCGGCGAGAAAACGACAAACTATCGGCGATTTTCTCGCTCAAGAAACACGATGAAATATATAAGGTGTATCTATTCATACACGAAATATTTTAAGAGACATACCTATAACTGGTAAAGAAACTAAGTGTTCATATATCGAATCGATCAAAATCAAATCAAACATACATATTTTATTTTACATAGGCTTATATGGGCACTTATGAAACGTAAGAAGATAATGCACGGTTCGAAATTGGTCGTTTCATATTGACCGACCAGAAACTCCACGGTTAGGTACTCTTTTAAGAATCATCATCATCAATCATTTTCACAATCTTAGCATAATAGTACAGTTTATTTTAGGTTTTTTTTTCATTAGGCACGGTATGACGTGGCTTTTAAACTTTCCCTCGTTAAGTTCTGTTACAGTCTGTGGCAACTTGTTGTAAGAAAAATATGCTGTTTATTAAGGAATGCCTTAAGTATTTCATGTTTATTGTAAAAAGATCGCTGCTAATCTTGAAAAGTCCCATGTTTAAAGTACGACATAACGAAAGTAGAACATAATACGTTTTATTTTCCCTATCGCGCATAATACGCTTTTTCGCTTAAAACGCCCTTTTCTTTAGGTTACTGTGAAATCGTTTTAAACGGGTTTTACTGCATATAGGTCATATTTTGAATCCTTTTGGGACTAGCCGAGTGGTTACACGTTTCATACTCAACTCGTGAGACACAGAAAGTTCAACAGCTATCTCTCTCAAACTTGAATGAGGACTTTCAGTATTTCTTTCACTTATACGATATTAACTTCAGTCACGACATTAACTTCATCAACGTCTTCAACGTTGATTGCCTACCAGAGCAAGGCAAATTTTTCATCACATCTCGACCGCTTTTGAACGCTGTGTGCCATTCATAAGCACGTGTATTTGATAAAGTCGATTCAATGTAAGCTTTCTGTAACTTTTTCAGGGACTCCAAACGTGAAATTCCATTGGAGATACAAAATTTAAGACAAGCTCTTTGTTCGATGTTTGTGTCCATTATGATATTCGCAATACACACTAGTTATGATCTAATTAAAAACAGCACTGAATTAAATCTAAATAAAAGATACACCTAAAATTTCATTTTTTTTTTTCATTTTTGTCATAACTGTTTTCCAAAATGGAAAACAGTTATAACAATCTCAATGAAAAAAAAAGAACAAAAAAATTTTTAGGACAATAAACTTCATCCAGAAACATCCATTCCCGATACTTTTTTGACTGAATGTAAACACAATGTATATTAATGTAATTTAAAGGGTATATACATACCAAGTACACGGCTTCTTTGGAATATCCTATCGGTATCCTATGTCTACATGTGTGGAACTTATTAGAAATTTCAATAAATTGATACCAAAGACGATATTTTTCAAATTAAGAAGAACGAAGATAGTTATCATGTAATTGGCAAGTGACGTGTAAAGTTATTGACCCTCGTAGTGCTGTGACACGTTTGCTATGATTGGTATTCAAGAAACATATGAAACCGATGATTTTGTATCACTTCTTTGAGTCAGTTATTTTGAGCTGAAACTGTGCACAGAGATTCCATTCCAGATGTAGTCATCAGCCCTTTTGGATAGATATGGGGTTTCCGTTACACGTTGTATAGATGAGTAAAATTTTGAGTTTAAACATTAAGTTATGAACATGTTTATGTTACCAACAGATGCCGATTCAAAGGAGAGTGACTTCGAGAAATTTTTCGAGATATTAGGATCTGGAGACAAAGACTCCGTCGCCGAGGCCTCTGAAGGTGGAGACGATGAGGTCAGTTCAGTTCGTCATGCTTATAGATATTGTGGTGATGGAATATTATGTCTTATGTCTGTAACTTAGATGTTATATTCCTTTGTCATTGTTGGTGGCGCTTGTGGCTTATTATGATGCACGGGTCGGTTTTTAATGTTAAGGTACGCTTGCTGAGGTAAGCCCGGATGGCTGACCGTCATAACATAGGTATATTATATGTAGCACGTTAAGAGGAGGCTCCCTAAATTGTATGTAATTTTGTATTAATATTCTGAAACAATTACACATACAATCAAAATGGAACTTTAGCATATGATTTATTGGATCTTTTTCTTTCCATGTCTAGACCAGTTTCGTAATTGAAACATTTTTGCTCGGTTCATTTTTTAATCGAAAATCATGTCTTTTTTAAAGATTATTCAAAATTTAATCAAGATTACTCGGCTTTTATAATTATGTCTAAAATTAGTATTGACAGTAATAAACTATAGTTTATTATCCAAATATAGGACATTTTTTCTCTAGATCAATTACCACTTTAGTTATAAACGAAATAAGAATTGAGACTTACGACATTTAGTTTCGAACCAGAATATGGTAAAAGATCGCATGCAAAATTCAACTTTATTACTGCCGCGTTAGCGTTTAGCACACAACGGTAGTTTCCAAACCGAACATGGTGAAAGAGCGCACGCGATATTCAACTTAATCACTGCTGCTTTAGCGTTTAGTATACAACGGCCTAACCGGGGTGGATGGGGGGCGGAGCTTGCGTGAAAATTATTTTGCACTGCCTGGTCTTAAGCCACTGGTTCTGGATGTCATTTGAACATTTTTGACAGTCGTTACTAGTATTCAGAAGCCCGATAATGTGCGAGAATATTCTAACGAGATACCGCGGCCCCAGAACTTAAGGGCAGCTGAAGGAGCAGGGTGTGTTTTTAGTCAGTAGAAGTCTGACACTCCCTTCCGCTCCATTCACACTGGGAGGAGTCATTTGATGATTTTCCCACTGGCAAAAAAGGATTACCGATGTCGGTCCATGGTAGCTGGGTATGACTATACCCTTTGACTAGACCAGTGTCAGATTGACTAGATTCAGACTACCCGTAATGACTGACAAAGATGAAAATGATAGCGGGAGCAACGGCTTAAGCAGCTGTGATATGGATGGGTGATTATGTGATATTTACATATTTTGGGGATATGCGGAACAGGGTGTAAATTCCCGCAATCCCATTGAAAAGGGAGGATCCTCCGACCAGACAGGTGTTTTGTCTGGTGGGCAACTGCCCGATGTTTGTGATCGGGTGATTTATATGTAGGCTAGTTGTGCGGTAAACTCTGCTTGCGCGATACAGGATTTCTAGTTTAGTTTATATGTCGCAAGATAGATGTCGCTACAAAAGAAAAAAGAGTGAATGATACTGTGACGTCTGACAGGGGAGAATAGAAGAAAACATGTTACGCCGACCCCAAGAAACTGGGATAAGGGCAGGAAGGTGATGAAAGGCTTCATGACAGGTCTGTGATCCTCCGTGCTTTGGCTTAGGCTAGTTGTGCGGTAAATTCTGCTTGCGTGATACAGGATTTCTATAGTTTAGTTTATATGTCGCGAGATAGATGTCGCTACAAAAGAAAAAAGAGTGGATAATGCTGTGATGTCTGACAGGGGAGAATAGAAGAAAACATGTTACGCCGACCCCAAGTAACTGGGAAGGAAGGAAGGCGATGAAAGGCTTCATGATAGGTCTGTGAGCCTCCGTGCTTTGGCTTAGGCTAGTTGTGCGGTAAACTCTGCTTGCGCGATACAGGATTTCTAGTTTAGTTTATATGTCGCGAGATAGATGTCGCTATAATATAAATATCACTTCGTTTTTAAGGGGCTAAAGCAAATGAATCTGACACTAGTCTTACCCAGCTACTGGGTTGTGGAGGTTATACGATTAAATAGGCAGCTGCTCCATGTAAAACACTAGTAAGTACTCAGCTACATCCGGTTAGTCTGGAAGCCGACCTCAACATAGGTGGGAAAATGCACCGCCAGCTTCGATTTTCCCCACCCAGAAAAAAAAAAAGCTTCGAAACTGGAAATTCATTACAGGAAAACCCAATAGCATTTTTTACGCGGGAATCGAACCCGAGACCTCGTGCTCAGCAGTCTTACTTGGTCAAGTGTGACCAACTAGGCAGTCTTAGGCCGGCTGCAGACGTTCGGTTTCCTGATCAGGAATTCAGATTCGGAAACCTAATTTATATATTTATTTAATAAGGTTAACCAACAATTATTACACTACAGCATCACAATTTACAGAAAAACATTAAAACATGTGCGAGTATAATAATTACTTATAGGCTAACACAGCATGCATATTATAAAGTTAACAATATTATTATTTAGAACATTAAAATTAAATTAAATTAAAACTCTCGGACCATGGGGCCCGTGTGCTCACAGCCTTTTTAAAGAAATATCGAAAAGGCTCGTTGACGCTTCCCGCGACCCAAGGGCTGGCTATTTCTTTGGTCAACGGCTAAGCATTGCCATACAACGAGGCAATGCCGCCAGTATCTTAGGTACGTTGCCAGCCGACAGCGTTGAGGATGAATTTTTTGATGCTTTATTGTAGTTTGTATTTTAGTACATAATTTTGTATATTTGTTGTAATTAATTGTTTATGCTTGGGTAATAAATTGAATACTTTACATTCACTCTAGATAAAAAAAAAAAATTAACATTTGAGACAGTTTCAAGGTAGAAACTAAAATAAATAAACGATTAATGATACAATATATTATGAATAATTAACAAATACTAAATGGGAATGGAATTATATGGCTCAGTTACAAAATTATTTTCTTAGCTAAAGATAAAATATATCACAGTAAAAATGGCTATAATAATTACAACAAAAATACAAACACTATATACCTTTATGCTATACAGTAATAATTTCCTTGTGGATGTTATTAAGAATAGCTTTACGGAATTGACCAACACTATCATTGTGCACATCAGTCACATCACTGTAGCTGTTCAAAGTTTTACACAGTCTGGGCACTATGGAGTTAGCACCTAAGACAGTCCTTCGTATTGGTGGACACAATGGCGTTATTGGTTGACGGGGGTTTCTTGAGGGAGCGCGGAACCTTAGGAGAAATGGGGGCAATCAATTTTGTTCCTGAGTAATTTAAATCTAATGCTCTGATACATACAAAATATTCAACAAGGCGCACATTATTCTTATTTTTTTCGTTCGGAAAAAACTATGATCTGGAAACCGAACGTTTGCGGCCGGCCAAGCAGAGCATTCAGGTTTCCAAATCTGAATTCCTGATCAAGAAACCTAATTCAAAAACCGAAACTTTGCGGCCGGCCTTCTAGTCTTCAATATTATGTCAATAACATACATATTATACAGGGTGGCAGAAAATCGACATGCAGCCGTTTACCACGGATTCAGTACATGATTGTGGAACAACCTGCGCTGAAGATTTTTCGTCGGCTTTTTCGTCGGATCTAGAATCATGTACTGAATCCATGGTAAGCGGTTGTGTGTCGATGTCCCTGCCACCCTGTATTGCTTTGTTGTTGCTGGCGGAGGAGCTTGAGGCTTAATATATCGCACGAGTCGATGTTAAATGTAAAGCAATGCTTGCCTAGGTTAGTCGGTGGATGGGTGATCAACATAATTATACGTAGCAGCAACCTTAAGCAGTAGGTTCTGGCTGTCATTAGTATATATTATTTATTTTTCGATTCCCGGGTCGGGCTAAATGCACGATTGGATTTTTCTGTTAGAAATTTCTCAGTAGTAGCCCGGAGTTTGGAAATTGGTGGTGTGATAGCCTAGGAAAGCACATGAAGCCCTGGGTCGTGCGCCTGATCTGTCTCCGGTCGTGTCGGATTTCCGTCCCATCGGACTATGAGAGTAAAGGAACAGACAGTGCTCCTGTAGCTACACATACTTGTGCACTATAATATCTCCTGCGCATGATCTCTCTCCGGTCGTGTCGGCTTGCCGTCCCATCGGACTATGAGAGTAAAGGAACAGACAGTGCTCCTGTAGCTACACATACTTGTGCACTATAATATCTCCTGCGCATGATCTCTCTCCGGTCGTGTCGGCTTGCCGTCCCATCGGACTATGAGAGTAAAGGAACAGACAGTGCTCCTGTAGCTACATATACTTGTGCACTATAATATCTCCTGCGCATGATCTCTCTCCGGTCGTGTCGGCTTGCCGTCCCATCGGACTATGAGAGTAAAGGAACAGACAGTGCTCCTGTAGCTACACATACTTGTGCACTATAATATCTCCTGCGCATGATCTCTCTCCGGTCGTGTTGGCTTGCCGTCCCATCGGACTATGAGAGTAAAGGAACAGACAGTGCTCCTGTAGCTACACATACTTGTGCACTATAATATCTCCTGCGCATGATCTCTCTCCGGTCGTGTTGGCTTGCCGTCCCATCGGACTATGAGAGTAAAGGAACAGACAGTGCTCCTGTAGCTACACATACTTGTGCACTATAATATCTCCTGCGCATGATCTCTCTTCGGTCGTGTCGGTTTGCCGTCCCATCGGACTATGAGAGTAAAGGAACAGACAGTGCTCCTGTAGCTGTGCACATACTTGTGCACTATAATATCTCCTGTGCAGATGGCTAATCAGTTATGAGATTGGACGCTGTGACCGAAATCGGTTAGGAGATCTATTATTATCTGTATCTACTAAGCTACCACGGCTCTTAGTAAATCACAGAATGTGAAATCGATTAATGATTTGTTTTTAATCTTAGTCACCCAGTTTCTTTTTAGGGTTTCGCAGCGATTTTTTTTAAAATAGTTGATATGCTTGCGTTTGACCATAATCTCACCTGATGTTAAGCGATGATGTGGTCGAAGATGAAGCACGCTTGCCTAGAAGTAACCTATTCATTCTTGACTTAAAGACTCCCAGATTATAACTATCAGGAAACACAGACTCCGACAGGGAATTCCACTCCTTAGCCGTACGCACAATGAAAGTATTCCACGAACGTTTCGTGCGTATGGGTGGGATGTCCACCATGTAACGATGGCGCATCGCCGTTTGTCTTGTAGTCTGACGACGGAACGGGCTTGGCGGAATAAGACTGTGCAATTCCATCGCACACTCCCCGAAATGTAACCGATAGAAAACTGATAGGCTTGCAACACGTCGCCGATGTTCTAGGCTCTGGAGCCTTGTCTCGGCCAGTTGCTCGTTGCCGATGAGCCTTTTGGCCCGTTTCTCTATAGACTCAAATGCATCAAGCTGGTATTTGGCAGATCCAATACTCCATACACGACCGAACTTGCGCTTGATAGAGGTTGAAAGCTTCAATGGCTTGAAGGTTGAATGGCAAAAAACAGAACCTTTATATGTAGATTCGTCGTGTATGTCTGTCGGTCTGACCGTATGTCACAACCATTTTATTCCGAAACTATTAGGACTACACCGTTGAAACTTCGAAGGTAGCTGTATTCTGTGTCAATATTTTTATTCAAAAATATAGAAAAGAAACTAAAAAAAAATATCAAACCTATACCAAAGTGTGGGATGTAAAAATGTCTTTAAAATTACATTGAGGTTCCTAAAATCATTATTTCATTTCTCAAAGTCAATCCTTTGAAAGATAGACATTTCAAAGTCCAAAATTTGCGCCCTCTAACTTTTATAATAATATGGTGAAAAGTCTAAAAACGATAATTTGTTTGAACGAGGTGCAGAGGGAGTTTTTGAAATATGTATAGCAAACCATAACTTTTTCCTACACACACACGCTACGGAACACTTCATGGGCGAGTCCGAATCGGATTTGGCCAGTATTTTATTATTTATCTCTTCATCTTTTCCAACTTGAATGTTATATAATAATGTATGTGAACTATGGTACATTCAAGTGGACAAAATAAAACAAATAAATAAATTTACAGACATTACGGGTTCTGCTGTTATACTATACCTACTTGCTGCTGGCCGCGACTTCGTTTGAATGTGGGTTTCGAATTGTTCTCAAGATAAAAAGTAATGATCAGACGGCATGACATTGATTCCTAAGAACATCGGTCTTCATTGTGGAATGCAACTCGTGTCGATGCTCTTGCAATACAATGTCGGCAGTCTCTCGAACGATAGCGTTGAGGACAAATTCTCCGATACTTTGTATTCATTTTAATGTAAGATGAGATCTACGATTGAAAGATCGAGCTCAGAAGATTACTAGATTGCTTTAATACAAAAACACAAAAGCCGGCAGAGAGTTCCACACCTTGACTACGACAAGACGGTATATCGACCAAGTGTGGATAGTATCCTGCAGTACGTCTGATAGACCGGTAGCAAAAGGGGGATGAAGGGATTAGGTCGTGGAGCTCATGCGCACACTCTCCGAAGTACAATCTGTAGAAGGCTATGAAGTTTAGTTTAAAGACAAATAATATTCCATCCCACTATATCGTTCTGTTTCAACTGAAGTTCTATTTATTCCTTTCAACTATTATGTAAGATCTAACTCAATATTCTGTTCAGCAGGAGTTTGAACGCGGCGCTAACGTGGAGGTGTCTCTGAGTGAGATCTCTGATAGTTCTGGCTCCCTTAAGATCACCAAACTGCCTCCTCCACTGACCCAAGAGTTGCTGAATACTAAGGTAAGACATTTTAATTTATTTCACCTAGGCTTAATTGGGCCAAGCTGATCTCGGGCGGCGAGCAGGGGAAGCTTGCCGCTTGGTAAGGACCAGGTTGGTCGAAAGCGCGTCATGTTCCACGCGTGCCTCAAGTTGACGGGGCCCTGGACACGTCGCAATCGCGGTGATAAGTCTCCTCTTTGAGGAGTGGCTTGAGAGACGCCACAGCGTCGTCACTTTCCACCTAACGCAGGGACTGACCGAACATGGCTGTTTCGGGAGGTACCTATTTCGAATAAAGTGGCAGGACACGCCCGGGTGTCGTCATTATGAGGACCACCCGGAGGATACGGTGGACCATACAGTCGAGGTGTGCCCTGTTTGGGCCGAGCACTAATGTGTCCTCGTAGAGGCGATCGGCGGCGGCGACCTTTCGCTCCCGGCCTTTGTTCAGACCATTGTACGGAGCGAAAGGGAATGGGATGCAGTCGCTTCCTTCTGCGAAGCAGTCATGCTTGCGAAGGAGGAGGCTGAACGCGCGAGGGAGAGACAGTTATCTTCCTCACGTCCCAGCAGCCGCGGGAGATGCCCGGGCGTCGGGGATCACGAGCTGATCTCCGGCCACCGTAGACGCGGGTCTGCGGACGGCGAGGGGTAGCTCATCGTCCGGTAAGGACCAGACCCGAGTCAGTGGCGCGCCGTATTTCGCGCGCGCCTCAAGAGCAGTCAGCAGCATTGACGGGTCCCGATAGGGCCATTGCCTTACAAGGTTACGGGAATGTTTTAACGAGATACCGCGGTCCCGGACCAGAAGGACAACTGAAGAAACTGAGTAGGTGTTTAGCCAGTAGAAGTCTGACACTCCATTCCGCTCCACGCCGCTTGAGCCCCTCTTGCCTCAATCTCGCCTGATGGTAAGCGACAGATGAGGGCACATTTGTTGATTTTCCCACCGGACAAGAAAAGGACTACATGAATCCCTCCGTGAATGATGACGTGGTCGAGGATGAAGCGTGCTTACCTAGAAGTAACCTATCAGGTATAAGTTAGCTATCGGGAAACACAGACTCCGGCAGGAATTCCACTCCTTAGCTGTACGCACCATGAAAGTATTCCCAAACATTTTGTGCGTATGGGTGGGATGTTCACCATGTCACGATCAAATAACGACTTGAAGTAGAAACTTAGATAACTTAGGTAACGATGGCGCAACGCCGTTTGTCTTGTAGTCCGATGATGGAACGGGCTTGGTGGAATTAGACTGCAATTCCATCACACATTCCCCGAAATGTAACCGATAGAAAACTGAAGGCAACACGTCGCCGATGTTCAAGGTTCTGAATCTTTGTCTCGATCAGTTCTTCGTTGCCAATGAGCCTTTTCGCCCGTTTCTCGATTGTCTCAAGTGCATCAAGCTGGTATTTGGCAGATCCGTCCCAAAGATGAGAGCAGTACTCCATACACGACCGAACTTGTGCTTGATAAAGGTTGAGCAGCTGTTTCAGTGTGTTGCAAGCGCCATGATCATATGTGATCCCGTTTAAAGTTCTAAAGATACTTTAAGCCTCATGGCTAAGGTGTCGGATTCGTGATCAAGAGGTCGCAGATTCGAACCCCACTCATTACACTATTCCTGTGAACCCACTCCAGACACAAGAGCTTAGTTGGAGGGGTTAACAAGATTGCTAGTAATGTTAATTCTACCCACAATGCTAGTAATCTTCTAAAAAAATACTGTTGGTGACAGGTTAGCTGAAAAGATGTAGGTCCTAATGAAAAGACAAGAAGATGAAAAGATGTAATCCTAGCAAAAGTGAGACGGTACTTCACACCGGAACGGATGCTCAATCTATATCAAGCCCAGGTTCGATCGTGTATGGAGTACTGCTCTCATCTTTGGGATGGATCTGCGAAATACCAACTGGACGCGCTTGAGTCTACCGAGAAACGGGCCAAGAGACTCATTGGCAACGATTCACTGGTCGAATCAAAGCTCCAGAGCCTTGAATACCGACGACGAGTTGCAAGTCTATCGGTTTTCTGTCGGTTACATTTCGGGGAGTGTGCGATGGAATTACACAATCTAATTCCGCCAAGCCCGTTCTATCATCGGACTACAAGACAAACGGCGATGCGCCATCGGTACATGGTGGACATCCCACCCATAAGCACGAAACGTTTTGAGAATACTTTCATTGTGCGTACTGCTAAGGAGTGGAATTGTGAATAGATTACTTTTAGGTAAGCGTGCTCCATCTTCGACCAACATCATCACTTACCATCAGGTGAAATGGTGGTCAAACGCAAGCCTATTATCAATAAAAAAAAAAAAAAAAGTACAGACCCAGTACATTAATTTACCCGAAACTGTCAAATTTTCCCAATCGACCTTGAACCTGATTTCTTTAACAATAAAGTTGAAAATCAATTAAAGAAATTTGACAGATTGTTGTAGCTTGATATGCTGGCGTCTGTACATTGTATGTTAAAATAAGTAATTCAAAAAAATGATTATCTAGAATATTACAAACATTAATTTACTAGCACTATCGCTGTTTAGATTCAAGTGGAGCATTTAGAAAGCTGTTCCAAGTGTAGGCACTCGAAATGGGGATAAGATAACATACGTACAAGGCCACAGTCATTGTGCAAATTCGCCCGTGTTGCTATGCGTTCCCTAGAGTTAGCGAAGGGAAGGTTATCTATATGTTAGTATGGTCACCCACACTATAAAGCAGACCTTGGCAAGCGTAACTTTACCTTGAAAATCGACCCTTGCGGTACTTATTATTAAGCCACAAACACCGTTGGTTTACTTGCGCCCAAATCAATGACACTGAAAAACCAACTTCTTTATAAGTGTACTACGTGAGCTCGACAAATGGATGTGCGATTAATGCTTATGCGACAAAACTGTACTGCGACTCACCATAATTCGAATGCACGCTTGTGCGACTGAAGATCGACATCACGCTAGTACGACATGAAGAAGCATTTGTGTTCATAATCATATGTGTATATGATGACCTTGATGGCTCAGTTACAAACTCTTGGTAATGTTCCCGGATTCGATTACGAGTTATAAAACTTGCTAGCACTTCAACAACCACTACTTCAACTATTACAACTACTACAACTATACATTTCGGCGATTAATTCTTTTTTATGTAGATGATGTTACTGCTTTCTTATTTTTCATATAATATCTACATACGGCAGTATCGCATAATCATTTGTCACATTTGGGTAGTATCAAACTACTGTAACACTGCACCAACATACTTTCGAATTACAGTACCGTCGCGCTATCGTAGTATCGCACTACCGTAGTGTCGAACTACTGTCGCACAATCGTTTGTAACACTAGCGTGATGTCGATCTTCAGTGTGTCGTACAAGCGTGCATTCGAACTATGGTGAGTCGCAGTACACTTTTGTCGCTTAAGCATTAATCGCACATCCATTTGTCGAGCTCACATAGTACACTCCTTCTTTATGGATGTATTGTGAAAGGGGGTTTACTAGGCAGTCGATCCATGCTGTCTCTCTCTCTCTCTCGGCTCCATCTGATTGGGCGGGTTAAAAAGTAACCGGTGGAGATTCCTGCCCGTTCTCCATAGGAAACGAGCAATTCAAACCTTGCACTAGTATCTGACGTTTAATAAACGCCCATGTTGACCTATAAGAAATAAAATGTTCTAGTGGTCAGTGGCCCTGACTGCTATGCGCAAGGTCGTGGGTTCGATTCCCACCCAGTACAAATATTTGTGTGATGAGAACGATCATTTGTTCTTTGTCTGGGTGTAATTTATCTATAATATGTATGTATTTAGAAATATATATGTATGTTTATCAGTTGTCTAGTACTCATAGCACAAGCTCTGCTTAGTTTGGGACTAGATGGCGTTGTGTAATAACACAAAGTTGTGGAATATTATTATTAAAGGCTCTGGTTTGATCACCATCTCAGCTGATGGTAAGCGATGATGTGGACAAAGGTGAACTAGAAATAAATTGTTCACTCTTGACTTAAAGACCCCCAGGTTATAGCTATCAGGAATCCGGCAGGGAATTCCACTCCTTAGCTGTATGCTGTATTTGATTTGACATCCACAACTACACAATCCATCTCCCTTTCACTACAACTCTACCAGACACCGAGTACCATCGACACTTGCTCGATATACGGTCTTGTCGTACTAAGCTCTTCTCCTCCAAATTTATTGTGCACACAGCCAAGATGCGGAACTCCCTGCTAGTTTCCGTGTACCTATCACATATGACCTGTCAGCCTTTAAAGCAAGAGGGAACAGGTTTCTCCTGGGCTCACTCGTGCCATCGTAGACCTCAGCTTTTGCTTACCATCAGGCGTGATCGGGATTTTCTGAAATTATGTTTACCCAATTATGACCTTTATAAGAGAACACTTTAAATCTAATTTTGGTTATTTCCAGGAATGCTACATCTTGGATACTGGAAGTTACAGCGGTATCTATGTGTGGGTTGGAAGGGAATCTAACGAGAAGGTACGCATTTCAATTTATCACAAATTTCATACTATTACTTAATTACATTGCATCATTTGAAAAAAGAATAAGACGGAAAAAACTCCGAAAGAACGCTGTGTGGCCATTTTCTCCACTGTCGTGATATTTTATTTTCACATATAGTAAATGTTCAGTTTAAGGAAAAAAATAATCATATAGTATGTAGACATTAAAACAAACTGCCTCATTGGTCAAGTCTTGCAAGAGCGACAGTGCTAATGGGTTTTTCTGTCAGGAATTTCTCAGTAGTAGACTGGAGTTTAGAAGTTTACTTACTTACTGAGTGAACGCAACGGTTCCGCGGGGTGAGGGTTATGTCAATCGGTAGCCTGACTCTTGGGAATTTAGTCGTGATGGAGCGTTTTAGAATTACCATTTTTGTAAAATTCGCGTACGCACAATGGGCGATTTGTTCCCGAAAAACGTTCTCTAGCGACTGAATGCCGAAGAGCCAGGCTACTGACTGGTCCCCAGGCGTCGAGGATCGCGTGCCGATCTCCGGACGGTGAGCAGGGGTAGCTCACCGTCCGGTAAGGACCATACCCAGGTAGCATCGTGTTTCATACGTCAGCACTGGTGACGGGGCCCCATACATCCATTGCCTGCCGGGGTTGCGAAAATGTTTCAACGAGATACTGCGGCCCCGGAACTTAAGGGCAGCTGAAGGAACAGAGGGGTTTTTAGTCAGTAGAAGTCTGACACTCCCTTCCGCTCCACCCAGAGCGGCAAAAAAAGGTTACTGACTGACAAAACCTCCACGTTCTTCTTAATCGTTGCGTTCACACAGGAAACTAAACAAATAAGTATAAGTAATATTTGTATCCTTAAATGTATTGTAAGGTTTACAATAAAGTATATAAATCTATACTAATATTATAAATCGGAAAAGTTTGTTTGTTTGTTTGTTTTTTTTGTTTGTTTGTTTGTTTGTTTGTTTGTTTGCTTGAACGCGCTAATCTTCGAAAGTACAGGGTGGATTTGGATGAAATTTGGTATGGAAGTAGCTTGAAGCTTGAGGAAGGTTATATGCTACTTTTTACGCGACTGCAAAAAAGGAGAGTTATGTTTTTACCGTGATAGAATCCACGGGAGCGAAGCCCCGCGTGAGTACTAGTAAATTAATAAATCCATCCAAAGGTTGTCTGTAAAAGATCGCTTTTAGCGATAAGACCGCCCATTATCACCCTTTTTAGTAGTAAAGTCCTTATTGTTTTACTGTCATGGTGTACAATAAAGAATATATCTATATCTATCTAAATAAATATAATCTTTCTTTTTTCTTTTTAGTTGTAAAGTCCTTATTGTTTTACTGTCATGGTGTAGGTACAATAAAGAATATATCTATATATCTAAATAAATATAACCTTTCTTTTGAGATACCTTGTACTTATGTCTGGACTGGGTTCACAACAATAATTTGAACCCACTCCAGACATATGGTATGGTGGGGATTTCAATACATAAAAATTTCATAATCTTCTTGTTTGTAATCTGATTTTTTTTTTCTCTAGGAAAAGGCTGAAGCGATGAACAAGGCTGAACAGTACCTGAAGTGGCACGATTACCCAGCTTGGGTAAGTACTATCATATACAGCGTCATTCTAAATCCCTAGCTATACGTTTTAGGGTTCTGTACCTATAAGGGTAAAACGAGAACCTATTACTAAGAATCCGCTGTCCGTCCGTCTGTCACCAGGCTGTATCTCATAAACAGTGATAGTTAGACAGTTGAAATTTTCGCAGATGATGTATTTCTGTTGCCGCTCTAACAACAAATACCAAAAAAAAACAGAATAATATAAATATCTAAGGGGGCTACCATACAACAAACGTGATTTTTTGCTCGATATTGATAACGGCAACAGGTAGATGCTTGAAATATTCACGTAATATTTAGTTATACAACGTGTAATTTAAAGGGTATATACATACCATGTGCACGGTTTCTTTGGATGATAATAAACGATATGGCAAGGGTTTTATAAACCTATGTATACATGTGTGAAGTGTAATAGAAATTTCAATACATTGGTACCAGAGGCAGAATTTTTAAATTAAGAAGAACCAAGAGAATCACCGTGTGATAATTTGGTATCAATTCTTTGTGTCACTTATTTTGAGCTGAAACTGTGCATAGAGACTCCATACCAGATGTTGTCTTAAGCCCCTTTGGATAGATATGGGGTTTTCGTTACACGTTGTATATTCACTTTAAAAATAAATAATTAAATTAAAATAAAACAAATATTTAAGGGAGGCTCCGATACAACAGACATGATTTTTTTGTCTTTTTTTTAGATTTTGGTACTGAACCCTTCGTGCGCGAGTCCGACTCGCACTTGGCCGGTTTTTTTCCGAACTTCCTTGCATTTTATCGTGTAAATAACTATAAATGGTGTGAGTGTGCGATGGAATTACACAATCTAATTCCACCAAGCCCGTTCCATAATCGGACTATAAGACAAACGGCGATGCGCCATCGTTACATGGTGCACATCCCACCCATACGCACGAAACGTTTTGGGAATACTTTCATTATGCGTACGGCTAAGGAGTGGAATTCTCTACCGATCTTTAAGACAAGAGTGAATAGGTTACTTTTAGGTAAGCGTGCTCCATCTTCGACCACATCATCACTTACCATCAGGTGAGATGGTGGTCAAACCAGAGCCTATTATAAAAAATAAAAATACTTGAGAAAACACAGTTTATTTTGAAATCACAAGCAGACACTTCAGCAACGACTGCTTCGTTGGTCCAGTGATCACAAGCGCGTCTGCTGAGCACGACGTCTTGGGTTCGATGCCCGGGTAGAGCAAAATATGCAATTGGATTTTTCTGTAATTAATTTCTCCGTAGTAGCCTGGAGTTTGGAAGTTGGCAGTTTGATAAACCCGTGCCCCGTGCTATCTTTGTCAGTCAGTTACGGGTAGTCAAAAGCCAGTAAATCTAATTGTTTTTTTTTTTTTTAACGTGGTAAAATCATCAGATGAGTCCTCCCACCCCGAGCAGGGCCGGAGGGACTGTCAGACTTGTACTGACTAAAATCCACGGTATTCCTTCAATAGCCCTTTACGTACCGGGGTCACGGTAATGGGATAAGTCCCACGACCCCGGCAGGCTTCGGCCCTCTACAGGGGTGTAGTATATTCCCTCGTCATATTGCTGACGCTCTTTGAGGCGCGCGTGGAACACGTTACGCCGTCGACCCGGGCATGGTCCATGGTCGGACAGCGAGTTGCCCTTTACTCGCTGTTCGTATGCCCAAATCTGACACTGGTCTAGCGAACAGGTATCGTGTTACCCAGTTACTGGGTTATGGAGGTCAGAGAGGCAGTCGCTTTATGTAAAACACTAATACTCAGCTTCATCCGGGTAGACTGAAAGCTGACTCCAATATTAGTTGTGAAAATGCTAAAGTTTGTTCAACCCTATACAAAATATTTACTGGGGTCGAACAAGCTTTGGAAAATCATAACAGTTGTAGTAATGAAATAATGATGTTTATTTTGCAAATGGGTTATAAATAACACTTTTACACGTCATTTTTTTTTCGTAAATGTTTACATTTACGAAAAAAAAACTAACTACTCTGACTACTCTGAGAAGAAACACTGAAACAAACTCAGAGGTCAACGTCTCTTTTAAAGTCCATACAATGTGTAGTTGTCAAATCATATGAGAGCCATGTAGGTTTATGCCTGTGGCGCCCTTTAAAGGACAGAATCATACAGATATGAGCAGGCCCGTCCAAACAGTGCAAGCATTTGTCAAATATCGCGTAGCTCAACTTATATCCTAAGGAGCTTCAACGATTTGACGAACAGTACCAAAGTTAGGACATTTGGGTGAGCCGTATAAAGCACTCAAACTGCCAGACAGTGCGGTAATCTAACAGTGCGGTAATCTATTAATAATATTTGTTGTTATCCCACATTGCTCTCACATTCACAATAAAGCTTTTGCTATTACAAAAAATATAAATAGTAGCGATCATTAACCTTCTCACAATATAGGCTTGTTGTGAGAAGGTCAATAATCTCTCCGAGTAACATGACACATAACCTTGATACAGTATAGTGTATATAGCATAGTTCAGGCGTCGACTGTATTGATTGTGTCTGAACTAAAAGGAGTGCCCTTGACTCAAATAAATGGTCATTGTTAAGGGTGACCTCTATCTGTTATGAGGCAAAGAAACATTAGTAACATTATGTATGTATTTACTCCGTTACTGGGTTTTCTTAACATAAATTTAATAAAAAATTAAATAAAAATTACAATAATAAACAAAATCGTAACAAAATTCTTCAAATATCAGTACACAAATAAACTTACAATATTACTAATTAATTAATTTTATAATGTTTTTCACAGGTACACGTAACCAAAGTTCCCGAGGGAGTGGAGCCGACAGCTTTCAAACAGAACTTTACCGAATGGAACTAAACAATACGTGTTTATATTGTCACATTGCATTTTAAGCAACTATAGTACAACGGAGTCGGTAAAAGTGTATTTATTTATTTATAAAGTCATCAGCTATTTCAAAAGCGTCAATAGCAGAGCTCGAAACCACTCCAGACCCAAAAGAGGAGGGGAGGGGGAGGGGTTAACAAGATTGCTAGTAATCAAAATTTAGCATTTATATGTAGCTTATATTAAACTCATTTGTCAAGCGCACAATTACTGGTATCAGTGACACTAGTATTGGTATCAATGTTACTGGTATCGGTATCAATGACACTGGTATCGGTATCAATGACAATGTTATTGGTATCAGTGGTACTGGCCTGTGTAACTGCAAAACAGAAATTGATTTTGAAGGGCTATACAATATAAAATATTCTGTAGTTAACAATCTCTTATTCTCAAAGAATAAATATATGGTTTACCTACCAACGAAGCGCTATACTCGATAAAACCTCCATTGGATTATAGCTACTGCAGTACCCATCTCAGTTAAACTTAAATGGGATTAATAGTAGTAATGCGTAAAAAGAAAAATAGGTACATAAAAAAATTACCAAGGAGTTTTGTGTTACCCAGTGACTGGGTTAACGAGATCTCAGTGATAGTCGTTCCATGTAAAATAATGGTGTTCACATTAAGACTGGAATTCTGGGGTAAGTTGGAAAAGGGAAAGAAAAATGTAGTTGAGAAGTAATTATTGTAATTAGTTTAAGGAGTTTTTGAGTCTCACGTTCACTAGTATCATAATAACATTGCCCACCATCGATTGTTTTATACCAATTATAGTTTCTTTTAACGCATTACTATTTTTTTAAATATTATCTAATAAGTTTATATTTAAATAACAATTTTGTATTATTTTTTAATGATGTTTAATTTATAAATAAAAAGTATTAAGAATTAAAATTGTTTTTTTTTTTTCATATTACCATTTCGTAATCTCTCAGTATATTTGTTACAAAAAAAAATTATTACTCTTTTTACCGAATTAAAAAGAAAAGAAAGTTGTCAATTGAATATCTATATGTTCTTTTTATGCGATACCTATGTACAAAGTACCTACATATTAAACTACTAGATCTAAACAGACTGAACTTAATTTATTACTCAATTATACTATATAAAGCTAAATTACCACTGACTGACTGACTGACTCACTTATTGACATAATTGTTCTCCCAGATGGTGGATGGGGAGGTGGGTATATTTTGACAGATTCGTAAACAAGTAACTCTCAAACCTACGGGAAAAGTGCCAAACCTCCCCTTTCCCCCCCCCCTTCTCCCCCCCCCCTATCGTATAGAGGAGGCTCAGTAAAGTAAAAACCATTTTTCAAAGTCCCCCCCCGCCCCCCTTCTCCCCCCCTTTAGGCGGATCTCGGAATCTAAGAGACTTGTAACATTTTTTTTTTCAGATTCATTTAGAGGGGCAATGCTTTAGTCAAAATACTTCTGCAACCCCCCCCTCCCCCATTACCCCCCCACTTTTTTTTTTTTTTTTTCACAAGCATGGAATTACACAATTTAATTCCAACAAGCCCGTTCCATCATCGGACTACGAGACAAACGGCGAAGCGCCATCGTTACATGGTGGACATCCCACCCATACGCACCAAACGTTTTGGGAATACCTTCATTGTGCGTACGGCTAAGGAGTGGAATTCCCTGCCGGAGTCTGTGTTTCCCGATAGCTATAACCTAGGAGTCTTTAAGTCAAGAGTGAATAGGTTACTTTTAGGTAAGCGTGCTCCATCTTCGACCACATCATCACTTACCATCAGGTGAGATGGTGGTCAAACGCGAACCTATTCTAAATAAAAAAAAAAAAAAAAAAAAAAAAAAAAAAAAAAAAGCACGCGATGTGCTTGCACCTCGCGCAACACGCAAATACTAAACCCCCCCATCTCCCCCCACTTTGTTTTTTCACAAGCACGCGAGGTGCTTGCACCTCGCGCAACACGCAAATACTAGTTTTTATATAAAATTTTAAAATAGTTATTTTAAAATTCAGTTTCAAGATGCTATCCCGAATGTTCTTAATCTGTGTTTCAAATAAGATTTGACTTTACAACACTAGACTACAGTCTATTTAAAAAATAAATAAAATATTCCAGTATTAGGCTTTTTCCGGAGGAAAACCATCAAATCTAGACTAGAAAGACTAACTATCTATAAATCCCCTATGTTCCTATCCTGTTGTAAACACGACGCTCCGCCGTCCACTCGTGGGATCTAAATATCGATAAGTAAGTATGAGTAAGACTAAGTCAATCAAACGCCTTAGAGAAATCACATTACACTCCTGAAATATTTTCTTCCAGCTTACGACATCCATTACTATTACGTAAAATGTGGTAAAACGTACACTTTAGCTTTAAGCGGGCTGCTTTTGTAGCTGCTAGAGCAAAATCTCTCAACTGAAAGAACAAAGGGATTCATTCCTATTCACACGGGCTATAAGCAAAGACAAAAATTCTGTTTTTACTGCCTCCCAAGACACAGGTCTTTGCCTAGTTTGGGAGGCAGCAGGCTATGTATCTCTGTTAAATTATTGTACCTACTTGTTCTAGATACTAAGACACATGCAATTTTATGGCTGTGTTCCAAATAAAGATTTTATCTATTATTAATTGAAAGAATAAAGTTTGGCGTAGTGATTGAACGGCCAGTATTTAAGTGCCCCCGAAAACTCCGGCGCAAGTTTGCGAGAGAATACGGGGTCATTTGTCAACACAAGCTTTTAGTTTTGTATTAATACATTTAAATGAGTCAATTCACTACACCAAGACTGAATTACATTTCTTTATTTATTTGGGAAACAAACAATTGTACAGTAAGTATTACAAGTAAAATAGTATTACAAAGTATGGGTGAATGTACAATGCACAGCATTCTTGTGTACATTATTAATTAATTAGGTAAGTATAATTACACTTAAATACCTTAGGCACAAAATTATATTTTAAACTTATATTTACTGTCACTCAAACATAGAATAATTTTATTCTTAAAATTTCTTTGGAAAAAAATAAGATATCCAACTGAGAAAAGTGGTTGTTTATGTTTTAACTAGTCGACGGGCATTCTTGTGTACATTATTAATTAATTAGGTAAGTATAATTACACATACCTTAGGCACTAAATTATATTTTAAACTTATATTTACTGTCACTCAAACATTGAATATTTTTTTTCTTAAAATTACTTTGGGACAAAAAGAAGATATCCAACTGAGAAAAGTGGTTGTTTATGTTTTAACTAGTCGACGGAGAGGGGCTCGCTGACCAGCGTTTGTTCGGCATGTAGTTGTCGCAAACAGAGGGTAAGCACGCACCTCACGTCTTATTACTGTTCTAGGTACAATGTAATAGTAGATTATTAATCAAGGGGATAAAGCAGTGTCTTCTGTCGCGGGTGACGATTTAAATCGCGAGTGTAGCGAGGGATTTAAGTTCACCCAAGACTAAGACAGCTTTATCACCGAGGAAAATACTCTACCTTTCGTACCATTTGCGAAAAAATTAACACAATAATAATATAAGATAAGCATTTATTAAAAATAATGACAATTAAAAGTATAAGTTAACATTCGAAACATTGGTCCAATTATTGATAGAGAGAGTTACTTTTTTGTTTGGTACATTTATTGTTGATGAGTTGATTTGAGTATTTAATAATCATAACTGCATAATAAATTCGTATTCCTTTTTCAAAAAGATGTATAATGCTTTATATACAAACTCAATGGTGTAAACACAGATGTAGTTCAGTATGTAAGTATTCCAAATTTAAATCACATTCTCCCCCTAGAGGATGAAAGAAATTCAGTACAATTTTCTTTCCCTGTTTTTAACAGATTAAAAATGACTATTGTTATGTTCGCTTTTTTTGGCATAGAATGTCACTTTTTTGAGCAAGTGGTACGAAAAAAATATTATTTACCAATCCGATACAGTTAAACTTATTATGAACCAATCCGTGAAGCATCATGGTTTGAAGTAGTAGGCGTCTTGATTGCAAAGTAAGTAAATTAAACATTTTTAGCGAGTCGAGTTAGAGAGAGAGAGAGAGTTAGAGCTATGTGCCAATAAACATTTTTTTCATTATTGTTTTAGCCAGCGTGTGACAGTTTAACAGAGTAACAAACCATTTCGCCCACCCTAAGGCGCGGGACATCCATGAGAATTTTCACCAGAGTATTAGTGTTTTGCATAGCGTGACTGCCTCTCTGACCTCCACAACCCAGTAACTGGGTAAGTAACATGATACCCCTTAGCTAGACCAGTGTCAGATTTACTGGCTTCTGACTACCCGTAACGACTGCCAAAGACGTCGATATGATAGCCGTGACCAACGGCTTAAGAGGAGGCTCTCTAAATTGTATGTAATTTTGCATTAATATTCTAAAACAATCACGCATACAATCAAAATGGAACTTTAGTATATGATTTATTGGATCTTTTTCTTTCCATGTCTAGACCAGTTTCGTAATTGGAACATTTTCGCTCGATTCATTTTTTAATCGAATATCATGTTTTTTTTTTAAAGATTATTCAAAATTTAATCAAGATTACTCGCCTTTTATGCCTAAAGTTAGTATTGACAATAAGAAAATATAGTTTATTATCCAAATACAGGACATTTTTCCTCTAGATCAATTATCACTCTAGTTAGAAACGAAATAAGAATTGAGACTTACGACATTTGGTTTCGAACCCGAATATGGTAAAAGAGCACACACGATATTCAACTTTATTACTGCTGCGTTAGCGTTTAGCACACAACGGCAGTTTCGAAACCGAACATAGTGAAAGAGCGCACTCGATATTCAACTTTATTACTGCTGCATTAGTGTTTAGTATACAACGGCCTAACCGGGGTAGATGGGAGCGGAGCTTGCGTGAAAATTATTTTGCACTGCCTGGTCTTAACGTGCTTTCCGAGGCACGGGGGTATCACACCGCCAACTTCCAAACTCCGGGTTACTACCAAGAAATTCCTGACAGAAAAACCCAATAGCACTTTAGGCTCGACACGGGATTCGAACCTAAGACCTCGTGCAATGTCAGTAAGTGTCAGGCTATCCTAATCGGTAGCTCATATTTTCTGCGAAACTTGGACACCAGCCAACTTCTCCCGCTTAACTTCAACAATACTGTCATTCCTCTCTCGCCGCACGTAAAAGACTTAGGCAGATTGCACAGGTTAGCCATAGGGTAACATTCACACTGCGATCTCTCTATAGATTCAAGCATTTCCTTCCTTGTAGCACTAAAACCACCTTGGTCCAATCACTTGTGCTTCCTATCATTGATTATGCTGATGTTTACTATTCTGATCTTTCCCAATAATTTCTTAACAAACTGAATCGACTTCTCAACAACAGTATTCGTTTCATTTTTGGCCTTCGAAAATATGATCACATTTCTTCCTTCCGTTCTCAGCTTAAATGGTTGCCTATCCGTCAAAGGAGATCCCTTAGATCCCTCTGTATGCTCTTCACTATTATGACCGATCCTTGTGCTCCTGTTTACTTAAAACAAAATTTTAAATTGTTGGGCAGTTCTCATGATCTTAACCTTCGCGCATCGAAAAACTTACTTCTTCACATTCCTTCTCACCGCACCGGGTTTCTATCTAATTCTTATGCTATTTCTACTATTAAACTCTGGAATTTGCTACCCCTTGACATCAAGAAGGCTGAGTCAAAATATTCTTTTAAGCGTAAAATTAAAAACCACTACTTAAGGGGCTGTTATTCTTAGTTTGGTCTTTGTCATAATTGTTATGAGCTCTCTTAATCAGAAAGAATATTATAAAGCACCGTATCTATTAGTTTGTCATTTTAGCATATATTTTATTTTATTTTATTTTATTTGGGAAAAAAACGTCATTACATTAAACATAATAATAATGAGTTATATAAAACTAAATCAATGTAATAACAACAACATTTTCCACATATTATTTAAAAGGTATGCTATGATGAAGAGTCAAGTTAAGTATTATCCATATTCAAGTAAGCTATTATATTTTTATAACGCTACAAGTTTTCGAATTAGTCAGTCCCTTCAAGATGACTCTTATCTTATCTATTCAGTACCTTAATAACTCTAGTTCTAAAAGCATTTCTACTTAACAAAAATATATCAATATCCATAAAGTATTTATTATACATATGAGTGAGACGCTGCAGGGGTGCACGTTTGCCCGCGTTTGTCCGATGTGATGCCTGATCAAACAATCGGTAATCGCGCACTCCACGTCGATGAATTAATCTAGGAACTACAAGTTTTATGTGGTTACTAAGGTCTATACAATTTAATTTATTATGGCAAAGGTCGTGCAGTATCATTACTTGCAGAAGCAATCGTCTCTTCTCGAGTGAGAGTAAATTATATGTAGCTAAAAGTTCATCATAAGATAAACGTGGTCGTTGGCATCTAAATTGCATCGTTCGTAAGAATTTTTTTTGCACCCTTTCAATGACTATTTTATATTTATTATATAGTGGATCCCATATCAGACAAGCATATTCGAGCTGAGAACGAATGAGTGAACGATAAAGATGTAAGAATGTGCAGGGTTTAGGAATTAGTATTATTATATACTAGCTTGTGCCAGCGGCTTCGCCCGCGTGGGAAGATTTTCCCGTGTAAATCCCGATCCCGTGGGAATTTCGCAAAATCCTTTATTAGCAGATGCCTACGTCATAACATCTACCTGCATGCCAAATTTCAGCCCGATCCGCCCAGTGGTTTGGGTTGTGCGTTGATAGATCACTATGTCAGTCAGTCAGTCACCTTTGAGTTATATATATTTAGATTAATATCATATTTATTAGTATTAAATATATTATTTCATTCCATTTTCTTGTACACCTACCACAATGTGTTTTTTTAACCCAAAAGTTGACTGGTAGAGAATGCCTTGCTGCATTAAGTCCGCCCATGTAACACAATTGTTCATAAAGTTTAAATAAATAAATTAAACATTAAGGACTTTACAACTAAATAAAAAAAGTAATTAAAAAAATTAAAAAACCCGACTGCAACCTTATACTAAAACTAACTGAAAAGCTAATAATAAAAAGTAAAAAAACTAAAACCCGACTACGACAAAAACATCGATGCTAAAAGGATGAAACAAGATTTTCAGGATGCTGAAATAAACAAGGTTACTGGAAAAACAAGAACAGAACAAAAATAAAAGCCGTAGTCACACGTCACGTTATTAATTGTTTTGTTACGGTTGATCTATCTATATAAATGTATATAACTCAAAGGTGACTGACTGACTGACTGACATAGTGATCTATCAACGCACAGCCCAAACCACTGGACGGATCTGGCTGAAATTTGGCGTGCAGGTAGATGTTATAACGTAGGCATCCGCTAAGAAAGGATTTTGCGAAATTCCCACGGGATCGGGATTTACACGGGAAAAACTTCCCACGCGGGCGAAGCCGCTGGCACAAGCTAGTCTTCTATATAACGTGTGTGGTACGGAAGATGTACCAAATTATGTAGGCGAATTAAAAATGTTTGATTTTAAGTGGACTGTATTTTGAGGATGGCTGGTTTCGCCTAGAAAGAACAGGATGATGAACGGGCGACCGAGTTTCAGGGATTATGAGGGAAAAGCACGTCTTACCTGAAGTCTTCAAGATGGCGCCTGCTGGCGCCTGCCTGCTTCGAGCTTCGAAGTACACGACGTGTTGATATCAGAATGCACCAAACCACTCAATCACACCCGCGGGCGGTTCATCTTAGTTCAATCAAGATTTATATAGATAAATAAGCGGAGTTTTAGCGGTATAACACACGGACGGCGGAGTACGATAAGACATCGACAATACGTCCGCGTGGAGAGGCGTACTTAACACGTTCTGTCATTGCGGTGTCATTGCTTGCCATAGATTCGTGGCAGACATGCTTTTTTGGGGTAGGGAGAGGGAATGGTCGTCCGTTCTGACAGTAAACGTCAAAATGTGGGAACAAACTATTTAACCAAATTTCAAAATGAGATGGCGTTACCATTTCCCCCCGGCTTTAAAGGGTTGCCTTTAAAAGGAAACAAATAAAATAAGCTACGTTAGGTATACTACCGCATAACCTATCCACGAGCTAAAACAGCGTTATGATATTAAATTAATCTAAATTAACTTTAGCGGAACAATTATAGCGGAAACTATTAACTAAATACCGAAACTAAGAGGGAGATCCAACTTCAGGCTAGATCTCACTGAGTCGGTAGCGGACAGAGACGTACAACAGGGCGCACGTAACTACCCTTCGCGGTTTTTACAGTAACAACGCGGGTTGTACCGTCTTTAGATGTATGCAATTTCTCAACGATGGCTAAGGGCCATGAAAGCGGCGGAGAATTGTCATTTATGACAATAACCAACGTACCCTCCTGTATAGGGGATGCAGGACTATTCCATTTGGATCTAGCCTGAAGCTGGTGAAGGTATTCCGACCGCCAGCGCCGCCAGAACGACTGTACGATATTATCGAGCAGAGTATGTCTCTGAAGCAAGCTAGAAGAGTCTGCTTTAGGAGCGGGAAATGACGATAATGGCGCTGTGTTCAAGAAATGCGCAGGAGTTAACGCGGATGGTTCAGCAGGGTCGCTACTCAGTGCTGTGAGCGGCCGCGAGTTAACCAGTGCCTCGACTTGAGCAAGGACAGTTAAAAGCTCTTCATAAGAGAGGATCTGTTGACCTACGATTTTGAAGAGATGCGTTTTAATTACTTTGACCATGCTCTCCCAACATCCACCGAAATGTGGTGAAGCAGGCGGAATAAACTTCCAATCAATGTGATTTACGGAAAGTTCTTCCTGTAGACTTGTACGATATTCTTTATTAAGAAACTTATAAAGATCGCGTAAATAAGAGTTTGCACCCACGAAACAAGTGCCGTTGTCCGTGTACAAACATTGTATAGGGCCGCGTCGCGAAAGAAATCGTTTTAGGGCTGCCAGAAATGACACCGTGCTTAAATCCGTCGCAACTTCAATGTGCGTGGCGCGCGTCGTTAAACATGTAAAAATGCACAGCCAGGCTTTACGGCTTTTAACACCTCGACCACGCACTGGCGTGTACTGCAGCGGTCCTGCGTAATCACAACCGGTATGTGTGAACGCCTTATCTACTTGATTGACGCGCTGGCTAGGAAGGTCAGCCATGAGAGGAAAGACCGGGCGAGGACGAAATTTAAAACACGCGTTACATTTGTGTATTCTGTGGCGAATTATTCGCCGTGCAGCTAAAACCCAATGTTTATGCCTGAGTAAGGACATAAGCAACTCTGGACCGGCATGGAGATGTTTCTTGTGATAAAAATCAACAAGAAGGTCGACAACGTGGTCATGACGCGGTAAGACGCAAGGATGCTTGTAGTTGTATGGTTCGTCCGAATTTGACAGACGACCGCCAACGCGTATAATGCCGTGCTCATCGAGAAACGGCTTGAGCTTAAGAAGCGCGGGAGAACAAGATACATTCTTTTTTAAATTTTGAATGTCGTTACTAAAGTGAACAGCCTGTACAACTCGCAATAATTTATACTCTGCGAATTCAAGATCAGAGCTCGAAACAGAAGCCCCATTAGGTAGTTGCCTAAGAAACCTACAGACATAAACGATGGCGCGTAGTAACTTAGACCACGACGACATGCGCAGCGCGAGTGCATAGATCGGAGATTGTGCTACCTCAACAATCACGGGGTGAGAAACAGATTTCCGTTCGGGTGCATCCTCGGCTTCTGCACTGTGGTCACAATGTTGTATGGGCCACTCTGACGGATCATGAGAAATCCAAGAAGGTCCACGGTACCACAAAGGATGTTGCAGAAGTTTAAGTGGAGTAACACCACGAGAAAGGCAATCAGCAGGATTCTCAACGCCCGCGATGTGATTAAAACAAGTAGCAGGAACAAGTTCTATTAATTTAGTAACGCGATTGGCGACAAAAGTCTGCCAGCGGTGAGGAGAGGAATAAATCCAGGCGAGCACTACCTTGGAGTCAGAAAATGCGTATATTTTATTGATGGGGTAGTGGGGCGAAACTGTGTCTTGAACCTTGCGGAGCAACTGAGACAGCAGAAGGGCCGCGCACAACTCCAGTCTCGCAACCGAAATGGTTTTGACAGGCGAGACCTTGGACTTGGCACAAACTAACTGCACCGAGTAGTTAGAACCAATGCGGACTTGCAAATATACGACTCCGCCGTAAGCGCGTTCGCTTGCGTCAGCAAACCCTATTAAGTTGATAGTACATCCATCGACCAACCCAAGATGCCGCGGTATAGTTATTTGATTGAGCGCGGAAAGCTCAATGCAAAATTGTTTCCAAGCGGCGACAATATGGTCGGGAGGTGCGTCATCCCACTCACACTTTGATAACCAAAGTTCTTTGATCAAGAGCTTGGCGTACAAAATTGTGGGAGCCACAAAACCCATGATGTCCCATAGTCGTGCCACTGTGGACAGCATAGTGCGTTTGGTGCACTTCTCATAAGGTGGTGCGACATCAAACAGAAAACTATCACTGGATTTATACCAACGTAAACCGAGAACTTTATGCGGTACAGACCTCTCAAACTCAATGTCTGGAGAAGCCTTATGAGAATTAGGTAAGTGCTCGAGAACCTGTTTATAGTTGCTTGTCCATTTGACAAGATCAAACTGGCCTCGCTTGAAAAGCTGAATAAGCTCTTCACAAAGCGAAATTGCTTGCGGAGCGTATGTGACACTACAAGCGATGTCATCCATATATAAAGCGGAAGTAGCGGCAGCCGCTGCAGCGGGAAAGTTGTCGCCTTCATCAGCGATCAACTGGCGGACAACTCGTAACGCGTGATATGGACTGGACTTGAGTCCAAAACAAACACGATTAAACTGATACACAGATAAAGGTTCATTTGTTAAAACCAAAAAAAGTCCGTTGAAATCTACGGTCAGATTCACGAACGCCGATATTGAGAAACATTTGGCGGCAATCAGCTGACAGAGCAACTTGGAAAAGTCGAAATTTTATTAATATATTAAATAAGTCACCCTGTAGATTAGGGCCGGCATGCAAAATGTCATTGATCGACTTACCCGATGTAGTCCTGCAACTAGCATCTAAAACCACGCGAAGTTTCGTGGAGGTTTTATCTTCGCGAACACCGCCGTGATGCGGAATATAATACGCGGGAAGAGAATTGTCCTCGTTGTTAACAACCGGACTCAAAAAACCTTTATCTATGTAGTCGCGCATGACGTCATTATAGGCGCCGCGCAACTTGATCGATGCATCCAGTTTGCGTTCCAAACAATGAAAGCGTCTAAGCGCCGCAGCGTACGAGTCGCCTAGCGAATACGGGTCACCACAAAAGGGTAACGCCACAACATATCTACCACTGTCGTCGCGAACAGTGGTAGTGCGGAAGTGTTCTTCACACTCGAGATCCTTAAGGCTCATCGAGGGCGGGGCGGAGATCTCTTCAAGCTCCCAAAATCGCTTGAGAAGAGAATCAATATTATTTTCTTGAAGAACAGCACAACAAGACGTAGTATATTGAGAAATATGTGACGTAGGTACGGTACCCATAATCACATATCCAAATACCGTCTCAATAGCGGGTGGCAAATTATGTTGTTCACTACGTATCACGTTAGGTAGGAACAAATGTGGAAAGATAGATGCGCCGAGCAAAGCGTCGATATTTCCCGGTTGCGAGAAGTCAGAGTCTGCGAGCGATAAATACTCGAGATGCTTAAGTAAGGACACGTCCACCTGAGCGTTCGGCAGTGTGTCCGTAATACGTTCCACGATAAGCAAGGAAATATTAAAATTAATATTCTTATTGAAACGGGAATGTATTCTAACATCTACGGAACCCTTACAAGATTTTTCCGACCCACCGATCCCCTTAACTACTAAGTTAGTATTTTTAAAGTTTTTCCACAGTCCGAGGCGTTTAAAACAATCAGAAGTAATAAAATTACTTTGTGAAGCACTATCTAGTAAACAACGAATTATGTGCGGTGAGTTATTGACATCGTAAACAATAACTTGCGCTGTCGCTAACAGTACCGTTGTGGACGCCATACATTGCGGCTCTGCATCGCGCTGAACATGACAAGTGCGCGAGCGCTGACCGCGCGCACACGCAATGGATGTCGTACACAGCGACACCTCGGGCTGAGACGCGGAAGCGGCCGCCGCCGTGGTATTGGCGGTTTGTGGCTGTGACGGTGACTCATCCGTTAGCGTAGATTTTTTATCGAAATGTAATAATGTGTGATGACGCTGATTGCATGAGCGGCACCTTGTCTTACTAGAACAATCACTTGTTTTATGTTTTATGCTTAAACAATTAACGCAAGCTTTGTTGTCTTTCACACATTTGAAACGAGCAGTCGGATTTAAATTACTAAAAGCGGGACATTTAAAATAGTGGTCGTGCACAATATTACTGCACAGACACTTAGACGAATTATTTTTATTAGGTTCCGAACATGCTACATAAGACTGCGGATTAGGGACCGACCTATTGTTACTATTTCGCGATTTATTCGAACTTTGCCTACTATTGTTATCATTCGACGAGCTGGATGAACTAGGCTGCGTATTATGATATATTCGGCACTGATCTTTGATGAAGGTAATAAAACTATCTAGAGTAGGTATTTTATGATTACGTTCCGACATCTCGTAAGCACGAATGGTTTCAGTGTCGAACTTCTTTAAAGCGAGTTGTAACAATATGAAGTCGGAAAGATCTTTCAATTTTAAATTTTTAAGTGAATTAACTGCGGTAACAAAGTTATCTATAAACAGCTGGAAATTCGATTCAGACGCGGGACCGGACAATTTAAGGTTTAAAGCCTGATCAAAGTAAGTAGACGCGAGGATACGAGTATCCTGATACCTATCAAGGAGTGACTGGAATATGACCTGATAATTCTCAGCACTGGGTGTGACACCCGCGAATACGGACTGCGCTTTCGGCGACAGCTTCCCTATTAAATAGTACAACCTGTCAGCGTCTGTCAGAGAGCCATTATCGTGCACCGTTGATTTAAAACTTGCATGAAATAACGGCCAGTTCCGTATATCGCCATCAAACGACATAAGTTCAATCGGAGGTAGTCTAGGCGGCGCTCGGACAACCGGTGCGGCGCTCGTGGAGTATCTACCCTCTAACTGTAATTGTATGCGCTTGATGATGCAATAAAGATCCTCAAAGGATGTGTACGCTTGGTAATTCGGTTTTGAATCAGGATCAAAAGAAAGTAATTTATCGTTATATGTGTCCAACAAATTATGAAAGTCTGATCGAATATTATCTACTGTTACACAATAACTAAGAAATGATTCGGTACTAATTTCGGAAGAAGCGGCGGTTTTTGAGCGCTCGTAAATATTTTGAATCCGCTCAAATAAAACATTACGTTTAGCTTCCAAGATTGTCAGCTCTTTTTCTTCCGAAATACACGGCTTATTTTGTTTCGACATGTTGTGTGGGTATAAGTAAATAAGTTGTTAGGAACAAACTAACTAAGAATGAACAAGTAGCCACTATTTTTGCAACTGAAATAAGATTCGTAAATATGTTTATGCGGTAGTTATTCCTAGCTAGGCAAGAACTATGATAATTATAATTGGCGGTAAAACTAAAAGATGCTTGAAATATGGAATTTACAAGGCAACTATGATAGTTTGTATAATGATATTTAGGAATGTAGGTAGCTACTTTAAGTATATTACCTACAGGGGGGCGAGATTTAACCACGTAATGGGTATGGATATGGACTAAGGCGTATAGCTAGGTGCTATAACTTCCTAGGTAGGTACTTTTATAATGTACCTACGCGGTATATAGAGAATATGGATTATGAATCCTTCTCTTGCGGGGGCGAGCTATGAATCCACTTGAATAGGATCAAGCAATGGATCCGGCTCGTAGAGGACCAAAAAAATGCTACGGAAGATGTACCAAATTATGTAGGCGAATTAAAAATGTTTGATTTTAAGTAGACTGTATTTTGAGGATGGCTGGTTTCGCCTAGAAAGAACAGGATGATGAACGGGCGACCGAGTTTCAGGGATTATGAGGGAAAAGCACGTCTTACCTGAAGTCTTCAAGATGGCGCCTGCTGGCGCCTGCCTGCTTCGAGCTTCGAAGTACACGACGTGTTGATATCAGAATGCACCAAACCACTCAATCACACCCGCGGGCGGTTCATCTTAGATCAATCACGATTTATTTAGATAAATAAGCGGAGTTTTAGCGGTATAACACACGGACGGCGGAGTACGGTAAGACATCGACAATACGTCCGCGTGGAGAGGCGTACTTAACACGTTCTGTCATTGCGGTGTCATTGCTTGCCATAGATTCGTGGCAGACATGCTTTTTTGGGGTAGGGAGAGGGAATGGTCGTCCGTTCTGACAGTAAACGTCAAAATGTGGGAACAAACTATTTAACCAAATTTCAAAATGAGATGGCGTTACCAGTGTGACTACGGCTTTTATTTATATTCTATTCTTGTTTTTCCAGTAACCTTGTTTATTTCAGCATTCTGAAAATCTTGTTTCATCCTTTTTAGCATCGATTTTTTTGTCGTAGTTGGGTTTTATTTTTTTTTACTTTTTATTATTTATACTATTTTGGTGTTAAATCACTGTGCTTCTATACTATTTACTTTATTTTTTATTAGTTCAAGGTAATCCCTTTCAAATGATACCAAACACGGTATATCTATCTTACTTTTATTTCTTACACGTGACTTTTTGAGCGCTAGATGGCGCCACGTTAAATTTAAGCAATATTTTTGATAAGTACAAGTGAAGCCCTTACAAATGATACCAAACACGGTGTATCTATCTTATTTTTATTTATTACACATGATTTTTAGTCCACTAGAGGGCGCCACTTTAAATTTAAGCAATGTTTTGGAAATGTGCATGTGACGCCCTTTCAAATGATATCAAACACGATGTGTTTATCTTATTTTTATTTTTTAACACAACACTTTTTGGGCCCTAGAGGGCGCCACATTGGGTTTTGTGACACGTCACGTAGCCTATGTTCAGCGGACGGTCAAGACGGTTCTAACCATACCTCATTTGTCGAGTTCCAACAAGCAGCTTTGGAGCTGTGAGGGAACAGATGAACATACACACATACATACATTCATACATAGCCTGTGAAAATCATAACCCTCCTTTGGCTTTGCCGTAGTCGGGTAATAAAAATAAAACCCATTTTAAATTAAATAAAAGTTGGGCCCATACCATTATTATAGTTTCAAACTCAAATGGGTCCCGCCTGCTTCCAACTTTTATTTAATTTAAAATGGGCTTGTTTTAATTAGCTTTTCAGTTAGTTTTAGTATAAGGTTGCAGTCGGGTTTTTTAATTTTTTTAATTACTTTTTTTATTTCCAGCTTTTTAGTTTACAAATGTGAAAGATTTCGCAGACGATTTAGTTCTTGATACGTGTTTTTTACGATTTGTCACTTTGAATTACTTTTAACCATATAAGTTGTATATAACATGTTTGTAATCACCTTTTAAAACCCTTTATTTTGATACCCCACTCGATAAATTTTGAAAGAAAAAACTTTTTTGAAGGCATAATATGGCGCCAAAAATCCGCCACTTTGGTTTTTTAGGGTTCCGTAGTCAACAAGGAACCCTTATAGTTTCGCCATGTCCGTCTGTCTGTCCGTCTGTCCGCGGCTTAGCTCAAAAACTATTGGTACTAGAACGTTGTACTTTGGCATGAGTATACACGTTAATGACGCCGAAAAAGTGGTAAAATAAAATTTTGAAAAAACAATTATTTAGGGTACCTCCCATACATGTAAAGTGGGAAGATAATTTTTTTTTTTTTCGTTCTTCCCATAGTGTGGGATATCGTTGGATAGGTCTTTCAAAATATTAGGGGTTTGGTAGGACCGTTTTTTAATTAAGTAAACCTTTCGTGACTTATCAAGCTTTAAAGTACCAATTTTCGTTAGAGTCAAGTGCCCGCCCCCTCTATCAACTAAACGGTTGTAGTTAGAAATTCAAATGTCACGGCAGTAGTACCTATATATAACGAAATTTAAAGGAAAACTATCACACATAAGTGGGCTTTACAAGTTTGCGAGTAATAGTCGACCAATTGTATTTGACTCGAAAATTTCGAACAACTCTACAGAAATGTCGATAGATGGCGCTAAGCGCCAGTTGTATCATGCTAGCTTCTTGTGACGATTGAGTAGTGTAGCTCTGTGTCCGTATTTAAATTCAAAACACCGGCTATGACAAGTTTTATACAAGTCTCTAAAAAAAATTAAAACGTTTCGTGCAAAATTGTCGGATCAGGTGAGGATTTGTATAGGAAGTCAAATTAGTTAGGTAGTCATGTTTGGCTTTTAGTTAGAGCATGGTACGAAACGATCAGTCAGCGAATACGACACGCACTTGGCTGTTATAAAAACTACGGAACCCTACACTGCGCGTGGCCCGACACGCACTTGACCGGTTTTTTATTTTGATATACCCAGTGTCATTTTCACAGTCAATACGAATCTAACGATACCTCTCAAGCTAAAATCCGTCGAGCCGTTCAGGCCACAGAGCGTGCCAAACAATTATATATACATACATATACATACATACATACTCTCGAAAAACATAACCCTCCTTCTGGCGCAGTCGGGTAATAAAAATGGTGATAGTTCATTCATTAAGACTTCTGTTCGTGATCTGGGAGTATTACTCGATGACAAACTGCACTTGGATGCGCATGTTGATAAAATAATTAGTCGTGCTTATCGTATGTATGGCTTTGTGATGAGATCAGCCACTGAATTCATACATCCTCGCACTTATTTACATCTTTATAGGTCTTTAATCCGGTCTCAGCTCGAGTATGCAGTGCCGGTGTGGAGTCCCTTCTATAACAAGTACACTGACTGTATAGAACGAATTCAACGTAAATTTCTAATAAACTATGCATTACCGTTGTTGCCAAAGACGAATACACCTCTCTTATGTTGAACAACTTAACAAGTACAACCTACTCTCTTTGAAGTCAAGACGTATTTTCTTGGAGACAATGTTCCTGTACGATTTATGTAACAATGCGTATGACTGTGTAGAAATTAGCAATAGACTGTGCTATGTAGTCCCTAGGACAATTCAAGGACGAAAGCTGCGCTCACGGCCCGTATTCGCCGTCACTTCTAGGCATACGAATGCGGGCCTGCAGGCACCTCTTCGTCGCCTTGCTAGCAATTACAATAAGTTCTTTTCTGACTTGGATCTATTTTCACTACCAGTTAGAAGATTTAGAAATTTGCTTTTATATAAAATTAGAAATTTGCCTGAATAATTTTAGCTTTGTAATCGTATACACCTAGTAATTTTTAACATACACCTATTATCCTATTATCCTAACTTTAATAACAATACTGTCTTTTTCTTGTACATCTGTGGAGAACGTCGTTGGTTGCACATTTGTATAACCCTATATGTTCGTACTTTTTTTTGTTATGAATAATGTGTAACTGTTTGTTTTCCCTAACAAATAAAATAAAATAAAATAAAATAAAAATTAAGACCTACACAAGGGCTTCCCAAACTGTGCGTCGCGACGCCCTGGGGCACCGCAGTATTATCCTAGGGGCGTCGTAAGGCGATCTAAACAGGTTGACTGTCTGTGTCGATAAATTATGCACGCTTTTAATTTTCGTTTTAATATTCACTATGCCGAACGAAACTTTAGAAAAACGGTAGAAGTATAGAATTTAGTTTCTGATTTACCTACATTACTAAGAGAAATTTATAACTTCCTCAATGTGTTGTTTGTCATAAAGTGTTGGTGGCTGAAACTATGCTTCTTTCTGTATTTCTGACAAATTGTTATTAGGCTAGAACTACAACCAGTAGGTAAATGTATGGCAAGAAGGCCAGGGCTTCGCACAGTTAAAATAAGTTTGGGAACCGATAATCTACCTACACCATATATATTTTTTAGATTTTCTCTATCTTACTTTAAAAGTTAAAGGGGGACACAAAAACGGTTATAATAACCTCAATGTAATTTTTATACACAAGTAGGTTTGATGGAATTTTTTTTTTTAGATTTAGAGCCATATATGGGGAGCCCCTCCTTATTTTTATTTAATTTCTTTTTGTATATAAAAATCATAAAGTGGTTCACACAATACATCTATGTACCAAGTTTAAACTCTGTAATTCTAATAGTTTTAGAATAAAGAGGCTGTGACATACAGACGGTCAAACAGACATAAAGAATCTATAACATCTACAAGTGAGAAACAACATACTATACTTCGCACACGAGTACCACTTTTCAGGCAAAACGCCTACAAATTAGTGTCTGCAATCGGTCATAAATCCAACTAATATTATAAATGCGAAAGTTTGTGAATGTTTATGACTCTTTCACGCAATAACTACTGAACGGATCTCAATGAAATTTTTGACATTCTAGAATAACACATTTTTATCCCGGAATTCCCACGGGATCGGGATATACGCGGGAAAAACCTTAAACGCGAACGAAGTCGCGGGCAAAAGCTAGTATTATAATATAAATTTAATTTGTAAAAAAGTATATAATAAATATCTATTATATAGCGACTCGCGCCGGCTTCGCACTGCTGCATAGTTAGTTATGTACCTATAACTAATGAGGAGAACGTAATGAGAGTAGAACAGCAACTTGGTGCACTAGACTCGATCGAGTGCAGAGCTAAAAGGCACAGGCGACGAGGCGCTATTGGACAAGCTTCATAGCCTGGCTCTTCGGCGAACTTTTGCTTGCTTGTCGGTTTTCTACAGATTGTAGGTACTTCGGGGAGTGGGCGCAGGAGCTACATGACCTGATCTCTCCATCTCCCTTTCACTACCAGTCTATCAAACGCACTGCTGGGTACCATCCACACTTGGTTGATATACCGTCTTGTCGTACCAAGCGCTTCTCCTCCACATTTATTGTGTGGAAGTGTGCCGGCTTCTGTGTTCCCTGCCACTTATGACCTTTCAGCCTTTAAAGCAAGAGTGAATAGGCGTCTTCTGGGCTCACTCGTTTCATCGTAGACCTTATCTATCGCTAACCGTCAGGTGAGATTGAGGTCAAGAATAGGCTCATCCAGAATATTAAAAAAAGAAGTACCTATAACACGACGGCGTAACGGCTTTGCCCCGTATTTTGTATCACTGATATGCTCTGCAAATTTAACATGGTAAAACAT
This sequence comes from Tholera decimalis, assembly GCA_943138885.2. Taxonomy (NCBI): domain Eukaryota; kingdom Metazoa; phylum Arthropoda; class Insecta; order Lepidoptera; family Noctuidae; genus Tholera; species Tholera decimalis. Next base: position 17,599,294 of record OW964575.2, read on the forward strand.
AGCGGGAAATATCAATTTATTTATTTATTTTTTATTTATTTATTTATTTACTTCAAAATAACACGTCCGAAGGCCAATTACATTAATTGAAGACATTATAAAAAACATCTAACAGTCATACACTCATCTCACAGTACTCCAGGCATACAGACAAGATCTTCTTCCATTCATCCGCAAAGACATCACAATCAGGTTTGGCATCCAAGAGAACGTTGAGCGCGGAGAGTGTGCGAGGAATAGGGGACTGGGCTCGAGCGACGGTACGACTCCTGGGCACAGCGAACAATCTGTGTCTCCTATTTCGGTTAAAGTTGATCGGAGCAAATAGATGGCTTAGTTCGTCATGGAGATCAGGAGCACCTGTTTTTCCGCAAAATATTTTAAACATATTAATGATTTGATCATTTTTCCGTCTAACTTCTAGAGAATTATACCCTAAACTGCCTAGGAGAAAGTTAGAAGGATACAAAAAGGGATAGAAACCAAAAGTACGCTTATAAAGGTACCTAAGATAAGCCTTCTGAACCCTCTCTAAAACTAATGTGTATTTCTTTTCAAAAGGATTCCAGACACATGCGCTAGACTCCAGCTTACTGCGAACTAGTACGTTAAATATAGATCTTATAACACTTATGTTCTTAAAGTCCTTAGCATTGCGTAGTACGAAACCTAAACGTTGAAATGAATTTTTTGCTACTAATAATATGTGATCATGGAAAGTGAGTTTGCTGTCAAAATGTACACCTAGATCCTTCATTGTACTTGTCCTGGTAATGGTGCTGTCGTTAATTTTGTACGCAAAGTTGACGGAATGACGTGCACGAGTAAATGTCATTACAAAACATTTGGCAGGGTTAAATTCCATTTTGTTCTTTATGCTCCAATCTAATATCAAATTTAGGTCACGTTGCAGCCCCAAGCAATCGGTTTCAGAGTGGATTTCAGAAAAAAGCTTTAAATCATCTGCAGACTTTTGGCATGAAGAATGACTGATGGAAGGTCGTTGACCATTATTAAAAACAGGAGTGGTCCCAGAATTGATCCTTGACTGACTCCGGAGCGCGTATGATAGGGCTTGGACTCATAAAGCCCCAATCTGACAAACTGTTGACGATCGCGGAGGTAGTCAGCGAGGAGCCGCAGGAGACGTGGTGGAAAACCGATAGCGCAAAGTTTCGCCAGCAGAATATCGTTATTGACCCTATCAAACGCTTTCCGGAAGTCAAAGTACAACACATCTACTTGGCCTCCCTGGTCTAAACGTTTGGAAATATGACTATATTTCCAAACGTTTAGACCAGGGTAACAGGGGGACTAGGGTAAGAAGGTTCGTATTCACCGACCGTTTTGCTCTGAAACCATGTTGCTCGTCGCACAGATATTTTTCAACTTGGGAGTAAATGTAATTATGTAATATATTCTCGAAGACTTTAGCTGGTGATGACAGAATGGCAATAGGACGGAATTCTTCAACTAATGTTTTCTTGTGACTTTTGGGAATGGGCGTGACTCGTGACATCTTCCACTGTCGAGGATAGACTCCATTTTTAGTGATAGATTAAAAATATAATGTAATGGTAAACAGAAATATTTTTTTAAACTTTTCAATATTTCAGGGGGAATATTATCAGGACCAACTGAGCTACTTAATTTAAGTTTGTTTATTCCTAAAATGATGTCTTGAGGAGAAAATTTAAATATGTTTATGTAATTGCTGTTGACATTATTATCACTAGCTAAAGTTTTTTCAGCATCAAGAAGTGGAACTTCAGGGCGATAGACGCTAACAAAAAAATCTGCAAAGGCTTCGGCTGCGTGAACACCTGTAAATTTATGACCTTTGTAGGTGACATTCGGTTCAAAACCACCTTTTGAGCGCAAACTAGAAATATGTTGCCAGAAATTACGTGGGTTGGTTCTTAAATTGCTTTCAATTATATTTATGTGTGATTCATGAGCCAATGCTACTCGTGTTTTAAGGCTAGCTCTTAAATTCAATAATTTAGAAATACTTAATAAGTTGCCCTCTGAGTTAGAGACGCTGATTTATAACACCCAATTGCGACGTTGCCGTCTTTTAAGTACGCGTGTACAGAGTGTTTCTTTTACGTATCAATTTAACATTTTTAGTGAATATTTTAATATTAAAAATAAGACATTTTATTTTCGAATGGTAATATTTTTTTAGCATGTATGGATGCTATACTATTGCGGGTTAACGGGAACGCCCTCTGTTAGTTAACATACTGTATATAAATATAATGTGTTCTTTAACATCATGTTGAGAGGAAACAACTCTCCGGTCGTGTCGGATTGCCGTCCCATCGGACTATGAGAGTAAAGGAACAGAGAGTGCTCCTGTACCTGCACATACTTGTGTCTATAATTAGTGTTACCCAAATGAGAGTCTCGCAAGAGTCTTCAAGAGTCTCAATTAAATTGATTCATTTGGTTGGCCTATGTCAATTCAAGCTCAAAATGTACCTACTCTGTTACATTTTCTGAGATCTCAACTACCGTTTAATAAATAGCAATAGGATAATCGCTAATTGCAAGACTCTTGCGAGACTCTCTTTTGGGCAACACTAACTATAATATCTCCTGTGCAACTGGTTAATCGATTAAGAAATTGGCCAGCATGGCCAAAATCGGCTAGAAGACTGATCTATTATTAGGTTATATAGATCGCTTTTCTGTTTGCTAAACTCTCCTACCCCTCCCTCTTACCTTTTTAGGGTTCCGTAGCCGTATCGCAAAAAACGGAACCCTTATAGTTTCGATATGTCTGTCCGTCTCTCTGTCTGTCTGTCTGTGACTATTCATGTGAAACTTAGTAGGTAGATGTATTCTGTGAACCGCTTTTCGATTTTAAGAAAAATAAATTAAAAAATATTTAAAATAAAGGGGTGTCCCCATACATGGAACTAGAACTGAAAATATTTTTTTTTTCATGAAACCTATGCGTGTGTGTTATCTATAGACAGATCTTTAAAAATGATATAAGGGTTTCTAAAACCAATTTTTCATAAAGTCAATCGTTTAAAAGATATAAGCTTCCAAAGTGGTAAAATGTGTTACCCCTCTAACTTCTATAATAATGGAGTGAAAAATCTAAAAAAATATATGTCTGTAGATCTTAATGTAAACTTTTAACCAAAATTACTTTGAACGAAATCATGTCAGCAGTTTTTGAGATACAGCATGTTTTCTAAAACCACAAATATAACTTTGTAATTCATACAAACACTATGAAAAACAAAGTTATTTAGCGTAGTTGTAAAAATGTAAATAAGCTAGTTTTAAGAAATTTTTAAGGTCTTTTTTTATTCATCAAATAAATATACATATAATTATTATATTATTATACTTACTACGAAACCCTTCATGGGCGAGTCTGACTCGCACTTGGCCAATTTTTTTTATAGTTGATAGGCTTGCGTTTGACCATAATCTCACCTGATGTAAAGCGATGATGTGGTCGAAGATGAAGCACGCTTGCCTAGAAGTAACCTATTCACTCTTGACTTAAAGACTCCCAGGTTATAGCTATCAGGAAACACAGACTCCGGCAGGGAATTCCAATCTCCTTGCCGTACGCACAATGAAAGTATTCCCAAAACGTTTCGTGCGTATGGGTGGGATGTCCACCATATAACGATGGCGCATCGCCATTTGTCTTGTAGTCCGATGATGGAACGGGCTTGGTGGAATAAGACTGTGCACTGTGTGACTCTGTGTGTGACCTTATTTCTCGTTTGAATTTCTATGTTCTTCATACGCTAAAAGTCTGCGCTCTTCCAATAATCTTCTCTTACTCTGTCCTTTTCATACTTCTGATTTTAATCATTTTTCCTTTTATACACAGTCTATTCTTCTGTGGAATGCATTACCTCTTGATATCAGGACGGCCACCAGTCAATATGCGTTTAAGAGAAAGTTGCGGGATTATTTTCAAAACAAATAGCAGAGTTTTCAGTTTTCTATGACTTTTTATTAATATCATACAACGTGTAAAATAAAGGGTATATACATACCAAGTGCATGGCTTCTTTGGATGATAACAAACGATATGACAAGGGTTTTGTAATCCTAAGTCTACGTGTGTAGAACTTATTACAAATTCCAATACACAATACCAGAGACCGAATTTTTCAAATTAAGAAGAACTAAAAGAATTGTCGTGTTGTTGGCAAGTGACGTGGAAAGTTATTGATCCTCGTAGTGCTGTGACACGTTTGTTATGATTGGTACTTATTCAAGAAATATATGAAACCAATAATTGGTATTAATTCTTTGAGTCAGTTATTTTGTGCTGAAACTGTGCATAGAGACCCCATACCAGATGTTGTCTTCAGCCCTTTTGGATAGATATGGGGTTTCCGTTACACGTTGTATATATTTGGTATGTATTATGATAAATATGTATGTAAGTTTATTTTTTTTATGCACTTGCTATGTTATCTCTTCACCGCCCATGGTTGACTGGTAGATAATACCTATGGCATTAAGTGCGCTTTTGTACATTTTGTGTTGCATAAAGTTTTAATAAATAAATAAATTATGTAGATAAGTATCTGACATGGCCTTTTGAGAGGAAAGAGCGACACAGCTTTTGTTATCCACGAAACATTGCCAGCTTATCTTTCTTAGTAATTTGAAAGTGGCCGAGAAAAACAAAAGAGTCTAATTACTAATAAAAAATATAAACCTAATCATTTTTCGAACTAAACTTAATTCTATGAATCGTATCTATTTGTTCATATTTTAATCATTACACGTTAAATGGATTATCTCTCACTGGAAGACATTACAACTATTTACAACTAGAGGGTTATTCTGCTTATTTTTATTAATATAATATCAAGATCTGTTCAAGTGTTTTAAGTAACCCCCAAAAACCTTGAAACACCTGAACAAATGTTGATAAATTGTAGCTAAAAACAATCTCGATCTGCTTTCTAACATAAAAAAATTGGCCAAGTGCGAGTCGGACTCGCCCATGAAGGGTTCCGTAATCCATAGTAACTATAATAAAATATAATATACTTAATATATTTTTTTGAAAAACAAAACAACAAAAAACTTTACAAATTTCTTAAAACTAGATTATTTACAATTTTTACAACTACGCTAAATAACTTTGTTTTTTATAGTATTTGTATGAATTACAAAGTTATATTTGCGGTTTTAGAAAATATACTGTATCTCAAAAAGTGCTGACTCGATCTCGTTCAAACCAATTTTGTTTGACCGGAACTACATTTGATTTAATTACATATTATTAATCAATTAAGGCTAACATATACTTTAATTAAATAAAAACCCTTAACTACATATACACACCTAAAAATAAACTAAAATATAGCATCCAGAAATTCGTGCGCATCGCTGTCCACTGGTAATGTGCCCAAAAGACTGGCGGCATTGCCACGTTGTATGGCAATGCTTAACCTCTGTCCAAGGTAAAAGCCAGCCCTTGGGTCACGCGAAGTGTCAACTAGGCGTCTGGACAGATCTTTAAATAATTTGTGAGCACTCGGACCCCACGACCCCAAGGTTTCAACCCCAAACGGCTCGAAAATATAACTACCAACAAGGTTATTATATTTCCGCCGCTTGAGGTTCTCAGCAGCCGCAGCGGCAGCGCCAGCACAACAAGATGAGCTAGGAAGATGGGATGGCGCAAGAGTATCGACACAAGTTGCGTCCCACACTAAAGGCCTACCCATCTTCCAAGGAAATAAAGACATACCGTCCGGTCTTTTGCCATCGTCGCGTGCTAAGCCATTGGGTTCTAAAACAGCTGGAACGCCGACAGTGACAAGAGCCCGTCGGATAATGTCGTTAATATTCGCGTGCCGTGCTATGCGACCCGCGCTCCGGCCGCATGAAAGGCCGTGGTGACCAAGGCTGTTGACAACTTCACCACAGTGGCAGCGATGAGCAGAACAGCAGGGAGCACCTAATCGAAGGGAAGCAGCGAGGCGGAAAGTAGTATCATCAAACAAGGTGCCTATGTTCGATGACGGTAGTGCATGGAGCCAGAGACCCGACTCCCATTCACCCACAGCCAGCAGGCGCGCACGCTCTGCAGCCGAAGCAGATGTGGCAATAAGGTCACTCTGAACTGCTCTACAGAGTGGCTCATCCCACCGCCTCTGAGATGATGGAATGTCGGGTGGATTTAGGTTCGGGCAAGCGAGTCTCCAGGTATCTATAGCCTCGGTGAAGTACGGCACATTGAAATCAACCAGTGATGGAGCTAGGATATTCCTGATTAATTTCTCAGTGCCGTGCACCGAGGATACAAAAGCCGGTAGACTGATACTACTAATTTTGCGGACGCCGAGACCACCCATACGAATGGGAAGAGTAGCTTGTGCCCAAGCTCGGTCGTCCATAGCCACATTTAAAATTCCTGTCAGAGTTTGACGAATAATTTGGTCCATTTTTTCCAAAAGGTTAGGATGATGCCATAGATGCGAAGAACGAAGAAAATACATTAATTTGGGTCCAAAACAACAGTAACGAATTAAGGTGATGGCCGAATGCATATTAATTTGGTATAATCTGTCCGAGATGTCATTAAAATTTTGTATTTTTTCCTCGACAAAATCGGGAAAGGAATTCTCATAAATTGGAGACCCAAGAAGACGAAGAGAACTTTTTTCCACAATTTGGATATCTGGGGCTACTGCGTCGAATTTTGAAAGTGTCAGTTGTCTGTCAGTACTGTCGGATATGAATAGTTCACACTTCGAAAGGTTGAGGTCCAATCCTATGGAATGGAATTGATTTATTAAAAACTGTAGATCATCTAATACCGTGTCTACATCGCCTCCCAGGGTTCCATCATCGAGATACCACACATTAAATTTTGAATTTAGCTGTCGAATGATTGGGTTAATGGCTAAACTAAAGATCGCTGGCCCGAGGGGATCACCTTGTTGACAGCCAACAGCTGATTCCAAAAGGTTTTCCTTATAAAGTAATTTAGTCGGATGTCTGTAACATTGCCAAAGAAAACTAAAAATTTGTGGTACTTCTTTTTTAGTTTCTGCCAACAAAGTGTCCCTATTGACTGAATTGAAGGCATTTTTAATGTCAACCTTCAAGATGACCTCTCCTTTACCTGAATTTAAATAGGTCGTCAAGGCGTGTACGGCAGCCTCACAACCCCCTTTGGAGCCGTAACCCAGTTGTAGGGGCTGAAATTTGGTCGAAATATCCTCACCATAAAATTTAGAGCAAATCTTGGCTGCCATACGACGGTAGGTAGTTCCCACGGCAATGGGACGAATGCCGCCGTCCCTCTTGCGTAGGGCACATAGATTGGCCCCGTACAAGATATCGGTGACGGCTTCGTTCACCTGGCCCGAGAGCATAAGATTAATCAGAGCCGTTAGCTCCTTCAAAAGCAACTCACCAGCCTCTCCGGCGCCTGAGCTGAGTAGGTCCTTCAGGTGCTGCGGACTCAGCCCATCGAGGCCACCAGCAGAGCCGCTTCGGAAGGAACAAACGGCTGTGAACACCTCTTGACCTGAAACGGTGAGGGTGTTTATGTCCTGATCGGGGGGGTCGGGAAAGGAAAGACCATCCGCTGGGGCAGGGTGTTTGCTCTCCAGAGCTGCGAGAGTATCTGGAGAGTATGGGGCCACCACATCACTGCTGAAAAGTATCCTGGCAGCTCCGCTAATGTCACCTTCCCCCAATTTAGATTCGACTAGGCGGGATATACTTCTTGTGGAAGTAACCCTCTGTGTCGGTAATTTTGCATCCTGAATGTGGGCCGAAATATTACAATTTTCTTTGATTTGTGAAGTTAAAGTTTTTTTGGTTTCCAAATTCTTTCGAACATGTATTTTGTTTGAAAGTTTACATTAAGATCTACAACATATGTTTTTTTTAGATTATTCACTTCATTATTATAGAAGTTAGAGAGGGTGGACACATTTTACCACTTTGGAAGCGTATATCTTTTAAACGATTAAGTTTATGAAAAAGTCATTTTAGAAACCTTAATGTCATTTTAAAGACCTGTCTATAGATACCACACAAGTATAGGTTTCATGAAAGAAAATATTTTCAGTTTCAGTTCCATGTATGGAGAGGCCCTTCATTTTAAATATTTTTTAAATTTTCTTTTAAAATCGGAAAGCGGTTCACAGAATACATCCACCTACCAAGTTTTACATATATAGTCTTAATAGTTTCGGAATAAAATGGCTGTGACATACGGACGGACGGACAGACAGACAGACAGACGGACAGACATGTCGAAACTATAAGGGTTCCGTTTTTTGCCATTCGGCTACGGAACCCTAAAAAACCTGAGTTACGATGCCACCGATAGACACAGAAACACGTCAAACTTAAAGCACCCTTCTTTTTGCGTCGGGGGTCAAAATAGAACCCCGGAAGACTAATTTGTATATGTAAGAGTGTGTGTGTATTTCCCCGACTGTCACAGGTCCTCCACAATGACCTCCGAATTGTCTAGACCAATTCAGCTAAAATTTGGTTACCGAATTCAGAAGCAAAGAAGACATGCCGTTTTCTTCATGATGCTTTACTTCACTCTTTTTGAGAGCGGTGGTGATGTTGTGAATCACACAAAGTAATGAACCTGCTTAGGTTCGAATCCGCGACCTGCAAGTCTCACCTGTAACTGCTGGACCACTGTTGCTCTATAAGTTGTCTATTAGAAATGAAAATTCACTCTATCTAATTCTCTGAAATCAGAACAAGTTCATAACTATGTAGGCATCTTAATTATGCTAAAGTTCCATTAAGATCAGTTAATTATTTATCAAGAATACGTATTTAAAAGTTTATATGAAACGTCGTGATAACTTTAAGTTTCAGAGAGGAGATAGATTTTTCTTTAAATACAATTATAGTTTGATTTCTGTACAAAAACAAAAAAAAATACTATAGGTAAGTAGTAATTTAAGCTCACTATAAGTGAACCGAGTTCTGTATGAGTAATCTTACTAATATAATAATAATGTGAAAGTTTGTCTGGATGGATGAATGGCTGGATGTTTGTTACGTTTTCACGCAAAAACTACTGATTAGGTGCTGTACCCGGGTCCACCCACTGAGGCGAACGCTTAAGGTTGTCGTACAGGATCCACCTTACATCGCAGGTAACAATTCGATTAAGAATTCCCTCGTTTCTATGTCGATTCAGTAGTGCTATGCATGCTTCGACGCGTAAGTCTCGCTTAGTTCACTTAGCTTTTTCATCTTTTCGATTTGACGCAAGCGCTTCAATGTTATTTTGAGACTGCCTCAAGCTCAAGCTCAGCCGTAGATTGAAGTGCTACGCTTCCACTACCGCCTTCAATTCGTTGTTGTCGACATTGGTTACCGGCCGATCGCGAGGTTTATTTTTCAACTCAAAATATCTAGATTTAAAACAATTGAACCAATAAAGGACCGTGTTTTTGCCTGACAATAAAATATATAATAATAACGCCCAAGCATTTACCAACTGCTGCAGAAAGCAGTGATATTAAACACATGCAGGCTAGTCAGAAAGTTCCTGCAATGTGAACCTGATGCAGGTGGCATCTACACTAATACACGGCAAGTGATCATTCACCCTACTGTATCCACTCTTGACCCCATTGATGAACACTTGGCTTAGGCCCGTGCCATCAATTCGTCCCGGCTTTGCCGAGAAAAATAAATATAAAACATAATAATAATTTTAAAAGGTAATTCCAGACATTGAAAAGTTTCTTACATAAGTTTATTAAATAAAACTTCTTTACATTTTATTATTATATTATTATTATATATTATTTTATTATTATAAATAATAATATGACAATAAAATGTAAAGAAGTTTTATTTCATAAACTTATGTAAGAAACTTTTCAATGTTTGGAATTACCTTTTAAAACTATTCCTTTCTATATCTAATTTCATTTAAAATAAGGTGTAATACCTTATATCTCCTAGCTGAAATCTACGTACACCGTATTCGAGGGCAAACGCGGGATAATCCAACCTATAAATTTGAATGACAAACTATGTACATTCGATTTTTTTATGGGACCTAATGGCCACTACGCTGCATCGAACAAAACGAATAATCATGTAAATCAGATCAGAAATCTCTGCGTAATCGATGTATATAAATACAAAAAAAAAATACCAACCGAATTAATGAAGTCAGTTCACAAAAAAAAAATGTTTGTGTGGTGTTGTGTGGTGTTGTGTGTTGCGTGTGATGTTTATGTGTTGTGTGTGTGTTTGTTTTATCTTTTACAGATAACTGTTCTGCATATTATTGAAGATCAGATACAGAGCCATATCCTTTACTTTGACACTCACTTTTGAAACATTCTGTATACCTATACAAAGTGTTCCAAAGTTACGTGTCAGAGTTAAGTGACTACGTGACAGCAATGTGAGGCGTATTATATTTTGATTTAAAATACATTATAATATTCCTTTAAAATTACCATTTTGAAAGTTACTTGACCACTTTTCCTCCAAACCGGTAAATAATAATGACAAACTCATATGTAGGTATTAGGTACCTACCTTACTAATTATATTTAAGTTAGTCACAAATATTAATCATGTCTAAATAATAAAAGCCTCGCGGTCTGATTTTCTAGGTAAAGGAAATCTTGCCGAGATTTAATCCTTTCTAAGGTTCCGTAGCCGAATGGCAAAAAACGGAACCCTTATAGTTTCATCATGTCTGTCTGTCTGTATGTCTGTCTGTCCGTACGTATGTCACAGCCATTTTATTCCGAAACTATTAGGACTACACATGTGAAACTTGGTAGGTAGATGTATTCTGTTGACCGCTTTACGATTTTTATTCAAATTAAAAATAATATATAATAAATTAAGGGGGGGCTCCCCATACATAGAACTGAAACTAAAAATATCTTTATTCATCAAACCTATACATGTGTGGTATTTATAGACAGGTCTTTAAAAATGACTGATTGAGGTTTCTAAACCCAGTTTTTCTTAAAGTCAATCGTTTAAAAGATATACGCTTCCAAAGTGGTAAAATATGTGTCCCTCTCCCCTCTAACTTCTATAATATTGGAGTGATAAATCTAAAAAAATATATATCGCAAATCTTAATATAAACTTTCTACGAAAATTGGTTTAAACGAAATCGGGTCAGCAGTTTTTGAGACATAGCACATTTTCTAAAACCGCAATTGTAACTTTGTATTTCATACAAACACCATGAAAAACTAAGTTATTTTGCGTAGTTACTACGGAACCCTTCATAAGCGAGTCTGACTCGCACTTAGCCATTCTTTTTTTTAATTCTGGTTGAGCCCAGTCTTGATTTCGATCTCGCCTGATGGTAAGCGATAGGTCTATAATAATTAAGTCTACGATGGAACGAGTGAGCCCAGAAGATGCCTCTTTATTCTTGGTTTAAAGGCTGAAAGGTCATAAGTTGCAGGGAACACAGAAGCCGTTAGAGAGTTCCACAACTTGGCTGTGCGCACAATAAATTTCGTTCTACATCACATCAGCCGTCCCAGCTGCCCGGACATTAATGAAATTAAAATCCATGACACACACTGTCATGCCACAAAGTGCTATTGTAGGGGTATTGGAAGGGTAAATTCAATCAGGTACCTGGGCATCACCATTGATCAGAGTTTGTTTTTTAAAGAACACATTTCGACATTCTCCAAAAAAGTTCGTAAATTTATTTATACATATAATGAAATCACTTCGTGCTAGTGCTCCAAAGGATATGTGCAGAAACGTCTAGCTCTCTGTCAATCGTTGCTGCAATACCGTATAGGCGTCTGGAGTAGCGCAGCCAAGACCTACTTGATTGAACTCGAACGTGCACAACGGGCCGTTCTTAAAGTCCTCCTTGGTAAGCCGCGACGTTATTCCACAGACGAACTATACAAAGAAGCTGACGTCTTGCGTGTCCGACAGCTTTATATCCTGAAGTCCCTACTTAAACTTGTTGCTGCGTCTGGGCATCAATTCACTTACACCCAAAGAGGGAGGGTAGGAGCTGACAGTCTACCAATCCCAAGAGTGAAATCAATATTTGCCACACGTTTCTCATTATTTTTACCTATTCGGGTCTTCAATGTAGTCAATAAATCTACAATTAGGATCCCTGGAAATGTCTTCGAAGCTAAGATTATGTTAAAAGCATGGCTTCGGAACCTGACCTACGACGAAACTGAAAATTTGTTATGTTCCTTGAAATAAAATAATCTAAAAGCATGAAACAGACATCTCACACAAACACACATATAATATACACACTCACACACGCTCGCACACATACTTTACACTTCTCACTTACACTCACTCGTTCATCGCGCCAGTTGGAAATTACATTATGTTATATATATAACCCACTACTACTTCCATGTACATACATATTCCTAATAATTATTATTTTATTGCTTTTTTTAATAATCAATTTTATGTTGTTTGTTTTGTTAACTTTGTCAAAATTATTATAATTAGTCCATTCCTTTATTTGTAACTTTATTTTATCAAGCACTTTTTTTTAACATTTTTCTTTTTTTCTAGCTGTGTTGTGTCACACTGAAGTTACGAGTAGATTCAGTCAAACTCTGTTGTCAATATTGGGCCACCAAGATACAGGCTGTGCCTAGTTTGGGGCCCATTCTCTTGTGTTTCGTAACTTTATGTATTGTATTTTCTGTCTGTATGTCTTTCAACTTGTGTGTGTAAATAAATAAATAAATATATGTGGAGGAGAAGCGCTTAGTACGACAAGACGGTATATCAACCAAGTGTGGATGGTACCCAGCCCATCCAGAATGTAAATTACAAAACAAAATATCCCCGTGCTGGGAAAGCACTTCTTTGGTGTTAATAGGTTCGCGTTTGACCACCATCTCACCTGATGGTAAGCGATGATGTGGTCGAAGATGAAGCACGCTTGCCTAAAAGTGACCATAGAAAGTTATAGGTATCAGGAAACACAGACTTCGGCAAAGAATTCCACTCCTTAGCTGTACGCACAATGAAAGTATTCCCAAAACTTGTCGTGCGATTTGGTGGGATATCCACCATGTAAGAATGGCGCATCGCTGTTCGTCTTGTGGTCTAATGATGGAACGATCATGGTGGATTCAGAGTTTAGCACTTCCTGAAGAGACTACTTATAATCTGACCTCCACAACCCGAGTGTACGACTAAACGCCGACAGACATTACGTCGACAGACTTTATTTTTTATGAATTGTATAATTACAAGAAAAGCATAATTGATTTCCAAAATAAGTATCTAATTATCGATGATAAGTTGTGTCGCTGATGAGCCCTGTCGGCGAAGTGTCCTGTGGGTGAAGTGTCCTGTCGGCGAAGAGTCCCGTCGAAGTAAAGTCTTGTCGGTGTTCAGTCTGTCGACGTAGTGTCTGTCGGCGTTTAGTCGTACACTCCCACAAACCAGTAGCTAGGTAACACGATATCCCTTGGTAAGACTGATGTCTGACTTTCTGCATTCTGTCTAACTACTACTGTCAAAAATCTGCAAATGACACCCGGGACCAAGGGTCCGTGCTTATCGAGCTACGGACGAATCTCGATATGCTAACACGTTCGCTGACAGTACGTCGTTAGGCGGGAAATTAAAATAGTGCGTTATGATGACAGTACGTCGAGGGACGGGCCATTTATTTTTAAGAGTACGTCGTCTCACGATAAAAGTATTATGAAGAGCAGTGTCCACTGTCATATTATGAGCAATTTCATATTTCTTACTGCCGTAATACGAGTATTTTGTGGGGAACATAAAATCGCATGATGGCTGATAGTTTCATTATGCATGTATTTGAACGCTTATATCTATTAAGCAAAACATGTTTGTTCACATTATTAACGTTACTATCTTTTATATCATGTTTTTAGCAAATAAATTATTATGATTATGAGTACTACGTTGATTTGTCATTTAGTATGGAAAATTCTACTGTCGTAATGTGGTGTCGGGGTAAGTGCTCACTGTCAGCGAACGTGTTAAGACGGTTATCCATCCACACACCTTACTTTGGTATTGTCCGTCAAATTGTTGGACAGGTCTGCTCAAATTTGCGTGGTTATTTCCTCAAAAGAACACCACAGACATGAACCTACATGCTTCTCATATAAAAAAAAAAAAAAAACAAATTGTATGGACTTTAAAAGAGACTATGACCTCTGAGTTTGTTTCGGTTTTTCTTCTCAGAGTAGTCAGTTAGTAAATACCGGCGTCATCTAGCTAAACTAAACTTAACACGCAAAAAACATGACGTGTCAAAGTGTTATTTATAAAGCCCATTTGGATCGCGGAGATCGATGCTGTCCGTTTAACGCGTGCATCACGGCTCCGAAGGTCCGAATTTACCTCAGTTCGATGTCGGGGCTCGGAATAGTCTGTAGACGACTTCCGTTCCTGGCGGGGTGTTGTGCTCAGTAGAGCAGCGTCGTGCTGCGATCTGTTGAGACTCAGCCCTACGCCAGGTGATTCGTAACGATTTAAATTGAAAACAAAAAAAATATATACGTATTTAATATTATAACGAATTTACAAAATAAATATTTCATTTTATTTCATTTCATTTCACAGATCGACCTCAGTTAGCATTGCTTACCCTTCACGATGGATATGAACGACTACTGTTAAATAGCCACGAGCTCGTACTATGATAGTCAGTTCTATCATATATTATCACCCGACACGATTCGTACTTTTTAGGGTTTCGTACCCAAAGGGTACAAACGGGACCCTATTACTAAGACTTCGCTGTCTGTCCGTCCGTTTGTCTGTCACCAGGCTGTATCTCAAGAACCGCGATAGCTATTAGACAGTAGAAATTTTCACAAACTACTTATGTATTTCTGTTGCCGCTATAACAACAAATACTAAAAACAAAATGAAATAAATATTTAAGGGAGGCTCCCATACAACAAACATGTTTTTTTGCCGTTTTTATAGATAATGGTTTAATAGCGCGGAATAGTTAATAATAAAGGTAATCTCTATCAAGCCCAGGTTCGGTCGTGTATGGAGTACTGCTCTCATCTTTGGGGTGGATCTGCCAAATACCAACTGGACGCGCTTGAGTCTATCGAGAAAAGGGCCAAAAGACTTATTGGCAACGATTCACTGGTCAAATCAAAGCTCCAGAGCCTTGAACATCGACGACGAGTTTCAAGTCTATCGGTTTTCTATCGGTTACATTTCGGGGAGTGTGCGATGGAATTACACAATCTAATTCCGCCAAGCCCGTTCCATCATCGGACTACAAGACAAACGGCGCTGCACCATCGTTACATGGTGGACATCCCACCCATACGCACAAAACGTTTTGGAAATACTTTCATTGTGCGTACGGCTAAGGAGTGGAATTCCCTGCCAGAGTCTGTGTTTCCTGATCGCTATAACCTGGGAGTTTTTAAGTCAAGAGTGAATAGGTTACTCTTCTAGGCAAGCGTGCTCCATCTTCGACCACATCATCACTTACCATCAGGTGAGATGGTGGTCAAACGCGAGCCTATTATCAATAAAAAAAAAAATATTTACGCCCGAAACTTTGTGTTGCCCTTCGGGACCTCAGTATCTCGTTGGAATATTTCCACAACCCCGGTATTAGCTTGAAAAGGTTCAGAGTTTACGGTGGGTATCCTAAAACAAAGACACTCATAGCTGACTAACTACAGTAAGTTTAATTTATTTAATAAAACTTAGTAACAATAATTGCAGAATGACACATCTCCACTGTGGTATCTATTGATACACTTTTAACCTTTTGACAGTAATTGGTAAATCGTAAGAACTACAGTTATATACATACAAATAAAATTGAAGTGTCTGTCTGAATTATACAATGTGTAACGGAAACCCCATATCTATCCAAAAGGGCTGAAGACAACATCTGGTATGGAGTCTCTATGCACAGTTTCAGCTCAAAATAACTGAATCAAAGAACTGATACCAAATTATTGGTTTCATATATTTCTTGAATACCAATCGTAACAAACGTGTCACGGCACTACGAGGGTCAATAACTTCCACGTCACTTTCCAATAATACGAGAATTCTCTTCGTTCTTCTTAATTTGAAAAATTCGGTCTCTGGAATCAGTGTATTGGTATTTGTAATAAGTTCCACACACGTAGACTTAGGATTACAAAACCCTTGCTTGAGTTTGTTATCATCCAAAGAAGCCATGCACTTGGTATGTATATACCCTTTAAATTACACGTTGTATACTAATATTATAGAGCAGAAAAGTTTGTTTGTTTAAACGCGCTAACCTTCGAAAATATATAAGAAAATACTTTTTATCTGATTGCAAAAGAAGGAAGGTTATGTTTTTATCATAATAAAGTCCACGGAAACGAAGCCTGACAGCTACTCCTACCAATAAGGATCGTGTTTCCCAATTACTGGAATGGAGGTCGGATAGTCACTGCATCTAAAATACTTCAACTCAGCCGCTAGTTAGACTAGAAGTCTAGAAATGATTCCGAGTGACTCTGACTAGGAGTGTATCAGACTTCTACTGACAAAAAGCCCACACTGTTCCTTCAACTACCCTTGCGTGCTGGATACAGACCGTCTTTCCGTCCTCGCCGTCGAGGCCCGTCGCGACGTCCCCGTAATTGTCCGTCCCGACCCTTGCCAGAGCCAGCCCGCGACGCTGAGCCAGTAGCTTTAAATTCCCTTATTAATAATAATAATGATCTGATCCAGCCTGTCCTTAGCTGCCCTCCACCTGCGACGCCCTAAACCGAGGTCCGTACTCCACAGCGTGTGCCCTTAGCGTGTAGCCCTTAGTTTGTAAGTTTTGTAATAAGCCCTGGCTGGAGGCTTTAATTTATTTATTAATTAAGGCAACCACAGGCAAGCCCGGTTAAGCAGCCGACAACCTCAGAGGTTAACCTGCAAGATGCCATACAAAAGAAACTTGCGTGCTGGGGCCGCAGTATCTCGTTGGAGTATTCCCGCAACCCGGGAAGGACTTTGGGAAAAAAATATAATATATAAACAAATTGGCATAAGAAAGTCGGTCATAACATCCTAACTGTTGGGACAAGGCGACCAGAATCATAAACTTATTACTTACTAGCTTCTGCTCGCAACTTCGTTCACGTGGGAGGCTTTTCCCGCTTAAATCCCAATCCCATGGTAGTTCCGGGATAAAAAGTAGTAGATATGTTATTCCAGAATGTCAACTATATACTTACCAAATTTCGTTCAAATCCGTTCCGTAGTTTTTACGTGAAAGAAACAAATATCGATACATCTATCCTCACAAACTTTCGCATTATTAATATTAGTTTAAGATATTATTAAGAAAGCAATGCGGATGCCGGGCGTGACTGGGCTGTTCTGCCTTAGACAGGAAATCGTGGAATTCTTTGGAGGAGGCTTTTACACGAAGGGGGACCCCCTTCGTGTAAAAGCACTAAAATGAAATATAATTACTAATATTAAGTAGGAACTTACTAGTTGGTAAGATTATTTATTTATTTTTTAATCATTCTTTGTAATGTATAGTTTAATTTACTTTAATTTAATAGTCTAATTTATTATACGTCGTATCTATTCCAATCACTAATTTGACTTAACTATTATCATATGGTCGTTTTCTAACATTTATTATTCAATTTTATATTTAATTTACTAAGCAATTGCAATTAATTATTGTCATAATTTAAATCAATTTTATAATGTATTCTTATTCTCATTTGTAATGTAATATTGTGTGGAATAAATAAAGCTTAATTATTATTATTATAAGCACGCAAACCAGGGAAATATTACGAGGTAACTCCAACCATATGGTCGATGGTTTAACCAAATGATTGAGTAGGTACCTACCACAGATAATTATATTTCTATGGTACCTACTATTTGTCAACAACAATTATGAATTAGTTCATTTTTAACCGCAGAGTGAAATAATATTAATTCTTAGTACTTTTATGATAATAATCCTCCTTCATGTTTTTAACGTGATTCTGTTTGTTTGTTTGTCCAATAATTATCCCTTTTATATTCATTAGTATATACAGAGTTGATACGACAGAGGGGCATTAAATTACACTACGTATACTATACGTGTTTAGTGTTAATTTGATACAGTTAAAAAAATAAAAAGAACCAAAATATTTTTTTTTCAAACTAACTAAATAGCTTACAAATCAGAGTAAAACGCAATCACCCTTTATAAATAAATGTGACTGACCTTAAATACCTAGGTAACAAAGTGGCAACGTAGCGCGGCGTGTGTTATCTCTTGTCTTGGTCAGATTTATCGCTTTAAGGTGCATCTCATCAAAATCATTTGCGACTAAACTACTTCTCCTATTTAATTGATTTTTGGTACAAAGCTTGAAAATGGTACCTAGTATACGCAGTTTAAAGGAAAGCCCCTCGGTCGTAACAACTCTGTATACTAGCAGTGGCGCGGGACTTCGACTTCGACTTCCGACTTCGGGCTCCCGTGGACTATATCACGATAAAACGTTAACGATTAACCGTCCATCTTTTAAAATTGGGTAAAAGTATAGTCTGTATAAGCCTATAACCTTTCCCAAGATTCAAGCTACATCCATACGAAATTTCATCTAATACACGCAGTACTTTTGAAAATTAGCGCGTTTAAACAAACAAACAATATTTTCCGCTTTATATTATTAGTATAGATTACAAATGATAAAGTTACCTTGTCTGTTCATCTGACTGTCACACTTTCACATCTAAACCACTAAACCGATTATGATTATTAATAATACTAGATAATAATAATTTTTTCGTTGGATATTAACTTTTGTTTCTTGCTGTATTTTTAGGAAGTAAGCTTGTATAAAATTTATTTTAATGAATCTGATAGAAAAGTAGTCTAAACCGAAAGTGGTATTATTAGGAACCCTTTACAATCGAAAATAACACCAAATTCATTGCTTATTTTTTTTTTTATCTTTTCAATAACGTAAAATACACTGTCAATACGGTTGATATGTCAAAGGCTTACGTCAAGATTTCATTAGTTATTGAATTACGCTATTTACCGGTGAATCAAGTAGTTTTATATAGCTTTTCATATGCAAAATCTGGAGCTTATATAGATACCGTCATGACCCGTTACTTCGCCTGCGTTTTGACACTTTTTGTAATATATCTTCCAGATTTAAAAGTATTTCAAATCATGATGTCTAAAAAATGATTTTACATATCTCCATCAATCGTATTATATAATTACTCTTCCAAATTCATTGCTTATTTGCCTAAAAATTGGTCTCAAATGTGATAGGCGAAGTATTGGTACTTTTCCCTAACTTCGCCTGCATCATGTCATAGCGTCAAATATTAAATTATATTTGAAATACTACTTACTACATCTAGTGTAAGCCTTTTGGGATGTGACAGATGACTATAAACTTTAAGTAAAGCAAAATAGAGTATTTTATTTATTTTTTTACTTCTGTAGGCGAAGTTAGGCAACAGTTTGAAGTTAACTCCATACATTTGATGTATTGTTGATAGGGCTGCCAAAATTATTGTTAGTTTAACTTACTGAAAAATAAAGGAAGGTATAGGTAAGGGTTTCTGCAAAAAAGAAAAATTCAGTTTGTTAATTATTTATTAAAGTGCCAAAAAATAATTATCATAAAAACTCAGCGAAAATATTTGCTTAAATTAATCGTATTCTTAAATCTATTTCGGTACCTTAATAATTTTTTTTTAGTGATCCACCAGTCATACATAAATACAAATAATATCAGGTAATAATTACGTTTTAACTAAAAAGTTGTATTAAACATTTATGGCAAACATAAGAACTAGATAACAATTTTTGGCTCATAATTTTTAAGTTCACATAGGTACATCAATACATCTTAGATACGTATTAAATCAGACTAGGCCAATCATAGACTTCAGTTTCTAGCTTAATAAGAGAAAAAAAAACTTTTACAAAAAAAAAAATTAACAGCAAAAGCATTTAACTTACATTAATATTTAGACATTAAATCAGTCTCAAAATATTACTACAGAGAGATTTACTACAGAGTTGGTATGGCCACGTTCCGGTTCCATCATCAGATCAGCTCCATGTTATGATAATATTGCATTGTCATCTGATATACATAAGATTTGATTACAGACAGACACCAGAACAGGTGAAACTAAATAAAAGCTCGTAATAATAAAATACGAAGAAAAAAAAGATACAATAAATTATTATTAACAATGTTGAAATTGACAACCCTAGGGGCAGGTGAAGTTTGGCAACAAGATGGCCGCCAATATCCCCTCAATAACATTTAATTGAATTACCACTTTTAAACGTAAATTAGATAGAAAATTCTAGTGTCATTTGAAAGAAAATTAGCTGTAGATTATAATTTAATAATAAGTTTAATCTTACCTGTTCCGTATCCCTGCATAAAACTGAAGTTAAATCGCAGACAAAAAAAAACGTGTCGTTTCTCTTATGAAAAAAGTGCACTGGTCATCAACAACGTGAAGTTAACCAGAATTTTTCCTTAATATCTTGCCATAGATGAAATATACTTATTATTTAGTAACTTTACGCGAAGCCAAGCCTAAAATTTAAATGGCAACTTTAAATTATTTGAAATTAGGCGAAAATAGGTGGCACAGGCGAAGTAACGGATCACGACGGTACGTATCGGTGTATATTATAGTCATTGATATTTGACTGAAGTTTGACTTTAAGGACAGACGTTAACCCCTCGAATGTCGCATGTTTAATGTACTTTTTGATTTTTGGGTAGGACTTCAGAAAAAATGATAAATCGGCAATTTATGGCCATTATCATAGTATATATTATACCTTCCTGGCTTTGTTATGAGTTTATCTAACTATTTATATCATTCAATAAGCAAATCAAACTGACCTTATCTCGCAGTGATGGGATATGTTTTCACTTTTATAAAACACAGGATAACACAATAATGTGTAGGCAATGTTAACACAAATTATTCCACTTAGACACTGTAAAAAGTAATAAAAACTATTTGATAACACAACGAAAAAGTCTGCGGCGTCACAACAAAAACCACAGATGCATTTTATAAAAATTTTTTTTTTGTTCATTTTAGTGGTGTTCCCTTTAAGATGTTACTAAAACCGGTCAAGTATGAATCGATTAGTCGAATGATACGGCCACATCGTGTTACTTGCAACATAAACGTAAAATACATCGTCCAATGCGAGCCGTGACGTTATGTCAAACGGTGTACCGTTGACACTTGAAGGGTTAATACTGTTAATAGTCCTCCAAACCATCTGCGCCGGAGTTGTTATAGTACACAAGTATGTGCAGGTATAGGTGTACTCTCTGTTCCTTTACTCACATAACCCGATGGGATAGCAATCCGACATGACCAGAAAGAGGTCAGGCGCAAGACCAATGACTTAACGTGTTTTCGAGTCACGGAGGTTTCACACCGCTAACTTACAAACTCCTGGCTACTACTCAGATTTTTTTATCCAAAAAACCCATTATCAATTTTTGCCCGGTTCGGGAACCTAATCCGAAACCTATTGCTCAGCTGTCGCACTTTCGACCATCATACCGCCGAGGCAGATTTTAACAAAGTATAGAAACGTTGTTAAAATTAGTCCAAATTTTATCAACCAGTAATGTATACACAGTGGTCGAAATTCTACCATCATTTAAATTACTCAGAATGCTGTATTACAAAACCATTTATAGCTTTCTGTGCTCATTCTCCATATGAACTTTAACTGTGCCAAACATACTCTTCCATCTGCGTAATTTTGGTAAAAAGGGGTAGGTACTGTGGAGGTCTGCTATGCGAGCGGTCAGCCTACCGCACTGGCTGGCATAGTTTGAAATGTTTGAATCAAGGAACTTGTACCTAAACTGGAATGCGGACGCGAAGCTCAAATCCGTTCCGAAGAGTATACCCTCGAAGGACCTAGCTATCTCTTTCTAGTAGTGTGGATATCAATTCGCGATAAACGTAAGGACAATTTTATTTGATGCAATATTTGCAGGTTTTTTTAAGACACTTATTATTAACCTTACAAATGATGTATTTCTGTTACCGCTATAACAAAAAATACAAAAAATTAATTAAAATAAATATTTAAGGGAGACTCCCATACAACAGTTGTGATTTTTTTGGCGCTTATTATAGGTAATGGTTCCGTACCACTCATTACCTACCTATAAAAATACCCTTCATGCGCGAGTCCGACTCGTACTTGGCCGGTTTTTTTCTTAACAACGTATTAAATAGAAATAAATAAATAAATTCAATTATGAATACAAAGGTCTGTATCGGTCTGTTACGCTTTCACGGTGAAATCACACAGCCGCTTTCGAAAAAAATTGGCATGGAGATAGTTTAAAACCCTGGGAACTATATAGGCTTCTTTCTATCACAGATTTTTGAACAGTTGCTCGGTAGCGCGATATAACAGAATTCCACGCAGGCGAAAAGCTAGTTCTCAATATATATCTGAGGGACTTATATTGAGCGCGCTAATTTCTATAATAAACGCTTCGTTATGCAGACTAAATGCAAAATTGGTTTTCTTAAGCAGACTTTATTGCGTTGAATTATAAACTTTCAAAGTGGTTAAGACCCATGATACAAATACAATTATTGCAGATTGAATTAATAACAGAATCACCAGCTGGCAATTCTTCGAAGGCTTGGCCTTGATAGGCAGTGGTATAGACGTCCAAACAAACGTGCATTAATTGGTAATCTACGTTTATTCGACACTTGTACGGTCAGAACCAGTAGACCAAAAATAAAATGATGCAGTGTTTATATATAATTAAAACTACTAAAACCTTTCATGAAAAACGATGATTATAAATAGAAAGAATAACAGAAGAGATATAATTTATTTATGTATATTATTGTGGTTAACCTACAATTGTTTACACTATACATTTGTATGAAACAGTCATATTACATTTATAAGTGTAAAAATTAATTACAGGCTAACACCATATGTGCTATTTAAGGTTAGAAATGTAATTCTAAACATAAAGGAGGCAGATCGAATGACAATTATAAGGTTATTATTATTAGGTTGGTTCTATATTTTCTAGTTCCTCATATGTTGCAGCTGCAGGTTTGTTTTACAAGATTGGCTTGACACACAACCCTAAAAAATGTATTACACTATTATTAGTTAAAAGTATGGAAATAATCTTTAAATTATGAATTATTATTAATATTTGTCGACATTAACTAACTGCAGTAGATAAAAGTTAAGTAATTAAGTTATAAGTAATTATTAATATAATAAACTACACTTGTAAGCAAGTTTGCGTAGCTGAATTTTTGGCCAAAATGATATAAAATATTTTTGCCATCAATTTGCTAAGCAAAAGTAAATAAATCAACTAAAATGTTGACTTTTATGCTTATTAATTTGACTCCTTTCATAACATTCACTTACCAGATCTTTGAATGTGCCCAGTACAGGTTGTATATTCTTTTCTTTAGTGGGTTTCAATATTATAGTACTTAAAACATTTATTTGTTTCGCTTTAACAGGAATCTAAAATAATAATAGATTGATGAGAACAAAATTTTAGTAGGTATTAATGGTTAAGATAGATTCAAAACGAAAATTCATCTTGTTATGCTCATATTCTATTTCGGAATGGTGATCTTCATGTCATTTGTAAATATTGATAACTTACTTTAGGGAAAATGGATGCAATTGCATCATTTGATCTTGTTTCGAAATGCAATATTTCTTCGGGCTTGAAATGGCGGCTACAAATTTTGGAACCGTTTCTGACCTTTTTCTGTGTAGAACACTGAGCCACCGGTCTCGAAGATCATCATTTTTAGGAAAGCTTAAAATAACAAAAAATAATAAATAATGAGAAGAAAGAAAAATAATAAATAAGAAGCATAAAAAGAAGGACATCCACTTTTACATTGAAAACATAGTCACCCTAAATGCAATTTGTAAACAAAGTCACAAAACTTACTTAAAAAAGGAAATTCCAGACCCAGGGTACCCTCTTACGGGGTACACTCTTGCAATTAACCACAAAACACGTTCTTACCATGGTTACAGTATCTTGCACTTTAATATTACGAAAACTCACAAAATTAAATATAATGCAAATTTACAAACATACAGATGTCAAGTAAACGTCAGACGGCGACGTAGTAATTGCCATGTATAGTATAATATATCACTACTAACTGTTACAAATTCCATTTTTTATTGTTTTAAACATCTTGTGTTTGCATGGTAAAATAACTATAATTTTCATTAATATGCATACAGTAATAATGGTAATTCATTTTAAAGATAGAATTCCAAAGAAGTTTAAAAATAGGTGTTATTACTACAACAGACAGGTCGAAAAAATTACCATTGAAATAAATATTTTTAATCTGACACACAGAAGAAAGGGACACAGTCCACACACGCACTGTCTCGCTCGGAACGAAAGGTTCCTTCAGTTTTATGCGTGCAAGTTTATACTCTATTGTTTAACAGCTAAGAAAGACTTTCTGTATTCTTTGAATCATTCGTAAGCAATCCAGTTAGTAGGTAGAAGATCCTTGGTTTGAATTTAGATCGCAATGTTTTTCAAAGAGTATGTAATACACTATGTTTTAATGTTTTTTAACAAGAGAGAGAAAGGCTTGGGATGCCGCTCGCAGACTCAATATTAAAATAACGTGAAAATGTAATTAGAATAATCTTCCATAAAAATGTAAACATAATATTATACAAAGTATATAAAACCTACCGCGTTTATATTGTAAAACCCGAGTACACACACGTCCCCGTTACAGTACTAAGGTTATGCTGGTTATGCATCACGTAGATAAACTCATATGAGTTGTAAAGAAATATAAATTGTCCCACTTTTCAATTAGCCCTAGAATATACGGCAGGCATATTTTTCTATTAGAAGTTGCAAGGGAAATATCTCGCTACCCCCAATTGAGCAGAGTTTGCTTTTCTTCGCAATTTTTTGGGGGTAAATCATCAAATTACTCCTTCAGCTCTGGGTGGAGTGTGAGGGAGTATTAGACTTCTACTTGCCAAAAGCTCACCCTGTTCTTTCAGTTGCCCTTTGCTTTCCGGGGCCGCGGAATATCGTTGAAACATTCGTGCAACGTGCAGTAGGTTCAGTTGATAACTAACAGTTAAAAATCCTAGTAGGTAGGTACTTATACCTATCAATCAAAACATTCTACCAGTTACCTATTCTAAACTGCTATAGGTATGACATAAACTAGTCCCTAACAGTCATAAAAGGAAAAAATAAACATTACAACAAGCAATTCCACGCTTCTTTGTTGTATTATCAAAGCCCGTGAGACTATAAAACCAGTATAATGCGCCGCCATGTTAGGTCAAACTGTCAGTTGTCATCGCGCGGTCAAACTGCGCGTGCGTGATTTTCAGTGACAACAATAATTCTTTTTTAAAAACGTGAGTAAAAACTTTTTAATTGAATGTGGGTTGTGTGAAAGTGAATGCTACATGATTTTTTTTTCTTTTAATTAAATGTTTATGACTAGTGTTTCTTTATAAGTTGGAGTAATTGTAAATTTTAAACTTTTTAAATTAGATCGTCTATTGTTTAAAAGGTTTGAAAGATTCTTAGAATAGTATCACTATCGCGTACATGACGTTAGTATTTATGTGCTATGATTAAAAGCATTAGGTATCTAAAATGATTTCTAATAATTCCATTTATATATAGTTTCTTACTTTGTTAGAATGGCATATTTTTCAAAATCCGGGTACCTAGGTAGGTAGGTATTTATGGGATATTATAGCTAAACCAATGTTGGTGGCCACGCTCGATCAGCTGAGTTACTGTTAGTGGTAAAAGGTTTACGTTTGCACGTATTTAAATTCTCTTAGCTCCTTATTGTGTGAATGAAATCAATTTAATGATTTCATATGCTGAACAAGTGAGTAGTATCTATGATGATATATAATAATAACAATATAATCTTTATTTATGAAAAAGGGAGATCGTTATATAAATTACGTCCGCTTATGTACCTACTATAAAATAAAATCTCCGACGTGGGTGAACTGCTGTTCTCTTTGCTAAGCTACAAAATAGCCTGTATTAAGAGTAACAGTGCCGAGCCCCTCTAATTAACATAGTTTCAAATATTTTTAAGTACATTGTAAGGTATTACTTAATTTTTTTTAACAACAAGTGCATTTATACAAGGTAGGTAGTTGCTGAGAAGTAGGTACTGTTGATCAATATTTATGTTGTAAATAGTATCTAATCTGGCTTATTTGAATCCTTAAAAGTGTAACTATCTAGATTTATGAATTGTTGCATAAAATATCTCTTAACCTCTCAAGGACCGCCATTATTTACGTCAACTATTAGTTGAGCCCCGCTGGCACACAAATTTTGTGCCAGCGGGGCTCAACTAATACTTATTTACTGGCACGTTTTTGTGCCGCTGGGGCTCTAGAGGTTAAAACGGTGAAGAAATTAAACCGGCTTATATCCTTTTTTTCTTGGTGGGAAAATCATCAAATGACTCCTCCCGCTGTGGGTGGGGCGGGAGGGAGTGTCAGACTTCTACTGACTCAAAACCCCCTGCTCCTTCCGTTGCTCTCGCATATAGGGGCCGCGGTGTCTCGATAGAACATTCCTGCGACCCATTTACCTATGTATCTGCGTCCCTTCTTTCCGGTTTTCCTCAAAAGTTCGCTCATAATGAGTATTACGAGGGTTACTTGCGTTGCGATTCATGGTATTCATGGCTGGCTGTTCGCGTCTATCCACTAGTATTTTTAGTGTAGGTACCTATTATTTTCTCGTTATCGTCGCTTTAGAGTGAAAACCTCGGGAGTACATTTTTGTCCAATTTTTTTTATTGCGTTTCCAGAAAGCAATCCTAGCAACTCACATCCTGATCTCACTAATATGTTCATTCGATACTCGAAACGCTATCTATGAAAGTAAGTGAGAACCTCGTAAACACTCGCATCGCGTCGTCAGTTTAGCGTAATCAGGCCATGGATTATGCATGTCTGAACTGTTCGATATTATGTACCTATAATATTTTTCATATTATACATAATATCGAACAGTTCTGGATATAAAAACGGGTTAAATTTACATATAAATTAATAAAAAAAACATAAAAGAAACCGTGCAAAAATTTTATAGCACGCAGTTTTTTCTTCCTCCTGAAAAGTTACTCCATTTTCACTTACGAGGTTTTCATTCTAAGGCGTCGGTATGTTTATGTATTTCCTGATAGCTATAACCTGGGGATCTTTAAGTCAAGAGTGAATAGGTTACTTCGAGGCAAGCGTGCTTCATCTTCGACCATATCATCGCTTACCATCTGACAAACGCGAGCCTGTCATGATTAAAAAAAATGATGTTGCTATGACGTCAGATTTATGTGAATCGATCTGGTAGCGAAATTATAGCAATAATAGATATCAATGTTTGATAAATTAATTGTTCAAACACACTTTTATTTACTGCACTAAAAAGCCAAAAATTAGGTGGGATCTGTATTTATTATACCTTTAGCGTGAAATAAACAGAATACATTAATAAGATGAATGTAATGAGCATAAACTCGATATGTTTACTAGTAGGCAGTCCAAGATTCCATCAGCCATCTTCCGGTCCCATAATCAGACCAGCTCGATGGTACCATAATATTGTATTGTCATCATTCTAATCTACATATAATTGCCAAGTTTCATGATGACACAACAATTAGAAGTACGTGTAATTCAGATTCCTAGATTAGATAGATAGTTTGTTACAGGTCGACCTAATAAAAGCTTGAATAAAATCAAAATTGAATCATAAATTTCGTTGTTGGTTTGATAAAAGGCGTGATAAATGGTAGTTTGTATATATACCTACACGAATAGACTTTTAGTCGTCTAGCTAACTTCTTTGGCAAACACATGTTTATAACGTGTAAAACTGGTTTCCATATTAAGTTCTTGTTTCCAAAAGTGTAACAAATCAATCATTTTAACAAACATGGCTGATTTATGATTTTAAATTTCGAACGTGTCAAAAATTTTTCTTAAGGGCAATGTAGGATGTAGGAAGAATTCACGTAACTAGCAATCTTGTCAACCCCTTCAACTAAACTAAATATCGCACCTTTAAAGTAAAACCGTTACTATACGAAATTATCAAATTTTACAGGACAGACAATATTTGAAACAGTTCAGTATCTTAATTTAGTCTAGGAAAGTCTAAGTACAAGTACTTTATGATTTCTTATGAGTAGTTATGAGTTTATATGATAGATATCTGTTTATTTTATACATATGCTTTAGAATAGTTTTTCTTTATTTACTTACAAAAATATTTTTTAGATTTATATTTTGTTTGGTAACGATATGATTTAACGCTAGATGGCGAAAAAGACGATATTTTGGAATAATAACAAGTTTATCCTGCAGTTTACGTATACCTATTTTAGATTGATGGTATAATTTATAACTCAATTCCTGAAAATTTTCGTTTAGTAACGGTTTTACTTTAAAAGTGCGATATGCTTGTGTCTGGAGTGTTTTCACGGTAATAGTGGTTTCAGAAAGTCAATGAATGAATGAATGAATGAAAACATGGCTGATTTCTAATTTGTTTTTTGTTTTTTTAATTTCGAACTTGTTAAAACCCTTACAATGATACGTAAGTTTAACAGCAACTTGAACTTCTTATTAAACTTTATTTCTTTTGTGTATTTGTTCAATCACATAAAGTCATACCTTATTTTCGCGGTGAAATGTTATGAAATTGGTCCTTTCGCTCTTGTTGGTGCAAAAGGGAGTTTTAGACTTTTACTGACTATAAGCCCTCCTTCTTCTTTCGTCTGGTCGCACTTAGTCTCTGCACGAGACCATTGTGCGTGAGGCGTCACTCCATCCAGCCAACCTCACTCCAGAAGCAGATCAGGTCTCTCGGTCTATTCAGGATGTCTGTAAGGGAATTCAATGTCCCGCAGGTTTGTTTCCGTATGTCAGTGATTTCCGTGCACTCTAGGAGCACGTGTTCCACCGTTTCCTCCGTCCCCATGCATGCCCTGCACAGGGGACTGTCCGTTATACCTATTGTGTGGTAGTGTTTGTTCAGTGAGCAGTGCTCGGTGATGGTCCCCGCCACCATTCGCAGGCTTCTTCTGTCCATGTGAAGGAAGCACCTGGTTAGTTTTTTTATATTCTTTTTATTTTTATATTATTTCTATAAACCCTCCTTGTTCCCTTGCATTCCGATATCACGGTAACTTGTTTAAACATCCCTACGGCAAATGCCCGGCAGGCAAATGGCAATGGCTATCAGGCCCCGCCAATGGTGCTGACTGATCTTTGAGGCGCGTGCGGAATACGACGCACCGTCACATATACAATACTAGATATTATAAATGCGAAAACCACTACATCTCCAATCGCGTCGCTAAAGTGATTGTATTGGATTTTAGTAAAGATACAGTGGCAACTCAAGGAATGAGGTAGATTTTTAGAAGACTGACATTCAAGCTTCACTCAGTGGGAGGATCTATTTGATGTGGTTTTTCCCCGAAAACTAAAGTTCTTTAGAATAATACTGCAAAGGAACGGCTGTATTTTTAACCGACTTTAAAAAATGAGGAGGATCGTCTGCAACTTTTTTTATGTATCTTTTTTTATGTGTCTGGACTTTTTTTTGTTTGAAAGGGTATATTTTCTAGTTGGTTCCATAGTTATGAAATCAGGATCTGATGATGGGATCCTGGAGAAAGCGAGGGAACTCTTTAAATATTATAGGCACACCTATAGCGTTTTGGATGTTTCTAATAGTGCCTTGTGCAGTTGCTCTGGAAAAGCACCATTTGGGGCAGTGGAACTGATGATGAAGACCACAAATGGCCACCGAAACTACTCAATCATAAGTATTTCGTGGATTGCGATTCGAATACTTGGATATGCATGTTAAACACTTTATGCTCTTCACAATGCATATGGTGAAGTGAAGCTGATGGTGAAGTACCAGGAATACTCATCAAAAATTAACGGCTCTGCATCGGGAAAAGCAATATTTAGTAAATGGTGATAAGTAGTTCACATTTTTGCTTTTGTAACTAGATAAATTACAAACCAACCCACTAAAAAGCATGAAAACAAAACTTTTTAGCAAAAAATTAAACCAACTTCCATATCAAAACACTACCAAGCCAAAAATAAGTTTAATTTCGGTAGTCGGTGTTTTTTTTTTTTTGACACCGCCTTCCGAAATTATAGTTATTTTTGGCTTGGTAGTGTTTTGATATGGAAGTCGGTTTTATTTCTTGCTAAAAAGTTTTTTTGAATTTCACGCGCACTAAGTCACGTGTGAAGAGCTAGTATAATATATACTTCTTTTTTCGGGTGGGAAAATCATCTAATGACTACTTCCACTGAGTGAAGACTGAGAGTCAGTCTTCTAAAAACCTACCCCATTCCTTCAGTTGCCTCTGGGTGGAGCGGCGAAGAGTATCAGACTTCTACTCAGAGCCGGATTAACCCTGTCAGAGGCCCTAAGGCAATGGGATTCTCGGGGCCTCTTTACTTACTTTGACTGACCAAATCGTGTGTGAACTGAGGAAACGCAAATTAAGGGCTGTGGTTTTTAATACATTTGTTTATACTTATTCCCAGATTTGTTCTAAAATTGTTTTAATTCTACTACTAAATCTAACGATTTGTATTT
This sequence comes from Tholera decimalis, assembly GCA_943138885.2. Classification (NCBI taxonomy): domain Eukaryota; kingdom Metazoa; phylum Arthropoda; class Insecta; order Lepidoptera; family Noctuidae; genus Tholera; species Tholera decimalis. Next base: position 17,630,028 of record OW964575.2, read on the forward strand.
TGTGAGATAACAGTGAGGTCCCTAAGTTCACACGCACATCAAATTCTCGTTCGAAGAAACATGTTTTCTTGGTGCGTGCATTGGGCCGGGGCCCCTAGTTGATGCGGGGCCCCTAGGCAGTTGCCTACTCCGCCTAATGGTTAATCCGGCCCTGCTTCTACTGAGTAAAAACCACCCTGCTCCTTCAGCTGCCATTTCGTTCCGGGGCCGTGATATCACGTAAGAACATTACCGCAATCCCGGCAGGCAGTATAATCTATACTAATATTATAAAGCGGAAAAGTTTGTTTGTTTGAACGCGCTGATCTTCGAAAGTACTGGGTGGATTTAGATGTTTTTTTATTGTTGATAGGCTTGCGTTTGACCGCCATCTCACCTGATGTTAAGCGATGATGTGGTCGAAGATGAAGCACGCTTGCCTAGAAGTAACCTATTCACTCTTGACTTAAAGACTCCCAGGTTATAGCTATCAGGAAACACAGACTCCGGCTGAGAATTCCACTCCTCAGCCGAACTCACAAGGAAAGTATTCCCAAAACTTTTCGAGCGTATGGGTGGGATGTCCACCATGTAAAGATGGCGCATCGCCGTTTGTCTTGTAGTCCGATGATGGAACGGGCTGGGTAGAATTATCCTGTGCAATTCCATCGCATACTCCCCGAAATGTAACCGATAGAAAACCTATCAGTTTTCTATCGGTTACATTTCGCTTGAAACACGTCGCTGATGTTCAAGGCTCTGGAGCTTTGTCTCAACTAGTTTCTCGTTGCCGATGTGCCTTTTGGCCCGTTTCTCGATAGACTCAAGTGCATCAAGCTGGTGTTTGGCAGATCCGTCCCAGAGATGAGAGCAGTACTCCATACACGACCGAACTTGCGCTTGATAGAGGTTGAGCAGCTGTTTCGGTGTGAAGTACCTTCTCACCTTTGCTAGGATTCCCAACTTTTTAGCAGCCAATTGAATCTTAACCTCGATAAACGGATCGAAATTAAGGGTGGATGTCAACGTAACCCCAAGAAGCTCGATGCGATCAGTTATCGGCACGGTTACACCACGGAAAGAAGGAGCCGGTTGAAATTGGGACCTTTTGCGGAGAACTGACACGCCTGGGTCTTAGCAGCATTAAACTTGACCAAGTTGGTATCGCCCCACTCAGAGACAGCTTTCAAAGTCAAGATCAAGTTAAAAAAAACGAGGGTTATGTTTTTATAGTGATAAGGTCCACGGATGTGAAGCACCACGCTACTGCTAGTAATGAAACAAACAAACAGATAAACTACTGTTTTACTAACATTACAAGTAAATATTTTCTTTACCTACTGAATATGAGTTAATCGCAAAATTATCACATACTAACATGTTTATACAACGTTGATAAAAGCGAGAGGCATTAAATGAAACCACATTTACTACACAGTATCATTATCAGGCTATACACCAAAAGTCAAATCAATAGAAGCAATAGTTTATTCATAGGAGAATTTTGAAGTTATTTCGTAGTTAAAACACGATGTATCTTCACGAGTAGCTAAGTACTTACGCAAAGTTTATCTGTGGCCGTACAAATTAAAATGACAAAAATCACGCTACGATGCCGCTCTGCATCAGAAGTTCGCAATACGGTGTTTAGATTTTATGAACTTTGATTATTCAGCTATTTAAATTCTTTGAAAAGTTTCAGATTGAATGTAAGAATGTAAAGTATTTGTGGTTTAATTTGATGCCTCTCGCGTTTATCAACGTTGTATTACAGTATAGATGTAGATAAAATTGTTGTTTTACTTTAGAATTTCAATGACCTATGACATGAGATTTTGATAAGTTACAAAACAGTATAGTTTTATTATAGTAGTGTAGTTTTATTATTTTTATTAAGGTGTACAATGAAGTATACAGGGTGGCAGCGACATCGACGCGCAAGCGCTCACCATGGATTCAGTACATGATTCTAGACCCCGCTGCGTTGAAGGTTTTCGTCCGACGGTAAAAAAAAAATATAAATTCACTTGTTTCACTTAAAACTGCAATGTAAATAAAACTCGAAAGGGCTACCTGATCAGCTGTGTTAACCTCGCAAATGAACTTTAGCAAAACAGCTGATCAGGTAGCCCTTTCGAGTTTTATTTACATTGCTGATTTAAGTGAAACAAGTGAATTTAAGTTTTTAATTAAAATCTCATTGGTTCAGATAGAAACAATGATTTTGTACAGTTTTCAGTAAAAAAATTGAAGAACAAATCTGAAAAAATTATGAAGCCGACGAAAAATTTCAACTCATGTGGTTCCAGAATCATGTACTGAATCCATGGTAAGCGGTTGTGCGTCGATGTCCCTGCCACCCTGTGTAGCCACGTTCTTCTAAAATACTTTCGCGATAACACCGCCATTGTTATTATTTTTATCACCAACGTTTAAGCAATATTGTTATGTAGGTCTATAGTCTATGTGGCGGTTTTATTAAGGAAAATATAAGTTAAGTTATCTGAAACACGTAACATGATCTAATTGCTGCATTTAAACTGTCTGTAAGGCCGGTTGCTGACGTGACGTCTTTTTAGCGGTTAGATAATAACAGTCCTATGGATGTTCAAGCTTAAGCAACGCTTGCCGAACTTGATCATGGATGCGTAACCACCCAGTATTCACATCCAGATTTCTCCGTGCCTTGGAAATCACGTCAGGTTACTGGTTCCGGCTGCAATTTGGACATCTTTCACGGTAGAAATTAGGAGTTAGAAAATGTGTGTGAAAACCAGTCGTACCAACGGGTATCGTGTTACCCAGTTACTGGGTTGTAGAGGTCAGATAGGTAGTCGTTCCTTATAAGATACTAGGTAGTAAACTGGAAGCTGACGTGGATATACCTAGTTGGAAATGATTGTAATACATTACTTTGAAAATTGGGGCCTGGGACACATTTTACCAATTTTGAAGTGGTTATCTTTCGAAAAAATGGTTTGATGACAAAAAATCGTTTTAGTTCCCGTTCCATGCCCCCTTTTAATTTTTTACCTACCAAGTTTCAACAGTGTAGTCCTAATAGTTTCAAAATAAAATGACTATGACGTACGACCGGACAAACAGACAGACATGACGAATTTATAGGGGTTCTGTTTTTTGCCATTCAGCTACCGAACCCTAAAAACGCGGCTTCTAAACAGCTGAGTCTGTGCGCACACTTAGTTATTCATTGCGTCTTCCTTATTAGTCAACGACCCGCCAAGGTAGTCCATTGTTAGTCACTAGTGTATTGCTACTTGTAGTATGTGAGTCATAACTGTTTGTATAGTTCAACACAAATGCGTAAGATTTTTTTTTAAAACATGACCTGTGTTTGCGATTTCGCTCGCATGAGAAATTCTTTTTTTATTAATAATAGGTTCGCGTTTGATTGACCATCTAACAGGAAAAGATAAAAGGTATCGGACTAGTGACCGAGAGCTCGTAGGTTCGAACCCGCCCATGACACTATTGCCATGACCCTACTGTAGACATAAGCATATTTAGCTTAGTTGGAGGGGTTAAGAAGAGGTTCCCTAAATTACATGTAACTTTGCATTAATATTCTGAAACAATCACGCATACAATCAAAATGGAACTTTAGTATATATATTTATTGGATTTTTTCTTTACATGTGATGACCAGTTTCGTAATTGGAACATTTTCGCTCGATTAATTTTTTAATCGAAAATAACGTCTTTTTTAAAGATTATTCAAAATTTAAACAAGATTATGCGGCTTTTATGTCTAAAATTAGTATTGACAGTAAGAAAATATAGTTTATTATCTAAATATAGGTCATTTTTTCTGTAGATCAATTATTACTTTAGTTATAAACGAAATAAGAATTGAGACTTACGACATTTAGTTTCGAACCCGAATATGGTAAAAGAGCGCACGCGATATTCAACTTTATTACTGCTGCGTTAGCGTTTAGTATACAACGGCCTAACTGGGCTGCATGGGGTCGGAGATTGCGAAAAAAATATTTTGGACTGCCTGGTCTTAACAAGATTGATATTAATGTGGATTCTACCCAGATTGCTAATTCTCTTTAAAAATAATAATAATAATCTCACCAGATGGTAAGCGATGATGTGGTCGAAGATGGAGCACGCTTACCTAGGTGTAAACTATTCACTCTTGACTAAAGCTAAAGACCCCCAAGTTATAGATATTAGGAAACACAGACTCCGGCAGTTCTTCCTGTTTAAATCTCGATCCCGTGGGAATTCCGGGATAAAAATTAACTTATATGATGTCCTACAACCTTGTTTATCTTCCAATGAAAGCCCCCTTAAATCGGTTCGGCCGTTCTAGAGTTAATACAGCCCAGACAAATAAAAGAATAAACGGGCAAGATTTAAAAAAGTTGGTTTGTTTTTTAGTATCGTGCACATAAGCAAGACTTGAGAAAACAGTTATTTTAAAATTATATATTTTATTTTCTTTTTTTTTAAATGTTTACTGGCAATGTGGGTTGAATTCACATTACTAGCAATCCTGTTAACCCCTCCAACTAAGCTAAATATACTTATGTCTGGAGTGGGTAATAATAATAATCTTTATATGAAATCATAGATAAACACTTCAATCTTCCACCAAAATCAAAACGAAGCGTCGAAACGTTTGTGCGCGCAAACTTTGGAACGCCTGCATCAAATTGTATGATTATTTTTTTAATGTAGGTACGCTATTGGCAGGATAAGGTTTCAAGAAAATGTTAGAAAAAAGTACTGATACTAAGAACGGAGACGAAGTTACGGACAGAAGTGTGTTTCATTATACTGCCGTGATTCTTTAAAAGGCAGTCTGACAATTTACCGATTTTGTGTTAAACATTGAGCGACATCAGGAAAAAAGGCGCGTCGACCTATCTAACCCCTTTTTCTGAAACTTATTTAGCTTTTGAGATATTTTTTTTTATAAAAAGCTGTGAAGTGGTTTTGATACCAGTGCCAAATTAATAAAAACTTAAAATCGGTAAATTGTCAGATGACTGCCTTTTAAAGAATCCCGGCATTATACAACGTGTTATTTAAGGGGTATATACAATACATATGTACATACCAAATGCACGGCTTCTTTGGATGATAATAAACGATATGGCAAGGGTTTTCTAATCCTATGTGTACATGTGTGGAGCATATTAGAAATTTCAATACATTGATACCAGAGACTGAATTTTTCAAATTAAGAAGAACGAAGAGAATTATCGTTTTATTGGCAAGTGACGTGGAAAGTGATGACCCTCATAGTGCTGTGACACGTTTGTTATTACTGGTATTCAAGAAACATATGAAACCAATAATTTGGGGTCAATTTTGTGAGTCACTTATTTTGAGCTGAATCTTTGCATAGAGACTCCATACCAGATGTTGTCTTCAGTCATTTTGGATAGATATGGGGTTTCCGTTACACGTTGTATAAATGAATGCAATCATGCAATTATTAATTCCGTGTTTGACGCTGCCAAACTAGTTTCCATTATTTCATTGTGTTACTAGCATGTGACTCCCACGCTAACCGGTAGTGAAATCTATGTATTAAGAAACGTTTGTTAAAGTTACAATACGTTAAGCAATTCTTGCAGATGTCGATTCATGGATGGGTCATCATATTAACCACACAGTACCTACATAAATAACTAAATTAAAATTTCAAGGGCGGAGACCTGGTGTGCTTGAAATACAGACCATAAGCCTAGTTTAGGCCTAGGTCGAGTCAAAGCTCCAGAGCCTTGAACATCGACGACGAGTTGCAAGTCTATCGGTTTTCTATCGGTTACATTTCGGGGAGTGTGCGATGGAATTACACAATCTAATTCCACCAAGCCCGTTCCATCATCGGACTACGAGACAAACGGCGAAGCGCCATCGTTACCTGGTGGACATCCCACCCATACGCAGAAAACGTTTTGGGAATACCTTCATTGTGCGTACGGCTAAGGAGTGGAATTCCCTGCCGGAGTCTGTGTTTCCCGATAGCTATAACCTAGGAGTCTTTAAGTCAAGAGTGAATAGGTTACTTTTAGGTAAGCGTGCTCCATCTTCGACCACATCATCACTTACCATCAGGTGAGATGGTGGTCAAACGCGAACCTATTTTAAATAAAAATAAAAAAAAGGTGGCGGGAATGTTCTAACGAGATACCGTGGCTCCGGAACTTGAAGGGCTGAAGCTGCAGGCAGCTGAAGGAACAGGGTGGGATTTTAGTCAGTAGAAGTCTGACACTCCTTTCCGCTTTACCCAGAGCGGGAGAAGTCATTCTATGATTTTCCTACCCAGAAAAAAATGCCTAATTTAGGCAACAGTCTCCCGCAATATTAATTCTCATGAATTTATGCCACCATGTTTTGTTACTGTACTATGTAGATAGATATTAGATAGATAGAATTCTCTTTCCTTCACACTAATAGTTAAACACACCTGATTCAAAATATTGCTCGATATGTTTTCAATGGCGGTCTTATCGCTGATAGCGATATCTTCCAGACAACCTTTGGGTGGACTTTAAGAACATAAAACAAAAAGGGGAGGGGAAAGTTAGTATACCTACTTCAAGTACATAGCATACACAAAATGTAAATAAAGTAGTAAGTAATATTATGGCAAGTAATAAATATACATATCGACGCTCCCAAGCAATAACTCGGTAATCGAAACATGAAAATTTTACAAGAGTAAAGATTTACTGATTTTATCAAATACAAGTACTCACGCGGGGCTTCGCTCCCGTGGATTCTATCACGGTATAAACATAACTCTCCTTTTTTGCAGTCGCGTAAAAAGTAGCCTATAACCTTCCTCAAGCTTCAAGCTACTTCCACACCAAATTGCATCCAAATCCACCCAGTACTTTCGAAGATTAGCGCGTTCAAGCAAACAAACAAACAAACGAACTTTTCCGCTTTATAATATTATATATAGTATAGATGTTTTCAACGAGTGGGATTAATGAAGTTATTGATGTATTAAATGAAAGCTATTTCTTTTGCGAAATGTAACTGTGTCATTGATATTAAATTCCTTTTATTCAAAACCTAGTTATTTAAGAAAAAGAAAATACTTAAAATTATATACATAAAACATCATGTGTGTCATAACATCTTTGTAAATGTCATTAGGAAAAATCTGAAAAAAAAAAATTTTTAGCAAAAAATAGAACCGACTTCCATATCAAAACACTACAAAGGCAAAAATAACTTTAATTTCGGAAGGCGGTGTCAAAAACGAAAATATATACAATACTAAAGACACCGCCTTCCGAAATTGAAGTTATTTTTGCCTTTGTAGTGTTTTGATATGGAAGTCGGTTCTATTTTTTGCTAAAAATTTTTTTTTCACGCTTTTTAGTGGGTCGGTTTGTAATTTATCTAGTTACAAAAGCCATAATGTCGACAACTTATCACCTTTTACAAAATTTTGCTTTTCCTGATACATAGCCGTTAATTTTTGAGGAGTTCTCCTGGTACTTGACCATCAGCTCACATCACCATATGTATTGTGACGAGCATAAAGTGTTTAACATCCGTACTCAAGTAATCGAATCGCAATCCACGAAATACTTATTATTGAGGAGTTTCAGTGGCCATCTGTGGTCTTCATCATCAGTTCACCTTCCCCAAATGGTACTTTTCAGAAGCAACTGCTCAAGGTACTATAAGAAATACCCAAAACGCTATAGGTGTGCCTATAATATTTGAAGAGTTCCCTCGATTTCTCCAAGATTCCATCATCAGATCCTGATTTCGGAACAATGGGACCAACTAGAAACTATACCCATTCGAACGCAAAAAGAATTTTTCAAATCGGTCCAGCCGTCTCCGAGTTACGAGGTAACATACATAAAAAAAAAAAAAAAAAAAAAAAAGTTCAAGACGAATTGTAAACCTCCTTTTTTTGAAGTCGGTTAAAAAATGGCTAAGGTGTATTCAAGTCCATAGATGCCAAATTTGACATAACAGCTTAAAGCCCATAATGGCACAATACCGAGTTCTTGCTTGAGGGGATCGATAAACCCGTGTTATTTTAATCGTCTTACAACGGCAGCTCACTTCATGTATCCAATGACTAGTAAACATTCATTAAAAAAAAAAGTTTCATATATTTCTTACTATCGTTCTTGTTCAAAAGCCAGAAAATCCGGCAGTGGTCTTTCCAAGAGGTATCATGTTACCCAGTTACTGGGTTGTGGAGGTCAGAGAGGAAGTCGCTCCATATAAAACACTTAGACTCAGCTGCACCCGGTTAGACTAAAAGCCGACCCTGAAATTTTAAATTTTTACATTGAAACTCATTTGTTAATACCCCCTGTATTAACAAATGAGTTTCATGTAAATAGATTTATTTAATCTTTCGTTTCATTGTTGTGGAGGGGTCAAAAGTGGCTCGAATTAGTTCGTGTAGTAATAAGTATTACACACGCATTGGCGTATCTAGAGATATTTTCCAGGGGGGGCCTGGCCCCCAGTGGTATCGATGTTGCGTTAACGCTTAACGTACGAAATGAAAAATTTTACATAAATTAATTTAACATGTATCGCAACAGTAGTGTCAACAAGAAGAATCTGAAAAGTCAAAAAAAAATGTGGTCAAGTGCGAGTCGGACTAGCTCATGAATTGTTTCTTAGTAACCAGTATAGAGCGTTGGTATAAATGACAAAGTTACACTAGAGGTTAAAATATAAAATTGCTGACTCGAACCGAAAAATTCAAATTCGTTTTTTTTCTAAAATGTAACATACTTATTTAACCAAAATATTTACCTTCATTACCTATACATTGTTGCCATCTAATCGGAAGGTTATTTATGCCTTTGCGATAGAACTCTCGGGATCTAGATTCCACAAACTTTTTGAAAGCATTTTGTACACTGGCTATTGGGAAGAATGTTTTTATGTTGTTAAATATTGACAAGAAAAAAAAAATTACGACTATTGGAGCAAGGTCTGGCATCTCGGTCTAGTTGGTACGTAGGATGACCTATGGTTTTTTAACATGAAATTGGAATGAATTTGGAAGCCTGATTCACGAATATCCACACCCCTTAAAAAGTGTCGTTACAACTTTTCGTATGATTTTTTTCCGGCTAGCCCCCTTTCGTAACGCGCGATAAGGAACTTCGTTCCAAAAATATTACCATTCGAAAACAAAATTGTTTTTTATATTTTTTTATATTAAAATATTCACTAAAAATGTTAAATTGATACGTAAAAGAAACACTCTGTACACGCGTACTTGAAGGACGGCAACGTCAAAATTTATTTATGAATGACGAGCCGCGTGTGCGGCGATCTAATTAATGTGCTTACACTATTGCGGGTTAACGGGAACCCCCTCTGTTAGTTAACATCCTGTATATGTATGCATATGTCTGTACGTATACGTATGTTTGCATGCATGTTCATGACTTCTTCATCAATAACTCAATGTGTTTTTTTTCTTTTATAGCATGAAGGTCGCAGTCATAATACTGCTGGTAGCAGCAGCGGTCTACGCCAAACCACGCAGTGCCACGAGAACCCAGCCAATCACTGGGCGCATAACCTCTCTTACTGACAAGGTTAGTAGTCCTACATCATGTGCATAGCTTACGTCCCCTAGGTGGGAAGGCGTTTACAGTGCTCCGCCATCGTGTCCCGTCTGGTCTAGTCCAACAGAAACCAAATATAATAAACTACAAACTATTAAATACAAAGCTATAAAATTATCTTCTAACACACTATTATACGTTCCGCACTAACCATAAAACATTTTTTTTTATTGATAATCGGTTCGCGTTTGACCACCATCTCACCTGATGGTAAGTGATGATGTGGTCGAAGATGGAGTACGCTTGCCTAGAAGTAATCTATTCACTCTTGACTTAAAGAATCCCAGGTTATAGTGATGAGGAAATACAGACTCCGGCAGGGAATTCCACTCCTTAGCCGTACGTACAATGAAAGTATTCCCAAAACAAGTTTTGTGCGTATGGGTGGGATAAAAGACTTCATATTCAAAATATCACTTGAATTTAATTTGAATAAAAACCCTTCACATAGTAACCGTCTAATATCTGGTAAAAGTAGACTTTAAACGTTTTGGGAATACTTTCATTGTGCGTACAGCTAAAGCGTGGAATTCTCTGCCGGAGTCTGTGTTACCTGATCTCTACAATCTACAATGGCTACAATCTCTTTAAGTCAAGAGTGATTAGGTTAATAGGTACGCGTGCTTCATCTTCGACCACATCATTAATTAACTTAAGGTGAGATAGTCGTTAAACGCGAGCCTATAATCATTAAAAAACATCAAATACTTGTGTCTTAAATCGGACATCTAAGTGAACGCGAATAAAGATGAATTTTGTCTCGATCACAGGTGCACAGGGTCGATACATAGAAATTAAGCGCTAACAACCTAAGGGCTAAGGTTAATGGTTAAGGATAAAGACTTGTCCTAGTCTGTGACTAGTCCCAGGTTCGAACCCCACCTATTACAGTATTGCTGGGAACACATTCCAGACACAAGCATATTTAGCTTAATTGGAGGGGTTAACAAGATTGCTAGTTTTTTTTTTTATTATTTAGAATAGGTTCGCGTTTGACCACCATCTCACCTGATGTTATGTGGATTCTACCTACATTGCTAGTTCTCTGTAAAAAAAACATATTTGGTTAAAAACCTAAGCAGATAATGAACTAATCTTCAACTAAACCCTGAAACTGGAAGCCACCATAACTTTGTAAAGTTAGGACGATGAATACACCTTTTAGAAATCTATTAAACGTATACAGGGTTAATTGTAAAACGCCGAAAACCTCTCAGGACTATGTTACTAACATCATAATCAACAACTTTTGTTCTATGACTTTTAAAAATTCGTCATATTTTAGTTCACCAGATTTTCATACAAAAATAAAAATATTTAACTTTGTAACATTTAGGGAGTACAATTTAAAAAAAAAAAATTGTATGAAAATCTGGTGAACTAAAATACCTATGACGAATTTTTAAAAGTCATAGAACTAAAGTTGTTGTTTATGATGTTAGTAACATAGTCCTAAGAGGTTTTCGGTGCTTTACAAGTAACCCTGTATACCTACTATTACCACTTCGTCCGCGTCTTCATCTGCGAGATTCCCGAATAATTTATAGCATTCCCCAATAATGCAGCTTACTGCCAAAGAAAGATTTTTAAGAATTCGATCATTCGTTCTGCAGATTACGGCTACATACGAACTTGTAAACAAATACGTCTTTATAATAAGTAATAGGCAGTTGTCTCACCGCCGACAATGAACGAGAAACGAGTAGAGTTAGAAACTAGAAACGAGTGACGAGCAGCGACGAGCGAGCATATAGTTCCGATAGTTTTATCCCTGGGCTATAAATGAGTGTGCGAGTGCGACGGGCGATTACTCGCTAGTTGGCCCGTTGGACCGCTAGTTGGTCTCTGGGCGTGAATTCTGACCGCCAAGCGAGCATCGCTATGCAAGTATTATCTTTGACAGTTCATATCGCTCAGCGACTAAACTAGCGAAGCGAGTCGTCGCAGGCAGCGTAAACAGTCAGAGATCTACTACTAAAATATGCATCTCTTTCGTTTACACGGAATGGTTATTTTATTGTGCGTTTCTTGAGCGAGAAAATCGCCGATAGTTAGTAGTTTTCTCGGCAGTCGGACAACTGCCTTAGAATAGAAGATGCGTGAATCTCCAGTTAATAAAACTATTTAGGTACTAACTAAATACCGGCCCGAACTAAATCCGGGGCCCGAAACTTTTTGGCACATTTCCAAAGGCACATTGATTACATCTGTCGTTCGAGCAAGGCAATAAAAATTGATACTTTTTAGGGTTCTCCACTCCCAATAGAAAATCTGTGATTCATAAGAATCATATCTCTTCATTGCTCTTCTGTTCGCCTGTCTGTCAAGATACTTATTTTAAATAGCAATCGCGCGGCACTTCGCTCCCTTGGACTTTAACACGATAAAAACATAACCTCTTTCTTTTGCAATCGGGTAAAAATTTATAACCTTCCTCAAGCTTCAAGCTACTTTCACACCAAGTTTTATCCAAATACACCCATCACTTGCGAAGATTAGCGCGTTCAAACAAACAAACAAACTTTTCCGCTTCATAATACATATAATTATAGATAGATAAAACAACGAGATATCAAACTGAAATTATATCAAATACTTGTGTCATAAATCAAACTTGTAAGTGATAATGATGTTTATTTTGCAAATAGGTTATAAATAAATAACACTTTCACACGTCATTTTTTTTTCGTAAATGTAAACTAGATGAGGCCGGTGTTTCCTAACTGACTACTCTGAGAGAAACACTGAAACAAACTCAAATGTCAGTCTCTTTTAAAGTCCACATAGTCGGTAGTGAACAAAGCATATGAGAGCCATGTAGGTTAATGTCTGTGTCGCTCTTTAGAGGACAGAATCACACAGATTTGAGCTGGCCCGTCGAAATAGTGCAAGCATTTTTCAGTTATCGCGTAGCTCAACTTAAAATTTTTGTTCTTAAGGTAATGATAATCTATAGGGTACTTCACAATAGGCAAGAAACGCTGTCTTACAACACATATAAAGGAACTAGCTGTGGGAATTTCGAAAATTCCCGTCTTAGCGAGCACCTAAGCTACCTAAGACGGAATTTTTAAATTGGAGATTTTTAAGACGTCCTAAATGGAATCCCCATACAAAATTGGACCCCTAGGACTTGTAGTTTCTGACTAATACGTTGCTTGAACTAAAATGCATCTTGACATATTACAAAACAGTCTCGCGCCTTATCTGTCTCTTTGTTCGCGAAAATCTCATGAACTGCTGAACATTATTTTCATGCGGTTTCACCAATGGATAGAGTTATTCATAAGGAAGAAACTTAGTGTATTATAGTTTAGTAAGGTTTTGTGTAAATTTGCAGAATGAGAACATACAAACCCGGACCGAGTCGCGAGTTACGGAGTTATATATATGTATTTGTGAGGTGCTGCATACAATAACTAATTTTATTTAGAATTAACACTAAATACTGTTAAACATTTATATCAAAATCAAAATCAAAATCAATCAGCTGCTCCAGTCTCCAAAATTAATTTTAGCCTATATGTTGCCAAGACTTACATACAGGATACAATTGAAAACATGCGACAAATTGAAATCGGAGATTCAGTAACGGTTACCTAATCACTTTAAAAAAAATCGTGTAATTATCGGCTTACATAGTGCAAACTAAGTTATTGTCTTCACGTAGATTGATTCATTGGTACGGTTGATTCACACGTACTTTGTACCTACGTAGGTTAGTACTACTATGAGAAATTAACGATAACGGTAATACGAGGAATTATTTAGTTGATACTTTTATTGTTTTCATGGTTTTGGCAACATTTTTATTTTTAATTTATGTTCCTTAATGACATACTCTATATTTTCTTTGTAGCACGTTGAATTATACATTTAAAATTGTCTATTCAATTTCATCCTGTACATAACAAAGACGTTTCATTCGATTCCGTCTAGTAGTACCGGCGATTAGCGTACAAACTGATAAACAGATAGACATATTTAAAAAAAATCTTGCTTTATTTCTTAATGTCCTCAATTATTTTATTGTAATATTCAATTAGCTTCTGCCAATTACTATTAACGAGAAGGAACACAAAAGTACACATGACATTGTTTTTTTTAAATGTCTGGTACTACAAATCGTTCTTAATCATATGACCACCACTGTATATAGGTATGTATATAACGATATAGATTGATTGATTTATATTGATAGTAAAGCAATTTTTATTTGAAACACCTCAAAATCAGCGCCAATGAAGTCACTAGCCGTGTGCTAGTTTGATCGTTAGATATACAGGTTTAGTCATTAAAAAAACGAAACACTGACAACCCTACTATTAAAACAAAAAAAAAAAAACAGACCTATTCTAAATTTGCCAATACGGATTTAGCTTTACTTGGCTTTCAATAACGTTTAATTACACAGTAAATGTAATGTCACACAGGGTGGCTTTTTAACACGCTTTTATTAGGTCGAGCTGTAACAAACTATGTAATAAAATCTAAAAATCTGAATTACACGCACATCTAATTGTTGTATCATCATGAAACTTGGCAATTATATGTAGATTAGATGACAATACAATATTATGGTACCATCGAGCTGTTCTGATGATGGAATTGGAAGGTGGCGGATAGAACCCTTTATTTTTGGGTGGGAAAATCGTCGAATGCCTTCTTCCGCTCTGGGTTAAGTGGAAGGGTGTGTCAGACTTCTACTGACTTAAAACCCACCCTGTTCCTTCGGCTGCCCTAAAGTTCCAGGGCCGCGGTATCTCGATAGAACTTTCCCGCAAACCCCGGCAGGCAATGGCCCTATGAGACCCCGTCACTGGTGTTGACACCTCTTTGAGGCGCGCATGGAACACGACGTGCCGCCGAGGCTGATAGAACCCTGGATTGCCTACTAGTACCTAAACATAGAGTTTGAATTCATTACTTACATCGTAAATATTTTTGGCTTTTTAGTGCAGTAAATAAAAGCATGTTTTTAGTTTTTCAACCGACGACAAAAATAGGAGGTTATCAAGTCGACGCGTATATTTTTTTTTTTTTATGTATGATCATCGATTACTCGAAGACGGCTGAACCGATTTGGAAAATTCTTTTTTTGATTGAAAGGGTATACTTCGAAATTGGTCCCATTTTCATAAACGTCAGGATCTGATGATGGGATCCTGGTGAAATCGAGGGAACTCTTCAAATATTATAGGCACACCTATGACGTTTTGGGTATTTATTATAGTAACTTGTGCAGTTGCTCTCAAAAAGTACCATTTCAGGAAGTGAAACTGATGATGAAGACCACAGATGGCCGCCGAAACTACTCAATAATAAGTATTGAGTGGATTGCGATTCGATTACTTGAATATGGATGTTAAGCACTTTATGCTCGTCACAATGCATATGGTGATGTAGAGCTGATGGTGAAGTACCAGGAGAACTCCTCAACAATTAACGGCCCAGCATTGGGAAAAGCAATATTTTGTAAAAGGTTATATATACTAGTTGACATTTAGGCTTTTGTAACTAGGTAAATTAAAAATATACCAACTAAAAAGAGTGAAATAAAAACTTTTTACCAAAAAATTAAACCGACTCCCAAAAAACACTGCAAAGTGAAAAATAACTTTAATTTCGGAAGTCGGTGCCAAAAACGAAAATACAAAACTAAAGACACTGACTACCGAAATTAATGTTATTTTTCACTTTGCAGTGTTTTTTGGGAGTCGGTTTAATTTTTTGGTAAAAAGTTTTTATTAAATAATAGAATAATCTGTATTGTTAAATAGATGTCTTTAAATTTTGGTGTACCTACAATAAAGTATATTCTATCTACCTATCTATCTTATTTAGCCGATAGAAATCTGACACTCCCTTCCCCTCTACCCAAAGTGGAAGGAGTCATTTGAAGATTTTCTCATCAAAAAAGGACTCCAGCCTAGCCTAGCGATATACGGGCGCAGAAAGCCTAAAAAGATTTTGTTTTACATATACGAAACACCAACGAAGCAAGTTCAACTGATTCGTGGCCTCATTTTTAATCACGGCGCCAGCCATTACGTCATGTCAAGTAACATTTTATTTACGAGGTGATCTCAATGTGAACGGCCGTGACTAGACCAAGGACATGACAGAAATAAGTTGTTGGAGATTATTACCGGTTTAACTGTCTGCTTTTTTTTCGAGGGAAAATTATTATAATTATGACTTCTTATGCTCTGGCTGGTGCAGGAGAATATTATACAACGTGTAATTTAAAGGGTATATACATACCGAGTGCACTGCTTCTTTGAATGATAACAAACGACATAGCAAGGGTTTTGTAATCCTATGTCTACATGTGTGGAGCTTATAAGAAATTTCAATACATTGATACCAGAGACCGAATTTTTCAAATTAAGAACAACGAAGAGAATTATCGTGTTATTGGCTAGTGACGTGGAAAGTGATGACCCTCATAGTGCTGTGACACGTTTGTTATTACTGGTATTCAAGAAACATATGAAACCAATAATTTGGGGTCTATTCTGTGAGTCACTTATTTTGAGCTGAAACTTTGCATAGAGACTCCATATCAGATGTTGTCTTCAGTCCTTTTGGATAGATATGGGGTTTCCGTTACACGTTGTATAAGTTCAACAACATAATTATGTGGGTTAAACCTTGGTTCAACCATACTTTACCAGTAGGGCAGCTGAAGGAACAGGGTGAGTTTTTAGTCAGTACAAGTCTGACACTCCCTTCCGCTCCAGCCACAGCGGGAGAAGTCATTCGATGTTTTCCCACCCGTAAAAAAAAAAGAAATATAGGTATATATAAATTACATCAAATGTAAAAATCATAGCGTTAAATTATTTATTTATTATCTTTACAGGTTTAGTAGTCAAATTAATTGTTAAGCCGGGTCCGCTGCGACGTGTTTTCGTGTTTGCAAACAGTATAACATTGTTTGCTAACAGAATATAGGCGTGGCATTACAGTTTTGTTAGCAAAAACACAATAACATTTTTGCCGAGACGAATGGATAACATCCCCCGCGTTCGCCTGCGGGGAGGGGGAAAGTGACGCATTTTGTGTTCGCGCTCACTATCCCTATTTTTTAATCTCAGAGACAGAATTGCCACACCTAATCTCATTCCATTCTCGGTCCTCCACGTTGTTTTCTTCTCTATATCTGGTAAAATTAATGATAACAGCTCTTGATAATCACTTTTTGTTAGAAAATTGGCGCGGCGGACACGGCTTTAAAAAATAAATGTCAAAATATAATGTCAAAAATTAAATGTCAAAAACCCTTATAGAGCTTGTAGTAAAAGGCGTGCGTGTCCTGACCTTATTAAATGATCTCGCAATTATTTTAAATTAGACTAAGTAAAAAAAACTATTTACTTTTAAGTTTGGTCTATATTATTTTTACACGGTCGTTGGCTTAAATTACAAATTTACAATACAGATGTAATGCATTCTGATGCGTGTACTTAGCCTTTTCCAAACTGCGTTGGTTCCAGTCTAACCCGATGCAGCTAAGTATTAGTGTTTTATGTGGAGCGTCTGCCTATCTGACCTCCATAACCCAGTAACTGGGTAACACGATACCCCATGGCAGGGGCGTGCACAGGATTATGACAGGGTATGCGGCGGAGTAATCGGTCACAAAAACTTTGCCTTTTATAGATTTTTAGCATAGCCACAGCCACGCATCGTAGCATGGTGGCGATGCGTGGCTGTGGCTATGCTAAAAATCTATAAAAGTAAAAGTTTTTGTGACCGATTACTCCGCCGCATACCCTGTCATAATCCTGTGCACGCGCCTGCCATGGCAAGACTAAGGTCAGATTTTCTGGATTCTGACTACACAATACGACTGTCAAAGATGTACAATTGACAGCCAGACCAATGGCTTAACAAGCTTTCCGAGGTACAGAAGAATGTCCAAATGTTAAGATTGTTACCCATCAATAAACGGACCTCGACAAGTGTTGCTTAACCTGAAAGATCTATACGTGCAGCTATTATTATTTAACCATGAGAGCTTTTCTTCTATGCTTGTACTTAGTATAATATTTGATATACCGGCCTCATCTAGCTAAACTAAAAGTGTTAAGTATTTATAACCAACTAGCTTGTGCCAGCAGCTTCGCCCGCGTGGGAAGTTTTTCCCGTGTAAATCCCGATCCCGTGGGAATTTCGCAAAATCCTTTCTTAGCGGATGCCTATATATGTCATAACATCTACCTGCATGCCAAATTTCAGCCCGATCCGTCCAGTGGTTTGGGCTGTGCGTTGATAGATCATTATGTCAGTCAGTCACCTTTGAGTTATATATATATATAGATTTACAAAACAAATATTTCATTTCATTTAATTTCATAAGAGTTGTTCTTCTATGTGCAACCTAATTGCCTATCGAATGTGATTGCGTTTTTTTTTTATTATTTTTAGGCTCGCGTTTTATTTTCAACCGACGACAAAAAAAGGAGGAGGTTATCAATTCGACGCGTATATTTTTTTTTAATGTATGATCACCGATTACTCGAAGACGGCTGAATCGATTTGGAAAATTCTTTCTTTGTTTGAAAGGGCATACTTCGAAATTGGTCCCATTGTCACCAAGTCAGGATCTGATGATGGGATCCTGGAGAAATCGAGGGAACTCTTCAAATATTATAGGCACACCTATGGTGATTTGAGTATTTTTTATAGTAACTTATGTAGTTGCATTGGAAAGCACCATTTGTGAAGTGGACCTGATGACGGAAACCACAGATGGCCACTGGAACTACTCAACATATAAGTAGGAATAATAAGTATTTCATGTGTTCCGCTTCGATTACTTGAATGTGGTTATTAAGCACAATATGCTCGTCACAATGCATATGGTGAAGTGAAGCTGATGGTGAAGTACTAGGAGAACTCCTCAACAATTAACGGCCCAATATTGGGAAACACAATATTTTGTAAATGATTATAAGTAGTTTACATTTAGGCTTTTGTAACTAGGTAAATTAAAAATCGACCAACTTAAAAGAGTGAAATAAAAACTTTTTACCAAAAAAGTAAAAAGTTTTTATTATTTATTTATTTATTATACTTTATTGTACAACTTACAATATTTCCATGGAAATAAAAAGTAAAACTAGTGTACAATGGGCGGTCTTATCGCACAGAGCGATCTCTTACAACCTTTGGATGGACAGAACTTAAAGGATTAGGATTTAGTGCTGTCCTGTCAGTGTACAAACATCGAAAATAATATGAATTAAATATACTTAATATAATGACTTAAAGACCTCCATGTTATAGCTATCAGGAAACAGACTCCGGCAGCAAATTCCACTCCTTAACCGTACGCACATCGTAGTATTATCAAATAAAAGAAAAAAAAAAAAAAGACTTTATGTGCGTATGTGTGGGATGTAACGATGGCACATCGCTGTTCGTCTTGTAGTCCGATGATAGAACGGGCTTGGTGGAATTAAATTGTGCGTGTACGGTTGAGTCTGTATTTATGTAGTGAGGTATAAATATCTACCAAATAGTTTTAAGTTGGATTCCACATGTTTGAACTAGCTATTATAACTGTCTGAAATGTGAGTGAACATGTCTGCGATGTGTCTTTGATGCAATTACCAGTAAGCTCGAATTAATAGACTACATTCCATATGGTTCGTGTTATGACTCATAAAAAATCGCTATACAGTGTATCCGGTAATTAATGGATAACCTTGAAATGGCTTATAGTACAACTTATGGCCAAAAAATCTATCAGTAAAATCTATAAGAACCTAAATTAAACATTAATTAAAACATAATCATTTTCAATAAGTACTTTAAGTATTAAGTTAATTATGACTGGGTGACTTCATTGTTAGTGTCACGTCCACCGTATAGCAATATAAATAGTAATCTGTGGAAAATGTAGTAGTTATTACATTTAATAATTTATTTGTTAAAATGTACGCTATCAAGCATATATAATGTAATATCGTTTATTTTCCCCAATAAAGTTAAATAAAAAAAATATAAAATAATAATCATTAAAAAAAACAATTATTTTTTGCCTTATTTTACTTTATTGGACACTACGACTAGAAATAAATGAAATTCATCGGTTTTATATTGTTTTAATATTATACACTAACTATTCTGATAGATAGATAATAAATAGTAAGACTAGGTAGTGTACTAGAAAATTTATTTATTTTAAAATATTACACATTATTTTAATATATTGGTCATTCATGTATTCATACATTTTGTATGTAGTAACTTTGTTTAAAAATAAATTATGCTAATTTTCCCAAATAAAAGAACTAGTAATATATTTAGAGGTACAAACAGAACAGACAGTTCATCAATATGTCACAGCTCAAACAAAAAAATCTGAAACATTAGGACTTCACAGTTAAAAGTTGGTAGGTAGGTATGTGTTCTGTGAAAAGAGATGAGACGGCAAGCTGACAAGACCGGAGAGAGATCAGCGCACTAACGGTACTTTCCGAGGCAAAGAGATTATTAAGGCGACATTATATGGCAGCGACCTTGAGCGACTGGGGAGAAGCTTGCGTCACTCCCCGCGACCGCGCAATGCACCCCCGCAACGCAAGCTCGAAATTTCGTAAGGTAACCATACGTTTCAAATAGTAAAGACTGTACTGCCTGATTTATTATCACCATCCAAATTTTTTCTGGACTTTAATTGTCTGGTCATTGAAAACTACTATGTGTATTTAGACAAGTAAATCTATCTATCTATATATATAAAAATGACTATGTGGCTACGCTACTTAGACTCATTTGATACTCGTAAATAATTAAGTTTTAATAACATTGAAATCGGAATATTGAAATAAGTATGAATTTACTTGTCAGCAATCATGTCCTCATTTTCGACATGCTGAGTTGAGTTTTTCCCTTTTGTATACAGCCAGAGCTGATTTTTTTTTTAATAGTTTATAGGCTTGCGTTTGACCATAATCTAACCTGATGTTAAGCGATGATGTGGTCGAAGATGAAGCACGCTTGCCTAGAAGTAATCTATTCACTCTTGACTTAAAGACTTCCAGGTTATAACTATCAGGAAACAGACTCCAGCAGGGAATTCTACTCCTTAGCCGTACCCATAATTAAAGTAATCTCAAAACGTTTCATGCGTATGGGTGGGATGTCCACCATGTAACGATGGCGCATCACCGTTTGTCTTGTAGTCCTATGATGGAACGGGCTTGGTGGAATAAGACTGCAATTCCATCGCACACTCCCCGAAATCTAACCGATAGAAAACTGATAGGCTTGCAACACGTCGCCGATGCTCTAGGCTGGACCTTTGTCTCGACCAGTTTCTCGTTGCCGATGAGCCTTTTGGCCCGTTTCTCTATTGACTCAAGTGAATTAAGCTGGTATTTTGTAGATCCGTCCCAGAGATGAGATCAGCACTTCATACACGACCGAACTTGCGCTTGATAGAGGTTGAGCAGCTGTTCCGGTGTGAAGTACCGTCTCACTTTTGAAATGAAATGAAATTAAATATTTCTTTTATAAATTGGTTATAAATAACACTTTTACACGTCATGTTTTTTTGCGTGTTTAGTTTAGCTAGATGAGGCCGGTATTTCTTAACTGACTACTCTGAGAAGAAACACCGAAACAAAATCAGAGGTCAAAGTCTCTTTTAAAGTCCAGACAATTTGTATTTGTATATGAGAAGCATGTAAGTTCATGTCTGTGGTATTTTTTTGAGGAAATAACCAAGCAAATTTGAGCGGACCTGTCCAGTCAGTGCAAGCATTTGTCAGTTATCGTGTAGCTCAACTTAGAATTTAAGGAGCTCAACAATTTGACGAACAATACCAAAGTAAGGCCATTTGGGTAGGCCACACAAGTACTCAAACTGCTTGACATCATTAAAGAAATTATAGTGAAAGTAAAAACTACGAAGATAGAATAACATACATTGTCCTCACAAGTACAATAATGAAATAATTATATTTATATACAACGTGTAATTTAAAGGGTATATACATACCAAGTGCATGGCTTCTTTGGATGATAACAAACGATATGGCAAGGGTTTAGTAATCCTAAGTCTACGTGTGTAGAACTTATTATAAATTACAATTTTAATTTTAAGTTTGTCCATCCAAAGGTTGTCTGTAAGAGATCGCCCTGTGCGATAAGACCGCCCATTGTACACTAGTTTATTTTTTTTGTATCTATAGAAATATTGTAAGGTGTACAATAAAGTATATAATAAATAATAAATAAATAAATAAATACACTGATACCAGAGACCGAATTTTTCAAATTAAGAAGAACGAAAAGAATTATCGTGTTATTGGCAAGTGACGTGGAAAGTTATTGACCCTCGTAGTGCTGTGACACGTTTTTTATGATTGGTATTCAAGAAATATATGAAACCAATAATTTGGTATCAATTCTTTGAGTCAGTTATTTTGTGCTGAATCTGTGCATAGAGACTCCATACCAGGTGTTGTCTTCAGCCCTTTTGGATAGATATGGGGTTTCCGTTACACGTTGTACATAAAAAAAACAATAAACAAAAACAAAATTAATAGGTATATACAATACTTTTTTTTTCTCTTTATTGATTATAAGGATATATAATACTTGAGAACGCAAATATTCTAATCAATCAAAAATAAATCATCAATCAAAATTTTAAAACTAAATAGAAAAGGCACACGTATATCACTTGAGCATCTCATTCCCAGGCCTTCTTGTCCTCAATATAATCTGTAACTGTGTAAAAAGCTTTCTGACATAGCTTACGTTTTATAAATAATTTGAATTTATTAATACTTAGTTCTTGAATATGGCTAGGAATTTTATTATAAAAACGTATACATTGGCATCTAAACGATCCACCAATCTTTTTTCCTTGTTTTAGGAATGACATATGTGTCTTTGTTCCTTGTATTTACACTATGAATATCACTGTATTTTTTAAAAAGATTAATATTTTTGTGTGCATACAAGAAATTCTCATAAATATACTGAGATTAATATTCATAGTCAGAGTCATTCAGAGTCATAATATTAATCTCTTTAAATTTGTATCTTAAGGAGTGCTTAGGACTTTATAAATTGCACGAATGGCCCATTTTTGTAATACAAATATTGTATGAATGTCGGCGGCGTTTCCCCAAAGTATAATGCCGTATGAGATCACTCTGTGAAAGTAACTAAAGTAGACTAAACGTGCTGTTTCGATATCAGTTAATCCACGTATTTTTCTAACGGCATATGCTGCAGAACTTGGCTATTTTGACAATTTATATGGGGGCCCCACTGAAGCTTCGCACCCAAATTTATGCCCAAGAAAACTGTGGTATCTTCGGGTTTCAATATTTCGCCCTTTATTGATACACTTGTATTCACTTGTTTAACATGAGGTAACGTAAATTTTAGGCATTTGGTTTTTTTCTCATTAACAAGAAGATTATTAACATTAAACCAGCTAACTACAGTTGCAAGGGCACTGTTTACTTCTTCAGTAACCTGCTGTTAACTTTGATTTTAAATAAAAGATAAGTATCGTCAGCGAATAACACTATGTCATGATTTTTGATCAGGTACGGTAAATCATTTATATAAATAAGAAACAAAAAGGGACCTAAAATTGAGCCTTGGGGACCCCCATCTTGTCGTCACAGATCCCGGCGATCTTTTGCCGTTCAAGTCGACTCTCTGAATCCTTTCACTCAAGTATGAGGTCTGAAGATTCAGAGAGGCGCCCCGGAATCCGTAGTGGTGCAGTTTCCTGATTAATGTCTCATGGGGAACACAGTTAAATACCTTTGAAAAATCGCAAAAAATGCCCAACACTTATCTTCCCATGCATTATAAATGTGTCCTAAAAGTTCAACACCGGCCATCAGTTGTTGAACGTCCTTTTGTAAAACCAAATTGTTTATTATGTAGCAATTTGTGTTTATTAAAATATCTTTGCATCTGCATTAAAATAATTTTCTCAAAAATTTTACTGAAAGTGGGCAATACAGAAATAGGTCTATAATTAGTAGGGTCAGATGTACTAACTGATTTAAATAGTGGGATTATTTTACTATATTTCATTAAATCAGGAATCTCTCCGCAATCAATACAATTATTAAATATAACAGCTAATGTAGGAGCTATAATGTGTATAATGGACTTAGTAACATGAACAGAATTACCCCACAGATCTGCAGCCTTTTTAACATTCAAAGAATTAAAAGTTTTGATGATGTCATTAGAAGTAACATATTGGAATTTAAACTCTGAACTACAAACTGGAACACTTTTTTTAAGTAATGTGTCTGCAGCAATGGCAGATGATTTTAGCGACTTGATTGTCGATACGGGTATGTCAGTGAAAAAATTTTCAAATTCTGTGGCGACTTGTGAATCTAATGTTATTATATTATCATCAATAGTTAGGGTGTAATTACTAGGATTCCCAACTTTTTGGCAGCCAATTGAGCCTTAGCCTCGATAAACGGACCAAAATTAAGGGTGGATGTCAACGTAACCTCAAGAAGTTCGATGCGATCTATATAATATAAAGCGAGTTATATAATATTAATTAAATTTAGGTAAGTGTAGGCACGGGCGCGAAAGTAGGATTGACCATATGGGCGAAAGTTGGAATATTGGAGAGTTGTGCGTAAACAAAACATTAGATCTCCGCATTCAAGGTCATGGTACTTTCGTACCATAGCTAGCTATAAGTACCTACAGCTATGTTAAAAACCGCACTCAAGTATTTTTTAAACTAATCTGGACTGTCCTTACTACGCTGTAGTATGGTTACATTATACTTAAATACTCACCTCGTACTCACCACAAAAAAACACTATTATTTCAATGAAATAAAAAATTACTAAACATTAGATCTCCGCATTCAAGGTCATACATAAGTACCTACCCTAGACCTATACCTACAACTCGTGTCAATATCAGCTCTCAAGTATTTTTTGATACTCTAATCCGGACTGTCCTTAGTACCTACGCTGTAGTATGGTGCTATTACATTGCAATATTTACCTCGTCTCTGCATTTTCGCGGCGAGAATCTAAGTTATTTGATATACTCCAAAAAAAAACATAATTTGAATAAAATAAAAATAATTTTAAGTAAGTACCTACTAAATATTAGATCTCCGCATTCAAGGTCATGCTACTTACGTATCAAGAGCTATACCTACAACTATTCCAATATCAGCAACACTCAAGTATTTTTTGAAACTCTAATCGAACTGTCCTTACTACGCTCCAATATGGTTACCTACTCGTAAATTACATTTCAATACTCACCCTGTCTCTACATTTTTGACTCAAGAATCTTTACTATTTGGTGTTCTCCTAAAAGGAAATAACATAATTATTTCAATAAAATAAAAGTTTGTTTACTACATTTAAAACACATTTATTTTATTCCAATATGCTAATTTAAACTATTGATAGAGATTATATAAATAATCTTCTTCTTATCGTGTGGGTAGTAATGTCTAATGACCCCTTACACCCTAGTGTCAGAGTTTCTAGACTGCCTCAAGAGCCTCTGACGTGGTCTATTCTGACGACCGCCATTTGGCGACCGGGACTACCGGCTTATATGTGTCTTCCGAAGCACGGACCCATCTTTTTATCAGACAATCAGGTGATTCAGGCCTGCAATGTCCTAGCCAAAGTGGAAACAAATTTACAAAGTATGCGTCCCGCGGGAATCGAACCCACGACCACACACAAGTTAAACCCCTAAACCACTCGACCATGGCGGCAGTAAATTATATAAATAATTAAAATTCGTTACTTCATTAATCTATTTTTAACATTGTAAGGCGTTTCTTTTTTAGTGTTTTGGGTTTACCAACCATTTTGGCGTTAAACTTCTATGCGAATAAAATCATTTTGTATTTTTTGCGCGGAGCGTTAGCGTCTACTCGTGACAGTGGTCAGCGATGCACTGCCGCCCGTCGCCCGCAAGAGCCCCCGATTCATTGCGCACCTAGATTATTCGAATAATAATACACCATGACTTTACCAAACACAATATGAAGAAAAGCCGTATACTAAAAGATTGGCAATTAAATTATCTTTTAGACTGTGAAAGTTTCATAAAAATACACCCAATGGTTGTTGCCTGATCTTCGCTTTTATGCTCGCGTTAGACGTACTTTTAAAAATAAATTACACAATGTTTTACAAAAAAATATTTAAATATTCATATATCAAATTATTAAGGAAATAGTCTAGTTTATCATTATTTTTTTTCAAAGCATACCGACTAGCCGTTTAGACGTGATCTTAGATTAAAAATCATCAAAAATCGAATATCTGCCCCTTAAGCCTGCAATACATGTTGGCCGAGCGTAGGCCAACGCGAGCGTTGACAAATAGGTACAAGGCAAGAAATAATGTCCACACGTTCGACAAGTTCGTCGAACGCCAATGCAGATGACCAATGTAGAAGAGGGTCTGTATAGCTACCCACACGTTGGCCGAGCGCAGGCGAGCGCCTTTGATTTGTGACCAAAACCGACACCTATCCGAAGTGAGGCAAGTGATCACGAGCAACGGCGAGCGAAGACAAGTTGCACCAAATGAGCTCTATACACGTTGGCGCTGGCCTTCACTTGGCCAACACAACAAGTGACACCGAGCGATAGCAAGACAAGGCAAATATACTGTCTACATGTTGGTATTGGCCTTCATTCGACAACGCTTGGCCAACATGTATTGCAGGCTTTACACCACCAAACTTCCAAACTCCGGGTTACTACTGAGAAATATCTAACAGAAAAACCCAATAGCAATTTTTGCCCGACCCGGGATACAAACCCGTTGTCTCATGCTTAGCAGTTGCGATTGCGACCACTACATATACAACGTGTAACAGAATAAACGCAATTCCTGAAAGTAGTTGGTTCAGAATCGGCTTCTGAATCGATTTTCGTCATAAAAAATTGGTGTTAAATTTTGATGGAAATATCTTTCATTTAACTTAAAATGGAAACACAGTATCATGACAAATGAATACAATCCTTAATTCAAGGAAATGCGGTCGTGTGCGTGTCGGCCGCTAACATTGCATAAGTGTATGCGTCTGCGTAAGGATATTGTATGACGCACATACGTTTTACGTTTAGTAAGGATAACTATTTTATAAAAAATAATAAATAAATATGTAAATAAATCTTTATTCACATTTCATACATTGTTTTCATGTAATAATTGAGGCAGTCCCAGTAAGTTACGAGAGTACTTGTGTCTAGGTTTGGTTTCAATTTATTTAGTTACGGATGTTGTTTTAGACTTCTAATTTAATATTCTAATTGGGGTGTCTGAGGTATTGCGCTTAATCTGTTACACGTTGTATAAGAATGTGTAGAAGATGTAAGATAAATAATCTTGCACCGTCTCATCTTCCTATTATAAAAACGTGGTGGATAAACAAACATCCGTACGTTTATTATATTAGTAGAAATAATATTGGTAGCTAAATAAAAACGTCTAAACAAAATAATCGTTTCATTATCAACACTCATTTCGTTAATATAAAACACATGTCGGATTAGGCATAGCGTACACTAAGACTGTGATGCAAAGCGTAGGTACACTAAATAGGACTATGGTGCAAACCATTTTGGTACACATATACGATGAGTAGCTGGTGGCTAAACAGTAACATGGTTTGCTAAATATTCCCGATCTTTTAGCAGAAATAAGCATTGCTGTACCTCGACAGATAGCTTTAAGATCTAGCCGCGATACTATCACAATTTGCTACAAATGCAACTCGTACCAACCTTGGTAGAGCCGCACCCATGAACCGGCTAATGGGAAGCTATAATAAAATCACCAGTCACACCAGCAGCATCGACATCTACTCCAACTCTTTCCGTCAGTTTCGTTCAGTACTTTTGACTAACTTTGAGTCCCAGGACTGATTAGAATAAGCAATTGTAGTACTCACTCAATCATTGTAGCTTTAATAATTTTATATTTAACTAATTATTTACTTTAATACTTGTATATTCTTATAATTGTTTACATTAATCTATACTAATATTATAAAGCGGAAAAGTTTGTTAGTTTGTTTGTTTGTTTGCTTGAACGCGCTAATCTTCGAAAGTACTGGGTGGATTTGGATGAAATTTGGTATGGAAGTAGCTTGAAGCTTGAGGAAGGTTATAGGCTACTTTTTACCCAACTGCAAAAAAGGAGAGTTATGTTTTTACCGTGATAGAATCCACGGGAGCGAAGCCCCGCGAGAGTACTAGTAATTGTATATTCTTAATAATTGTTTACTTTAACAATTGTATATTTTTATAATTGTTTATTTTGGCGATATAATTGTTTTTGTAATTTTGATAATTTTCATGTAATTATTTACTATTAATTTTGTTTTGTTTTTTTTTAACGTATCTGGCAGTGCTGTCCACTTCTGTAAGAGACTTATTCACAATGAATAACAAACTAATCTTTTGTTTTTTTTTTTAAATGTTGTAGTGAATACGTTGTTGAAGTGCCATAAATAAATAAATAACAGCCAAAAGGGTCGATCTTCAAGGTTTAGCAACGCTTGACGCGGTCAGTTTGTGGATGGGGACCATCTTTACAAATCGAGACTCTCCATGCTTCGGAAAACATGTTTTAAGCTGTTGGTTCCGAATATCATTTGTACATCTTTTACAATCGGTACGGGTACTCAGAAGCTAGAAAGTGTGACACTGGTCCTT
Source organism: Tholera decimalis (assembly GCA_943138885.2). Classification (NCBI taxonomy): domain Eukaryota; kingdom Metazoa; phylum Arthropoda; class Insecta; order Lepidoptera; family Noctuidae; genus Tholera; species Tholera decimalis. Next base: position 17,658,357 of record OW964575.2, read on the forward strand.
CCAAGTGGTTACGTGTTACCCAGCTACTGGGTTGTAAAAGTCAGATAAGTCGCTACATTTTAAACACTAATATTCAGATTTATCCGGTAAGACTGAAAGCCGGCCATGACGTTGTTGGGAAAATGCAATACAATACAATACAATATTTTTATTTCGGACCATAAATCCATAAAATGTTTGTAACTTATACCTAACAGCTTATTATTTAAAAAATAATAAAAATAAAAAGTAAGTAAGTAGTTAAAAGGCTAAGCAGAAGATGATATACAGGGTGACTAGACGGGACACGCCGAGGCGGGCTAAATACGGGCACAAGTTCACGAGTTCATCTCGGGGTAATTTAAGTCAGTAAGAGTCTGACAGTACATGTACAAGTTTTAGATAACAGTAGTGTATTGTAAGACTTTGTGTTTTGTTGTTCAAAAACTTGAATTAATATAAAAAAAATACTGCATGAATAAAATAAATAAATATATAAATAAATAATTGCATAAGTTGATAATAAATGCTATGCAATAGCTTTACCGCGGCAGTCCCCGAGTGCCACACTCATTTTTTTTTTATTAATTTAATTGGCTTTTAATATATCTTTGAATCTGTTTGTATGTAAATTTCTCCATTTTTATTTTAAATTAGGAAGCCGAGTAATTGTTTGAGTTTATGTATTTTTATTTTATATGGGTCTTAGACCTGAAATAGAAGAATTTTAATTTTAATTAAGTGTTTTAATAAAGCTAAATTGATTGTCCTAATTAGTATGAAAACTTTTATAATTTTTTTTTTTCATTTAACTTCTAGAAGTTCCAGTCTGCGGTAGATAGGCCTGTGTCACAGCAGTGGAAACGTTATAAGTTAAATTATTATATCATTATTATACGAAACTTTAATATTATTTTTTCTTTAATATTTCAAGTAAGTAGCCTTGTCGTAGTGTACGCATTGCCTTAGTAACAGTTTAAATATGTATGATATCAATAGAATAGGTACCTACTTATAACAAGCTCACTTTATCGTTCCGTGTCTCGATAAATATGGCCCACTCGAATTTGATTGTCTATTGCAATTATTTAGAAAGCTTATTTGCGTAGTGTAGCTAGCTATTTTTGTTGCCATGTAGAAAATACATACAAACTTACAATGCCAGACAAAAGTATAAGACCACCTTGATTAAAGTAGGTAAAAGAAATAAAACTCAATAAAAATAAGTGTACCTATTGAGTAAGTAGTTCATGATCAATATACAGGGTGGAATTTTGTAATGCCACCTGAAGGGCTCTTAATAATGTAGATAGAAAATTTTACTCCAAGAAAACATTCCTTTATTTTTAATAAGAAAAAAAACTGCATTCAAATATTTTCGAAAATTCGCTTACCACACCCAGGAATCGAACCAACTAAAATCTGTAAAAACACACCCTGTAATTTTATTGCATTGATCGTTAGGATCAATTATAAGAATGAAATCTCTCTAGCAGACTTCATCAATTAAATGATAGGAAAACCATGAAATCTTAAATCATTTTAATTATTTATAAAAAATGGAAAACTAACTAATTAGTTGCTCGAAATGGGCTCCATTTTCTTGGATACACAAATGTATTCTTCTAACGAATTTATTTCTAGTACATAACCTTTAATAACGTGTTGTAGTGAATATTATAAATCGTATTCTGAACTTCAACTCTCAACTCGTTTACATTAGCATGGGATTTAATGTAAATTTGATTTTTCACATATCCCCACAAAAAAATCTAAAGCGATAAGATCTGGTGATCTCGCAGGCCATCTGATTGTGCCGTTTGTACTAATCCAGGTATTAAAATGATTATTAATGTAGGCAGTAGTGATTCTGCTGTTATGGGCTGGAGCACCATCTTGCTGTAGAATTATTTGGTTTCGCTCTTGCTCGGGGAAACCATTTAACTAATTTCTTAAGAGATCCAGTATTTCAGGATACTTGACCGTGTTTAAATGACCTTCGAACACGTGGACTAACACAACCATATTTCTCATAATTCTGCACCAAACGTTGAAAGAAAATCTTGCTTGATTGTTAGTTTCATGAACACGAACAGGATTCACTCGAGACCAATAATGATTATTGCGGCGATTGTACATGCCGTTATATTACTGAAGTTGGTTTCGTCAGACCATACAATGTTACTCAATAAATTAGGGTTACGGTCAATTTCTCTCAGCATGTTTTGACAAAATTGTAATCGTCTCTCACAATCCCCAGGATGCAAATTTTTGCACCAACCGACCTTCACGATAACATTTATACTTATACTTTTTCAGCACTTTAAGTACGCGAGTGTGGGTTGCGCTTAATTCTTCGGCAGCATCTCTACTTGAAGCCTTCAGAAATGATTCAAAGTATGTTAAAACATTTAAATAAAAATCGAACTAGTTCTGCTGAAGAGTTTGCCGTCGCATTTTGAAACTACCCGTATTCTTTAAATTTTCTACCATTCTTTTCAATACGAACCGAGTTGGTTCCTGTCGGTCTCGATATCTCTCTCCATACCACCGCAGAGCTAGATTCACGTTTTTTATATTTAAAAAATAAGCTTCCATTACATCAAATTGTTCTTGATAAGCCATTTTTACCGTGAGATAATGAAATGATTTGTAAAAAAAAAATCAAATGTGACTAACAAATATGACAATCTATTTTCAAAGGTAACATAACTAACTTATACACGCAGTTATGTCGCATCTAAGAAAAGAGTCTGCATTACAAACACGTGCTAATTGCAAACGTCTTATCTAAATAGTAGTTCGTCATTTTAATGGATAAATGACGTCAATGATAACTATTAATTACTAACATAAGTAAACAGATGGATCTTTGAGTTAAAGAGCTTTATTTTGACTCATTGAATTTATAAGTCCAGATTTCATGGTTTTTCTTTCATTTAATTTATCAAGTTTCTTAGAGGGATTTCATCCTTATGTAATAAAAGTACAGGGTGTAATTTTTACAGATTTTAGTCGGTTCGATTCCCGAGTGGGCCAAGTAAATTTTTGAAAATCTTTGAATGCAGTTTTTTTTTCTATTCAAAATTAAAGAAAGAAAGAAAGAAAGAAAGAAAGAAAGAAAGAAATCATTTATTAGCCATAATGTAGGTATACATATAAGTTGGTTAGATTTAGTAGCGTCCCAATACATTTTACCATTACGGTGTGCTAAATTTTACACGATTATTTAAAACTAAATCAAATTCTAAAAACATATAATTTAATACAGCATTGTCCAGCATCATTAATGCAATTTGGCCCAAAATAATAATGTTTTCTTTGAGTAAAATTTTATATCTACAGTATTAAGAGTATTTTCCCTTCAGGTGGCATTACAAAATTCCACCCTGTATACCAGGACTTTTAATTCGATGCTGTAGACTGACAGTATCTGAGTTGTCAGATAATGACGACTACATTGTTATGTAACTAAATTAATCGATTCAGGAATAAAATCGAATAATTGTTATTGCAATTGCGTTTAAGGAAACATATTTTCAAAATAATATTATGTGAAAATAACAAAAAGTTAAATGTGATTATAAAGGAGCGTGAAAAATTAAAGGAATAGCTCATGATAATATTCTTTATTTTTTGCAATAGGCCCCTGTACCCAGGGTTACCATATGTAAATGGAGGGATGCCTGTCTATGGTACCTAAAATGCCTGAATTTTCAGAAAAATGCCTGTCTAAAGCAAAACGCTGTAGGTAATAAGTAAAAGCCAACAGACAATAATGAAGAAGGATATTTATTACTGATATTTGTCAGAGGACATTATTTTTTTTTAATACTTAGTTCTTTCTTTTCTAATACATAAACGTAAAAATCTTCACAAGATACCCTCACCGCCGCCGCCCGCCGGTGTCATTCAAATGCAAGCGCGAATCGCGCGCGGGCGCGAAGTTTAAAAATGCCTGTCTCAGACCAATGCCGGCCGCACGCCTGTCTAAACCTTAAAATGCCTGTCAAATGCGGCAAACGCCTGTCATATGGTAACCCTACCTGTACCCGAACCCATTCCAACGGGGTTTAGGTCGCAGTGGTGTGGGGGCAGTCTTTCCCGCGCAACTTAATAAAATATTCATCACCTAAAAGAATTTGCAAAAGGGTGGCTTTTATCATGTCTGGTAAGATATAAATATTTTTAATAAAAATAGATTTATTTATAATAAAATCTAGTAACTACTTCAAAATAAAAGATAATATTATACATTTTATCATTTATTTATATTTTGCACGAATAAAAATCGCTCATTTATTATTCGATTGATTGAATCCATCACTATTAGGTTAAATAGGGTATCATTACTTTAGTAAGTGACAGTAGCTTATATCAGCTGACTGCATCTAAGTCCGGGTATAAAGAAATAAATTCATACAAACCAATAATTAAAACGATGCTGTTTTAACCTATACAGATTTTTCGTAAAAAAAAAAGTATAGTATAGAATACGGGCATAATTTTTAAAGGATGGGAAATTATCCAATGACTACTTCCCGATTCGGGCGAAGCGGTAGGGTGTGTCAAACTTTTACTGACTAAAACCCGTCCATGTTCCGTCATTTGCCGTTCGTGTTCCGAGGCCGTGGTAACTCTTTCGAACAATTCCGCAACCAGGCAATAGATGGGCACTTGGCTATGTGACTTACTAGTCCATGCGAAATAAATTATTTTAAGTTTGATTTTTTGAATAACAGCCGTACGGTCTATAATTATTTGGCCGTGAGCTCTTCGACAAAACAAAACACAACGTATTAATTTAATTGTTTGGCCGCTCCTAAGCATTCTTATCACCTAGGGGAATCGGGCAGCCATCAGTCTATCAAATGTTACGTCATCGAGGGGAGCGGTGGCCCCTACACAGCCTAAAGGTCACACCATGACCGACTTTATTATTTCATCCACTAATGGTAGGGCTAAGAGTTTAGGTCATATCTTTTTAGGGCTCCGTAGCCAAATCAATTAAAACAAACCCCTATAGATTTCTCATATCTGTTTGTCCGTTTGTATGTAAAAGCCATTTTGGTTTGACAGCAACTGAAAAATGATTTCGCTGTCAGCTCAGGTCATCTTAAACCTGTGTGCTTCCTTGAGATAGTAACGATTAGTCCTACACGGTTCTTATATGGCCAGTACGAATTGAACGTAATTTAATTTGTGTGTATTTTCTGATAGCTATAACCTGGGGGTCAGTGGGGGTGTTTGAGTCAAGAGTGAATAGGTTACTTCTAGGTACGCGTGCTTCATCTCTGACCACATCATGACTTACCATCAGGTGAGATGGTGGTCAAACGCGAGCCTAGTATCAATAAAAAAGAAATTTAATTTAAAACACAGAGACACAGAGATTAAATCTCTTTTTCCGGTGGGCAAATCATTGAATGTTTTTTTTTTTTTTTTTTTAATTTATTTATACTTACTAAGAAAATAGCCCGTTAAGCTCTCTCTGCTTTCATAAGATAAGTCTAGGCACAGCCGCCCCAAATGGATATACCATATGTAATAACAGATTGGCATAATGCATAGTAGGTTGTAGTAAGCAGTATTGGGTCATATACGTATCGCAGATTTCTGAAAATGTACAATAATTTTCTCACGCGCTTCGATAGCATTGAGATTTGCATTTTCCAATTCAATTGTTCATCTATTTGAACTCCCAAATACTTGGCTGATGGAGTTACATCAAGACAATAACAATCACAATTATGAATGACGTTACATGTGTGGGCTCTTATATTTATAATTTCAGGAGATGGTCTAGAATTTTTTTCGACTATTTTTTCGATTATATTATTCCTGCTCTGGAGTGATACTCTCTGTATCGGACTTTTATTAACTAAAAACCCACCCTGTTCCTTTAGTTTCCCTTGCGTTCTGAGGCTGCGGTACCTATTTCGATAGAGCATTCTCGCAACCCAGATTTTGACCTGTGTGCTTGTTTCGTTGTATTTTTTTTCAGGGTCAGCTAGGGAACACATACCTCATCTGTGTAGTTTAATGTTAATGAAAATATCTATCTATATCTTCAGGTAATTTTAATAATTTAAGACTGACTGACTGACCAAACCACTGGACGGATCGGGCTGAAATTTGGCATGCAGGTAGATGTTATGACGTAAGCATTCGCTAAGAAAGGATTTTGCGAAATTCCCACGGGATCGGGATTTACACGGGAAAAACTTCCCACGCGAACGAAGTCGCGAGCAACTGCTAGTTGACGTAGAAAAGTGTTATTTTTAACCTATTGCTGCTACTTCTTCTTTGGCCTAGCCTTATCCCGTTACACGGGGTCGGCTATCATAATCGAAAAGACGCCGTTAAGATATTTATGTAGGTAAATTAAATAAATTACAATCACATACACTTTTATAATTCTTAATTATGTAGGAGGAATTCTTGACTGTGCCGTCACGCCAAGAAAAAGTTCTAACAATTATCCACAGGAAGACTTTCTTCCATCTTCTAACACAGGAATCCAATATATAGGCGTAGCATACTCGGACGAAGGTGATAACCTCTATTCCTAGATGACTTAACTGGAGAGTCCTAATCCCTACTTTAATATAATAAACTAGTACTCACGCGGGGCTTCGCTCCCGTGGATTCTATCACGGTAAAAACATAACTCTCTTTTTTGCAGTCGCGTAAAAAGTCGAAGCCTATAACCTTCCTCAAGCTTCAAGCTACTTCCATACCAAATTGCATCCAAATCAACCCAGTAATTTCGAAGATTAGCGCGTTCAAGCAAACAAACAAACAAACTTTTCCGCTTTATAATATTAGTATAGGATAGATGCGAAAGTAACTCTGACTGTATGTCTGTCTGCTAGGCTTTCACGCCTAAAATACTTTACCGTTTTTGTTGAAATTTGGTAGATACAGAGATAAAGTTGACATGTTTAAGGCTTATGTCATAGTGCAGATATTTTTGTAAACATTTTTTATTTCATGTTAACTTTACTATAATTGCTCCTACGGCTATATGCTTAAGTTAGAGTGCGTTACAAGTATATTTTGTAAATAGTTTGTAAAAACCTGTGCGTCTTCTTACAGGATGCTAGGAGTAAAGCTCGAGTGCATCCCGCATTCACCAACGCTGGCCGTGTAGCAGGCGTGGAAATATGGAGAATTCAAGTGAGTAGCGACATCTCTTAATGAGTAGCAAAACTAATTGCAATAGTCTTAAATTGAATCCAGCGCCATCTAGTAGAAAGTAGAAGAACTGCAAGTATAAGAACATAATCTGTTATTTTTGCTCTATATTTATTTTTGGGCCTTTTAATGACGCGATTACGCCCGCCAAAAATAACCTAGTTAAGTGACTCCATCTACCTACAAGTAGCTACAATGATTTTGATGAAGATAGACAGTTAGATAGTTCAATTCCCGCTTGGAAACAGACTTTGTATGGACTACAAATGATTGTCCCGGGTCTGGCTATATGTATATTTAAATTTATATGTTTTAACACACCAACACAGATATCAAATTACTGAATTTTTAAATTATTTATATGTATGTGCCTTTTAAAATTCAACTTGTTTATTCTACCATTTTCAGGACTTTGAGCCCACTCCAGTAGCAGCAAGCGACTTCGGCAAATTCTACAAAGGAGATTCTTACATAGTACTCAAGGTAAAACTATTAATTTCTACTTTCGACTGATCTTTTTAACTCCATCGATCGCCTTCTACCCCATTTCTTAAGTTATTTGCTGCCAAAGCCTTTACCTACTCTTCCATATTGTTCTGCCAACATGTATTTGTTATTTATTTATATATAATATATCAAATTATGTTTGAATAACGTAGTAGGTATATGGGTACATTATTTTCATTGCTTACAAGACAAATACTAAATTCCTTTAAAAATGATAATCAATGTCATCTACCTTAATAAATAAGAATGAATCGCCGAAATATTTCCGAACGATTGCACCAAATCAGATAATTCCTTTTTTTGCGTTAGTCATTAGGATAAGGAAGGATAAGGCAATTTAAAAAGTCTACGTTCAATACGATATTATGTCAATAAGTTGTATAATATGTTTCTCACAGAATCCTTCTAGCCGCTGATAATTTTTTCCCTTAATTAAAACTTTATTCTCCCTAACAGACAACGGCAGACAAGCGTAACAACCTATCCTGGAACATCCATTATTGGATTGGCAGCGAGTCCACACAAGACGAGTCTGGTGCTGCTGCGATATTAACAGTGGGACTTGATGACAAATTCAATGGTGCCGCTGTCGAGCACAGAGAAGTCATGGGCCAAGAGAGCCAACTATTCAAAGGATACTTCCCATCAGGTTAGTAGCGACATCTGTTGTTCTTAGTGTAATAACTGCTAAAGCTAATGGTAATAATAGTTCTGCTACCCTCCGCTAGATGGCAGTTACGTTAATTTTGAGTGGAAAATATTTTACGTGCTAGCCGAAAGACGTATGAGGTAAATGCTACAACACAGATATAGGCTAATTAATTAATTAAGTTGTTAATACGATAGTTTATTGTTTTTAAACAGGGATAATCGTAGGTTTTCTTCTTACGTGTTCATAAGTTCCGTAAACGTGATCTATTTCAAACAAAACATGACGTAAAGCATTTAGCACTAAAACACCAACTTCCTTATACTAACAGGAGCAGCTAATTACTAAGTCTAATTGAAGTACAATCGTCCATTGAGATTCAATTGAAACAACAGAATAATTGGTAGCATTATGATCTAATCTCTCTCTAATTGATCACAATCTTCCAATGTAGCTATCTCAACTCAAACTCAAACTCAAAATGTTTTATTTCACGTAGGCCTATACATGGGCACTTACAAAAACGTCAGCAGTTAGGGCACGGTTCGGTCGTTTTCTAAGGAGAAGAACCGGCAAGAAACTCCACAGCTCGCTCGTCCCATCTTAGACCTCATCTATCGCTTACCATCAAGCGAAATCGAGGTCAAGAGTGAGCTCACCAGTAAAAAAAAAACAATTCAAATCAAAATATCATTTTTATAATCTATGAAGAGTTGTACCTACGTTATTCCTTCTTTTCACAAACCGACCAAGTGCGTGTCGGGTCACGCACAGCGAAGGGTTCCGTACTACAACGCTAAGTGCGAGTCGGATTAGCTGAGCGAGAGTTCCGTACCATGCTCTAACAAAAACAAACTGTTTTATTCAAATTTAACAATTAATATAATATTTATTTCATCTAAAGGAGATGGCTAAACGGCTGCCCCCAGCATGAATAGGAATTTCACACTAACCCGTAATATTGAAATATTCATTCATAAATTATTTAGTGTTTAATAATTTCTTATAACTTTCGTGAACTAATAAACATAAAAAAGTTTCATAATTGATTTTATGCTTTGTTTTGGTTTGACATGACAAGATCAAGTACTGCAAGCTAGGGTTGAGACATATCGCATTTCCAGAATGTCAAATCGAAATAATTGAAGTAACATCGATTTTTAACATCGGTTATCAAAACGATTTATTTTCCGAAACTACATAAGTATAACTGGATAAGTGTGTTACTAACACTTCGGACGCACAATCTTACTACATATTTTGTGTCTGTCAAGGTCAACAACAACATTTTTTTTTTCTTTCAACTTTTTCAAGTATTTTATCGATTTTGTTTTCTTACATTTGGAATCTGATCCCTCTATGAAAAAAAAAACAAACGTCAGACGTCATTTGAACGCTCTGCCGTTTATTCTTTCGTTGTGCTTTTTGGATTTGGATTTTTTCTAGTTTAGGCAGAATTGTTTACCTACCTACCTCAATACAGAAATTATAAATATCAGTTAATCTTTAAGATCTTTTTCAATACGTTCATCATTTCAACCATAATGTTATGCACATTGTTTGTGAATACTGTCTTTATTTTAACTCATTTGGATAAGTAGTTTAGGTTTTACAACAGAAAACTTATATTATTATGATTTTTGTGGAGATTATCTATCGTAAGTCCGTTGTATTAAGTTTTTTTGGTACAATTACCACTTTTTAGATATTTAACTCAAGTACCTTAGTGCAAAATCCCCAATTAAAATCACAATTATCGATTAAAATCGTCGCAGAAATATTAAAACGCCTAGATAAAAGTTTATAGCAATGTCATTGTTTGAAGTTTTTGTACCTTTGTCATAGGAGTTACGTGATTTTATTTTCAGGATTGTGCAGATATGAAAAGTTCCTGAACCTTTTTAATTACAAAATACTAATTTTCAGCTATTCAGTAGTATATATTGCTAGGAACCATGTTTATTCATTGCTGGGGCAGTCGTCCATACTTCAATTTAGCCATGTCCTTTACAATTAATATACAATGTTCAATAAATCAAAAGATTACATAAATGTGAAAACTAATGCTTAGGTATATATAATTGATTTACAACTATTATTTATTTACTTTTAGATTAAATCACCTGTACTTAAAATACCTCTTAACGGCTTGCCTGAGCTAGGTTAAACCTGTGTTTCAGGCTGTCGCTATTAATGTTTTGCCAATTTTTGGCCAAGTGTTGTCAATTGTTCACTTGGCAATTCATAGGCCTTAAGGTAATACATAATTATGTATTTTTATATAAGAGTTGCAGCCAATACCTCAACTAAAATAGGTAATATCTTGTATCTATAGATATCAGCGCCCGCCCTCTAGTTATAAATTACTTCTTAGATATTAATCATACCTTTAGGAACAGAGAACAATTTTTTTTTGTTATCATTTAATGTATAGATACGGACTTTGTGTTTGTATATTATTTTAATTGAGTTCCTTTGCCCACAGCCCTCACATACTTGAACGGAGGTCACGCTTCAGGGTTCAACCATGTGGTAACCAACGCTGGCGCAGAGAAGAGACTCATTCAGATCAAAGGCAAGCGGAATGTCCGCACTCGGCAGGTCCGTAATGTTCACTAAACTAGTTATGTAGTTTTACTGGGTAGGTTTTTCCTGACTGTGTGGGAGTATTGATTTTTATAAATAAATTAAAAGTGTATATATAAGGGGATGTAGGTATATTTATATACATCGGTAGTCGATGTCTTTAGTTTTGTAGTTTCGTTTTTGGCACCGACTTCCGAATTTAAAGTTATTTTTCACTTTTCAGTGTTGTTTGGAAGTCTGTTTAATTTTTTGTTAAAAAGTTTTTATTTCTCATTTTTTAGTTGGTCGGTTTGTAATTTACCTAGTTACAAAAGCCTAAATATCAACTACTTGTAACCTTTTACAAAAAATTGCTTTTCCCGATACTGGGACGTTAATTGTTGAGGAGTTCTCCTGGTACTTCACCATCAGCTTCACTTCACCATATGCATTGTGACGAGCATATTGTGCATGACTATATTCAAGTAATCGAAGCGGAACCTATGAAATACTTATTATTATTACTTATACAACGTGTAACGGAAACCCCATATCTGTCCAAAAGGACTGAAGACAACATCTGGTATGGAGTCTCTATGCAAAGTTTCAGCTCAAAATAAGTGACTCACGGAACTGACCCCAAATTATTGGTTTCATATGTTTCTTGAATACCAGTAATAACAAACGTGTCACAGCACTATGAGGGTCATCATTTTCCACGTCACTTGCCAATAAAACGTTAATTCTCTTCGTTCTTCTTAATTTGAAAAATTCGGCCTCTGCTATCAATGTATTGAAATTTCTAATATGCTCCACACATGTAGACATAGGATTAGAAAACCCTTGCCATATCGTTTGTTATCATCCAAAGAAGCCGTGCACTCGGTATGTATATACCTACCCTTTAAATTACACTTTGTATATTGAGTAGTTCTAGTGACCATCTGTGGTCTTCGTCATCAGGTCCACTTCAACAAATTGTGTTTTTCGAATGCAACTACACAAGTTACTACAAAATAATACTCAAATCACTATAGGTGTGCCTATGATATTTAAAGAGTTCCGTCGATTTCTCCGGGGTCCCATCATTACATTCTGACTTGGTGACAATGGGACCACCTCTGAAGTATACCATTTCAAACAAAATAAGAATTTTCCAAATCGGTTTAGCCGTCTTTGAGTAATCAGTTATCATAATTATAAAAATATATACGTTTCGACTTGAGAACCTCCTCCGTTTTTTTTATCGTCGGTTAAAAATAGAGTTGCGCAGGAGCTCCATGACCTGATTCATCCATCTCCCTTTCACTACCGGTCTACCAGACGCACGGCTGGATACCACCCAACACTTGGTTGATATACCGTCTTGTCGTACCAAGCGTTTCTCCTCCACATTTATTGTGCGCACAGCCAAGCTGTGGAATTCTCTGCCGGCTTCTGTTTTCCCTGCCATTTATGACCTTTCAGCCTTTAAAGCAAGAGTAACTATGCATCTTCTGGGCTCGCTCATCCCATCGTAGAACTTATCTATCGCTTACCATCAGGCGAGGTCGAGGTCAAGAGTGAACTCATCCGTAATAAAAAAGTTATTTGCGTGCCATACACCACATACCAAGTGCACGGCTTCTTTGGATGATAACAAACGATATGGCAAGGGTTTTGTAAGCCTACGTCTACATGTGTGGAACTTATTAGAAATTTCAATACATTGATACCAGAGACAATGCCAGAGACCGAAATTTTCAAATTAAGAACAACGGAGAGAATTATTGTGTTATTGGCAAGTGACGTGGAAAGTTATTGACTCTCGTAGTGCTGTGACACGTTTGTTATGATTGGTATTCAAGAAACATATGAAACCGATAATTTGGTATCAATTCTTTGAGTGACTTATTTTGAGCTGAAACTGTGCACAGAGACTCCATACCAGATGTTGTCTTCAGCCCTTTTGGATAGATATGGGGTTTCCGTTACACGTTGTATAATGTTATTACATATACATATTATTTACCCTATCACTTTAATTTCTTTATGCTTCAGGTGGACCCCTTGATATCCTCAATGAACAAAGGCGACTGCTTCATCCTGGACGTAGGCAATGACGTATACATATATGTTGGGGACTCAGCTAAAATGGTCGAGAAGCTCAAAGCTACCTCCGTGGCTAACCAGATCAGGGACCAAGACCATAACGGCAGGGCACGCGTAGAAATTATTGGTAAGGGAGATAACTACATATATATACAGACGACAGCACATCAAGCTACAACAATCTGTCAAATTTCTTTAATAGGTTTTCAACGTTATTGTTAAGGAAATTAGGTTCAAGGTTGATTGGGAAATTTGACAGTTTCGGGTAGCTTCATGTGCTGGCGTCTGTTCATCGTACTAATATATAAATATAATATGTAAAAGCGTAAGTTTTTGAGGATGGATGGATTTTTGTTCCTCTTTCACGATTACTAACGGATTTGAATAATATTTGGTATGTAGAAAGTTGTTGGAAGTTGAAATCGAACGCACTTGAGTCTATCGAGAAACGGGCCAAAAGACTCATTGGCAACGATGCACTGGTCGAGTCAAAGCTCCAGAGCCGAGACGACGAGTGGCTATAGTCTATCGGTTTTCTATCGGTTACAATTCGGAGAGTGTGCGATGAAATGAAATATTTATTTTGTAAATTGTTTATAAATAACACCTTTACACGTCATTTCTTTGTGTTTTATGTTAAGCTAGATGAGGCCGGAATAACACAATATAATTCCGCCAAGCCCATTCCATCATCGGACTACAAGACAAACGGCGATGCGCCATCGTTACATGGTGGACATCCCACACATACGCACAAAACGTTTTGGGAATACCTTCATTGTGTGTGTCTGCCGGAGTCTGTTTCCCGATAGCTTCAACCTAGGGGTCTTTAATTCAAGAGTGAATAGGTTACTTTTAGGCAAGCGTGCTCCATCTTCGACCACATCATCACTTACCATCAGGTGAGATGGTGGTCAAACGCGAGCCTATTATCAATAAAAAAAAACCTAGAATAACACAGGCTACTATTATTACCTATAGAAGCCTAGCTTAGCAGATAAAGATGATACGAATACTTTGGTGAGAAATCTAAGTTAAAAGGGATATGGTATAAAACTATCCAGTCTGAACTGCTTCGATACACGTGGTTTGATGGAATAGATAGGAAATATGTAGTGGCTTGGTTGAGGCTGCGTTTCGGTCACATCCCAATAAATATTTTTAAAATTAATGGTTAAAATTACTTCGGCAAACTGTAAAGTTTGTGGAATAATCGACAATATCGATCATATTGTGTTGATGGAATGTGACCGGAACATACGGAAAAGACTGTATTCGTTTGGTCCACACTAAACGAATACTGGCTTTGATTGATTTGATGTAGGGGCTTGGAACAGCATCCTAGCTGTCCCTTTGTCGGAGAAGGCTGTTGTATAGACTTGTTCGTTATTTACGATGAATCAAGTTCCTATTTACCTACATCATAATATCTCATTGTTAAACAAAAATAAGTTTAAAGTTCCCGATTGAAGTTTGAATGTGAAATGTATTATGTTATGGGAGTAATAATACCACTGTGTGATAAAATCCCTTTCAATAAATAAATATTTAATAAAAATTATGAACGTGTTTTTACAAAAACTTGAACCGACTTCAAAACTTATAAAAAGACTTGCACTACAAAGAGAGAAATAACCTTAAAAATTGTTTTATTGGATGTCTAATTCCGTTAAAAATAAGGGCTAGGTATCTACTCACCTGCGAGGGTCGCCCTGAGAACACAGTCGAGCACATGGTGCAGGACTGCCCCGCTTGGGCAGAGCACCGACGTGTCCTCACGGCGGCAATAGGCGGAGACCTCTCGCGCCCGGCATTGGTCGAGGCCATGCTGCGGGGCGAGAGGGAGTGGGAAGCGGTCGCCTCCTTCTGCGAAGCAGTCATGCTTCCGAAGGAGGAGGCGGGCCGCGTGAGGGAGAGGATGGCGTCCTCCCTCCAGCCCAGCCGCAGTGGTAGACGCCCACGGCGTCGGACGTCGGCCGACGATTACGGCCACCGTAGGCGCGGGCATGCGGACAGCGAGTAAAGGGCAACTCGCTGTCCGACCATGGAACATGCCCGGGTCGACGACGCGTCGTGTTCCACGCGCGCCTCAAAGAGCGTCAGCAATATGACGAGGCCCCCCGTAGAGGGCCGAAGCCTACCGGGGTCGTGGGACTCATCCCGTTACCGTGACCCCGGTACGTAAAGGGTTATTGAAGGAACACCGTGGATTTTAGTCAGTAAAAGTCTGACAGTCCCTCCCACCCTGCCCGGGGTGGGAGGACTTATGTGATAACTTTGCCACGCTAAAAAAAAAAAAAGGTATCTACTCACATGGCTGAAGTCGATGCCAAGCCAATGAATAGTTTTGATAGTTACAGGACGCCGCATTCTCGGGCACACCCGAGATGATGAAACATATTCATTTATCTTTTCTGAAGTCCTCCTTTTTTGAAGTCTGTTAAACAGACACAAACGCAAAAGCCCTCTAACGTGAATTAATTAATCACCAGAACGCTAGCTGCGTTCTGGTGATTAATTAATTCCAATTCATAAAATTATCATTGGTTATTTATTTTAAAATTCACATGGACGAAGTCGCAAGCGAAGTGCTAGTCCTAACTATTTTTTTAACACTCTATTTTCAGACCAATACTCGAGCGATGTTGACACACAGAAGTTCTTCACAGCCTTGGGATCTGGTACCAGGGACGTCGTACCTGAAGAGAGCGCTGGAGGAGACGACCAGGTATCTATCTGGGGACACAAATAAAGGGAGTGTGGGAAGGCCAATTTTTGATTCAGTGATCAGAAACTGTTTGTACTAGAACGTTGTAATTTGGCATGGATATACACATTAATCCTGCCGAGAAAGTGGTAAAATAAAATCATGAAAAAAAGTTTGTTTAGGTCCCTCCTCTACAAGTAATGAGGGGATGTTTTTTTTTAAATCAAGTCTACCCTATAGTGTGAGGTATCGTTTGAAAGGTAGTTCAAAAGACCAATTTTCGATTTAGTGATCCGTTTGCGAAATATTAAGCTTGAAAGTACTAGTTTTCATTAAAGTCAAGTATCCCCCCCTACCAACTGAGGGGATGACCAGGATCTGGGGGCACAGTAGTGGCACCGCCAAGACGAGCCAAGCGAAGCGCAAAGTCCCTACCTACTTTTCTCGAGGTACTTCGTCGTTGTTTTATGAGCCTTGGGTTTAGTTTCTACGCGATAAACAATTTTCAGGATATTATGTCAATAGTAGACTTATTAAATAGGTATATAAAGTTTCAATAGCATAGTTCGTATACTTTAGATTTTATTGATGTCCAAAAACCCCGACGTTCAGTAAAATTCTTAAGGTAGTTCTAGAAAATTTTATGAGTAAGCTGTTGTCAGTACACAAACAAAAACAAAAAAATATACCTATGCCACATATTTTGACTAAAATATAAAGTTTGTAAAGTTAACTGATAACTTTTTGAAATTGAGAGCTATATGGTCTCGTCTTGGCAACATTTTACATGATAATTACTGCACACCCATTAAAGGTGGTGGTGGTGGTAAAACGGTGGTGATACGCGAACTAGTAACAAAAAAAAAATACTGGCGCAGTGTTTTCGGACTCGCCTACGATGGGTTTCGTTGTAGTTTTTTAGATTTTTCATTGTATTATTTTTAGAGTTAGAGGGGGTTGACAATAAAAAGATTGACTTTAAGAAAAAATTGTTTGTAAAACCGCATTCTCATTTTTAAAAACATATCTATAGATACCTCTCACGTCCATACGTGAGAGAAAACGTTCGTGAGAGAAACAAAATATACCTTTTAGCTATATAAAAATATATTTTGTTTCAGTTCCATAAATGGGGAGCCCCCTTATTTTTAATATTTTTTATTTATGTATAATGTTCGTAAAGCTCTTCACAGAATACATCTACCTACCAAGTTTCAACTCTGTAATCCTAATAGTTTCAAAATAAAATGGATGTCACATACGAACGGACAGACAGACATGACGAATCTTTAAGAGTCCCGTTTTTGCTACGGAACCCTAAACAAAAGATTGCGAAAAAAAGTATGATTTGTAACCAATTTGTATACTAAATAAATATGTATCATCTAATCAATCAATTTAATAATTTTCAGGCCTTCGAACGCAACGAAGAACAGTCCGTTACCCTCTCCGAAGTGTCTGACAGCACTGGAAAAGCCAAAGTGACAGCCCTGGCCAAACCATTACGTCAGGAGCAGTTAAAGCCACAGGTAAGGAAAGAAAGAAAGTACTATTAGCATACTATGCATTTCAAATAACAATAGGAACGTCAATGACCTCTATCTGTCAAATGTTACTCGCTAAGTACGGTTTGCAAAGAAAACTAAATAGCGAAAATTAATAACGATTTAGTTTGCTTTGTTTAATCGAGTCTCACGTCAAAATTAAACATAATATATAATTATTTAAAGTCATAATAAGATATTTTTTTACACATACTTTTCTCTTATTTTAATTGTTGACACCAATTCGCCCGATGGCCGATAGTAATGGGATGCGTTCTCTACGCATGGCGCAAAGGCCCAGAGACCATGTCAAAATTATTAAAGCTCTATTAAAGCTGGCAACGTACCCAAGATACTGGCGGCATTGCCTCGTTGTATGGCAATGCTTAGCCTTTGGCCAAAGAAATAGCCAGCCCTTGGGTCACGGGAAGCGTCAACGAGACTTTTCTATAATAATATTATAATTAAATCTTCTCACCGTACCTAATTTGTTCGATTTGACAGCTATGACGTCACAATATGGCGCTTAGTCGGCCCTATCGTTAGTTGAAACGCACTGTACATCTAATAGCGTAGCACCACCGGTACGTTTCGATTGCCCGATTGTTTGGCAGTGTCCGCGAAATTACACCTCAATTATACGTAGGAATACAGAAAAAACCGAGACTTCTTTGTATTTGGCCAAAGGGAAGGCAACAATTTATTCTCTGTCTGGTTTTCGGCTGGTGTTAAACGGTGGGCTCGGGAACCCATCTGTTTACTGTACTTTACTTATTTGTTTTCTTTTATAAAGAAATCTTGAAAATAGAATATAATATGTATTGTCTACCGAATGTATTTATAGAATTGGGTTAGTTTTAAGAGCTCAATATCCGCTTGGATTGTCATTTAAAGAGTACTTAGGCAAATGTCTTGATCACATACATCTGCTTTGCCATTTCCAAACTGAGTTGGGGTTGGCTTCTAAACTAACTGGATGCAGCTAAATATTAGTGTTTAACGTGGAACGACTGTCTACCTGATCTCCACAACCCAGTAACTGGGTAACACGATAGTCTGTTTTGGACGAATAAAGTCGCCAATTAGAGACTAACCAACACTTTTAAGTGATAACACCAAACTGAATAAAATATCTCTTAAAAATAAAAATAATTCAAGTACTGTTCACATCTTTGGAATGGATCTGCCAAGTACCTGCTAACTGAAAGCGGTCGAGTCTATTGAGAAACGGGCCAGAAGACTCATTAGCAACGATGCACTGGTCGATTCAAAGCTCCAGAGCCTTGAACATCGACGACGAGTTGGTAGTCTATCGGTTTTCTATCGGTTACATTTCGGGGAGTGTGCGATGGATTTTGATTGATTGATAATCTAGTTATTATATTTATAGTTTGTTAAAATGTTTTTTGTTAAAATGTTGTTTATTTCTCGCTTTTTAGTGTGTTTGTTTGTAGTTTATCCAGTAACAAAAGCCTAAATTTCAACTACTTATCCTCTTTTACAAAATATAGATTTTCATGATGCAGGCCAGATAATTTTACAGGAGTTCTCCTGGTACTTCACCATCAGTTTCACTTCACCATATGCATTGTGACGAGCAATAAAAACCCCACAAACTCGTACTGTTTTAAAATCGGTCAATAACAATGTATGTGCCTATAATATGTTCAGATATTGACTTGGTGACAATAGAACCAGCTCAAGGTGTTTTCATTGTCATTTCATTCTATTTCTCTTTCTAATAAATAAAGAATTTTGAAAATCAGTCTACGTTGGTGTAAAAAAACTTTTTACCAAAAAATTAAACCGACTCCCAAAAAACACTGCAAAGTGAAAAATAACTTTAATTTCGGTAGTCGGTGTCTTTAGTTTGTATTTTTGTTTTTGGCATCGAGTTCCGAAATTAAAGTTATTTTTCACTTTGCAGTGTTTTTTGGGAGTCGGTTTAATTTTTTGGTAAAAAGTTTTTATTTCACTCTTTTTAGTTGGTTGATTTTTAATTTACCTAGTTACAAGAGCCTAAATGTCAACTACTTATAATATTTTACAATATATTGCTTTTCCCAATGCTGGGCCGTTAATTTTTGAGGAGTTCTCCTGGTACTTCACCATCAGCTATACATCACCATATGCATTGTGACGAGCATAAAGTGCTTAATATCCATATTCAAGTAATCGAATCGCAATCCACGAAATACTTATTATTGAGGAGTTTCAGTGGCCATCTGTCGTCTTCATCATCAGTTCAACTTCCCCAAATGGTATTTTTTGAGAGCAACTGCACAAGTTACTATAAGAAATACCCAAAACGCCATAGGTGTGCCTATAATCTTTGAAGAGTTCCCTCGATTTCTCCAGGATCCCATCATCAGATCCTGATTTTGTAACAATGGGACCAACTAGAAACTATACCCATTCAAACGCAAAAAGAATTTTTCAAATCGGTCTAGCCGTCTCCGAGTTACGAGGTAACATACATAAAAAAAAAAAAAAGTTCAAGACGAATTGTAAACCTCCTTTTTTTGAAGTCGGTTAAAAACACTAGATAGATAGATATATTCTTTATTGTACACCATAACAGTAAAACAATAAGGACTTGACAACTAGAAGGGGTGATACAATGGGCGGTCTTCTCGCTAAAAGCGATCTTTTACAGACAACCTTTAGATGGATATGACACATAGGAGAAAATAAATACGCGGTTAGTCCACGGTGAACTATTTATCTATATTAAAAATATAAAAACAATAAATGACATATATATAAAAAAGAAACAAAGACACACATAATAACAACAATTTAAGAAGAGAGATAAAGATCTTTTGACAAGTTTTTGAAAGACGATAGGGTTTGTGCTTGTCTTACTGACACGGGTAGAGCATTCCACAGCCGTACTGATTGAGCTGCTAACGACTTACCATAGTAATTGATGGCGTGACTCGATACCGCAAGCATTAAGTTTTCTGATGATCTCAGAGATTCTACTAAGCTGCATCCAGAAAGCTGAAAGTCGACCTAACATAGTTAGAAGGCTGGGTTTCCTTCAATAATTTGTTCTTTGCAGCTCTGAATATCTTCACAGAGATTATAGTCGTAATGTTTTAAAATTAATTGTTTTGTTTTCTTTTACAGGAAAGTTATATTTTGGATACAGTCAGTGGTGGCGTTTACGTATGGACCGGCAAGCAATCTACTGAGAGGGTACGTTTATCAACATATTTAAAGGCCTAAAGGGATGAAATAGATATACTCTTTATTGTACACCATAACAGAATTAAATAAGGACGAGTCTTACAATGAGCAGTGACGGATTTAAGGAGAGGGGCAGAGATTTTTACCATGTTTTTGAAAGAAGGAAGGGTTTGTGCTTGTCTTACCAACTTCGCATTCCACATCCGTACTGCTTGAGCTACGAATGACTTACCAAAGAAATTGTTGAAGTGACTCCGTACCTCTAGCCGTACGTTAAGTTAAGGAGCATGAGAAATCCCAAATTTCAATTCAAGGGTTGATTTTTGAAAATAAAAACAAAGTTTTTTTACCCTGGGCTACAACTATCTCCATGCTAAATTCATCCTATTCGGTTCAGTGTATTGTTCATGAAACTTAATTTCTTATTTCAGGAAAAGACTGAAGCTATGACGAAGGCCCAGGCGCTTTTGACTGCCAAGAACTATCCTTCATGGGTAAGTAAATACCATCAATTTTATAATACATATTAGGTAGATATTAGGTCGATTTCCAGATGCCTAGTCGACAATTCGCGTGACCCAAGGGCTGGCTTTTACCTTGGACTGAGGATAAGTATTGCCATACAACGTGGCAATGCAGCCAGTCTTTTGGACACATTACCAGTGGACAGCGATACTCATGAATTTCTGGACGCTATATTTTAGATTATTTTTAGATATATATAGTTTAGGGTTTATTTAACTGTAAATTTTCTGATTTGAACTAAAATATTGACACATTGAGATAAATTATATTAAGCCGTTGGTTCCAACTGTTATTCGTACAATTACGTATAATACGCCAGAAAACCTAACACAAGAAAAATCAAAAAGTCAAAATGTTATTATAATGTATCAGAATTTTTATTAGATAAATTTTGACATTTCGTAATAGTATTTTTTGTAATTTTATGTAATTTGCTTCCTTGACTATATTCACAAATCATAATAATTTATTTAAATCTGAATTAATTTTTACATTTACTTAACAAATTATTTTGACTACTTGACTTAATTGTACTTATAATAATGAAATTATGTACTTAATCATTTATGTATGTAGTTAATTTTTAGTTTGGTATGAGAACTAAAAAAGAAGTTATCCTTATTCGCATTTAAAAATTGTAATTTATTCTTTTTGTATGTCTTTTATAGGCTGATCATAGCGAACTGTATCTTAAAACATGACCAATCACTGTACCTACCTATGTATCACATATAAATAATTCTGATTTCTGAGTGTATTGGTCAGACTTTCTAGGTAAAAATTAAACTCTAAGTATTATCCTGAATATTATTTAAGAATCTGTGACTCTATTTAAATGGACTAACACGTGTTTATATTTTATTCATATTCTTGTCTTCAGGTACATGTGGTAAAGATTCCCCAAGGCATTGAACCCGCTGTCTTCAAACAATACTTCAGCACATGGAGAGACGACGGCATGTCCCACACAAGACTTGTTTAAACCCACCGAAAACTATATCCAGCATAACATCTTGACAAAATGACCGCCTTAAAACCCCCTTTTTGAGAAAGAGAGAATGTTTGAGATCGCTTTGGGCTCCTTATACCTTAGACTCCTGCTTTCCATCAGACAAAATCGAAACATATAGCGGTTTCATTATAAAAAAGGTTTAATTGAACCTTTAGAAAAAGTACCTCTAAGTATTTTCAACGAATTTGAGTGTCGAAATGTCAAAATATAAGAAATTAACAGTCGTATGCGACCTCGATCCCGAGGAAATTGTTTTTTAAAAGCTTTCTTCACAAATTTAAGCTTATTTTAAGCACATTTAATTAAAATCGGTTGAGCGGTTGAGCCGTAAAATCGTTAAACACAGCCAAAAAGACTTTATAGTGTTGATTGATCAAGTGACATTTCGACACCATTTGTCAATCCAACCACTCGTCAGATTTGACATTTCGAAAATCGCCTTCACCTCGCTACCATTGATATAATGTCACTTCTAGAGTCTTAAAATCACACCAATCTCCAAAGTTAGTTTAGTAGACTGTCAAGATATCTATAGGTTTTCATTCTTCAGTGCTTAATTAGCAACTAAGCACTGAAACACTAATTTAATTAAGCTCAATTCCATTTACATTCATACTCAAACTGTCAGTCGATTAAAGTTCCAAATTCAAACATGTATTTGACATATTTTTGACGTTTGCTGTCAAAAGTGTCGCTCCTTTTAAATGTCAAAATATGCTTGATTTTAATTTTGATGCCAAAATGAAAGAGTTGCCGCCTTATAAGGAGACAATTTTAGATTTTTATTTTATATACTTTTACCATAAGACAATAAATGAATATTATTTTGTAGTAAATTGGTGTTTTATTGCAAATCGTCATTGCTTAGCCTTCTTCCTGACTATGTTGGGGTCGGCTTCCAGTCTAACCGGATGCCCTTCACAACCCAGTAACGGGGTAACACGATACCCGTTGGCTAGACCAGTGTCAGATTTACTGGCTTCTGACTACCCGTAACGACTGTCAAAGATGTACAGACGCCAGCACATGAAGCTACCCGAAACTGTCAAATTTTCCCAATCAATTTTGAACCTAATTTCTTTAACAATAAAGTTGAAAATCTATTAATCGTACTTTTTATTAATGCTATCACTCAACGACTATCTTCCTTCTACCACTTGTATGCTGATGATTTGCAAATTTACACGCAAGCACCCCTCGTCGAATTATCTGATGCCATTGGGACAATTAATGGGGACCTCGCTCGGATTAGTGATTGGAGCACTGAGTTCGGACTGAAAATTAATCCCGCCAAAACCCAAGTAATTGTTGTTGGTAGCTCCTGGACTATCTCTAAGATCGACTGGTCGACACTTCCCGAAGTTTCATTTAATAACACCGTCATTCCGTTCAGTCACGCCGTGAAAAACTTGGGGATATACATCGACAAAACTCTGTCTTGGACGAAGCAACTGCAGGAAGTCAGTCGTAAACTGTTTGCTTCTGCAGGCTCCCTGAGACGGCTTCGTAATTTTCTTCCCATCTCCACTAAAATTGCAATTGCTCAGTCTCTTCTTCTTCCCCTCTTGGACTATGCTGATGCCAGCTATCTTGATTTGACCCAAGACCAATTTGACAAGCTAGAGCGACTTCAAAATCTCTGTATTAGGTTTATATTTGGCTTGCGCAAATATGACCATGTTTCTGAATTTCGTACTAAGCTCAAATGGCTTCCTATCAGGTTTCGCCGGAAGATTCATTTACTTTCTCTGCTTTATAATGTCTTATTTAATCCTTTAACTCCTTTTTATCTTAAAGACCGTTTTCGGTTTCTCTGTGACACACATTCAAGGTCCCTGAGATCATCGGAAAATTTAGAGTTAAGTATCCGTATGCATTCCACTTCTTTCTTCGATAAATCTTTCACTATCCAAGCAGCCCGTTTATGGAATGCATTGCCCATAGATGTGAGGCGTGCTCAAACATTACCTACTTTCAAAAAAATGGTGAAAGAGCATTACCTCTCACTATAATTTAATTTTTCCCCTCCTTTCTCTATTATGATTTTGATATGTATTAGTATATATTATATTCATATATATGGTATGTATTTTATATTATTATGTTTAATTAGTATGATGTTGTACACTGACAGCCCTAAATCTGTCTCCTTTCATTTCTGTCCATCCAAAGGTTGTCTGTAAGAGATTGCCCTGTGCGATAAGACCGCCCATTGTACACTAGTTTTATTATTTGTATCTTTAAATGTATTGTAAGGTGTACAATAAAGTATATAATAAATAAATAAATAAATAAATAAATAAATAAATAAAGAAATTTGACAGATTGTTGTAGCTTGATGTGCTGGCGTTTGTATAAATGAACACAGGGACCAACGGATGAACGTGCTTTTCTAGGCCACCAACTGCCAAACTCCGAGCTTTCACTAAAGCTTTGTTTTCCTAGGATAGCGGTGCCGTCATATAGCGGCCGTTATACAGCGGTGAATGACGTCACTAGAACGTTATCTATGTAAACAAAATGGCGCGGTTTCCTAGAGAGCGGTAACTGACACCGTAACGTCAAAAAGCGGTGCCGCCATTTGCATGACGGCCGTCTTGTCGGTGACAAATGGTTTCGTGAACGTTTCATTGATAGCGATGAAGCAGTGTTAAAACGGCCGTGGAAGTTTCCACATGTCGTCACCGTAAAGACGGCCGCCTTTTTGCGTCCGTAATATTACGGCCGCTATATGACGGCACCGCTTTCCTAGGAAACCAAAGCTTAAGAAATCCCTTAAGCTTTGGTTTCCTAGGATAGCGGTGCCGTCAAATAGCGGCCGTAATACAGCGGTGAATGACGTCACTAGAACGTTGTCTATGTAAACAAAATGGCGCGGTTTCCTAGAGAGCGGTAACTGACACCGTAACGTCTAAAAGCGGTGCCGCCATTTGCATGACGGCCGTCTTGTCGGTGTCAGATGGTTTCGTGAACGTTTCCAAAGAGAATGTAATACACTAGCAGACAATGTGTTAAAACGGCCGTGGAACTTTCCACATGTCGTCACCGTAAAGACGGCCGCCTTTTTGCGTCCGTAATATTACGGCCGCTATATGACGGCACCGCTTTCCTAGGAAAACAAAGCTTTACGGAAAAATGCAATAGCTATTTTTTGCCCGACCATGAACTCGAACCCGATCGAATCGAAACCGAGCTTAGCAGCTGACCTTGCAATTGGAGCAACGAGGCAGTTATACATATTGCTTCTATAATTGCAGCCCCATCATCTTTAATGCTTCAACTGCATGCCTGCGACTGCATTCCAGAAAGCTCTTGTTCTTAAACCAAATTTGAGATAGTAAGCAGCGTCAAATACCTTGGCGTCTATATTGACCAACATCTTACGTGGGAGAAACAAATAAAAAATCTGAACGGCCGTGTCAGGAAACTGACCTACATCTTCCGACGACTTCGATCACTGGTGGAGATCTCTATGCTGAAAACAATTTATCAAGCACTATGCCAATCAATACTAAGCTACTGGGTCGTGACATGGGGATCCGCTTGCAAAACCCGTCTCATTACTGTTGAACGAGCCCAAAGAGCAATGCTGAAGATAATGCACAAGAAGAAAATGCGCTACCCAACTCACCAACTTTATCAAGACGCAAGCTTATTTACTGTACGTCAACTATACATTTTGGCAGCTGTGCTCAGATTTCACAAAAGCGCACTTACCGATGTGTATATAACAGAGCGTTCGTAAAGGAGATCAAATTGGAAAAAAACAGCCATGCAGGCTGAATTTCGGTAAAAAAGCCTTTGCTGCTATGGGCCCCCACCTGTACTCCAAAATTAATGTGGACCGAAATATTATACGCATGACTAGACGAGTTTGTAAAACCAATGTAACAGCTTGGCTTTTGGATTTGGACTACACTAAAACTGAAGCTTTTATTAGTATCCAAACTATACGCACTAACGTACAAAACACTGGCACACAATGTATCCTTAACGAACTACATTTATACACTAAACACTTCACTCTCTCACACACGCATACTCTTCAACACACATACACACACACAATCACTTACAAAAAAAATCTATAACAATAAACTGTATTTGTCTAACATAATTAGCGCAAAATGTGACGAAGGAGGCTGAACCTTACAACACAGGGTATCCTAGTGTGGGGTTCATTGCATAATTTTGATTTATGTAATTTTTTTTGAAGTAAAATAAATAAAATAATTAAAAATATACAACGTGTAACGGAAACCCCATATCTATCCAAAAGGACTGAAGATATCATCTGGTATGGAGTCTCTATGCAAAGTTTCAGCTCAAAATAAGTGACTCACAGAGTTGACCCCAAATTATTGGTTTCATATGTTTCTTGAATACCAGTAATAACAAACGTGTCACAGCACTATGAGGGTCATCACTTTCCACGGTCACTTGCCAATAAAACGATAATTCTCTTCGTTCTTCTTAATTTGAAAAATTCGGCCTCTGGTATCAATGTATTGAAATTTCAAATAAATGCTCCACACATGTAGACATAGGATTAGAAAACCCTTGCCATATCGTTTGTTATCATCCAAAGAAGCCGTGCACTCGGTATGTATATGTCGCAGTACGATAGATAAAGCCGTGATATGGTTATATCCCTAGGGATATAATTATATACCGTAACATAGATAAACGGAAGCGATTCATTACTATCTTACTAGGAATATAATTATAATACCATTCAAGTTTAGTGTTATAATTATATTACTGGATTAAGTTTAGTGAAATAATTGTAGGAGTGTAGTGCGGGGGTGCGGCGGAGGTTAACACCCCGACTCAGAGTACCCCGACTCGGATAGGTTAGGTTAAGCGGTGCTCCGTCGATTTTGCGTAAACACCATAAAATCACTGTCAACTTTAATACATATTATTGCTAAAAACTATTGTAACTAATTGCAGGTTGCAAAAAGTTGAGTTTGTAATAAAAATAAAAACCAATGTATTGTTTTATTTGATTTTGTGGTACATTTATAACTATTTAACTAGATTAGTTTAGTCAGATAAAGATATTACTAGATTGCGACCGTAAGATAGTAATGCATCGCTTTAGCATCGCATCGCATCGCATGCTACGGTATATAATTATACCCCTAGGGATATAACCATATTACGGCTTTATCTATCATACTGCGTCATAAATATACCCTTTAAATTACACGTTGTATAGGAGCTTTAGAGGCTCCTAAAGACTGTTGCCAGATATTTTGGCTTCTGGCTACCGGTAACAACTGTCAAATATGTAGAAATGGTAGCCGGGACGAACGCCTTAGCGTGCTTTGCGAGGCACGGAAGAATCTTGATATATTTATGATATATATATATATATATGATAAAAACCGACCTCGGCAAGCGTTTCTGATCCTTGAAGATCGACCCGTGCGGCCGTTTTTAGGGTTCCGTAGCTGAATGGCAAAAAACGGAACCCTTATAGTTTCGATATGTCTGTCCGTCTGTCTGTCTGTCTGTCCGTCCGTATGTCACAGCCATTTTATTCCGAAACTATTAAGACTATACATGTGAAACTTAGTAGGTAGATGTATTTTATGAACGGCTTTCTGAATTTTAAGAAAAAAAAAATAAAAATAACGGGGGGTCCCCATACATGGAACTAGAATTGAAAATTTTTTTTTTTTTTTCATGAAACCTATGCGTGTGTGGTATCTATAGACAGGTCTTTGAAAATGATATGAGGGTTTCGAAAACCACTTTTTCATAAAGTCAATCGTTTAAAAGATATAAGCATCCAAAGTGGTAAAATGTGTCCCCCCCCCTCCCCTCTAACTTCTATAATAATGGAGTGAAAAATCTAAAAAAAAATATATGTCTGTAGATTTTAATGTAAACTTTCAACCAAAATTGGTTTGAACGAAATCGGGTCAGCAGTTTTTGATATACAGCATATTTTCTAAAACCGCAAATATAAATTTGTAAACACTATGAAAAACAAAGTTATTTAGCGTAGTTGTAAAAATGTAAATAAGCTAGTTTTAAGAAATTTTTAAGGTTTTTTTTTATACGTTAAGTAAATATACATATTTTATTATATTATTATAGTTACTACGGAACCCTTCATGGGCGAGTCTGACTCGCACTTGGCCAATTTTATTGTTCATTATTGATCACCTGATGGTAATGATATGGTCGAAGATGAAGCACGCTTACCTAGAATAAACCTATTCACTCTTGACTTAAAGCACCTCAGGTTATAGCTATCAGGTAACACAAACTCCACTCATCACTTTATTCCACTCCTTAGCTTAACGCACAATGAAAGTATTACCAAAACGTTTTGTGCGTATGGGTGGAATGTCCACCATGTAACGATGGCGCATAGCCGTTTGTGTTGTAGTCCGATGATGAAACGGGCTTGGTGGAGATAGATTATGCAATTCCATCGCACGATAAAAACCGATAGGCTTGCCTCACGTCGCCGATGTTCAAGGCTCTATAGCTTTGTCTCGACCAGTTTCTCGTTGCCAATGAGCTTCTTGGTCTGTTTATCGATAGACTCAAGTGCATCAAGCTTATATGTGGCAGATCCATCCCAGCGATGGGAGCAGTACGTCGATTCTGTAAAATTTGAACAACAACTCGTATCTCACATAGCTATTCACTGTCACTTCGCTTATGGTTCAAAGTGACCTTGATTATGCATTCTGTAAACAGCGTCGAAGTGACGGAGGAATTACCTTACCGAATGCCACTTCTCACGTCATCTCATACTTTATCTCTCAAAATCTTTAGTTCAACTCGCTGACACGCTCGCAAGGGTAGCGCTAGTGTAAATTCAAATTAACAACCGAGTTTTTAGAATGCCAATCAATAAACTCACAGCGGATTCAGATTCGAAGTTTAGAATGAGGTCTTACAGAATAACACAGCAGTACAACAAAGACGACCGAATACGTTACTTTAATATTTAGCGACGAGCTCCTATTATGCACATTTCCGCTCAATATTATAAATTAGTATGAGGTGGGTGCCAGTTTGTTGCGAATTGTTCGAAAGACAAACCGCAGCCTCGGAATACGAAAGGAAAATGGCGGAACACGCATGGCTTTTGGTCAGTAAAACTTTGACACACACTCCCGTTTCGCCCAGATCGGAGGGCAGTCATTGGATAATGTCCCATCCTTAAAAAAAGGCGTGTGCCTGTTCTTTTATTTGATTTAGTTGATAAAATGTTAAATTTTGTACAACTCCAGGTTACACAAGGTTACACAAAAGTGAGGTAGCTGACCCTGAAACTAAACTGATGACAAAACACACTATAAAAATTTGTTACAATAAATTTGTAAACATACGGATTTGTTAATAATTTTCCTTAAACGCGCAGCAAACACAGTTGTGTTTAATTAATTCTGTCGTATTCAAGTTTATACCTAAAAGGTGCATAGTCGCTATAAACTTGTTTTTATAAAGACTTGTTCATAGTAACGTGTAATGTACAAACGATTTTTATTGACAGCCATCCAAAAAGTGTAAAGAAGAAAGAAACATTTATAAGTTTTAAGCTAACATGGTCACTAACAGTATCATTAGACATTAACTAAACTTCGGTTCATCCGTGATCATGGCGTTTGCAACAGTGCCAAAATATCGGAAACTCAAAATAATAAATAAATAATATGGTAAATATCCCGTTTAAAGTTCTAAAGAAACATTGATTTGAAACATCAATTCATCAGCCAGACATATACAAAAATACAAATAAATGAAAGAAACAGTAAAACACAAAAGACAGTACGACTGCGCCAGAAAGTTTCATTTCAGCATTAATGTCGGACAAATAATACTGTCTGGCCTAACGCAGGTCATAGTTATATATTCATTTGCTGGGGTTGCGGTAATGTTCTAACGAGATACCGCGGCCCCGGAGCACTAGGGCAACTGAAGTGGGTTTTTAGTCAGTAGAAGTCTGACACTTCCTGCCACCCAGGGCGGGAAGAGTCTTGTGTGGATTTTACCTTTTCTCACCGAAAAAAAAAGTCATTTATTCATTTACAAAATCAATTACACTAAATACTTATATGTTAATAAACAATAAATCGCACACAAGATTTTGGGAATACTTTCATTGTGCGTACGGCTAAGGAGTGGAATTCCCTGCCGGAGTCTGTGTTTCCTGATAGCTATAACCTGGGGGTCTTAAGTCGTGAATAGGTTACTTCTAGGCAAGCGTGCTTCATCTTCGACCACATCATCGCTTAACATCAGGTGAGATTATGGACAAACGCAAGCCTACCAACAGTAAAAAAATGAATAAAAAAAGAACAATTTGATCGATAATTACAATTAAGGAATAATAATGTATGAAATATAATACGCGTATCGATAAGGCGTAGCAAATTGACATTATGAAAGTACCAATTTTGGTGCGTTGTAGACTTTTCCCACATTAATCCCGATGCCGTCAGGATTTCGGGGTAAAAAGTAGCCTGTGATATTTATATGTAATAAGTAGTCCTTGGCCCATACAAATAAAATACAATAAATATAAATAAACTAATACATACATCACTAAACCAAAACTTATACTATGTTACACGAGTTATTGACGTCATGAGTCGCGCGATGTCCTGTAACCGGCCTCGTAAACGCCGGAAAATTACACTTCTCGGCCAGAATTCTTCCTTTATGAAAGTCGACAGATGTTCGGTCGGCGCTCTCACCACAAAAGAATTAAAATTAGTTTCGTGATGAGACTAGCCGTTCGACCCTCAGGGAGAAATTGGATTTCCCCATAATGTATTTGACTATGTCCTCTGCCGTTGTAGAATGATACAGACGGGACACGTAAATTAAAGTTGTAGGTACGGCCGGACGCAGCAGGTGGTTTGGTCCAGCAAGCGCAGTGCCACACTGGTTTCGACGAGCTGGCTTCCTCTTCTTCTTTTGCACCTTGATGAAGCCATCCTGGTCGCACTATAGTGCACAAGTATGTGTGCAGATACAGAAGCACTCTCTATTCCTTTACTCTCATAATCCAATGGGACAGCAATTCGACACCACCGGAGAAAAATCAGGTGCAGGACCAACGGCTTAACGTGCTTTTCGGGAATCAAACCCGAGACCTCGTGCTCAGCCACGGAATAGATGAATAAGGTTGGAATGGTAATGTGGGCGTGGCGAGAGCACCACATTTATGATTCGAAAATCATAGCTCGACCGATTAATTCATTCACCGCGTTTAGTGCGCTTCGGATTATTTCGGAACACAGAGCTCTGCTTTAAAACGCCGTGTTGTGCAATTATAACCTGTAAAAAAAATCAGACTGCAAGTATAGAGCGAGGAGGTATATTTTTCCATCGGTAAGTCGAAAATAACATTTAATTACAATTTTATTTGTAAAAAACAAGAAATATTCTGATCACTATGAAATTCCGACCATGAACAATATTATTGCAACAAGTTACAAAAAGTATACATTGCCCGATGTATACTCGCTTAATCAACGCAATGACCAAGACCGCTTACAATGTACTGCATGCGTCGCGTCCTCCACACTTCGACCATTGACGTTTCGTCCTTTACTCTGATTGGCTGCGATGCACGGCGCATGTTTATCACCAGTAAGTTACAATCAATAGCAAGCTCTCGATTTAAGTGTGTGTAATTTATTTGTGTGCGTAATTCACATACGTAACGGTCCTCTTGCTTGTAGTGGAGCTAAAGAGTGGGAGATAAGCGGCGACACGTGTTCTCATACAAATCAGGTACTATTTCCTTTCTAACCTCTTTTATCTGTTCTGTGTGCTCAGCAGTCGCGCTTGCCAGGCCATCGATGCAGTTATGTATAAGCTACATTACTGTAAAGTTCCATCGAAATCCGTTCTGTAGTTATTAAGTGAAAGAGTAACCAACATCCGTTCATCCTAACAAACTTTACACTATTGCCGTAAACTCACTCCAGAAACAAGCATATTTAGCTTAGTTGGAGGAGTTAACGGGATTGCTAGTAATGTGAATCCTACCCACAATGCTAGTAATCTTTTTAAAAAAAAACTACCAATTTTTTATGTTAGTAGGATAAAAATTCCGATGGTACATACATAGCTAAACTACTTGCCATAACATGTATCCCTGTTCTTCTAAAGTAAAACTAGACTTAGATAAATTAGCAAGTATTCAAAAATAATTCGCTCACAATTGTAGAGTTTGTGTGTGTGTGGGTATGGCATTATTGCTGAAAAATATTTGACGTAGACGTGATGCACAATATTATGTCTAGATTTTATTTCCTTTTTTATAGATTTCATATATAAGATAGATCGATAGATGGATATACTCTTTGTTGTATACCAAAACAGAATCGAAGAAGGACTTAGCAACTAAAAAGAGTATTACAATGGCCGGTCTTATCGCTAAAGGCGATCCATTACAGACAACCTTTGAATAGATTTAGCACAGAAGGAAAAAATAAATATACAGGTCCTTCAGGGTGTACTATTTACTTATATACAATACTAAATATATTATTACTGACTGAGGCCCGCATTTATGTGATTTTTGAACAAAATTCATTAATATCTATTTAGCGATTCAGGTTTCTCGCAAAAACTTTCATCCCTTAAATTCAACCTTTAAAGGTAGATTTTTGAAAAAAAAAGGAATCTCTGATTGACCCGGGGTCTTCAACTATTGTCATTGGTTTACCCGTGAAAACGTAAAAACAGAGAGACAGACAGACTTTCGCATTTATTATTAGTATGGATATCTGGCTTGTCTGTCCTCTGTCTGTATTAACGTCAAAAATAACATTATTTGAAGTAGATTCAAATGGCTAATACCTACTACTTGGTCGCGATTTTATGTCCGCATTCGATTTGATTTTAACAAATATTTATAAATTAATAATTTAAAAAACTAAAAAACACACTTCTATTTATCCCCCCCCCCTGCCCCCTTTAGCGTTAGCGTGAAATAAACTGAACTCATTAATAAAACGAATGTAATGAGCACAAACTCGATATGTTTACTAGTAGGCAGTCCAAGGTTCCATCAGCCACCTTCCAATTCTATCATCAGACCAACTCGATGGTACCATAATATTGTATTGTCATCTAATCTACATATAATTGCCAAGTTTCATGATGATACAACAATTAGAAGTGCGTGTAATTCACATTCTTATATTTTATTACATAGTTTGATACAGCTCGACCTAATAAAACCGTATTAAAAATGTCGATATTTCTTTTCTTTGTCGCAAATATATCACGTCCATTCTGACTACATCTCTACATGACAGGAGTATTATTGGAACCAGTATAATCTTACACTCGCTACATAAGAGCTGCCTAAACAATATATTTATTTCGGAAAAATGTTTCGTAAAATTATTTTATTTTTAGTTTTAATTACTAGTTATTGTAGTTGCCAGTATTTCATTGGAAACAACCATTTTAGTGATATGAAAGAAGTATTTTCGTGGAAACAACTATCTTATAACTTCGATGGCGTTAAATGTAAGTACTGTTATACATTTTATTAGATACTTGCTTTTGCCCGCGACTTCTTTCGCGTGGGAGGTTTTTCCCGTGTAAACCCCAATCCCGTGAATTTTCCGGGATAAAAAGTAGCCTCTGTGTTATTCCAAGATGTCAACTATCGTACTTACTAGATCCGTTCAGTAGTTTTTGCGTGAAAGAGCAACAAACATTATACATGCTCACAAACTAGCATTTATAATATTAGTAGGATAGTAGGATGTTTTCAGGGTTCCGTAGCACAATGATACAAAACGGAACCCTTATAGATTCGTCAGGTCTATCTGTCTTTCGGTCCGTATGTCATAGCGATTTTATTCCGAAATTGTTAGGACTACACAGTTGAAACTTGATAGGTTGACCTTGGTGTTCTGTGAACCGCTTTACGATTTTAATACAAAAATAAAAAAAATAGGGGGGCTCACATACATGGGACGGAAATAAAAAAAACATTAAACCTATAGGTGTCGGGTGTCTATAGATAGGTCTTTTAAATATAATATTCCGTAAACCAGTTTTTCTCAAAGTCAATCGTTTGAAAGGCAGACTCTGCCAAAGTGGTAAAATGTGTGTGTCACCCTCCCCTTCTAACTTTTAAAATAATAGAGTGGAAAATCTAAGGAAATATGTGCTGTGGATCTCAATTATCACTTTCAACGAAAATAAGTTTGAACGATATATACAACGTGTAACGGAAACCCCATATTTATCCAAAAGGACTGACGACAACATCTGGTATGGAGTTTCTATGCAAAGTTTCAGTTCAAAATAAGTGACTCACAGAATTGACCCCAATTTGTTGATTTCGTATGTTTCTTGAATACCAATAATAATAACAAACGTGTCACGTCACTATGAGGGTCATCACTTTCCACGTCACTTGCCAATAAAACGATAATTCTCTTCGTTCTTCTTAATTTGAAAAATTCGGTCTCTGGTATCAATGTATTGAAATTTCTAATAAGTTCCACACATGTACACATAGGATTAGAAACCCCTTGCCATATCGTTTATTATCATCCAAAGAAGCCGTGCACTTGGTATGTATATACCCTTTAAATTACACGTTGTATATTAAAAAACCGCAAACATATCTTTGTCATTTATATTAACACTACGAAAACCAAAGTTACTTTGCGTAGCTACTACAGAACCCTTCATGGCCGAGTCCGACTCATCTTTCTGGCACTATGCCAATTTTGTAAGAGGATAAAACTGTACCTAATACCATCGCACAGTCGATTATCGAGCTTAAAAAACCCTTGTTGAGATCGGTTCGTAGATGAGTAACCATTTTATCTTATTGAGATTTGTCCGTGTCTCAAAAAGCTTGTTAACACGTTCGCTGACAGCGAGCACTTACCTACCCTGACACCACATTACGACAGTAGAATTTTCCATACTAAATGACAAATCAACGTAGTACTCGTGCACAAGCAAGCAATATGAAACTACCCACAAAATACTCGTATTACAGCAGTAAGAAATATGAAATTGCTCATGATGACAGTGGATACTGCTCTTCATAATACTTATATGAAAAATTATCGTGAGACGACGTACTCTTAATAAGTGGCCCGTCCCTCGACGCACTGTCATAACCATAGATCGGAATAGGTAGAGCTATTTTATGTACTTACCATAGGATAGAATAATATGGATATTCCCCGAGTCCCGGGATTTGGTTTTTAAGTAGTAAAATCATAAAAAAACTTTCTCGCCTTCGGGACTATTGAAAGATTACACTTCCTTTCTGGCGGGTAAATCAATTAAACATTTTTATTCTGTAGTTGTACACAAACATATTAACCATACAAACTATTTATTTTATACATATAATGAAATTCAATAAAATCCCGTAGTATCAGTAGGAATCCCGTGGAATATCCATATTAACATCAATGTTTGCGGTCAATGAACCTAAATAGCTCTACCTATTCCGATCACTGGTCATAACGCACTATTTTAATTTCCCGCCTAACGACGTACTGTCAGCGGACGTGTTACGCTGTTGGTTCCAGCTATCATTTATACATCTTCGGCAGACGTAACTGTCAATCAGAAGACAGAATCTGTCACCAGTCTTGCCAAGGGGTTTCGTGTTACTCGGCATAGTTGGGAAAAGATGATGACAAAAAATTAGTGTCAGACTTCTACTGACTAAAAACCCACCCTGCTCCTTCGACCCCGCGGCTTCTCGTTAGAACATTCCCGCAACCCTGACAGGCATTAGCCCCATCAGGCCCCGTCAATGCTGTTGACTATTCTTTGAGGCGCGCGCGGAGCACGGTGCGATGCGCCACCGACCCGGGCCTGGTCCTTACCGGACGGTGAGCTACCCCTGCTCGCCGTCCGCAGGCCCGCAGATACAACCCCTACTGTTGAAAATGTTGGCTAAGTGTTAACCCCTCGCCTGCCGGGGTCGTGGGACTTATCCCATTACCGTGACCCCGGAACGTAAAGGGTTATTGAAGGAACACCGTGGATTTTAGTCAGTAAAAGTCTGACAGTCCCTCCGGCCCTGCCCGGGGTGGGAGGACTTATTTGATAATTTTACCATGATAAAAAAAAAGTGTTAACCCCTCGCGCGTCGCATGTTAAATGTATTTTTTGATTTAAGGGTAGGACTCCTGAAAAAAAAATTATGGCCATTATCATGGTATACATTATACCTTCCTGGTTTCGTTATGAGTTTATCTATTTATATCATTCAATAAGCAAATCAAACTGACCTTATCTCGCAGTGATGTGATATGTTTTCACTTTTAAAATTTCACTCATATTCGAAGTCATACACACGAAAAAACACATATTCACGTAAAAAAACCCACGATAACACAATAATATGTAGGCAATTTTAACACATATTATTCCACTTAGACATTGACATGACACAACGATAAAGTCTGCGGCGTCACAACGTAAACAATGGATGCATTTTGTAAACATTTTTTTTCGTTCATTTGATCGGTGTTCCCTTTAAAATGTTACTAAAACCGGTCAAGTATGAATCGATTAGTTGAATGATACAGCCACATCGTGCTACTTGCAACATAAACGTAAAATACATCGTCCAATGCGAGCCGTGACGTTATGTACGTACGCCGTACCGTTGACACTTGAGGGGTTAATAATTCAGCCTATGAGTTTCCTACTGCTACGATTCTCTCCTCTCGGCTGTCATTTGGACACCTTTCACATTCGTTACGGGTAGTCAGAAGCCAGTAAATATGACACTGGTCTAGCCAAGGGGTATTGTGTTACCCAGTTACTGGGTTGTGGAGGTCAGATAGGCAGTCGCTACATGTAACACACTAACACTGCACTTGGTTGATATACCGTCTTGTCGCACCAAGCATTTTTCTTCCACATTTATTGTACAGACGCCAGCACATCAAGCAACAACAATCTGTCAAATTTCTTTAATAGATTTTCAACTTTATCGTTAAAGAAATTAGGTTCAAGGTTGATTGGGAAAATTTGACAGTTTCGGATAGCTTCATGTGCTGGTGTCTGTACGTACAGCCAAGTTGTGGAACTCCCTGCCGGCTTGTGTTCCTGCCACTTATGACCTTTCAGCCTTTAAAGCAAGAGTGAATAGGCATCTTCAGGGCTCGCTCGTTCCATCGTAGACCTCATCTAACGGTTACTATCAGGTGAGATTGAGATCAAGAGTGTGCTCATCAGTCATCACACTCATCACGTATAAAAAAATAATAATTTTAGGCGGCATCGGATTACAATGGAAGCTGACCCTAACCGAGCTGGAAGACGACTAAACAGATGATCATGATGTACTACAAATATAAAGCATAGTACCTTCTCGATAATATCACTCCCTAGCTGTCCTCCCCCTGCGATGCCCTAAGCCGAGGTCCGTACCCCACATAGGAGCCCTTAGCGTATAGTCGCCTAGTTTGTAAGTTTGGAATAAGCCCTGGCTAGAGCCTTTAATTAATTTAATAATTAATGTATTATTAATGTTTTATTTCATATGTTCATTTAATACAGGTCATATGTAAAAATTGTCCGACGGAGGCAAAGCCTGGTGATCTGTAATACAGGTTTTACCTTCAACAGTCACCAGTCTCTATGTAATGTGCCATGTGACATTGTACTGTGTTCGTTCTTGAGAAAATAAATAAATAATTACATCAATATTGAGGCAACCACAGGCAAGGCCGGTTATGCAGCCGACAACCTCAGAGGTTGACCTGCGAGATGCCACACACAAAAAAAAAGATAGTATCACAAAGCGGATTATTCATTGCGTTTATTATCTTTGTAAATTTAAGTCAGTTAATGATTGTTCCAAGATGATGTAAACAAAGAATATGAGGAAACAAAACTGTAAAAAACATGTATGATAAATTGCGCCTAACTTGACAAGGGACTGTTCCATTTATAATCTATATATATACTTCTACACTTACCTACTAATATTATAAAGAGGTAAATTTTGTTTGTAATTTTTTTTTATAAGTTTGTATTTTTATATAGCTACATATACGCGGTCCGGATCCAAATCAAAAATTATTTTTCATTGGTAACAAGGTGCATTATATGTATGTCAATGCTGTTTTATCTTACTAATATTATAAATACGAAAGTTTGTGAGGACGGATGTATAAATGTATGGATGTTTGTTACTCTTTCACGCAAAAACTACTGAACGGATGTGAATGAAAAGTAAGCAGATAGAAATAAAATTTCACATCGTGAAATAAAAGATAGGATACTTTTTATCCCAAAATTCCCACGGAATCGGGATTTACGCGGGAAACCCCTCCCACGCGAACGAAGTCACAGTTAGAAGCTAGTAGGTTTTATATTATTTCGGCGGTGACCTCCCGTGCCCGGCCCTGGTTCAGACCATGGTACGGAGCGAGAGGGAATGGGATTCAGTCGCCTCCTGCGAAGCAGTCATGCTAGCGAAGGACGAGGCCGAACGCGCGAGGGTGAGGCAACTCTCTTCTTCACGCCCCAGCCGCCGCGGGAGACGCCCGGGGCGTCGGGGATCGCAAGCTGATCTGCGGCCACCGTAGGTGCGGACTTGCGGACGGCAAGCAGGGGTAACTCACTCTCCAGTAAGGACTAGGCCCGGGTCGGCGGCGCGTCGTGTTCCGCGCGTGCCTCAAGGAACTGTCAGCACCAGTGACGGGGCCCCATGGGGCCATTGCCTGCCGGGGTTGAGGGAATATTCTAACGAGATACCGCGGCCCCGGAACTTAAGATCTTAAGGGCAGCTGAAGGAAAAGGGTAGGTTTTTAGTCAGTAGAAGTCTGACACACGCTTCCGCTTAACCGAGAGCGGGAGAAGTCATTCGATGATTTTCCCACCTGACAAGAAAAAAGGCTATATTATATAGATAGATTTCGATATAATCAACACGTCTTAAAGTTATCTACGATTCTAATGTCTTTTTATTTTCAACGTTATAAACAGCGAAATGTCTGCTAAAATAAGAATAATAAAATCAAACTTAAATGTCAAAGCATCGGATACATTTAATTTAAAAAAAAACTGGCCAAGTGCGAGTCGGACTCGCCCATGAAGGGTTCCGTAGTAGCAAGCAAAGATTTTTGAAAATTAATTTTGGTTTTCATAGTGTTTGTATGAATAACAGTCTTATTTGCGGTTTTTGAAAATGTGCTATATCTCAAAAACTGCTGACTATATCTCGTTTAAACCAATTTTCATTGAAAGTTTTTGTTAACATCTACAGCATGTTTTATTTATTTTTAACTGTCTTATTTTAAAAGTTGGAGGGCGATACATATTACCACTTTGGAAGTATCTTTCAATCGTTTGTTTTTTGAGAAGAAATGGTTCTACACATATAATAATAAATAATAATAAACTCATTTATTTCAGAACTTGCGACATTCCTTAACAGTTGTTAGTAATATTATTGTTAATTAATACAGCTGTGATGTTTTTTTTTTAAATAAATCAGTTCTATGTATAAAATATAAAAATAAAGGCCCACCTTTACTTTATTTTATTTCTTTTATTTTATATTTTTACACTGAAATCGTGAAATGGTTTACAGAGTACATTTACCTGTTATGTCCTAATAGTTTCGGAATAAAATGGGACGAACAGACAGACCGGCAGACAGACATAACGAATCTATAAGGATTCCGTTTTTTGTCATTCGAGTAAAGCTTTGGTTTCCTAGGAAAGCGGTGCCGTCATATAGCGGCCGTAATATTACTGACGCAAAAAGGCGGCCGTCTTTACGGTGACGACATGTGGAAAGTTCCACAGCCGTTTTAACACAGTCTGCTTCATCGCTATCAATGAAACGTTCACGAAACCATCTGACACCGACAAGACGGCCGTCATGCAAA
This sequence comes from Tholera decimalis, assembly GCA_943138885.2. Classification (NCBI taxonomy): domain Eukaryota; kingdom Metazoa; phylum Arthropoda; class Insecta; order Lepidoptera; family Noctuidae; genus Tholera; species Tholera decimalis. Next base: position 17,698,222 of record OW964575.2, read on the forward strand.
TGGCGGCACCGCTTTTTGACGTTACTGTGTCAGTTACCGCTCTCTAGGAAACCGCGCCGTTTTGTTTACATAGACAACGTTCTAGTGACGTCATTCACCGCTGTATTACGGCCGCTATATGACGGCACCGCTTTCCTAGGAAACCAAAGCTTAAGGAACTCTAAATAAACTAGATTTACCTACAGACTCCCTCTTAGCTCTCTCTCTCTCTCTCTCACTGAGTTGCATCCGTCTAGTAAACACGCCGACCGCAACATACCTAAACCTGTTTGGAAAAAATCTAGATGGAATTATTTATAGTACTGGCGTCGCTGACTAATCGAAGTTGGACTTCAATTTATTTAAAGAGTAACTTATTTATTGACGATCATCGGTGGATGGATGTCTGGGTGACAAGATTGGATAGAGTAAGAAATGAGTATATAAGAGGGAGTTTGAAAGTGGCGCCTGTTAATGAAAAATTTAAAGAAATTGCAGTCTAATTCTACCAAGCCCGTTCTATCATCGGACTACAAGATAAACGATGTGCATCGTTACATGGTGGTCATCCCATCCATACGCACAAAACGTTTTGGGAATACTTTCATTGTGCGTACAGCTAAGAACTGAATTTTTTTGCTGCCGGAGTCTGTTTCCTGATAGCTATAACCTGAGAGTCTTTAAGTCAAGAGTGAATAGGTTACTCCTAGCAAGCGTGCTTCATCTTCGACAAAATCATCGCTTAATGTCGAGTGAAATGGTGGGCCTATCAACAATAAAAAAAATGGATGTCTGGAGTGACAAGAATGGATAGAGTAAGAAATTAGTACCTATCCTATAAGAGAAAATTTAAAAGTGGCGTCTATCTTAGCACACCTGCATGTAACCAAAGGTGTGATAATTTTGAATGATGATGGATGGAGAGGTAGAGAAAGGCCAATTAAAAGATGGGTGGATTTTGTGAGGAATTATATGAAAGAAAAATTGACCAAGTGCGAGTCAGACTCGCCCATGAAGGGTTACGTAGTAACTATAATAATGTAATATATTTATTTGACAAAAAAACCTTAATTTTTTTTTTAAACTAGTTTATTTACAATTTTTACTACTACGCCAAATAACTTTGTTCTTCATAGTGTTTGTATGAATTACAAAGTTATATTTGCGGTTTTAGAAAATATGCCGTATCTCAAAAACTGCTGACCCGATCTCATTTAAACCAATTTGGTTGAAAGTTTACAAGCATATATTTTTTTTAGATTTTTTACCTATATTATTATAGAAGGGGACACACACATTTTACCACTTTGGAAGCGTATATCTTTTAAACGATTAACTTTATGAAAAAGTGTTTTTAAAAATATCAATGTCATTTTTAAAGACTTGTCTATAGATACCACACACGCATAGGTTTCATGAATAAAAATATTTTCAGTTTCAGTTCCATGTATGGGGAGCCCCCTTTATTTTAATTTTTTTTTTTTTTGTTAAAATCTGAAAGCGGTTCATAGAATACATCTACTTAACAAGTTTCACATGTATGGTCCTAATAGTTTCGGAATAAAATGGCTGTGACATACGGACGGACGGACGCACAGACAGACAGACATAACGAAACTATAAGGGTTTTGTTTTTTGCCATTCGGCTACGGAACCCTAAAAAGGAGTAAATGGCGCTATGACGTCTGACAGGGGAGAATGGAAGAGGAAAACGTGTTGCACCGACCACAAGTAACTGGGATAGGGACAGGAAAATGATGTTCGAGTTCGTCCACCATCTCACCTGGTCCAGCAATATCTGTGTGTATTAACTCACCTATGCATGTTGACCTCGGTCTGTTTACAGGAACAAAGGGTAATCTTGTTGATTTACCTAGCATGCAGGGTGTACACGGTGTGTCACTTACTGGTAATCCCATACTGTGTAAACTTTTTCTATTTAAATAACCAAGCCTTTTATGCCACATATCTTTTAAAGATAAGGCGCTATTACATGAAACACTGAAACATACCTCCAATTTCAATTTGAACAATTTACATTCAAGCATTCCTTTTACATAGTTTTTAGCATTTTGCTTGTGAATAATTACATTTTGTCTATTAAAATTAACATTATAATTTTTGCTTACCAACTGTTTTACTGAAAGCAGATTAAAACTTAATTTTTGTACAATTAATGCTTCTAAATTAATTTCAGAATTTCTATATGACGTTTTAATAGATCCTTTCTTCTCAGTTAAAATATAATCACCATTTGCAATATATATTTTCAATGGAGTTTGAAGTTTTTGAATATTATACATGTATTTTTCATAACTATCATTAATTAAATGCTCTGTACAACTTGAGTCTATAATCCAATCAATCTCAATTTGGTTAGCCTATGTTTTAACATAATGACAATCATTGTTCTCAATAACATTATTATTACAGTTAATTGTAGAAATAAATGTGAATGCGCTTAGACTTACAGCTACATTAGATTCTAATGATATCTCCTGACTGGGATGCTGTTGAGGTTGCGACCCACAGTGACCTCGATATCCTCTGGCTCGTGCTCTTCCTCTATGATGACCTCGATTTGATCTACAGTATTTTGCTGTGTGCCCTTCCTTGTTACATATGTTACAAGTGTAAGAAGGCCGGTTAATTGTTTGTTGTAGTACTGTTTTTCTCTGAGATTTTCAATTCTTCATCTAGGAGACGCTGTTTCACAAAATCTAATTTTAGGTCTGGAGTGATGCCTGACATATCACTGTTGCACTCAATGGCAGTTATTACGGTATCATATTTTGTGTCTAGACCCGTCAACAAGCAAGCAATTTTATCCCTGTTACTTAGTTTTTCTTGATTGCATTCTAGTTCCCTCACAATAGTTTCAAACTTTTCAAAGTAGTCTTCTAATTTTTCATCAGGTTTTTATTTCAAGTTTAATAATTTTCTTCTTAGATGTATTATTGAAATTATACTTTTTCTTTCAAACACATTTTTGAGGATGTTTATCACGCATTTGCGGTTTCGCATGACTTTATTATGCTTTTTGCTTTAGCATTTGCTTTAATGAAATCTTCGTCTTTATGTTCTGTCTTCGATTCATCCGTTTTTATGGTATGCAATAATTGTTTTTCGTCCAGTATGCATTGAACTCGGAATATCCAATTGCTGAAATTATCCGGTTTCAATTGGGGAATTTTTTCTTGAACGGAAGCCATTTTTATTCGTTCACGTTCGTGCACGCTTCTATTATGCCTATTTAATATTTGTTTCTAGCTTATCCCTCACTGTTTATTTGAATAGCCCATAACCTGTTAGGTTTGTAAGGGTATTATGACAATGAATACGAGCACTTCTTTAATTAGCATTATTTAATAAAAAGCTTACGTGTCTAGAGCAACCTGAGCGAGACGACATGGCAGAGAGAAGAGAGAGCGTGGCCACAGATAACATAACATTTTTTGGCTATTGGGTAATTTATCCCTAACAGCTACTGAGCAAATTTCATATAGAAACACCCAATAGTATTTTACGCTTGATCCAGGAATCAAACCCGAGATCTCATGCTCAGTAGATCAACATATTATAACAACACAATTGCGTCACGGTCAATTTGCAAAAAATCCGTGTTCACTTACGAAAATATTCCTTTCCTTTACTTGGGCTGTGAAACCTTCAATTTTGCAAAATTTCGTGATTCTTGGTCATCAGGAAGTAACCTAAAATATATAGAAGCTATAATAACCGGTGTGAGCAGTACGATTTTGACCTTTTACAACCAGCGTGGTTGCAGCCAGAAAACGCAAAAGCCTTGATTAAAAAAAAAATTATGTTGTTATTGTACGATAAGGTTTATATTAAGATTACCTATATATTAAGTGTTCACCTACAGATTTTCGTGCCTTTAAAAGTAAGGACTTTTAATTGGCTCACTGTCTACTATACTACACAACGTATAACAGAATAAACGCAATTCCTGAAAGTAGTGTTTTTATTTACAGTAAATAATATAATTATAAAAACAAATATAATACAGGTGAAAATAAAAGGGAAATTATAGGGCATCGAAAAATTCATCAACATCGCTATCAATGGGAAAAGTGCCCAGAACACTGGCCGCATTGTCACGTTGAATGGCAATGCTGATTCTCTGTCCAAAGAAAAGGCCATCCCTCTGGTCACTTGTGGAGTCGACTAAACGTTTGCTGATGTCACGAAAGAGTCGATGCGCACTCGGACCCCATGATCCCAACGAGTCAACCCCAAACGGCTCAAACATATAGCACCCAATTAGGTTGTTGTATTTGCGTCATTTGAGATTTTCTGCACCTGCAGCTGCTGCCCCAGCACAGCCCGCCGTACAGAGAAGATGGGATAGCGCAAGGGTGTCAACACAAGTAGCATCCCACATCAAAGGCCTACCCAACTTCCAAGGCATTATAGTCATCCCATCTGGTCTCTTCCCATCGTCGCGTGCCAAGCCGTTAGGTTCTAAAACAGATGGTACTCCAGCGGTGACAAGAGCCCGATGGATGATGTCATTTAAGCAGGCATGCCGTGCTATCCGACCAGAGCTTCTGCTGCAGGAAAGGCCATGATGTCCGAGGTGGTCGACTGCCGCACCGCATTGACAGCGATGTGGAGCACCGCTGGGAGCACCCAGACGAAGACATGTAGCGATCCAGACAGTGTTATCACTTAGCATAGTACCTATATTAAGAGAAGGTAATGCTTGTAACCAAAGGCCCGACTCCCATTCACCCACAGCCAACAGGCGCGAGCGCTCAGCAGTATTGGTTGACGTATTTAAAAGGTTATTCCGTACCAAACTGCAGAGCGGCTCGTCCCATTGTCTCTGGGAGGATGGGTTCTCGGGCAACGTCGTATTCGGGCAAGCCATTTTCCAGGCATTAACTGCATCGGTCGAACACGGCACCTCGTAGTTAACCTAAGATTGTGATAAAATTTTCTTGGTTAACGTCTCAGTGCTGCGGACCGAAGACAGAAAATCCGGTAGGCTTATACTGGAAATTTTGCGGATGTCGAGCCCACCAAAACGAATGGGTAGTATAGCTTGCAGCCACGCTCGGTCATCCAGAGCCATATTTAAAATTGATGTAAGGGTATTTTTTATAATAAGATCAATTTTGTCCAAGAACTGAGATTGCTTCCATAGTGGAGAAGAACGGAGGAAATAAATAAAATTTGGACCAAAACAAAAATACCTTATGAGGGTGTAAGCCGAATTAGGTTAATTTGAAAAAATCTTTCTGAAATATCATTAAAATGATTAATTTTGCTATCAATAAATGAGGTAAAAAAGTAGTTGGTTCAGAATCGGCTTCTGAATCGATTTCCGTCATAAAAAATAGGTGTTAAATTTTGACGAAAAAATCTTTCATTTAACTTATAACAAATTAATGAAATGCGCTCGTGTGCGTGTCGGCCGCTAACATTGCCTGAGTATATGTGTCTGCGTAAGGATATTGTATGACGCACATACGTTTTGTGTTTAGTAAGGGATAACTATTTTATAAAAAAATGTTTAGGTTTGGTTTCAATTTATTTAGTTACGGATGTTGTTATAGACTTATAATTTAATATTCTAATTGGGGTGTCTGAGGTATTGCGCTTAATCTGTTGCGCCTTTTATATTTTTCCTGTGTATAATAACTGTTAGTCCTCCACACTTGTTAAATAAATAAATAAATATCGCATACACTTTAGAACATCGTAAACAGCTTTACGAGTCAATTTAAATTTTAAGGTTAAGGTAAGGTGTTGAGATTTCAGCTCTGCTGCGTGTGTGGAGACTGAAGGTTCTTTAAATAACGTAGACGACACCAGGAATTACTTTAAAACAGTGTATTGCGAAGATTACAATTAGTTATAGATTAGAATAAAGATGCGTGCGATGTGGCGATGTGATCGGAATCAACAAGAAGAAAAAGAAAAGATTTTGAAAATAGTAGTTGATGCGAAGCACGGCGGTGATTGGTCGGCGGCATCCGTGGACAACCAATCGCTGTGTCGTAGGTGGTCGAACAGTCCTTAAGGCGATGACTATTTGTTAAGGCGATGTCTGAACATGCACCGGCCTTGGGAGTAGGTACCGTCGACGTCCAATACCTTGTCTTCATCTTCATTATCGAGCAGGGGACAGATTCGAGGAAATGCGCGTCTGATTTCAATCCTCTTTAATGACGACCAGAGTGTTTGGCTGCAGATCTTGCCCATGTCGTCTCCATTTTGTCCTTGTTTGCATTTCTGAGATGTATTCCTTGGATCATCTAATCCAGAAAATAATGTTGTCTGAGCTGTTTGAGCCTCTGGTAGCGTGTCAACCAGTGACCAGGATCATCAGTTAGCTGTGGCGTCACAGGCGCTGTCAGGAGACGACCAACCAGGAAGTGAGAGGGACACAAAGGAAGGAAGTCGTTAGGATCTACGGATAAAGGACTCGGGCGGGAGTTGAGGATAGCTTCAATGTGTGATAATACAGTACTATATACTAACCACCAACGATTCGTAACAAGTGGTGCTTGCACGACTTTAATCCAGCCTCCCACAATCCACCAAAAGAGGCGCATAAGGCGGGGTAAAACTAAACTTAATGCCCTAGCTAATTGTGTATTTAATTAAATCACCTGAACATGTTGTTGTTGTTGTTTTCGGTTTCTCTGTGACACACATTCAAGGTCCTTGAGATCATCGGAAAATTTAGAGTTAAGTATCCGTATGCATTCCACTTCTTTCTTCGATAAGTCTTTCACTATACAAGCGGCCCGCTTGTGGAATGCATTACCCATAGATGTGAGGCGTGCTCAAACATTATCTACGTTCAAAAGAATGGTAAAGGAGCATTACCTCTCACTATAATTTTTTTCCCCTTCTTTCTTTATTATGAATTTGATATGTATTTGTATATATTTATATATTATATTTTTTGGTATGTTTTTCTATATTATGATGTTTGGTTAGTATGATGTTGTACACTGACAGCCCTAAATCTATCTCTTATAATTCTGTCCATCCAAAGGTTGTCTGCAAGAGATTGCCCTGTGCGATAAGACCGCCCATTGTACACTAGTTTTATTATTTTTATCCTTAAGTGTATTGTAAGGTGTACAATAAAGTATATAATAAATAATAAATATGAATTTATAAATTCGTTTGCTAGACCTATTCGTTTGTTATCTGAAATTATTTCATCAGGTTTGCCACGCAGGGAAATAAATCTCTTTAACGCAAGCAGATAAACATTAGAAGAAAAGTCACTGACAAGCTCTAAATATATTGTGCGTGTAACTAAACAAATAAATAAGCAAATATAAACCTTAATTAATTTAGAGCCCCTACCTTTCCGATTCAGTACGAGCACTAGTCCGACGTAGACTACACCAGTACGTAAGAACGGAAAGCTTGGAGTAATTCTCTCTTCCGCTAGGTTGCCCATAATAGGAGATAAAATTCTCAAACGTGTACACATAACGCACTCTTGGACAGTGCGCTTGGCCAAGTTCCTACCCTCCACCAGCCAGTGGGATTCGCGTAAGTTGTACAGCAACACCTGCGGCGCAGCGTGCTGTCGCTTGTGCTCGTGCGGAAACAATAGCACTGAGAACCAGTGGTAGGAAGTAGGTAAGAAGTAAGAAAGTATTTTATCGACCTTAAATCTGATGACAGTTTTATTCATCCTCGGACTCGTAAAATGTCATCACTATATGCGAAAATATTTAATTTACTTAAGTAATATTTATTTTGAAGAAATTGATTACTAGATAATAATTTGCATTCATTAGGAAAAGATTCGCGTTGTGACAACTTTACTAAAGTTATGCGTGCATTCCTCAACTCATTAACAGTGAGAGGGCCGCGGCTAATGTTATTCCTATTGAGAGTATTAAAAATGAAACGTACCATGTACGCACATGCGCGTTGCATATATTTAAATTAAAAAAACCTCTTAAATGAAAACAGTGAAGTATCTGTAATCAGACATTGCCTATACATTTTCTCAATATCTACACAAACCGTATATTTATGTTTCCTAAATTGTAGCAAAATAGACAACAGGTCGCTTTGTATCGCTGGGCCTACCATTAGCACGTCGTTGAGCGAGATGTCATTGCTAGCTGCGGCACTGACATCAAACACCACACGTAGCTTGGTGGTGCTGTGCTCACGAAATACTCCATTATGCGATGGGAAATAGTTAGGCGTTCCGATGCGATCAACACGATTTATGTGACACAAGCGAATGTAACCGTGAATGAAATCGGCATAAAGTTTTCTATGGTCAGGATTGCGTAATAATTGTTTTTCGAGGGTAAGAAACCTTCGCTGTGCTTGTGAGTAAGTTTCGTCTAAAGTATCGGGTGATTTTTTAAAAGGAATGCGAACTTTGAACCTTCCGTCACTATTGCGCGTTTTAGTATTAACGAAATGTTGTTCATAAGAACGCCCCTCATCTGTGCGCATATCCCGATACGCAGACATGTCCTCCAATTCCCAGCATTTGCGTAACTGGGATTCGATGGACTGAGAAACGTTACACTGAATTTAGGTACCCATCATGACGCGTAAGAGAACAAATTGGGCCGGAAATAACCCATCCCAATTTTGTGTCTAATTAGGAAGGCCCACTAGAAAATCTTATTTTATTAGAATTAATTAAGTCCCAAAATTTATCTGCACCGATTAGGATATCTATATTTTGAGATTTATTAAAATGTGGGTCTGCCAAAACAATATGTTCGGGGATTTTAAGCTGTCCGCTTTGTTGTGACAAATCAGGTAACGCCGACGTAATGTTAGGCAAGACAAAACATTGTAAATGCGTGGTGTACGGGTGAACGCGCGACTTTAACTCGATGTCACATATTTGCGTAGATTTTGTGACTGAGTTACCTACACCTCGTATTTCTTGAGTGGACTGTATAACTGGCGCTTGAATCCCGGTGCGGTGTGCGCGGCAGGGGGCGGAGTAATCACTCCTGCGCCGGCGGCGCTCACGGTCACGGTAGCCGGTGTGTCGAGCGCGCGACACATGAAGTACTACAGATTGATTCGTATGATTATTGGAATGCAGTAGCGAGTTGTGTTTTTTGTTGCAGAATCTACACGGTCCGAACTTACAATTGTCTAAAGTGTGATCCGAACGTAAACAATTAATACAAAGTTTCTTTTCGTGAACGAATTTGTGTTTAGAATCTAAATCAAAATCAAGAAATCTTTGACAAGCATAAAGTGGGTGATTTGAATTGCACAGTAGACAAAGCTTCTTTCTTTTAGTGGATATGTGTGACTGTTGACACTGTGACTCATTGGTGGAAACATTGCAGTGAATTTTAGAGTGATTAGTTTGAGTGTTTGGTTTTCTATTATCATAATTGCGTTTACTATGTGACACCTGCAATGTTTCCAGCACGTCAGCTCGATCTTTAAGAAAGTTTATCAAATCTTCCAGCTTGAGCTTTCGCTTAGACTAGAATCGCCATTCCTAGATAATCCCTGTGCGCGTTTATATTGTTCCCACTCTTGCTCGGTAGCTGGATTCAATCTAAATAAAACTAAATAGATAACCAGTGTATCCCAAGTGTCAGTTGGCTCGCCGAGGATTTTCAATGCGCGTAAATTCTTTAACACGGTATCTATTAGCTGACGAATTAGAACTGGCGATTCCTTGCTTACGTTCTACATAGTGAACAACGACATGACGTGATTATGCACTAATAGTTCGCTATTATTGTACCGATTGAGAAGTAAATCCCATGCGACCGGGTAGTTGGCACTAGAAAATTCTACAGCATTGATAACTAGCTCCGCACTTCCTTTCAATGATGATTTTAGGTAGTGAAACTTTTCTATATTACTAAGGTCATTAGAATTGTGCACTAAAGATAGAAAAGTGTCCCTAAATTCCAACCAGTGCTCGTATGAACCGTCAAACGTAGGCATAGAAATTGTGGGTAATTTAACGGTCGGTTTGTGGTGACTACTACATTTGCTAAAACTGTCAGTGACCTCACTTGGATTTAAAACACATTCAGCTTGAGATAATAAGGTGTAGTAGGTATTTTCAAACAATTCCCTTTGCGTTAATTGCTCATCTACATCGGAGACTAATTCCTCGAGTTTACTTTGAATGTCATTGAACTCATCGAACAATCTAGTGGCTCCCTGAATCCGTAATTTAAAATCTACGCGTATTTGACTAGACAAAGTTTCATCAACAATATTAGATAAGTAATTTGAGAATTTGGTTAATCTACGAATTTGGTTAAGGCGATGACTATTTGTTAAGGCGATGTCTGAACATAAGGTAATGCTGGTTAAATTAATACTAGCAGTGAATTATAATTATCTACACAAATTGTGTAACGAACAATAAACTGATTTAAATATTAAATTGCCTGTTAATTTGAAAGCAAAAAGGTAGACATACTCTTTGTTTACACCATAACAGAATCAAATAAAGACTTATCAACTAAAAAGAGTGATACAATGGGCGGTCTTATCGTTAAAAACGATATTTTACGGATATTCTTTGGATGGATTTGACACAGAGCCAGAAAATAAATACGCTTAGATTTTTTAGTAAAAAAAAAACATACGTGAAGGATTTTCTCGTCCTACCTGCTATTAATTATCTGCAAAATTTATACAACGTGTAATTTAAAGGGTATATAATTATCAAGTGCACGGCTTCTTTGGATAATAACAAACGATATGGAATAGGTTTTGTAATCTTATGTCTACATGCGTGGAACTTATTAGAAATTTCAATACATTGGTACCCGAGACCGAATTTTTCAAATTGAGAAGAACGAAGAGAATTATCGTGTTATTGGCAAGTGACGAGGAAAGTTATTGACCCTCGTAGTGCTGTGACACGTTTGTTATGATAGGTATTCAAGAAACACATGAAACGGAAGATTTGGTATCAATTCTTTGAGTCAATTATGTGAGCTGAAACTGTGCATAGAGACTCCATACCAAATGTTGTCTTCAGCCCTTTTGGATAAATATGGGGTTTTCGTTACACATTGTATATACTTTAGCTATAACCTAGGGTCAATGTTGCGTCCCAAATGTAATTTTGAACGCTCTTTTTGGTGTGGCAACATTCTATTGTCTTTGACGTTGCACTTGACATAACCTCTCTTGACTTGACAGATAGACTTTTTGTTGGAAAAATGTCCGCACGTTTGGGACTTTGATTTGATTATAATTGGAAATCAGCTTGGATCTCACGTGAGATTAACATATTAATTGTGTTCAGTGATAGATGGAACTTTGTAATATCGGATTACCAAGAATCCAGTGATATTTCTTGAAACATATCGCCTTATTGCGTCATCTCGTGTGGCACGCGTTTGTTGGGAACGAGTTAAGCTGTGATTGCTGTTGTGACCGCGTCAGCTGGATATCGGCGCCTTGGGAACGTTCTACAACACTTGACTTACATCACACCTTTCAATTACTCACCCCATTTTACATACATCAACCACACTTAGGGCGTGGCCTTTGAAGGTCGAACTTGGCGTCCCCAGCACTCAGGTTAGTGGTACATTTTGTTATTGAAATAAGGCCTAAGAGCCTACCACAACGTAGGGCTCCGCGTAATCGCGGACAGTTCGACATACCAGTTACCGTTGGCTGGGCTTGGAGTCGAACAAATTGGTATGCAGAGCGTGGTTTAATATAAAATTGGTAGCAGAAGCGCGGCTCTTATAATATAAGATCCACTGGTTTAATTGGAAGTTTTGAATATTGTTGAAAACTTAAAACTTGAGTTTAATTACTTAACACAACTTATAACTTGATAAGTTTGAATATATTGCTTTGTCAGCCGGGCTCAAATAGTACTTGTAGTTTGTACTGTAATTTGTAGTGCTAGCCCCTTAGAATTGAATGACAAACAGGATTTATTTGTGAAATTAGGAATTATTGGTATAATTTGGTACATAATTTGGTACATAATTTGGTATTTGTTGAAATTAATAATTGAATGTCATTGATCTGAATTTGAAGGGTTATCTAAATAATAGTTACACATAGTCTAACATAATAGGACTTGAATGGTGTGGATTGACTTATTGCATTTATTTGTATTTATTGGATTTTGTTAGAGATTCTCCGGCTCAATTTTTACAGACAATTGTTGTGCTTATTGATGTTTAATTTGAGGTTGATCCAGCATTGTATTATACATTCAATTGTTATTTATTTTGTAACTAGCCATCCTTAGCAAGCTAGATTCACACTTGGAATAAGTACAGGGTCGGATTGGGACTTGAAATAATTGAATTTGAATTTTTATTTTGTTGAAACTATTTGGTCGGCTAACAAGTCATTGCTGTTTGTTTAATATTTGATTGTTGGTTGTTGATTGTTGTTTTGTATTAATATTTGATTGTTGCAATGGCCTCATTAAGGGCAGTCAGGGAGGCTGCTGCGGGATTGACCTCACAGTTGAGATGGTTCACATCGGCAGCTGCAACTGTTGAGCGTGTGGAATTGGAAGAGCTCACCCTTGCTCGGTATGGGCAAGTGATTGAGAGGATCAAGTCAGCTGATGCTGCGCTCACGCGCTTCAACGAGTACATCATGGACGTGGATTTGGGGGTGATGGATCAGACGGCCCGCGATAGGATTTTGGGTGACTATGACCAGATTATCCACCTGGGGGATGTCATATGTCTGCGAGCGCGGGAAATTTTGAAGAGCCGGGTGCCTGATGCGGCCAAGCCGCAGACTCCTGTTGTTGCAGGCCCTGGACTATTGAGTAGGCTGCCCACCCTGGAGCTGCCACGTTTTGACGGTCGCTTGGACCACTGGCTGGGCTTCCTAGATCTCTTTGAGAGTCTTGTCGATGCACGTTTGGACCTCGGACCTGCCCAGAAGCTGGCCTATTTGTTGTCTGTCCTGGAGGGCGAAGCCAGAGCCTTGGTGCAGCACTTGCCGGTGACGGATTCCTCTTACCCGACCGCTCTGGAGCTTCTCTCCCGACGGTATCAGAACAAGCGCTGCCTGGCTGAGGTGCACATCGACCAAATTTTGGGGCTACCGGCCATTGTCAGCACGTCGACGTTGCGCACTGACTTGCTGAACCCGTTGGTTTCAGCGACCAACGCTTTGAGACGCTTGGAGTTACCGGTAGAACATTGGTCCTACTTGTTGGTGCACATAGTGCTGCAGTTGCTCCCCGCGGAGTTGAGGTCACGTTTTGAGCAGAAGTATGGTGGGGACAGTGCCACCCATCTTCCCCCCTTTGACGACCTCCTCAAATTTTTGGAAGACGAGTGTCGGTTTGCGGATAACACTCGTGGCGCCACGGGGACACCCCCACTACCTTCTCGGCCCAGAGACCAGGGACGGACTGGGGCCCGGGGGCCTGTTGATGATCGCCCCGCCCCCCGTTTTGCTGGCGCCCGGAGTCCTCGGGCTAGGGGGCCTGTTGATGATCGCCCCGCCCCCCGTTTGGCTGGCGCCCGGAGTCCTCGGGCTAGAGGGCCTGTTGATGATCGCCCCGCCCCCCGTTTGGCTGGCGCCCGGAGTCCTCGGGCTAGAGGGCCTGTTGATGATCGCCCCGCCCCCCGTTTGGCTGGCGCCCGGAGTCCTCGGGCTAGAGGGCCTGTTGATGATCGCCCCGCCCCCCGTTTGGCTGGCGCCCGGAGTCCTCGGGCTAGGGGGCCTGTTGATGTTCGCCCCGCCCCCCGTTTTGATGGTGCCCGGAGTCCTCATCATTGTGACTTTTGTAAGGCAACGGGGCATGTCATGGCGCGTTGCCGGGACTTTTTGAATTTGCACGTAAGTTCCCGCCGCCGCATTGTCAACGCACGCCGTTTGTGCTTCTCGTGCTTGGGGGCCCACTTTCATCGGGACTGCCCCGACCCCCGCCCGTGTAGAATTTGTGATGGGTCCCACTTGGAGATTTTGTGCGCCAACGCGAACCGCTCCAGCAGACCAGCTTCTGAGGGGGGTTCGCGCAGGGGGGGGTACCCCGGAGACGAGCACCGGGCTGAGACCCGCGATTCCGTACGCCGCTCTCCACCCCCCGCGCAAGTTGAACGGGAGCCCCACGAGCGCCATTTGGTCTTCCCTCGTCAGGGAGAACGCGCATTGGCTGCTAGGCAGCAGTGGCCGGGTCGGCGCCGCTGCCTTTCCCCTCCGTTGGCGGAACGTCCCCCGCTGGAGTCGCGGCCTCCGCCATTCGGGCATTCGGTGGGATATGCCCCTCCAGTGATGGCGAGCGGCTTGGGACACCGCGCGGACGAATGGTTTGATTGTTGGCCTCGTCGTGAACGAAGGCAGCCTGGAAGCGGCGATCGGTCGCCGCCCAGACATCACTAAGAGATTGACGCCTGCCCCGCTAAAGGAACCCCCCGATCAAGACGGTTTTGTTGCCAACGGCCTCGGTCACGGTCTGGGGACCCTTGGGTGACTCGATTGTGGTCTGTGCCATTTTGGAGACGGGAGTCCGGGGTTGCCTTTTGTCTTCTTGGTTAGCGGGACAGGTTGGCCTGAAGGTGAACGACCTTTCAGGCAAGATTTGGGGAATTGGTGAACCGGCTGACACCACTGTTGAGGGAAGGACCTGGTTTGAGGTCACCCTTGTGAGTTGTCCTTACCCTAAAATTGGTGCTCCTGCCCTTGTTGTAACTGAACTTGGTACAATTGTTGGTGACTGATCGTCACACTAAGAACTCGCATGCCGGTTGCAATGCGCTGTTGGCCGTTCTGCAGCGAGAATTTTGGATTTTGTCGGCTGATCGCGTCAATGAGGCGAGGCCCTTTGCTGGCGTCGTAACGGATTTTGTTGGTCCCCCTTTGTTGAAGACGTCCACCCTTCGTAATAGCAAGATTGTTGGGGCTTATTTGTGTGTTTGTCTGCCTGTCAACCAAGGCAGTACATTTGGAGCTGGTAACCTCCCTCTCGACAGAGGCCTTTGAGGCGACTTTGGAAAGATTTGTGTCTCGCCGTGGGTTACCTTCGTTGATTAGGTCTGATTGCGGTACGAATTACAAGGGTACAAGTAACTATTTGAGGGAGGTATACGCCTTCCTTAATGAGAACCAGGTTGACATTGGTAATAGTTCGGCCCGCCGAGGGGTCACTTGGTTGTTTGACCCGCCAGCCTGCCCCCCATTGGGGGGGTATTTTTGGGGCCGCGGTGAAGGCGGCAAAGGGACGCTGGCGGAGATTGTTGGGAGACACCGTTCTCACATTTAATGAACTAGCTACGGTATTTGGCCGCATTGAAGCTGTGTTGAATTTGCAACCTTGTCAAGACTTCCAATTGATTAGCGGACGGGTAGGCCCGTCCGGGGGGGGTAGATGTTGCGTCCCAAATGTAATTTTGAACGCTCTTTTTGGTGTGGCAACATTCTATTGTCTTTGACGTTGCACTTGACATAACCTCTCTTGACTTGACAGATAGACTTTTTGTTGGAAAAATGTCCGCACGTTTGGGACTTTGATTTGATTATAATTGGAAATCAGCTTGGATCTCACGTGAGATTAACATATTAATTGTGTTCAGTGATAGATGGAACTTTGTAATATCGGATTACCAAGAATCCAGTGATATTTCTTGAAACATATCGCCTTATTGCGTCATCTCGTGTGGCACGCGTTTGTTGGGAACGAGTTAAGCTGTGATTGCTGTTGTGACCGCGTCAGCTGGATATCGGCGCCTTGGGAACGTTCTACAACACTTGACTTACATCACACCTTTCAATTACTCACCCCATTTTACATACATCAACCACACTTAGGGCGTGGCCTTTGAAGGTCGAACTTGGCGTCCCCAGCACTCAGGTTAGTGGTACATTTTGTTATTGAAATAAGGCCTAAGAGCCTACCACAACGTAGGGCTCCGCGTAATCGCGGACAGTTCGACATACCAGTTACCGTTGGCTGGGCTTGGAGTCGAACAGTCAATTTATACTAGCACAGAGTCTTAGGGTAAATTTATACTAGCACAGAGTCGAAGTGCATCGAAGCGTCTATCCAAAACTGAACATAACAAATTCAACCTTTACTCCACAGCGTAACGCACACATTACTTCTGAGATTTTAAAAAGACGCGCGCATTCTTCGGAATTCGCGCGTCTGCGCGTGAACAACGCTGATTGGTGCGCGCGCATTCTCGCGTATCCATGCGCCCACTAGCGAACCTACGCGTCATCAGTCGGAACATTATAATTCCGCTTTCTTTTTCTTCTTTCTTCGTTTTCTTCTTCTTCAACTTCCGATATAAGTAATGTCATAGCAAGATCAATGTCAACCATTTTACACACGTTTCAGCTACGAGAGTCAACTGGCAGTAATTCAATAGCACAGCTGTTGATGCCCATTACTACACGTAAAAGAGTGCGCGAATACGCGCGCATTCGTGCGGCTTCGCTTTAGTTGTAAAGAATTTGAAGCTTCGATGCGCTTCGACTCTGCGCTAGTATAAATTGACCCTTAAAGTCAAGAATGAATAGGTTACTTCTAGATAAGCATGGTTCATCTTCAACCACATCATCACTTACAATTACAAATTACTATCAATAAAAAGATACAGAAATATCTTATGAACTGGATTCTGAGCCTAAAAGTTATGCAGTAAAACCGCAATTTTCATAAAACTCTCTTCTGTCAATTCCAGATACGAAAGACGAGCCTGTACAGAAGGTTGTAGGAGGAATCTTCTTTAAAGATGAACCCGAGGAAGAAGAAAAGTTCTTCATACAATACAACAACGTACCTATAGGATTCGAGGCCCACCAGGATAGAGTTTTCATCACCGTTCCAAGGAGACGATATGGTTTGTTGTTGTATAGTTATTATTAATTAGTTATTTATCAGTTGAAAAAAAAATACGTTGTTCAAACTCAAACTTAAAATGTTTTACATCATATGGGCACTTACAAAACGTCTGCAGTTAGGGCACGGTTCGAAATTGGTCGTTTTCTGTGGAGAAGAACCGGCAAGAAACTCCACAGTTACTCTTTTAAAATATCATTCTTACAATGTATCCATAATACAGGTTAATTAGGTATGAGAGGACAGTATAGACCAATTAATACAGCACAATGGAATCTATCTATATACTTATAATAAATCTGTAGAGAGGTCAATTCTGTACATGGAATATATTTCCAAAATAACTATCAGGGGGTGATTAGGGATCGATACTGATGCCAAAAATGTAATCAGTAAAATTTTTGTCTGTCTGTCTGTATAACCGTTATAGAAACAAAAACTACTCGACGGATTTTAACGAAACTTGGTACAATTCACTAGTTTACAAATATTTATTTTAAGTTAGTCCTCTTAACAATACTACCCATTCTTGAAGGTTTTCGGTGTTTTGAATTAAAATCAGACGTCAAAACTTTTCTAACACGTCAGGTTTTTGAGTAATCTTGGGCTAAAAGTACCAAAATCTTGGTTTTTCACACATCACAGTACCATGAAAATATATTTTCACGAAAAACTTGTCATGGTATCTAAAAGTACTACTATGCATTACAAATAAAAAATATAAAAAGTTAAATTCCCCATTTATATTTTTCTTATTTTGTTACGGTTATCAATACTTAACAGTTTGTTTTTCCGAAGTAATTTTTTGATAGAATTTAGTAGCAAATATTCAAAACTCAATTATTCGGAAATGAAAACAGATATCAAAAAGAATCAAATTGGATTATTATGAGGGAAGTGAAAGCTTTAAGTCTTCGCAGCCGATTTTTACCGAGCTTATTAAAATTATGGTATAACAGTGCTTTGAAACTGGAGAGCTCACTACTTTGAGCAAAGATATCTAGGCAGCCTGACGTGTTGGAATTTTTGTAACATCAGAATCCAATTCAGCACATCTAAAACCCTCTGAAAGAAATAATATAATGACAGGGACAAAAACCTTGTAAACTAGTGTTATTTTTCATACTCCTGAGCTGGTTATAGTATACTTTTCATCACGCTACAATCAATAGGAGCAGAGAAGTGAAGGGAAATGTTGGGAAAACAGGAGAAGTTACTCCATTTTTTAAGCTTCCGTCGCGTGTGCAACCTTAATGGTTAAAGCTACACAGAAATCATTTCATGACGGAAATGTTCTCCTTAAAATTATATAAAAATATCCCACGACAGCATATGTCTATCTTTTATAGTTGACTCACAATAACACGTGTAACTCCCGATAGCTTAGCAGTTCGAAGCTTTCTGATTATAATATTTGTCTACTCTTACGTTTATAACACTCTCAGTCACCCCTAATGAAAAAAGTTAACATTATTAACTATTGCATAAAAAAGAATCATATAAATCGTTATAGAAACACCAAAGTTATACATGAAATACGCTAATAATAAGCCATCGTGCGTGAATACTGAATCATGCTATAAGGATTATTTTTGAGAATCGGTCGCCGCGCTCGACGCGTCTCGCGGCCGAAGGTATTTTTAGAAATTTCGTTTTATAGGTACTTAAGCCTCATGTGAACGTGATCTAAACAATATTACCAATACATTAACTTACGCTGACGGAGTCGCGGGCACAGCTATTAACAATAATATTGTGCGGTTCCGTATTGCGATATTTTTCAACAGTATTATAGATTGACATATTATATTTCCCTACTAAATTACGAAAGTTAATCTGTCTGTTACATCAAAATCACTGAACCGTAAGGAAGGACATAGGCTACTTTTTTTTAAGAAAAACGACGGAAACGCGGACGAAGTCGCGGGCAACAGCTATCTATACTAATAATATAAGGCTGAAGAGTTTGTTTGTTTGTTTGAACGCGATAATCTCAGGAACTACTGGTTCGAATTAAAAAAATATTTTTTAATTAAATAGTCAGTTTATAGAGAAAGGCTATAGGCTATATATATATAATTACGCTAAGGCCAATAGGAGCGGAGCGCCAACGAAGAATGCTTCAAAATCGGGGTTAAATTTAACGTTAGCCGTGGGACGAAATCGGGCAGCAGCCGCCTTCAGGCGACTCCTGCCTAATCTCAGCGGGCCAAACGTCTCCTGCCGAAGGCTGTACGCCGGCGTCGTGCGGTCCATGGCCCTCTACGGGTCCCCAGTGTGGGCCCTGTGCATCCGGACACGACCACTAAAGTTGGTCGCATGCCAGAGGGTCATGGCTATCCGAATGATCCGGGGATACCGCACGATCGCCGGCGAATCGGCCAACCTCCTTGCCGGACTGCTGCCCTGGGATCTGGAGGCGACTGCCCTCCAGCGCGTCTATGAATGGCGCGTGGAGGCGCAGCGCCGGGGCGTATCCCCGCTGCCTCGAGAAGCCGAGGCACGGCGGGAAGAGCTCCGGCGCGATCTCAGGGCAGTATGGAGGGAACGACTGTCGCAACCGACGGCCGGGCACGCTGCAATTACGGCGTCCTGACCTACCGCATGACGCAGGTCCTCACCGGACACGGAAGTTTCGGGAGGTACCTGTGTCTGATGGGAAAGGAGGAAACGCCTGGGTGTCACCACTGCGAGGGTCGCCCTGAGGACACCGTAGAGCACACGGTGCAAGACTGCCCCGCCTGGGCAGAGCACCGACGTGTCCTCACGGCGGCGATAGGCGGAGACCTCTCGCGCCCGGCATTGGTCGAGGCCATGCTGCGGGGCGAGAGGGAGTGGGAAGCGGTCGCCTCCTTCTGCGAAGCAGTCATGCTATCGAAGGAGGAGGCGGGCCGCATGAGGGAGAGGATGGCGTCCTCCCTCCAGCCCAGCCGCAGTGGTAGACGCCCACGGCGTCGGACGTCGGCCGACGATCTCCGGCCACCGTAGGCGCGGGCATGCGGACAGCGAGTAAAGGGCAACTCGCTGTCCGACCATGGACCATGCCCGGGTCGACGGCGCGTTGTGTTCCACGCGCGCCTCAAAGAGCGTCAGCAACATGACGAGGCCCCCTCTGCAGAGGGCCGAAGCCTGCCGGGGTCGTGGGACTAATCCCATTACCGTGACCCCGGTACGTAAAGGGTTATTGAAGGAACACCGTGGATTTTAGTCAGTAAAAGTCTGACAGTCCCTCCCACCCTGCCCGGGGTGGGAGGACTTATTTGATAATTTTACCACGCTAAAAAAAAAAAAAAAAAGCCGTGGGTCGAAGACGCGGGCAAAAGCTAGTTACAAATAAAAAATGTTAAACAAATCTAAGAATCTACAGTGTTCTCCCATTCACAAAAAAAGCTTTATATTATATTAAAATAAACTTGAGAAGCAACAACATTAGACTTCAATAATGAAGTATAAATCTAAATATATGTATATAACTCAAAGGTGACTTGACTGACTGACTGACATAGTGATCTATCAACCCACAGCCCAAACCACTGGACGCATCGGGCTGAAATTTGGCATGCAGGTAGATGTTATGACGTAGGCATCCGATAAGAAAGGATTTTGCGAAATTCCTACAGGATCGGGATTTATACGGGAAAAACTTCCCACGCGGGCGAAGCCGCTGGCACAAGCTAATAATAAAATATAACAAAAAGAAAATCAGTCAAATCCACAATTGGCGTAGAAATGGATATAAATACATAAAAGTACACTAACGTTGTATTTTCTTCTGTTTTGAAGTCGGTAAAAGGAACAAAAGAAGTTTTTTTCGGGGGAAAAACCATCAAATGACTCCTCTCGATCTAAGTCAAGCAGGAGTTCTTTCAGCTGTTGCGTTTCAGGGCCGCGGTATTTCGTCAAAACATTCCCCCAGCCCAGGCAGGCCGTGGCCTTATCCTTAGAGCATTTAACCTATGCTCTAAGGGCCTTATCGGATCCGTCAATGCTAGGTTAAATGCGC
The DNA here is from genome assembly GCA_943138885.2 of Tholera decimalis. NCBI lineage: Eukaryota > Metazoa > Arthropoda > Insecta > Lepidoptera > Noctuidae > Tholera > Tholera decimalis. Next base: position 17,719,017 of record OW964575.2, read on the forward strand.
TAAGGGCCTTATTGGATCTGTCAATGCTGCTGGCCCCTGTGCCTTAAAGCCGGGTCCGCTGCGACGTGTTTTCGTGTTTGCAAACAGTATAACATTGTTTGCTAACGGAATATAGGCGTGGCCTAACAGATTTGTTATCAAAAACACAATAACATGTTTGCCGAGACGAATGGATAACATCCCCCGCGTTCGCCTGCGGGGAGGGAAAGTGACGCATTTTGTGTTCGCGCTCACTAGAGGAAGACGGAATCGTTCGAAGAGTGTGTTGATTGTCTATGACAATTCTCTTTGGTTTGTGATGGAGTGGAATAAAGAAAATACTTTGCTTTTTAATACTTTGTTTTCTTCTCTATACTTATCTGGTAAAATTAATGATAACAGCTCTTGATAATCACTTTCTGAACATCTAAAACAATTTTTATACCGAACCTATCATCAATTTTCAGTTGCAGTTCGGTTGCAGGTAGGGTCGGACCCGGAATCTATTTCCGTTTCTTCTTTGGAGAACTAAATCTCCACGTCTTCTTCGTTGGAACTCATTTTTGAAATTAAACAAAAACATTACATCAATTGGCGCAACTGACGGGCGGTTTTACTAACATGTTTTGCTAACATGTTTTGATAATATGTTTTGTTAGAAAATTGGCGCAGCGGACCCGGCTTAATAATTGGCACGGCTAACTATACTTTAACGTGAAATCTTCACTCTCCGAAGTACAATGATCTGCTGTAATCATAAAGTACTTTGGCTAATTGTTGTTGTAATTGTAGTCGACGTGTATTGCAGATTTGGCGCCAGTCTGTCGTTGTCGAGGGATGGTTCTCTTATAGGATAGGTGTAATAAAATAGAATGTTTGTTGTAAAGTAAATAGTGTTGCCCAAACGAGAGTCTCGCAAGAGTCTTGCAATTAGCGATTATCCTATTGCTATTTATTAAACGGTAGTTGAGATCTCGGAACAATGTAACAGAGTCTGTACATTGTTCTGAGATCTCAACTACCGTTTAATAAATAGCAATAGGATAATCGCTAATTGCAAGACTCTTGCGAGACTCTCGTTTGGGCAACACTAAAAGTAAATATTTAAAAATGCATGTCATGTATAATAGTAAGTAGGTACCTAGTTAGTAAGTTTATGTACCTATTTATATTTAAAAGACACGGTCCTCTTTCAAGTCCATTAAGTAAATTTGCATAAGTGTAGCTCTTTGCCCGGACACTGCCCCCCAATATACAGGCTTATCCTATCTCTATCCTAGTTTAGTGGACACGATTGCAACTATTGTGGGTAATAGTGGGGAATTATTTTTTTAAATTTAAGTCCTGTCCTTTTTTGTGGTAAATAAATTACCTTATCTTGTCTAAAAAAGTTACAAGCGATTCTCGCCAACGAACTGCAAAGTTTGGCGAGTAAAATATTATTATAAACTAAGTTAAGCATGCAGAAAATTTAATAAAAAAAGACGTAACCAGACTACCTTTGTTTTCAGGAATTCCATCGACCCTAAACTACGTGGATCTGAAGTCTTCCAAAGGTTCCTCGCCGAGTCTAAAACCGTACCCTAACGCTGGAAGCATCAATAAGTTTATCTCCGTGTACCGTCCAAGAGTGGACGCTTGTGAGAGACTGTGGATGGTCGATACGGGGCTTTTGGAGGTGCCTAGTAAGTGATCTTCAGTATTCTATAATTAAATCACCTTCACCCATTACCAGATCTGGAGACGGAGAGATCTTATATTTATTAACTTATATATTAACTAATCTTAAAAATATTTTAAAGACAAACAAAAAAAGCAGTAGAATTGATAACCGCCTCCTTTTTTATAAACATTTAAGTCTAGAGATCACGAATCACTCCACCAATTTCTTTGGTAAGTCGTACGCGGCTGTAGAATTACGGCTGTGGAATGCTCTTCCCGTGTCAGTAAGTCTAGCAGAAACCTTTCCTTCTTACAAAAACATGTTAAAACATCACTATCTCTCCCTTAAATTGTTATTGTTAGTATATGTCTCAGCATTTTACGTGTATTTAAATGTATATGTATTGGGTATGTAGTTTATCACACCATGGACTACCCGTGTATTTATTTTCTCCTGCTGTGTCAAATCCATTCAAAGATTGTCTGTAAAAAATCGCTTTGAGCGATAAGACCGCCCATTGTATCACCCTTTTTAATTGTTAAGTCGTTATTTGTTTTCTATTACTGTGGAACTACAATAAAGAGTATATCTATCTATCTATATTTATTATAACTTCGTGTGTTGCAGATAGCTTCGTTCAGAAAAGACCACCTCACATCATAGTCTACGACTTAAAGACCGACAAAGAGCTACTGAAGTATGAGATCCCATCTGATGTCTTGGTCAACGGCACAACTTCAGGTAAAATATCATACTATCAGGGAATATCATTTCTGTTCAACATTGACGCTGACGCTGCAAATGTGAAAACCCTCAAACAGCTTAAATATTCACAGCATACACTAGCGATCCCCTGCTAGGGTTGCGGTAATGTTCTAAAGCCTGCAATACATCTTGGCCGAGCGTAGGCCAACGCGAGCGTTGGCAAATAGGTACAAGACAAGAAATAATGTCCACACGTTCGACAAGTTCGTCGAACGCCAATGCAGACGACCAATGTAGAAGAGGGTCTGTAGAGCTGCCCACACGTTGGCCGAGCGCAGGCGAGCGCCTTTGATTTGTGACTAAAAACCGACACCGATCCGAAGTGAGGCAAGTGATCACGAGCAACGGCGAGCGAAGACAAGTTGCACCAAATGAGCTCTATACACGTTGGCGCTGGACAACACTCGGCCAACTAGGCAAGTGACACCGAGCGATAGCAAGACAAGGCAAATATACCGTCTACATGTTGGTATTGGCCTTCACTCGACAACGCTCGGCCAACATGTATTGCAGACTTTATGAGTACAATTCAAGCGGCAATAGCTTAATGGCTAAGGTGTCGGCCTTGTGATCGTGAAGTCGCGGGTTCGAACCCCACCCATTACACTATTGCCGTGAACCCACTCCAGACACAAGCACATTTAGCTTAGTTGGAGGGGTTAACAAGATTGCTAGTAATGTGGATTATACTCACATAGATCGTCCCCCTTAAAAAAAAAATCACGTGGTTTATGTATAGATTGGTACTTGGGAGTACATATGTCAATCCTTACCATAGCTTTATCTTTGACAATATCATCACTTACACTTACAGTTGTGGTGGTGGCGAACAACACAACAAAAAAAGGCTATACCCGGACTTTTAATTCGATGCAGTAGACTGACAGTTTCTGAGTTGTCAGATAATGACGACTACGAAATTGTGATGTAAATATGCTGCGAGCATGGATGAATGAAAACAAACCAATAAACTGGTCTGTGGGCTGCTTATTCGTACAATATTTCAAAAATTCTTCATTCCATCGAATAATTGGCAGATCTCCGTATAAAGCTTTATTTGGAAGTGAACCTAAAACGGGTTTAAATGGATCTGATATTCCAACGTATTTACTTTTAACTGTAGAAACAGAGGATTAATTGAACACTTTAACAGAGCGACAGTCAGCTGAAGCTACACACAGTAACTGTGACAACAATGATAATGATTTGAAAACCGCAATGGAAAATATTGAAAACTTAGAATCAAACTTCACCTATGTAGTTTGCCATAACGACGCCACAGTGGCACAGATTACTTAATAGTTGACAGTGGTGTGGGGGCCATTCTTTCGGAATTTATTAAAATATTCATCACATTAAACAATTTGCAAAAGAGTTGCTTTTATCATGTCTGGTTAGATATTATGAATTTTCCAATTAAAAATAGATTCATTTTTAATAAAATCTAGTTACTACATAAAAAATAAATGATAATACATAGTAAAAATTTTAACATTTATTTATATTTCAAACGATTAAAAATCTCTCATTTATTATTCGATTGGTTGAATCCATCACTATTAGGTTAAATAGGGTATCATTATTTTAGTAAGTGACATTAGCTTATGTCAGCTTACTGCATCGCATTAAAAGTCCGGGTATATGTGATTATAAGTGTGCGCCTGGTAAAAAGTGAATAGCACACACACATGTGAGAAATTGCGTGTTGTGATACCTACCTACAGTATTAGCACACCGTTTCTTCACTACATCTAGGCGTTCCGTCCCGTCAGATTAAAAATAATTGAACAATTATACAACGTATAACGGAAACCCCATATCAATCCAAAAGGACTGAAGACAACATCTTGTATGGAGTCTCTATGCAAAGTTACAGCTCAAAATAAGTGACTCACAGAATTGACCCCAAATTGTTAATTTCGTATGTTTCTTGAATACCAATAATAACAAACGTGTCACATCAGTATGAGGGTCATCACTCATCACTTTCCACGTCACTTGCCAATAAAACGATAATTCTCTTCGTTCTTCTTAATTTGAAAAATTCGGTCTCTGTTATCAATGTATTGAAATTTCTAATAAGTTCCACACATGTACACATAGGATTAGAAAAACCTTGCCATGTCGTTTATTATCATCCAAAGAAGCCGTGCACTTGGTATGTATATACCCTTTAAATTACACGTTGTATAATTACTTCTATAAATTCACTAATAACAGAATCTATACTAATATTTTAAAGCAGAATAGATTGTTTGAACGCGCTTATCTTCGAAAGTACTGGGTGGATTTAGATGACATTTGGTATGGAAGCTTGAAGCTTTTATCCGATGATTTTACCCGACTGCAAAAACGGAGGGTTATGCTTTTAACGTGTTAAAGTTCACGGGCGAAAATTTCTGCGCGACTGCTAGTAAATCTATTTATGAATACGCGAAGCAAAATCTTTGTACCCCTTTTTACTAAAATCGCGCAGACGGAGGCCTATGAAAGGCATAGTTAAAGTTTATGTGGAGAAAGCTATTATAAATATATTTATTTAAGAATGCATTTAAAATAATTTATAATAACATTATGGTCGAATTTCGACCATACAACAATAAATTTTCCTATTGTATTACTATATCTACTGCTGAAAACTGCATTGAAATCTGCTGCATAGTTTAAAAGATCTAAGCGCACAGAGAGCGGGAGCGACTTTGTTTTATAGTATGTTAAGTTAAATATGTATATTCTTAACTCTTATTGTAACTTTTCTTTAGATATAAAGTAAAATAAACGTCTTTTTTTCAGGCCTAACCTCAATAACTATAGACGTTACCGCTTCAACGTGTGACGACGCGTACGCATACATCAACGATCTAGCTGGGAATGGCCTGATAGTGTTTTCTCTGAAGCAGCTCTCTACCTGGAGATTCAATCATCCTTCTTTCGTCTATGATGTTGGTGCCACTGACTTTATGGCTGCTCGTAAGCACTTTTTTAACAAGCTTTTATTAGGTCGATCTGTAACAAACTATGTAGCTAGGTAATAAAATCTAATAGGTAATCTGAATTACACGCACTTCTAATTGTTATATCATCATGAAACTTGGCAATTATATGTAGATTAGATGACAATACAATATTATGGTACCATCGAGCTGGTCTGATGATGGAATTGGAAGGTGGCCGATGGAATCTTGGACTGCCTACTAGTAAATATATCGAGTTTGGGTTCAGTAGATCGTCTTAACATATTCTGTCCATTTCTCCTGATGACGAGGACACATGATTATTTTGATTATTATGGTACCATTGAGCTGGTCTGATGATAGGAATGGAAGATGACTGATGGAACCATGGACTGCCTTGCCTGACTAGCAAATATATTGAGTTTGTGCTCATTACATTCGTCTTTTAGTTTTTAAACGATTCATTTATTTTTCTTCTCTGAAACAAAGTTTGAATAAGATTGTGCGACAGAATTGCACGATCTTATCCACCAAGCCCGTTCCATAATCGGACTACAAGACGAACGGTGATGCGCCACCGTTACATGATGGACATCCCACCCATACATACAAAACGTTTTAGGAATACTTTCATTGTACGTACGTCTAAGGAGTGAAATTCCCTGCCGGAGTCTGTATTTTCTGATAGCAATAACCTGGGGATCTTTAAGTCAAGTGTGAATAGGTTACTTGTAGGTAAGCGTGCTCCATCTTCGACCACATCATCACTTCCCATCAGGAGAGATGATGATCAAACGCAAAATTATGTAACATACACCTATAAAAAGAAATTAAACGAAGATTCTCTTTTACAGATCAAACGATCAACTGGCATGATGGTCTTTTCAGCGTTGCTCTCTCAGATCCTGATGCAACAGGAAAAAGAACAGCTTACTATCATCCGTTGGTATCGACTCAGGAGTTCTCAATCTCCAATGAGGTCCTGAAAAATAGAACTGCTAATTTCGACGGCAATTTTAAGGTACTTTTTATTTTTTTTAAGAACACTAGCAATGTGGTCACATTATTAGCAATCTAAGGAGTGGAACTCCCTGCCGGAGTCTGTGTTTCCTGATAGCTGTAACCTGGGAGTATTTAAGTCAAAAGTGAAAAGATTATTTCTAGGTAAGCCTGCTTCATCTTCGACCACATCATCACTTACCGTCAGGCGAAATGGCGGTCAAACGCGAGCCTATTAACCAATAAAAAAATCTTGTTAGCCCCTCCAACTAAGCTAAATACGCTTGAGTCTGGTTCACACCGATGCTATGTAGACGTGGCTAAATAATAAAACCCGCACGGGTCGATACGTGGCAGTACGGTGTGGCGTAGTGGTTTAGGTGGTAGAGGAATAAAAGACTTAGACCACAGATTACAGCATTTATTTTGAAGGGGGGTGGGTTCGGTTCACACTGGGTTCCCTCACTGGTCGAAGGTATAGAATGGTACTGCCCTGGGCTCAGGCCGCGACGCACGCAGACCGGCGGGCAGATCCCGTAGCAGGCAGCTCGCGCGCAGACGGGCGCAGAGGTTATGCGGGCAGGCCACACAATAGCGCGCAGACGGGCGCAGAGGTTATTCGGGCAGGCCACGCAATAGCACGCAGAGGTTATGCGGGCAGGCCACACAATAGCGCGCAGACGGGCGCAGAGGTTATTCGGGCAGGCCACGCAATAGCACGCAGACAGTCACAGAGGCAGCGTGACATCCGTCGAGCGGCGGACGTAGAGGTGGTTGATAGTAGAAATCCAAGGCAGTAGAAACGAAGGAGGAGGAAAAAAAACCCTGGAATCCAAAAAGGGTGCTTCCGTAAGCGTGGTGCAGGAATCGTGAGCGCCAGCGATGCGTGCGTCTCCCAGCCGTAAGCCCCACGGAACAGTACCCGGGAAAATGGATGGGAAACTCACCATCGCGGCGGTTCACAAAGGTTAAATAGAGATAAGCGTGCGCATACCGCGTGCAACTATATAAAAAGTAACCGCGTGCAAGGCGTTTAAGCTCGTAGCTGCTATGGCACAGCAGGAAAACAATGCTGCGGCTTGCGTACGCTCCACAAATTTAGAACACTAGTGGAAAGCAGATGACAATGAAATACCACAGTTATGTTCCAGCAGGAAGCCATCTTGACAACCGGGCAATTATATAAACTTACAAACGCTGCAGATTATGGCGAAATAAAAGGATTACAATTTGGCAAGATGGAGAGAAAATGGCAGACACAATGAGCACTTACCCTTGGCACAGAGGGGTTTCTATATAAGTTACTTGCAACAGTAGGCGGCGAGAAAAGAACTAAGCCAACCGGAGGTTAGAATTTATAGCCGGTCACTGCATAAAAGTGTTGTCACTCCGTGAAACCATAGACATTAGAGATTAGTGTGGTAGTCGACTTCTAGTTTAATCGACTACAACGCTACAGTACCCCGCCTGTTAGCGAAGGATTTTCCCTAGGATAAATCCGCTAGAAGGCCTAAACCACTATTACTGACTACCTATACGTTCATACATCCCATTCATGTGCTTCCATACTATTAATCATTCATCCATCCATTCTAAGTCCATCCCTGACTTGGAAGTAGTCCTAAGTCAGTGACGTACAATCACATACGAGAGGTAAGCTAATTATAGAGTAGTTTAACTCGCGACAGTCAGTAGGAAAAACAGCAAGATAAAGCAAGTGTATCTCCATAGGGTTAGGTAACCTTGGTGGACTGTTGCAGGCTATAGATAATGTTAGGTTTCAAAGCAAGAAGTAAGTTCATCGTTGAATATTAAATCATCAAAGTTCTAACAACAATTTAATAATAAGTTAAGGTTCTATTTTATGTTTAGGTTTAAAATTAAATTTTGTTAAAGTTCACAGCTAAGAGTATTTAAAAAGAAAATTTAAAAAAATTTTTTTGAAAAGGTAAAAAAAATTTGTTAAAGTTAAAAAAAAATTTTTTTTTTTGGTGATGGTCCATGTATATGTTCAAATTGGTTTAAGTTTCATTACTGGAATACGCATCATATGTAGAAGTCCCTTCGAGTGAGTTTCCGAACGTGAGTGTAATTTATAAAAAATAAATCAAGTCCATATTCATACTGTTGCGAGAATATCCGCACGTTATAGACGAAGTTCTAAAAGACAAGTATCCAAGGTTGGCAACTACGTCGAGATGTCAAAGTCAGTACGTAAACGTCAAAAATATAATATGTCAATGATCTTAAATTAAATAGGTTATGTTATGAATCACGCGGAAATATTTTCTAAGAGAATTAATTAATTTAATTAGGGCAGGTTGAATCTAAGTGATATTCAGGATACGTTTGTTCAATACTAAAAGGTGTTATGAAGTTAAAGTTAGGTTTCTAGTTTAGTGTTTAGGTAAAAGAAATTAGATAAGTTTGTTGACTAAATGTTGTTAGAATATTTCATGTAGATGCTATTATTAAACGATTGATGAAATGCGAGTTAGGTTCGGGTTTAGTGCTTAGATTAAAGTTAGATTGTTACTAGGGTAGAATGGAACATAATTTAACCGTGGTGGTAGAGATACCAGCAGTTATAAAGTTTTATGAATAGTTTAAAAGTTATGTTTTAATCTGGTTTAGGGCCTAGATTAATGTTAGAAATGTTACCAGGGTAAGCTGGAATATAGTTTAACTGTGGTGGCAGATCACCAACAGTTTAGTTGAAAACAATACAATGGACTATGCTATATATTGTTTTATGAATAGTTTTAATGTTAGTAGTGAGAAAGTTTTCAGTTATAATTAGGATATAAAGTTATAGACTACTATGCAAGTAGTTAATGGGTAGGTACGGTATTTGTATAGAGATTTACCGGCTTGAAGTTGTTTTCAGAACAGTAGGTTAGGAATTAATGTAAATTAACTAGTGTGCGGACACCCATGTTTCAGGGGGCCGTCTTTAAGACATCCATAAGGACATAATAACATAAATAAAAGTTAAAGGTAGTGTACTATGGAGACTACTCTGCCATGATACTAAAGAATCGCCCTGAAGGCCCACTATATAGCCTCTCATAGTCACGCCGTAAAGGGAAAAATAATAAAAGAAATTTGATGTGTAGCGTATGTGTGTGTGTGTGTGTCTGTGTGTGTTCAGCAGAAAGGTGGTAATGGAACTGAAGTTATGTTGGCTTATTGCCATGCAGTCTAGGTATTTAGTTATGTTAAAAGATAAATAATTATAGTTAATTTTAGAATAATAGTTTGGCAACTTTAGTCAGCAGGTTTTAATTAGGATTACAACACTTTAGGTGGGTGTGAAATATGATAGCTATAACTAGGGTTATAGTTAACTTAGGTAGTTAGGTACAAGTCGACCCTCCACGACCAATATGTTAGGCGGTCGTGGGTGTGTGTTCCCTTAGCATCGTGTGACCCTGTATGGGGTCAAACACTAGTAGTTAGCTAGGCCTACGGGATGCTCTGTCAGAAACTTTTATAAAGATCTTGACTTGTTAGGTGTTTAGCATCCTTTAGGTTATCTAGAATTTCAGAGATATAAGGTAAATTATAAGTGTTCGACCCCAAGCCCAGCCAACGGTAACTGGTATGTCGAACTGTCCGCGATTACGCGGAGCCCTACGTTGTGGTAGGCTCTTAGGCCTTATTTCAATAAACAAAATGTACCACTAACCTGAGTGCTGGGGACGCCAACTTCGACCTTCCAAGGTCACGCTCCAAGTGTGGTTTGTATGTAATATGAGGGTGAGTAATTGTAACGTGTGATGTAAGTTACGGGTTCTAGGACGGTCCCAAGGCGTCGATCTTCAGATGGCGCCGTCCCGACCAGCATCACACCCAACTCGTTTCCAGCAAGCGCGCGCTACGCGTGGTAGACAATAAGGCGATGTGTTCCGAGAAATATCACTGGATTCTTGTTAATCCGAGATTACAAAGTTCAATCAATCACTGAACACAATTAATCTGTTCATATCTCGTGAGATCCAATACGATTTACAACAAATTCCGCGTGCCGGCCGACCGACGACAAGGCGGCGTATAATTCAACAATATCCCGGGGTTTTCAACAAATGGGGAATACACTTCAACCAACAAATAATTCGCGACCCAATTATCGGTCTCAACGGGCGAATTCAACAATAGTTTACCAATTACAATCAAATCAAAGTCCCAAACGTGCGGACATTTTTCCAACAAAAGTCAATCTGTCAAGTCAAGAGAGGTTATGTCAAGTGCAACGTCAAAGACAATAGAATGTTGCCACACCAAAAGAGCGTTCAAAATTACATTTGGGACGCAACATCTACCCCCCCCGGACGGGCCTACCCGTCCGCTAATCAATTGGAAGTCTTGACAAGGTTGCAAATTCAACACAGCTTCAATGCGGCCAAATACCGTAGCTAGTTCATTAAAGGTGAGAACGGTGTCTCCCAACAATCTCCGCCAGCGTCCCTTTGCCGCTTTCACCACGGCCCCCAAAATACCCCCCCAATGGGGGGCAGGCTGGCGGGTCAAACAACCAAGTGACCCCTCGGCGGGCCAAACTATTACCAATGTCAACCTGGTTCTCATTAAGGAAGGCGTATACCTCCTTCAAATATTTACTTGTACCCTTGTAATTCGTACCGCAATAAGACCTAATCAAAAAAGGTAACCCACGGCGAGACACAAATCTTTCCAAAGTCGCCTCAAAGGCCTCTGTCGAGAGGGAGGTTACCAGCTCCAAATGTACTGCCTTGGTTGACAGGCAGACAAACACACAAATAAGCCCTAACAATCTTGCTATTACGAAGGGTGGACGTCTTCAACAAAGGGGGACCAACAAAATCCGTTACGACGCCAGCAAAGGGCCTCGTCTCATTGACGCGATCAGCCGACAAAATCCAAAATTCTCGCTGCAGAATGGCCAACAGCGCATTGCAACCGGCATGCGAGTTCTTAGTGTGACGATCAGTCACCAACAATTGTACCAAGTTCAGTTACAACAAGGGCAGGAGCACCAATTTTAGGGTAAGGACAACTCACAAGGGTGACCTCAAACCAGGTCCTTCCCTCAACAGTGGTGTCAGCCGCTTCGCCAATTCCCCAAATCTTGCCTGAAAGGTCGTTCACCTTCAGGCCAACCTGTCCCGCTAACCAAGAAGACAAAGGCAACCCCGGACTCCCGTCTCCAAAATGGCACAGACCACAATCGAGTCACCCAAGGGTCCCCAGACCGTGACCGAGGCCGTTGGCAACAAAACCGTCTTGATCGGGGGGTTCCTTTAGCGGGGCAGGCGTCAATCTCTTAGTGATGCCTGGGCGGCGACCGATCGCCGCTTCCAGGCTGCCTTCGTTCACGACGAGGCCAACAATCAAACCATTCGTCTGCGCGGTGTCCCAAGCCGCTCGCCATCACTGGAGGGGCATATCCCACCGAATGCCCGAATGGCGGAGGGCGCGACTCCAGCCGGGGACGTTCCGCCAACGGAGGGGAAAGGCAGCGGCGCCGACCCGGCCACTGCTGCCTAGCAGCCAATGCGCGTTCTCCCTGACGAGGGAAGACCAAATGGCGCTCGTGGGGCTCCCGTTCAACTTGCGCGGGGGGTGGAGTGCGGCGTACAGAATCGCGGGTCTCAGCCCGGTGCTCGTCTCCGGGGTACCCCCCCTTGCGCGAACCCCCCTCAGAAGCTGGTCTGCTGGAGCGGTTCGCGTTGGCGCACAAAATCTCCAAGTGGGACCCTTCACAAATTCTACACGGGCGGGGGTCGGGGCAGTCCCGATGGAAGTGGGCCCCCAAGCACGAAAAGCACAAACGACGTGCGTTGACAATACGGCGGCGGGCACTTACGTGCAAATTCAAAAAATCCGGGCAACGCGCCATGACATGCCCCGCCGCCTTACAAAAGTCACAATGATGAGGACTCCGGGCACCATCAAAACGGGGGGCGGGGCGAACATCAACAGGCCCCCTAGCCCGAGGACTCCGGGCGCCAGCCAAACGGGGGGCGGGGCGATCATCAACAGGCCCCCTAGCCCGAGGACTCCGGGCGCCAGCAAAACGGGGGGCGGGGCGATCATCAACAGGCCCCCTAGCCCGAGGACTCCGGGCGCCAGCAAAACGGGGGGCGGGGCGATCATCAACAGGCCCCCCAGCCCGAGGACTCCGGGCGCCAGCCAAACGGGGGGCGGGGCGATCATCAACAGGCCCCCTAGCCCGAGGACTCCGGGCGCCAGCAAAACGGGGGGCGGGGCGATCATCAACAGGCCCCCTAGCCCGAGGACTCCGGGCGCCAGCCAAACGGGGGGCGGGGCACTGCCCTTAATGAGGCCATTGCAACAATCAAATATTAATACAAAACAACAATCAACAACCAACAATCAAATATTAAACAAACAGCAATGACTTGTTAGCCGGCCAAATATATTCAACAAAATAAAAATTCAAATTCAATTATTTCAGGTCCAAATGCGACCCTGTACTTATTCCAAGTATGAATCTAGCTTGGTACAGATGGCTAGTTACAAATAAATAACAATTCAATGTATAATACAATGCTGGATCAACCTCAAATAAATATCAAGAAGCACAACAATTGACTGTATAATATTGAGCCGGAGAATCTCTAACAACTATCCAATAATTACTATAAATGCAATAACCAATACACACAATTCAAGTCCTATTATGTTAGACTATGTGTAATTATTATTTAGATAACCTTTCAAATTCAGATCAATGACATTCAATTATTAATTGCAACAAATACCAAACAACTTTTACAACAATATACCAACTTATGTACCAAATTATGTACCAAATTATACCAAATTATACCAATAATTCCTAATTTCACAAATAAATCCTACCTGTCAATGCAATGAAAGAGGCTACAATACAAATTACAAATACAACTTCAAATAGATAGCCCGGATGACATGGTAATATATTCAAAACTTATTAAGTTACAAGTTATGTTAAGTAATTAAACTCAAGTTTTAAGTTTTCAACAATATTCAAAACTTCCAATTAAACCAGTGGATCTTATTATTATAAGAGCCGCGCTTCTGCTACCAATTTTATATTAAAACCACGCTCTGCATACCAAATTGTTCGACCCCAAGCCCAGCCAACGGTAACTGGTATGTCGAACTGTCCGCGATTACGCGGAGCCCTACGTTGTGGTAGGCTCTTAGGCCTTATTTCAATAAACAAAATGTACCACTAACCTGAGTGCTGGGGACGCCAACTTCGACCTTCCAAGGTCACGCTCCAAGTGTGGTTTGTATGTAATATGAGGGTGAGTAATTGTAACGTGTGATGTAAGTTACGGGTTCTAGGACGGTCCCAAGGCGTCGATCTTCAGATGGCGCCGTCCCGACCAGCATCACACCCAACTCGTTTCCAGCAAGCGCGCGCTACGCGTGGTAGACAATAAGGCGATGTGTTCCGAGAAATATCACTGGATTCTTGTTAATCCGAGATTACAAAGTTCAATCAATCACTGAACACAATTAATCTGTTCATATCTCGTGAGATCCAATACGATTTACAACAAATTCCGCGTGCCGGCCGACCGACGACAAGGCGGCGTATAATTCAACAATATCCCGGGGTTTTCAACAAATGGGGAATACACTTCAACCAACAAATAATTCGCGACCCAATTATCGGTCTCAACGGGCGAATTCAACAATAGTTTACCAATTACAATCAAATCAAAGTCCCAAACGTGCGGACATTTTTCCAACAAAAGTCAATCTGTCAAGTCAAGAGAGGTTATGTCAAGTGCAACGTCAAAGACAATAGAATGTTGCCACACCAAAAGAGCGTTCAAAATTACATTTGGGACGCAACAATAAGCATCCTTCATAGTTACTGAATTAAGCTTGCGACTGTCTAAGCAGAACCACAATTTGCCATCCCATTTAGGTGTGAGAAGTACAGGTGAAGACCAAGGACTTTCACTTGAAAGTTGAGCGAAGGAATGTTGGTGTGAAACCAGTAACTTCACTAGTTGAGTTATTTAGTGCAAATTGAACAGCTGGAATATGTAGATCCCAAGAGCGTTGGTCATTATTATTGTAGGTTGAAACGGCTGTTATGATTGTCTTATTTAGAAGACAATACTTAGAGAAACAGCATGTCAGTACAAAAAGATATGCGTTTTGGCGTCTAGAGACAGGCAGAGGGCCAACAATGTCAATACTGAGCATCTGGAATGGCCGAGAGCATTCTTTAGGTTTCGCCATGACCTCCAGTGGGGCATGGTTTACTTGTTTATGAGCTAGACAGATTTTACATGAAGATACAGCTTTCACTACGTCACTGTGCATTCCTGGCCAGTAGTAACGAAGAGTTAGTCTTTTATAAGTTTAAAAAAAAATGCCTAGATTCATTATAATTAGATTATATTATATTTATTAGATTGTATTATGTTTATCAGATTGTATTATGTTTATTAGATTTAATATATTTATTAGATTTATTAGATTATATTTCTTATTAGATTTATTAGATTATATTTACTATTATATCTATTAGATTAGATTATATTTAGAATTGGGGTTCTTGTGGCACTTGCTTCAGCCTGCTGACCACTGGCAGAAAGATGTGATGTACTAGGGGTGAGTTTACTCAGGAGAGCATTGTTAATTTGTTTCCTAAAGTCAGTGAATGTGCCCTTTTCACCGCCTCTAATGACGACCTCATATTCCAATTCGGCCTTTCTTAGGTGGATAAATTTGATTGGGTTAGCGCTCATTGTGATCTTTACAATTTATAACAAAACCCTAGTAGCTGACTAAGAAATTATATAAAAGTAACAAATTAAAAAAAAAATACAGTAGAAAATATAGTAATTACCCACTACTTACCGCCACGATGTGTGAGTCAGGTAAATAGCGACCAGTGAAGAAAACCTTGTGAACCTTACCGAGTGGGCGCCACTGTGGCGTAGTGGTTTAGGTGGTAGAGGAATAAAAGACTTAGACCACAGATTACAGCATTTATTTTGAAGGGGGGTGGGCTCGGTTCACACTGGGTTCCCTCACTGGTCGAAGGTATAGAATGGTACTGCCCTGGGCTCAGGCCGCGACGCACGCAGACCGGCGGGCAGATCCCGTAGCAGGCAGCTCGCGCGCAGACGGGCGCAGAGGTTATGCGGGCAGGCCACACAATAGCGCGCAGACGGGCGCAGAGGTTATTCGGGCAGGCCACGCAATAGCACGCAGACAGTCACAGAGGCAGCGTGACACCCGTCGAGCGGCGAACGTAGAGGTGGTTGATAGTAGAAATCCAAGGCAGTAGAAACGAAGGAGGAGGAAAAAAAACCCTGGAATCCAAAAAGGGTGCTTCCGTAAGCGTGGTGCAGGAATCGTGAGCGCCAGCGATGCGTGCGTCTCCCAGCCGTAAGCCCCACGGAACAGTACCCGGGAAAATGGATGGGAAACTCACCATCGCGGCGGTTCACAAAGGTTAAATAGAGATAAGCGTGCGCATACCGCGTGCAACTATATAAAAAGTAACCGCGTGCAAGGCGTTTAAGCTCGTAGCTGCTATGGCACAGCAGGAAAACAATTCTGCGGCTTGCGTACGCTCCACAAATTTAGAACACTAGTGGAAAGCAGATGACAATGAAATATCACAGTTATGTTCCAGCAGGAAGCCATCTTGACAACCGGGTAGGGTTGCCAGGCCATAAAATGCAAAGGCCGGACTGCGCACTATATAAGGCCGGACATTTTAGCCTAAAAGCCGGACATGTTTTTTTTATTGCCAAACATAATGTTTTTACAGCTGGGCTGTTGAAAAAAGTATTTATACGTGGTGAAAAGTGAGGATATTCGATATTTATTAAAAGATGGACATAATATTTATAATAAAAAAACTCGTTTACGAATTTGAAATGTTTATTAAGTTACACTATTACAGTTTTACTTACAAATGGATCATCAGTCTTTTGTAGATAATTAAATATTATCAAAACTAAAAAACAAATGAATATAGCTCTCTTTTGGCATTCTTAATACTATAAACTAAAAAATATAATAAAACAAATAAAAATAATCATTCTTCTGGAAAGTAACAAAAAGATAATATTAATTTTACGGCTAGGTAAGAATTTACTTTATAGTAGGTATTTATAGAACAATTTAAAATCTTTAAAAAATAACAAAATCTAGTTATATTTGGCACTTGCACCTACTTTGTCAAGAATTTCGTTTTCCTTAGAAATCATATCGTAAAATTCTTTACATGTTAATTTTAAATTGCATAACAAGAACATCATCTTAGCAATTGTATCTGTTTGTAGTCTACTGCGTTCCTTTGTCCACTGGGCGTTTATTAAAGAGAAAACTCTTTCAACGTTGGCATTGTGGCCTGGTATTGCAAAATAATATTCTGCCAACTTAAGCAGTTCCGAATAAAATTCTTCATTATTAAATGATTTAAAATACGAGGTCCACTTCTGATGTGCCAACAGCTTTTTAAAGTCAGAGTCATCTTCGTGTTGCTTTAAAAATTTTATGAAGTTTTGCCACTGATCAAAAAATTTATTGTCATTTAACTGTACATTTTTTCTAGACAAAGTGTCTATCGTTTTTGCCCCTTGTTCCCAGCTTGGAATATTAGCTAAAGTCATCCACTGAAAGTGTTTTAGGTCAGTACAAAATTCACTGGTCCAGGAATTCAGGTAATCTTTGGCAATATTGTACATTCTTCTCATGTTTTGTTTAAAATCTTCTACCTCATCCCGACGAGCCTCCGATAAACGCCGTAAAATTTCGGTCACTTTCATTGGGCAAAAATTTTGTTCCAATCTTTCGTTTATATTTTCCACTACTTGCGAACACTGATCAATTACTTCATTGACAGAAATATCAGCAGTTTCAGTGTGTTTGATTCGGCTTTGGTATATAGACATGAAAGAATGTAAGAGCCATAAATAACACTCAGAGAAGTCATTTTCGAAAAACATTTGCAATGTTCTGGCCGGATAACTCAGTGAAAGAAAGTATGACTTTAATGGCTCGTACATTTGCAAGATTCTCTCTATGGCGGGATAAAGAGATAGCCAGCGGGTTTTTGAATGGCTAAGCATACGTTTAAAATCAATTTCCAATTCTGAACAAACTTTTTTTAAAGCTTCAGTACGAACTGTGAAGCTGGCAAAATGGTTGTGCATTTGCATCACTATGCTGTCTACACAGATTGGTAAAGATTCGATTGCGTGATGTACGGAATTGCTGAAGATATGTGCAATACATCCAACACCGACCATATCATCGTTTTGAGTAGCTTATGAGTCTACTGTAGACGCTGTTGGTCCCACTTCTCTCTCTACCGCCAAAGTTAGTATTGGTGTTGTCCGCTGAAAAAGCTATTAATTTATCCAATAAGTTTTTGTCCGTCAAAATGGTGTGTATGTAAGTGTATATTGTTTCAGCAGTCTCGTTCGGTAAGGCCTGTAGCTCCAGTAATTTAACTTGAATTCCTCCCTTTTCAGGGTTGAAATATTGTATAAGCACAGGAAATAGCTTAATAGCACCATGGTTGCTACTATCTGTGGAGACGCTCAAGTATCTGATTTTTGACACTTCTTTTAACATATTTTCTTGGGCAAATGGGCCTAAAACATTTTTTAGGATAGCTTCAGCTTTTGAGCGGGAACAGGTTACATCTTTTGCGATTTTCGAATCTGGATATATACTCTTGCAAAGTGGAGCTGTGCAATCTAGTGAGTTAAATGATTCGTGATGTTTAACGGTATGATAAACCAGAGTAGCTTCTGTGGCCCGAACGCTCCGTTGAAGATTTAAGTTCGCATTGGATTCCATGAAAATATCAATTCTTGATGTAGATGCCGTACTACGAATCTTCATTTTGTGTTTTTCGGTATTTAAATGCTTTTCTAAGTCAGCTTTGCCCTTATTAGCAATGGAAATTATTTGATCACAAATTACACATTTTGCGTCCCATGGCTCTTTGCCAGATTTGAACATCTTGTATTGACTTTTTAAACTGTCAGAAAATATACATTTTCTTTTCGACATGACTAATAGAGAGATCTGAAACAAAGATGTTGTACTTGTATTTGAGGTTTGTCAATAACACATTAATGCTACAAATAGGAAAATATAAAACTAACTCACCAAAAATACGGTCGCCGCTAACTGAAATACTTAATTGTACGTGAACACACGCCAAGCACGCGCAAACGCCACGCGTTCCTAGGGCAGACTAACGGGCGCGAACCTGTCTGCGGACGGTGCGAGCAGCGGGGCGGGGTAACCACGCTCACGCACGCCACGCGCGGCGCGGCGCGAATCGCGGGCCGGAAGATAGTTTGCTCTCCGCTCGCCCTTGTCCGTTCGGGTCGGGCGCTCGTCCGCCCATCGTCGTACGAATCGCCACTCTGACAAAAAGCCTGACAAAAGCCGGACAGGCCAAACACGTACATATTTGGCCGGACGCGACTGCAAAAAGCCTAACATGTCCGGCTAAAGCCGGACACCTGGCAAGCCTACAACCGGGCAATTATATAAACTTACAAACGCTGCAGATTATGGCGAAATAAAAGGATTACAATTTGGCAAGATGGAGAGAAAATGGCAGACACAATGAGCACTTACCCTTGGCACAGAGGGGTTTCTATATAAGTTACTTGCAACAGTAGGCGGCGAGAAAAGAACTAAGCCAACCGGAGGTTAGAATTTATAGCCGGTCACTGCATAAAAGTGTTGTCACTCCGTGAAACCATAGACATTAGAGATTAGTGTGGTAGTCGACTTCTAGTTTAATCGACTACAACGCTACAACGGCTACGGGCGGTGAACTTTATTTCATGTAATTTGGCAAACCGGCGATAGCCGTTGCTTGCCTATAATATTCCTAGGAAGCACATGATCTAGGGTCACATCACGCGACTTCATTCGTTTGTGGGTGTCATGGCAAACTATTTTCGAGTTATTTTTCAACTGAGTTGACACCGACGCCGACAGGCGTAGACCTAACCATACAATTACAATGATGTTGATATTTAGTATCACGGCGTGTGCGTTGCAGCCAGTCATCGAATCTCTGGGTGTGGTTTTTGATTTTTGTCAGCAAAAGCAAGGTAAATAAATCTTATTTATATTTGCGAATGAAAGCCACCACCTTATTTGTCATAGAAAATAGCGTAAGAGATGGAGTAATGGGCTCTCAGGAACCTGAGTCATCTTGCCATTACATAAATAAATAATTTACCATCAAACTGTACAAACAGACCACCCTTATTTGCTAGCGGCTTACGTTCCGCCCATAGACGTCAACGTCTGTAGACGTATTGGTCATATCAAAAAATTAGAAATATATATATTTAAAATATGTAGAGGAACTGCAGCATATTTGGAACACTAGTTTGTTTGTTGAGAATAAATTTAAAGAGAAACGGGATGGCTCGATAAAAATACATTAAATTATTGTCAAATTATTAAACTTTAATAATGAGAACAATCAAATATAACAAAATCCTAATATTTTATCAAACTGCCTATCAAACTAAAAATACTCCAAAAACTTGATTAGACTTAGAGTGCAGGTAATTTGGAATATAGTATTCCAAATTATATTCACATTTTTTCTTTGAAAATTGCTAACACTTTTTCTTAGAAACTAATAGAATTCTTATCTTTGTAATAGTTATATAGTCTTTAGTTCTCTAGGTAATTAATCTTTTTAAACCTAAAATAACATCTACTAGGTACTCCAAATTATGTTCACTCTCGGTATTCTAAATTAACAACACACCATCCTTACCTAAAATTGCATGTCACATTTTTAATTCTAGAAATATTCACAAAATTATAATAACATCTTAAACTAACAAGGTCACTCAGCATTTTAAATAATTACAATAAAAAAAAGTATTACAGCAAATGATTACCACTAATTGCATTCTTACCGGAAAAGTTTTCAAAGCAGGCGTCTCGTTCGCTTGGGGCTGGTAGCCGGAATCTCAAAATGGCGTCCTGTTTTTACTACTGTATGGCTTCTTGTATCGTATGACGTTATATTTACGGCAAAAAAACACAGATATAGCGTTTATATGAATTTAGTTATCAAAGTATTCCAAGTTACTTGCAGTATTCCAAATATGCTGCGGTTCCTCTAATATGGTAGTACGGCTGTAGACGGTATGAAAAAATGTATGGGATTTTGAAGTGTCATATCATAACACTTGCAAATAGTCAAGTGTCCGGGAACGTGTTAAGAAGCGCTTACCGTTGTCGTTTAGTGGATGGGTAACATATCGAGAACACTCCGTGCCTCGGAAATAGGGTTGCCATCACCAAATTTTCCGGCCCCAGACAAAGACTTATAAACCCCGGACATTTGGGTAAAATCACAGTTTTTCCCCGGACACCGTAGAAAAATACATTTTTGAACTTGAAACTAAAAACAACTATGTTTAATTATGGTTTTTATTTACTGATAAAGTGATAACATTGTAGAGCTTTAGAACTTTTTTAATAACAGTCTCTTCCTTTTCATTAAATCAACGTAACATAAACAATGTGATGAAATACCACAGGAAAATAATAATACAGATCGTGCTTTTTGGTACTCGTAAGACCAATGTTTGTCCGGGTTTTACCCGTACGCTTAAATTGGGAAAATCCCCCCGGACGCCCCCGGACGCTCTCCATACTAGGACAAATCCGGGAAAACCCGGACGGATGGCAACCCTACTTGGAAAGCACGTAAAGCCGTTGGTTCCGGCTGTCTTTCAGTCAGAAAGTTTGATACTGGTCTTACCAAGAGGTATCGTGTTACCCAGTTACTGGGTTGTGGAGGTCAGTTAGGCAGTCGCTACATGTAAAAAAAAAAACAAATTTAAATACGCAAAATACTATTAATACTCGGTCCCAATATAGTTGAGAAAAGGCTGAACACTTGAGAAAACAGAATTATTTTCAAATGACAGACAGTCTATCGAGAAGCGGGCCAAGAGACTCATTGGCAACGATACGCTGGTCGAGTCAAAGCTGCAGAGCCTTGAACACCGACGACGAGTTGCAAGTCTGTCGGTTTTCTATCGGTTACATTTCGGCGAGTGTGCGATGAATTTACACAATCTAATTCCGCCAAGCCCGTTCCATCATCAGACTACAAGACAAACGGCGAAGCGCCATCGTTATATGGTGGTCATCCTACCCATACGCACAATACGTTTTGGGAATACCTTCATTGTGCGTACGGCTAAGGAGTGGAATTCCGTGCCGGGATCTGTGTTTCCCGATAGCTATAATCTAGGGGTCTTTAAGTCAATAGTGAACAGGTTACTTTTATGTAAGCGTGCTCCATCTTCAACCACGTCATCACTTACCATCAGGTGAGATGGTGGTCAAACGCGAACCTGTTGTCGAATAAAAGAAAAAAGATACTTGAGATGAACAATATTTCTCACAATAGAAAAAAAAACACACACACACCACACAACAAAGCTCACACACAGATCATCACACACTACACAGAACATCAAACACCCCAAATAAACATTCTAACTCACGAATATTCTTAGTTTCTTGTTTTTTACATGATTAAGAAATGGTTCTGTCACTAGTTATGCATGCTATTTGGTCACTGTCATGCATTTTCTCTATTGCACATACAATTTTTCGCGTGTGCGTGCTATATGTTCTATGTCCAATACTGGGGTCCGGAACTGTATTGTATTGCCTAAACACAGGTTATTCTGTAGCCTATCTGGGAAATCAGTACTCAACCCATTACCTAGATTAAGACACAAGGCCTGTGCTATGTGTACCCTGAAATGTAATTTAGCGATTTTTCGGCCTGACCCGGGCCTAGTCCTTACTGGACGGTTAACTACACCTGCTCGCCGTCGGCAAGCCCCCGCTTACGGTGGCCGGAGATCGTCTCGCGATCACCAACGCCCGGGGCGTCTCCCGCGGCGGCTGGGGCGTGAAAAAGAAAGCTGTCTCTCTCACGCGTTCAGCCGCCTGATCTATGTCTACCCTGAAATGTATTCTAACCTAAGTTTCACAATAATACTTTATTTATTATTTCTCTTTACAGCTCGAAGGCGTCAGGGGGCCGTTTTCGCAGAGCGGTTCGCACGACTTCCACAGTGCCACGCAGACCTTTCTGTACGCTAACGTAGCCCAGGATGGTATCATGTGCTGGAACACGAAAGTAGCCCTGACCAGTAAGACAGCCACAGTCGTGGCCCAGAGCCATACCAAGCTGGTCTACATATCAGGTATTTAATTTATTATATACTTCATTGTGCTTCGGAAAGAACGATAAACCGTTTGGACATCTTTAGCCGTCGCGTCGTGACGAGTAAACAAAAGCCAGAAAATTTGACTCAGGTCTGGCGAAGGGGCATTGTGTTACCCAGCTACTGTGGAGATTAGATAGTTAAATCCGGTGAGAGAAGACTAAAAGCCGACCCAACATGGTTGGGTTACGTAAGCAGATAATGTTGATACTTTATTGTACTATCGGCCAAAGATACGCATGCTCACTTAAGAGGAGGCTCCCTAAATTGTATGTAATTTTGTATTAATATTCTGAAACAATAAAATTGGAACTTCAGTATATGATTTATTGGATCTTTTTCTTTCCATGTCTAGACCAGTTTGGTAATTGGAACATTTTCGCTCGATTCATTTTTTAATCGAAAATCATGTCTTTTTTAAAGATTATTCAAAATTTAATCAAGATTACTCGGCTTTTATGTCTAAAATTAGTATTGACAGTAAGAAAATATAGTTTATTATCCAAATATAGGACATTTTTTCTCTAGATCAATTATCACTTTAGTTATAAACGAAATAAGAATTGGGACTAACGACATTTAGTTTCGAACCCGAATATGGTGAAAGAGCGCACGCGATATTCAACTTTATTACTGCTGCGTTAGCGTTTAGCACACGACGGCAGTTTCGAAACCGAAAATGGTGAAAGAGCGCACGCGATATTCAACTTTATTACTACTGCGTTAGCGTTTAGTATACAACGGCCTAACCGGGGTGGATGGGGGCGGAGCTTGCGTGAAAATTATTTTGCACTGCCTGGTCTTAAGAAAATATTTCTGCGGAAGCACAGTAACTGACAAACCACACCCCTTCCTGGTTTCGCCCAATTAATTTCGCACTTTATGCATTTGTGAGTAATAATAATAAAATCTTTATTGTTCTAAGAGCATTATAGTACAGTGTTTTATCACTAGCCTCCACACTAGGATCCCCTGTGTCGTGGAGGCTAGTCTCCTTCCTCTTACATAAGTACTATAAGTATTATTTCATTATAAGTACAAAACAAACATCGGACATGATTTGGACATTTCTAAATAACTTTTAACTGGAAAAAAAAGAAATATAATTGTGAGTACAGGGTGTGTAACATATGAATACTTACTATTACGAACACTACTAAAATACGCTTCGTGCATCCTATTGGTCAAAATACATGCATTAGGCGATCGAGTTGTGAGCCGTGCTATGCGAATATAGCCTTAAAGGTGAGCATGCGGAACATTGATCGATAGTACACACCTTACAATATTTCTATGGATACAAAAACTAAAACTAGGGTACAATGAGCGGTTTTATCGCACTGGGCCATTTCTTACGGCTTGCGAACGATGAGCAAGGGTAGCTCACCGTCCGGTAAGAACCAGGCCCGAGTCGACGGCGTGTCGTGTTCCATGCGCGCCTCAAAGAGTAGGCTGCTGCCTACTGGGGTCGCGGGAATGTTCTAACAAGATACCGCGGCCCCGGAATACAAGGGTTTTTTAGTCAGTAGAAGTCTGTCACTCCCTCCCGTTTCACACCCCGAGGAGTCATAAGATGATTTTCCCACCGAAAAAGGGGTCGCTAAGTTGTCGAAATTCGACTAAAAATTAGATTATTTCGAATTATTTATAAAAATATTAGATGCATTTCTGCTTCGTAAAAACCTTAACTTTCACAGTTAAGTGTGCAAAATGCCCAATTTAATTCAACTTTATTGTTTCATTACAATGTTTACTTAGTTTGCAATATATTACAACAGAAGTCATTATAATGACTTCTGTTACCTATATCTGTATGCCACAAATGACAGAATTCCTTTGTTTATGAACAACTAGATGTTGGCTACAACTTTCTGTTCTCGTTCGATCCAGTGGGAATTCCAGGATAAAAAATAACCTGAACAAAAAAATTAATTAGAGAAAATATGAATTAGATTGTTTTTACTTCCATTATGCTTTAGGATAGTGACAGATGTCATCATTTTTCACAGCTGCACAGGAAAATCAAAAGTTAAAGTTTTAGTTTATTTTTAGATGTGTATATGTAGTTTAGGGTTTTTTATTTAAGTAATGTTTTAGTAATTATTCTAATGTTTTAATTAATTAAACTTTTGAGAAAATGTTAGATTATATGACTACACACCTTAAAATAAAACCAATAATTTAACAAATATTGCCAGAAATATCTCATGTGTGTAGTTATGTTTCGGCGGTCGGGATTTTAGTAAAAAAAATATTTATTTATTACAACATTAATTTAATTATAAAATACAGGATATTAAGCTGGTGGCTGATACAAGACTGAATATAATGCAAAGTAAAATAATTCTATCGAATTTCCGGTAAATGCATAGTAGCAATACGACGCATGCTGACGGCGACTGCATACTCAGCGTAAACGCATGTTACGATGAGTTAACTCCTCCCTCCATAAGATAGAAGCAACTCTTGCTTCTGGCGGCGTCCGCGCTGCCCTTGATGTCCTCCGGGATTTTCTTAGTTTTCCATTGATACAGCTTCCAAGATGCTGCAGCGACCAGCAGGACATATAGGATGATTGTATTCCAGCTAGGTGTAGTTGCTATGATTGTCCAATGATCTTCTTCTGGCATGGATATGTCGCCTGCCCTATTGATCAGTTCGTGGATGCTGTCTAGTGATATGTCTTCTAATTGGAGTTCATATTGTATTGATTGTTCTGGGACTTGATGCTGCTCAGGTAATGGTATGACCTCGTTGATGACGATCGTATCAGTGTGTGATCGCAGTGTCTTGTTCATGATGTTCATCTGGCAGTCTTCTGTTAGTGTAACGAGATGAATTCCAGCTAGCTTCTTGTAGTCTGTCTTGGTGTTACATTGTGTTTTGGTGACTTCATCTTCTTTGAGGACTAGTAGCCAGGTGTTGTCTCCGATCTTCTGGACCTTTCCTCTTCTTAAGTTCATCTTAGCGTGGGTGCAGGTAGCTGGGCGGTGCTGAATGAGTGATAGTATGCAGTCATCTGTGTCTTCGATTCTTCTGGTGTCGAGGAGCTTGCAGAGCTGGGTGTTGTCGGTCAGTGGCTGGCAGTCTTCTTCCAGGTAAGCGTACTCATCGTTACCAAGTGCTAGGTATTTGGATTTAGGGATGATAGTAAGGTTATTTTTATTAGGGACGGAATAAAGATGGATAAGGTCGTATGTTTTTGGGGTAATTGACGGGATTTCGAGGATAAAATTAACCGAGTGTTCTGTGCAGTAAGCTTTAACTTTTATTGACTTTTCTATCTTATGTATGTTACTAATACTAATACTAGCTACTGGTTTAAATGAATAAGTGTTTTCTAAGTTTCTTAGTTCTTCTATTAGATTCTGAGGGCTTATAATACTAGGATGCATGGTGCCCATCTGAGCAAAAGTCATAGCGTCTTCTAATAACATTAACCTATCTAAAATTATCTGTAAACTAAAATCTATCTGTACGTAAATATCTAGGAAATGTAAATGGTTAGATAAGTCGTTGGAATTATTAGTAATATTTTGTAATAAATTAGCCAAATGTTTCTGATTATTGTCTAATTTTGTTAACTGTTTACTGAACTCATCTATTGTATTATGTGCTAACACTAAGGATTTTCTTTGAGAATCCTGAACGTTTTTAACTCTGTTTTTAATATTTGAGATTTCTTCTTCGAACTTAGCTGCATCTTCATGGTCTAGATTGCCAGTGATAGACTTAACGACAGTACCTAATCCATCTATAAGACCGCGTCGCTTTCTAACTTGCGGCGTTAAAAACTTAATTTTCTTACCTATAATACTAAGGCTATATTCTATTTGATTCCTATACGTTTTATGTAACTCTCCAGATGCTGTGTTCTCCGCGTTTTTCGTGCTTGAGTATAGAGACATTAGTTCGATGGATATAAAGTGTAGGTTGGTAATGTTGTAAACGCAAGCAAGGCTAAAGTAGTTGTCCTGTTTAAGGAGTTGACCTTGTTTTAGGAGGAGGATCCCATTGTCATTATCTACCTGGGTAATGGTTACGGTTGCTGTTGTGTTGAGCACGACGGCTCCTGCGATGACGGTCCTGCAACAAGATGAGGCCTCCGTAGTAGCTTGAAGTGAACCCTGATGGATTTAGAATTTGGGTGGTTACCTATTATTTCGGCCACGTTATTTGGGTGAAGGTGTATAATCTTGTATGGTCCTTTGAAGACTGGCTTCGTCTTGTCGCTGCGTGCTGACTTCGCTACCTGTTTATAGACGGTTTCACCTACCTTGAATTTCGTTTCTTCTGCTTCTTGGTTGCGTTTAGCAATCACCTGCTCCTTGTTTTTGGACATGTGTGCGGCGATGCACTCTTGAACGGCCTCTGCATTGGCGCGATGCTTAATGACATAGTCCTGGTAAAATTCTTTTGGGTAATATAACTCTAATGGGTTTCTAGATGCTGTGTGTCCGAATAATAACTCATGGGGTGTATAATCTGTTGCCGAATGTATAGCGTTATTGTATGCTATTATAGAGTACTTCATTATTAGCTGTATAGGGTCATCTTTGTTGGTCATTCTTTGTATCCTAATCATTTCAGCTAGGGTAGAGTGCAAACGTTCAATAGGGGAGTTAGAATTAGGATTATAAGGCGTTGTAAAATGTATGTGAATGTTATGTAGTGCACATATTTCTTTAATAACATCGTTGTCGAATTTGGTATCTGAATCTGTGGTTATTTTGTCCGGTAAACCTAACACTGAGAAAATGTTTAGTAATGCCTCAGCTATATGGACACTACTGCATGCTGTTAGTTGAACTGCCTGGGCGTATTTAGAGAAGTTATCAATGACTGTAAGGAACGTTGCGCCTCCTGTTGAATATAAGTCCATAAATATATGTTCCATTGGTTTTCGAGGTGTATCGGTTATAGCTAGGGGTGGTTTAAGAGGGTTGCGTTCGTATTTAGATTTTAAACAAGTGTCACATTGGTTAACAAAGGTTTGAATGGTAAGGAGCATATTTGCCCAATGATAGTTCCTGTGCAAGTGCTTGTATGTCTCCTGAATACCCCGGTGAACAGTCTTACCTTCGTGATATTTCTTAATCAATTCTTGTTGTTCAGGTTTATTTTCTACTAGAGTTACGCGTGTTGTGCATTTAAGTAGCTTAGGACCTCTGTCGTTAAATATTGTTGTGTAAACTCTAGAAAAGGCATAGTATAATTCTTCATCATAAAAGTAACAATGGAATACACGGTCAGCGATGGTGTGTTCTTTAAGGAATCTTATTATTTCAGGCTCTGTATTATTTACTGGGATAAAAACATCTTTTATAACTACTTTTGAGTTGGTGGATCTGTTATCTACTCTATACGTAGATCCGGGCGTTGACCTAACGTGAAACTGTTTCAACTGCCTATCGATAGCGTCTGTAATTATGGGTATGCCTCTAGTTTCATTATCAGGCTGTGTGTGTCTCGTAGACACCAATTCAGGTTCGGCTGAGACTATACTCATACTATCTGTACCTATGTGAGATTCGGGGATGCTTGGGTTTTGTGATTGTATATGTTCGTCGAGTGCTACTGTGTCTATTTGATTTTCGGCTTCCCTACGTGCATTTTCGAATATTCTATTAATTATCTCATCGTCTTCGTTATCATCTAGATTGACAGCTAGGGAGTCGACACTGCCGTGGAAGATTTTAATACGTGATAGAGCGTCTGCGTTAGTGTTCTGACGGCCTTTCTTGTATACAACCTTATAATCATATTCCGAGAGTTTTAAGCGCCATCTAGTCAATTTAGAATTAGGATCTTTTAATGACATCAGCCAAGTGAGAGGCCTGTGGTCTGTGTAGATGATAAACTTTCTACCGTAAAGATAGGGTCTAAAGTATTTAATTGCCCATACTATGGCGAGTAGTTCCTTTTCTATTGTAGAGTAACGAGATTCGGTATCTGATAGTGTCCGAGATGCGAACGCTACTGGTTTGTCGGATCCTACTATTCCTTGGGATAATACCGCACCTAATGCTACATCTGAAGCATCGGTAGTGAGGATGAACGGCTCATCAAAATTTGGGTACTGCAGTATTGGGGCGTTAGTTAAGATTTGTTTGCATTTATTGAAAGCTTCTAAGAAATCCGGTGAGTGTATAACTCTACTATTTTTCTTGAGGCAAAGGGTCATTGGTTTCGTAAGTCTGGCGAAATCTTTTATGAATTTCCTGTAATAACCGACCAAACCTAGGAAGGCTTTTATTTCTTTCTGAGACTTAGGTAAGGGGAAGTTAAGTACGGCTTTTATCTTGTCTTTGTTTGGTTTTAAACCTTCATCTGTTAGTTCGTGTCCTAAGAAGTTAACTTGTTTTTGTAGGAACTGTGATTTATCTAATTGGATCTTTAAATTATGAGTTTTGAATCGATCGAATACTTGCTTCAATTTTTCTACGTGTTGCTGCAGTGACGTAGATATTATTATTACGTCATCTAAATATGTGTAAACATTATCTATACCTCTTAATATATGATCCATTAGTCTTTGAAATGTACTTGGTGCATTTTTGAGTCCGAAAGGCATTCTAAGGAACTCATAGTGTCCTCGTTCAGTGGTAAATGCGGTTTTTTCAATATCGTTAGGGTGCATTTCCACTTGGTGGAAACCGCTAGCAAGGTCTAGGGTTGTGAAGTATTGCGCTCGTCCTAATCTATCTAGTATGTCGTGTATGTTGGGTAAGGGGTATTTATCTTCGATGATGCGATCGTTCAGTCGTCTGTAATCGATTACAAGTCTCCATTTGACGTTGCCTGTGGAATCGGGTTTTTTGGGTACGATATGCACGGGGCAAGACCAAGGAGATATGCTCTCTCGCACGATACCTTGCTGAAGGAGCTTATCTACCTGTTTACGGATTTCTTCGCGTTGTTGGGGAGCTTGTCTGTAACTACGTACGAAAACTGGTGTATTATCGCTTAATCTGAGCTCGTGTTTCACAGCGTGTGTAAAAGTGAGTGGTATATCTTCTGCATAGAACGAATCCCTATACTGATAACATAACCGGGTTATTTCACGCTTTTCTTCTTCGTTCAAATGATCTGTACGGATTTTCTGAAGGTTTTCCTTTAGTATTTGTTCAATGTTAGTTTTAACCTGTATTGTGTTAATATCGTGATTATTATTTTTGTTGACTGTGGCAAGTTTCTCTAATTCGATTGGCGGGTTAAACGAGATACACTTTTTTTGATCACTGTGATTAATTACCGATGTTTTAAAAGAACCGTTTGTAACGTTCACTAAAGCTGCCGGGGACATTAAACCATCTGACCAGATTAAGTCGTCGTGGAGGTATTGTCCGTCTAAGTAGTTGGTTTTTACTTGAACTATCTTTTCGCATCTTGGTTCGATACTTATCTTTTGGGGTGGAGAACTAAAGTGTATTGGTATTTCCGCTGTAGATGTACGTAAAACATTATTATTTAGATCAATGCTACTCTTAAGTTTTTGCAGAAGGTCGATTCCGATAAGACCTTTATATTTAGGGTCGAAGTCAAATATTAAAAATTTATGTGTTATATCGCTATTAAATGCGGGAGGTAAGGGAAGGTAAACTACCTTGTCGTGAACTGATGAACTGTGTGCCGTATTAATTTGAAAGGGTTCTGTTTCTACACAGTACTCAAATATGGTGCCTGCAATTACGTCAGTTGCTATAGTTGAATGACTGGCCCCTGTATCTAATAGAAACTTACCGTCAAACTCTGGTAGTATTATGTGTGGTAAGTATTTCTTGCTCTGGAAATTTATTGAGACTACGTCTGGTGGTCTCGGTTGAGGTCCAAGGTAAAATCCTGGTCACCACCTACCTCTTGTTCGACCATGGTTACATCTGGTTCGACCGATGTGCCGTTACCATCTGTGACATCGTTATAGAACCCCAAATCACTAGGTCCTGGTTGTTCTTGAGCGGCCATCTGAATTGGTATGTAGAACAACTGCTGGGCGAACTGTGGTTTTTCTGGCTTACCTGCCGTACGCATTGTGACGTCCGATGATACTGGTGTGGGAACCGGTGGTGGTTTTGGAATGTTAGGTTGATTCCTAAAATTATTTGAACCATTTGGCCTAAAATTACCTGATGCTGGTTTGGCCTTCCAGGGCAATACGGATTGTAGCCATTGTTGACGCTGTTCGGGGGTCATATTATTTTGTTGGGGTACAAAGTTTTGTGGATGAATAATAAAGCCAGGTGCGAATGGGTTTACTGTATTACGGATGGGATTATTGTTATTGCCTGGTTGTTTAGATAACTCCCTTGGCTTTGCTTGCGAGGTTGAAGGATTATTATTAATATAATTAGCTCTATTATATGAAATCCTAGCCTCTTCTTGTCTAGCCGCTATAATAGCTGCTTCGAATGTGTCTGGCTTGGCGATTCGAACGCCCAACGAGACGTGAAAGTCTAACTGGTTTATATACTGCTCAATAACCATCTTTTCATAATACGATTTACTACCGTGCTCTCCTACGGAATACAGAGTATCCAACAGCTCACGGAGGCGTTTGCCAAAGCTTTCAGCGTCTTCTGACTTAGACTTACGCACTCGTGTTAGCTCCTGCATTACTTGGATTTCGTTTCGTGGTTCGCCAAGGCGCCTAGTTAACGCGTTCTTAATTGATAGCCATGAGTCTAAATGGCCTTCGTACGCTATTGCATCTACCGCGGGGCCGCTGAGCCTACTTTTAATTAAGCATAGGAATGCCGGGTGCGAACGATCTGCCTCAGACGTTAACTGTAATAAGTTTTCAACTTCCCTAATATAATAGTTTAGTAATTTAGGATTGCCATCATATCTTGGCATTAAATCCGCGATTAGTTTGTAGGGTTTGTAATTGGCATCATAATCCCTGAGCGACATTGTTTTTCTGTAACTTCCCTGTCCAGTGGCGCTTGCCGTAAAACAATAGCGGTGTCCAATTAAACGCTTGGAATTTACTCGTGGGATACTTAACGCTACTTATTTTAATTTTATGGTTGCCTAATGCGATTTTAGCTTATAGACAGACACACATAGATTAATATAAAAATACACAAATTAGAATAAGGCAGGAAATAGAGCAAGGACACTTGGTAAATAAGAGCACTTACCAAAGCAGCCACTGCATCTCCTGTCGAGTCGAGTCTCGGCCAGCGCAGCTTCCTCCAATTCTCCGGAGCACTATCCCGATGACCGTAGAGGTGTCCGACCGCGCGATAGGTTCTTTGTAGATCACGAAGGAACGATTTGAGAACCGTCGCTCTTAAGATGAAGAGTTTGATTCGATCTTAGAACGTCGCGATCCTACCGACTGCGCCAGTTATGTTTCGGCGGTCGGGATTTTAGTAAAAAAAATATTTATTTATTACAACATTAATTTAATTATAAAATACAGGATATTAAGCTGGTGGCTGATACAAGACTGAATATAATGCAAAGTAAAATAATTCTATCGAATTTCCGGTAAATGCATAGTAGCAATACGACGCATGCTGACGGCGACTGCATACTCAGCGTAAACGCATGTTACGATGAGTTAACTGTGTTCATTACTTTTTTATTAAGAATATATTTTTTTTTATTATGAGTGACTATGTTAGTCATGCAAAAATCGATAATTAGCTCTCCTGTAAAACTTTGTTTTTTGTTTAGTAACGGTTTCGAAATGAAGGTGCGCTGTGTGTTATTCCAGGATTTCAACTATCTAGATATCAAATATTCAGATTCGTTTAGTAGTTTTTGCGTGAAATAGTATCATAGGACTTTCATACCTGCACTATACACATACATTCAATTACCGTACACAATCACACACTAAAAGCACAAAATGGCAAGAAACATTATTGTTTAGATTTTTTAAGGCTTAAATTCAATTGTGTATTTATTAAGAGTAGGGCTTGCAATCCTGGAATACCGAGATCTCGGTAAGTGGGATCCCGCGTCATTTTCCAATCCCGCGTGACGCAGGATTACGGGCGCGGGTTCCGCGGGATTTGCGGGACTGAAAAAAAAATGCGTACGACATCTCGCGAGTGCGATCGCTCGTTGACTGGTGGGCGGCAGTGTGGCAAACAACGTGGGGGCCGATGTCGCCCGTTTATCACAGCTTAAGTAGCCTAATATAGGCGAATTTCAGTCAGTGGTAACCAAAGTATGTAGCCTAAAATATCAGTAAAAAAATTTATTCAGTATTTGTTACTGTTTTTTTGGGAAGAAAAAACGGTGTAATTTGATTGATCTCATACTAATAGTAATACGTAAATAAATGTGGAGTTAGTTGATTAATTCTTAGATTAATTCTTAAAGTTTTAGTTGCCTTATGAATGTGAATATTTTCAATATGTGGGATCCCGCAAATACCAAGACGCCCCGGGATTGAAAATTCGTAGTCCCGCAAATACCGAGATTGAATTCAGGCTGCGGGATTGGAAGCCCTAATTAAGAGGGAATGAGCTGAATTCCGAGATACAGGTTACCACCTAGTTCGGATGCACAGGTTCTCAAAAATCTTGAAGTACCATTAGGATCTGTATAATAAGACTGTAAACTACTTTGTGGATTGTGTATGAAACATTTTTTAGAGAAATAAATTTTATTATTATTATTTATGCCTATGTATAACTCATGTTGCTTCAAATTTTGGATATACAGTGAGCTTATCTCTTTCCAGATCTGAAGGTCAAAGGCGATGATGTATGGGTATTAGCAAATCAAATACCAACATTTATATACTCAACATTCAATGTCACCGAACCCAACTTCTTTGTGCTTAAGTAAGTAATCAGATTGTATAGAATAGAATAGAAAAACATTTATTTTATTTTATTTTTATTTTATTAATTCGGGAAAACAAACAATTACACACTGTAAATGAACTTAAAATTCATATTCATATTCATTTATTTGCATACCATAATATTTTTATAGGTCTTAAAATAGGCTTAAAGCTAAGGTACAATTATGGACCCTGTAAGGGCACAGCAACAATTATTGTAGGAAGGACAAAATTAAAACAAAATACA
Organism: Tholera decimalis; assembly: GCA_943138885.2. Lineage (NCBI taxonomy): Eukaryota > Metazoa > Arthropoda > Insecta > Lepidoptera > Noctuidae > Tholera > Tholera decimalis. Next base: position 17,752,714 of record OW964575.2, read on the forward strand.
AATTAAAAAATAAATCAAATTAAAGTAAAATTAAAATCGAATAAAACTTTAAAATTAACTAACAGCATTTAAAATTTTTATCGTAACAATTCATATTGAATATACTTAAATAACAAATTATATCATTATAAAATATTAAATATTGAGATCACTCCTGCATTTATTAATTATAATTAAGAGATAATTATACCAATGTTTATTTTAGTGTATGTTCGCAAAATGTCATATTAATTTGAATCAAATATTTAATTACAATAGCAGTCACAGTTTATGATTAATATATTCATTTATAGTGTAGTAGCTTTTATTTAATAGAAATAGCTTCAATTTATTACTAAAGATACTATATTTATCTATATTCTTAATTTGTTCTGGTAGTTTATTATATATTTTTATTGACATTACATATGTACTTAATGAATGCATTTTAAGTCGTGATGTTGGAATGTTTAGTCTGTTTTTGTGTCTCAAAGTAAATCTATTCTGTATGTCTTCTCTTTTGGTGTAGGATTCGAGGTATTTACGCACAAATTTAAAGGCAAGGCAAAGTCAAAATCTCCAGTTCCCTAAAGTGAGGTTTACAACTGTCAGTATCATCTATGTTTACAAGAATTCTTACAAGTTTTTTCTGCATAGTAAATAATGTGGGCGCGTCAGTACTATTTCCCCATAAAATGACCCCGTATGTGAGTGAATTATCATGAGAAATTATCACGCAACAATATGTATAAGTGTGTAACCCACTACGTTGTATGTATGTATGTATGTATGTCGGGCAGGTATCCGCAACTCCACGACCATGCGCGTATTTTGCGTAAGGGGTAAGATTTCTCTTCACTCAATCCATGCCAGTTCCTCCAGGAAGGCGAGCAACGCCCTTGTTTTACTTACCATTTCTCGGAGGGTACCTGGGTTGCCGAAGTATTTAGTCCTGTAATCTGCGACTACAGGGCCGCTCAGTAGCAGGTGTGCTGCTGTTTCGTCCTCCTCCATGCAGGCTCTGCAGAGTGGGCTGTCTGTGACTCCTATTAAATAGAGGTGTTTATTAAATGATCCATGACCGGTAAGGGCAGCTGTCACCAGCCGCAATTGCAGTCGAGATAGTCTAAGGACCTGTTTCGACAAGCGGCCATCAAGGGTCGGGAGAGCCTCTTTGGCCTGCCTGCACTCACCATGGTCCTCCCATAGTTTGTGATGTAGGTCTCTGGTGCGTTTCCTTACCAGGTGACGCAGATAACCGAAGGGGAGTGGTGCAATGGGTTCGGGTCCCATAATCGCCATACTCGACGCCCTTCTAGCGAGTTCGTCCGCTGCATCGTTGCCTCGGGAGTCGCTGTGTCCTTTGATCCATTGAATGGTTATATTATTGTGTCTACCAACCTGGTTAAGGAGATTGTGACACTCCAAGATCAGCCCGGATTTAACTATGTGGCTGTTCAGTGCTTGCAGGACCGCCATGCTGTCCGAAAGTATACGTATTGAGTGGTCCTCAACTTCCCTGTTTATGATGGCCGAAGCTGCCAGTGAGATTCCCAAGCATTCGGCCTGGAACACTGTGTTGTAGACCCCCAAAGGTCTGGCTATACGAATGTTGAGATCCTCCGAAAAGACTCCTGCACCCGTACCAGTACCTGTTTTGGAACCATCAGTGAAGACACGCACTTCAGAGGGACACAGCCCCTCGCAGCGGTGATCCTCGTACAGTTGGATTCTGTATTTTTTGTCAAAGACGATTTGTTTGGGCACCCGGTCATTAACTGCCTTCGTTATGGGGAGCTCGTTGTTGAGTTCCTCAAGCAGAGCAGTGTGCTGTGTTTCTCTCTTACCCCAGAGGTCCAGTGTTTTAAGACGCACTGCTGCCATCGTCGCTTCCTGTTGTATGAACAGATGGAGCGGCGGGAGCCCCAGCATAGCCTCCACAGCTGCTGTCGGGGTAGTTCTCATGCAGAACCCACTACGTTATCCACATTTTATATAATTATAAACTAAGTCGTTTTAAAACATGCACGAGTGACACTATATTCTATGTTCCTGAGTTTTTCATTAACATATTCATCAACACTAACAATATTGCGAAATTTGTTGGCAGACAACGAAAATATTTATATCAATATCTGCAAAATGTGAGTTATAGGTTTTCACTATGCGACGCAAAAGTGAACATTGGTCTATATTTATTGAAATATAGACCAATATAAGTATAATTAGAACTCTAAACGGGATATTTACCATATGTGTCGTGAACAGAATCAAATTTTGAATGATAAATGTGACAGCAGTAGCGGTGTCGATCACAAAAAAGAACGATAAAGTGGGTAGACCGATTCATCTACTCATAAACTTCTACCGCAATGACTTTCATCCGTGATCATGGCGCTTGCAACAGTGCCGAAATATCGGAAACTCAAAACAAAAGATATATACCCATGTTAAATACCCCGTTTTATGTTCTAATGATAACATAGAAAAACTCAATGTAGTCCGATCAAAAGACATTCACCCTTCCCTTTGAATTTACAGTAACGTTAGCCATTATAATGCAATTGAGTCATTCTCAAATGTTGCGCAGGTTTTTGCGGTTTTTCAAACGTTTGTGGTTTGTAATTTTAATACTAGATGTGAAATAGATATAAAATTTACTCTAGAAAAAATATACAAGTCTGTTACAGTCCCAAACATCTATACTCTAACATCAGTATTTTATAGAGAACTAGTAATGTGGGCTAGCAATCTTCTTAAACCCTCAAATTAAGCTAAATATGCTTGTGTCTGGAGTGGGTTCGGCTCCGTGGGTTTTGGTCTTTTATGTTTTTCACTTATTTCCCTTTTATGGCCTAGCAAACTGATGCCAAATAAATTTTATTCTTTCTTCTCTTTTCATCCATACATCCATCCTAACAAACTTTCGCATTTATAATATTAGTGAGAGTAAAATCTTTGTTTTCTTTTTTTAAGAGAACTGGCAATCTGGTTTGAATTTACATTGCTAGCAATTATGTTTACCCCTCCAACTAAGCTAAATATGCTTGTGTCTGGAGTGGGTTCACAGCAATAGTGTAATGGGTGGGGTTCGAACCCGTGACCTCTCAATCACAAGACCGATACAACAGTTGACAAGGCATGCAGAACAGGAAATTAAGTGCGCCATGGTTTGTGTAACACCACATACCTATACATTCTAAGGCAGGCCATCAATAAATCTCCAAATAGTGTATCGCTGAATATACAATGTGTAATTTATAGGTTATCTATATACATACCAAGTGCATGGCTTCTTTGGATGATAACAAACGATATGGCAAGGGTTTTGTAATCCTAAGTCTACGTGTGTAGAACTTATTACAAATTCCAATACACTGATACTAGATACCGAATTTTTCAAATTGAGAAGAACGAAAAGAATTATCATGTTATTGGCAAGTGACGTGGAAAGTTATTGACCCTCGTAGTGCTGTGACACGTTTGTTATGATTGGTATTCAAGAAATATATGAAACCAATAATTTGGTATCAATTCTTTGAGTCAGTTATTTTGTGCTGAAACTGTGCATAGAGACTCCATACCAGATGTTGTCTTCAGCCCTTTTGGATAATGAGGTTTCCGTTACACGTTGTATAAATATATATAATTTCTTTATTTCGGACCAACAAATAAAAATAATCCATATTGTTTGTAGCAAAAGTTACTTAAAAAACTATGTTAGCTTAAATTATGCATAATTAATACACACGTTGCCTTCTACAAATAGGCACGTGCCTTTGCGCCCATGGATTATCAACTTTGTGTTGCGTGGGAGACTTACCTGTGCGCTTCTTTTTTCTGCGAACATCTGCGAAGCGCTACAGAAGCGCGGAAGCCCCATCAACATCCTAAACCCACTATTATATTTTACGCGTATGACGTTGTAGGCCCGCTGCGTATATTTCACCCACAAGCTGCACGTGTAGAAAGTTTGGCAAAATTCTTTAAAAAACGAGATTTTAAAACCCTTACTGTAACGTGCACACCTGCGGACTACCATTATTGCATCGAACCGCCAACGACCTACGCTCCCTCTCTATGTCAACATATGTCCCAAGTATTTAAACTCTGAAACTCTCTGCAGAGGTGTTACGTTTAAGGTCACTGAAGGAACATTATCCCGTGCTAGACCCACATTTAAAAATTATGAACTCACTTTTTAATAGCATTGCATAGGACTCGCAAACAACTAATAATTTTCTAAGGGCACTGATTGATGGGTTCAGCAAAACCATGTCATCTGCATAACAGATTATTCACCATCGTGCTGTCAGTAGAGCAACCGACATTGGTTTTGCCGAGTTCATCAATCAACAAACCGGGGACGTTAGCCTACCTTGGCCAACACCACACTCCAAAGTGTACGCCTGAGAGTGAGCGCCAGCCCACCTAACACTGTTAGTCTGCGAACTATATCAATACTTCCACACATTAATAATCTCCTCTGGGACTTCCAATAGTTCAAGTTTTGACCATAGTGTGTCGTAACAAACAAAGTCAAAAGCTTTGGAGAGGTCGAGAAAAGCCGCATGTACTGGTGTTTTCCTATCGTTGTAATACTTAACAGTTTGCTTAAGCGCCAAAATAGCGGATTCAGTTGAAAGTTCTCTCCTGAATCCATACTGTGCGTGAAACCTTAAGTATTCAGCAAGGCGACGCTCAAGGGTGTTTCGCTCAGTTCGTGCAAATTCCACGAAATTTCCAAATTTAAAATTAATTGTCGAATCACTTGTTTTTTTTTCTAATATAGTTTATATATAGCCAATCCTTCAATTTTTTGTTGTTTCTACCTTATTTGTGTAGAAAACAATAAAATTACAATCATATATTTATTCTAAATGAGAGGGTAATGAGAACGTTAATGATGGTAATGAGTTTGTGTCATTAAGTGAGGGAAATAGGAGTACGAAGGTAATGATGTTAAATGTATGGGAATGATAAAAACTCGTGTCATGAAATAATCATTCGTATATTTAATGAAACAACTTGGATAACTAAAATTATACTTCTAAATTATGATCAACTTATTAGGCTATTTCTCCTGGCCTTTCTATTAAACTTCGTTTCTTCTTAAAAGTCATAATCTTTGGAAATATCTTTGAGATCAACTAAAATTAAACTTCTTTCTACATTATGATCAACTTATTAGGCTATTTCTCCTGGCCTTTCTAAGTTTAAACTTGACGTTTCATGCTAATAGTCATAATCTTTGGAAATACCTATGAGATCAAAAATATAAAGTCTTACTTCTTCTATTACAAAAACAAAAAATCAATCTTATCAACTATTGATTAAAATAATATAGTTTCAAATTGAAAAAATGGCGAACAAATGTTTTTCAGTTAAAATTTGCATTAGAAAATATCTTCATCGGAATCATCGCTCCAAAATTTATTCAGTATATTTTTGCCTTTCTTTTCATATAATTTGTTTTTATTTTCTTTGGAATCATCTTCTTTTTCACGATCGAATGTTAGTATGAATTTCTCAAAATCTGTTTGATAAGAATTGCCTACTGATTTATTTTTATCAAAACTCTCTTTATTAATATAAAATGTTCTGTTTTCCCAATCAGTTACATTAATATCAGATAATATTTTGACTTTCGGTGAGTGAGGTCTGTTTGAACATTGATCTTCATAGTAGATAACTGGGTCAGAACGTGAAACTGAAAAACCTGTGTCATTTATTTCTTGGATTAATTCTGGTGTTGTATTCTCATCAAGGAAATTCTGAAATTGGTTAGTATTGACGTCCTCAAAAGAAGGAATATCGTAATATCCTAAATGTTTGCCGTGACTACAAATGTCGTCATTGCCACACAAAATGCAACTTAGTTTTCTTAGAGTCATTTTAGAACACCCAAATGACCAAAGAACTTGGTGCACCATCATTGTACCTTTGGCCGCTTTTAAATCTGTAGGAAAACTTCTGGCTTCAATTTCATTTCTAGTAACAATGCGAATCTCAATATTTACTCTAGGCTTAAGACAGGCTAAGAATGTTTCTAATGAGTCCACGTCACTGCCAAAACGGACTACTTGATCCGCTGTTCGTTTGAGAACAGCACCAACACCATCTGGTGCCCCTTTGCCATGCCCGGCTTCTAAGTAGTTCCAAGTCACAGATATCAATTGCGGAAAATCAAGGTATAGTTGGCTGATCATATAAAATATAAAACGATTTCGATATTGGCTAGTTGGACTGTCGGAAACAAAGTGTATTGTATTAAATTGATTCGAAATCTCCATAATATACCCAATGGTGGGTATCAAATGTGCCCAAACAGCTGCAGCATCGTGTTGAGTACATTCACTTACAGTGCATAAGCTAAATTGTTTTTGAATGCCAAATTCTGGGTCTATTAAATAGATAACACACGTGTGCAGCGATAACTGCATTCTACAGCCACCAAAGTGAAAACTTTGGATTTCTTCGTTATATTTAACGCAGTAGTTCTCGCTGAAATCCACATGAATAACTACCTCTTGAGGAGTAAGATTATTTTTAAGCTCTTTAATATTTCTATATTGTGTTAATATATTGGTGCAGTGTTTCATATATCCCACGAGACTATTTTCTAATCTAATAATAATATCTCTTGGAAAATCATATAATGTTTCTTTTTTTGTTACTAATTTAGTTTTTTCCTCATCTTTTACATAATACTTTTCTGAACAAGTACACCACTGCTGATATTTAATATTTTTATCATTCCGAAATTCAGAGTAATTTAAGTTTTTAAATTTACATTTAGTACATGATCGATTCAAACAATTTTCATCATTAGAGTTGCAACACAAACTTTCTAAAATAGCTGTCCCATTAGCTTCGTTTAGTATTTTATTTATATTTAAACATTTTACCAATAAATCAAAATTAATATGCAATTTGCAAGCACAAGTATTTCTGCTGGACTCCTTTGGATATAAAACCCAAAATGGGCGATATTTACAAAAAGTTTGATACGATACCTTGATATTTGAATGATGTTGAAACTTTTTATAGAGATTAGTTAATGTATCAGACAAGTATCTTTTCTGCTTACTTATTTTGTTTTTCGTTATATATTCCTTTTTATCAGCCGCAATTCTAGTCACTGTATCATCGTCGAAAAATTCCAAAATTTGTTGTTCAGTCAAGTTTTCACTCTTCTGTCTATTTTCTTTTTTATCTCTTACTGTAAAATTTTTTGTTTCTGTCAGGAGCTTATATTTTTTAAATTTTTCTTTTTCAGACATAATGACATTAGAAAACTCTTTCTTATCTTTTTTTCTCAAGGACTTGTATCCTTCTCCAACACTTCTTGAAAGAATGTCCCCAAATATAAGTTTTTTTTTTAATTTCGTCACGCTTTTCTGTGTCTGTGACATTTTCTATTAGACTATCTACTTTTTCTTCACTCGATATATTTTCTTTCTTTTTCTTATTTGTCATGGTTAGCCTGGAAAACATCTTTCTAATGGAATCTCTTTGTTTCTTTGTTTTTTCTATTTCTTTTTTTAACATACCTATTTCTTTTTTATGTCGATATCGAAGCTTTCTCACAATAATATCCTTTTTGACACATTGTTCACAAGAATTTTGATATTTGGAGTCCATACAATCAAGAGATGACTTAGGTATATTTAGAGCTGGTCTGGCAGTGAGAGGATCTTGTTCAGCTGGAAGTACTTCAGTGTCACTATTTGGTGGGGAATTTTCTAGTAATAGTTGTTGTATAGCTTTTTCTTTCTTTTTTCTTTCATAGTTACGTTTTGAATTAACTCTCCATCTTTTTCTCTGAGCTCTTAATTGTCTAGGCGTCATATCTCTTACATTTTTTATTTTCTTCTGTTCCTTTCTTTTAAGGTATCTTGCTCTTTCTTTTTCCTTCTGTTCTGCGTACTTCTCAGGATCTTTCTTAATTTCTGCATATTTTTTTGGTTTTTGTAGTCGATCGCGCTCTCTTTTCTCCTCCAATGTTTGTTTAGTTTTCTTCGGCATTCTTAATTCTTGGTTATCTATGAAAAAACAAAGAATGTAAGCACATCAACAAGTTTTCTTAAAACTACATCAATTTATAACACATTTGAAATTATTAAAAAAATGTACCACAAATTTCAATTAAAATAATATAATTGCCATCGTATTGACCTCATTACCATCGCTCTTAAAAACGACGGTAAACGAAGGCAGTGAGGACGAATGTAATGAGGTTTGAATTCTTTATCCAAGATTTCTCATAGAACATAAAATTTAGGGGGCTGTTTCATATTCCAAAGAAGATATTCAAATAAGTCAAATTCAGCTATATTATAAAAAAAATCATTAATACTTACTGAGTAATACAGACGATTGTAAAGAGATCAATTCCAGAATAATCTCCTCCCGCGCAACTTAACACGACAATATTTTTTTTCTACAACCAAGCGTGCACCTACTTCGACATTTGCTGGCCCACTGAGGGACGTGCGCGGGTCGTGGTGGCGTTCTAGCGACGTTAAGGGCAATACGCAGGGTATAATTTCGACTTTCTTTCAAACCGATGGTAATCACAAAAAAAATATGATAATTATTTATGAAATAAAAACTGACTAAATAACGGTATTAAACTTATTAATTTGAGTTGAAAATGTTGTCATTTTAATAAAGTTTTTTAGTTTGGTAGTTTTGCTATAGTTAATGATGCTAATTTTGAATAAAAAACAAAAATAATGAGGGTGGTAGGAAATGGACACCGAAGGAAATGAAAATTTATGAAGTTTTTGATTTATATTTAATTAATTACGTTACTTAAATCAGTAATTGTTACATGCATGGAAGCTTACCAGTATAACTTTTGATTTCATATATAAACAGTGTAGATATTTAATGATTAATTTCATATTTTGACACTGGACGCGTAATATGCACGAAAAAAGAAAGCAAACCATCAAACACCTTCCCGATTATAGTAGCCAGCGAGATAGGCTTTGTCCCCTTAATCGCCTGTTTTATTTTTATCATTAACACCACTACGGTTTTCATAAGGTCCATTGGCAAATATGTATGACGGATACAAAACGTATAGTACATTGCTAATGTGACTGTGAGGTCCCGCATATAACAAATGCTCAACACCAAGTCCGTCGTGACCTGGCGACTTTCCTTTGGATAAACTTTATACTTTTAGATAATAATAGTCATACCGATAGGTCATAAGAACTGATGTTAGCCTACCTATATTCTACCAAATAAATGTATGATTCATTCATTAAATCTTAATTAATTAACATTTTTCTTTCTTTACAGGGGCAAAGTACAAGACTTGATCAAAGGATCCGTTTGCGATAAATAGATTTAAGTACATGTCACTTTTTTATCAAATATAATATTTACTAGTAATTTGTTTTTTCTTTTCTCCTACCATAAATATTTGTAATCTAATATAATGAAGAATTCTTCTTTTTGATTCGATGGCCTCTTTGGACCAGTCTGCCGTGATTCTTTAAAAGCAGTCATCTGATTTTTACCGATTTTGAGTTAAACATTGAGCGCAATCAGGAAAAAAAGGGCACTGGTATCAAAGCCACTTCACAGCTTTTTATAAAAAAAAAATATCTCAATAGCTAAATAAGTTTCAGAAAAAGGGGTTACCCCGGCAACAACAGCAAACCTGGGCCCGCAATCGGTTAAGTGATTTCCAGATTGGCCACTGCAGTTCGTATCCTGGTGGTAGGTAGGAACCTATTCTTCCGCATTGATAATCTGTGGCTGGATGGGGTGGAATAATGAGGTGCACATGAGAGTAATATATGTTATACATGTGTTCATATAGAATTCACTATTTATTACCAAAATTTTAGAGGTATGCGTACTAAACTCCACGACATTAATATGGCAGCCGGTGTTAACCAGTATGACGTCATTGTTGCGACTGAAACTTGGCTCAACGGTAATGTCAATGACGGAGAAATCTTCGATACCTCATACAACATCTATCGAAGGGACAGAGCCTCTAGTGCTTTAGGAAGTAAAGAAGGAGGTGGTGTACTTATAGCGGTAACTAAGACACTCGATTCTGCCCGTGCTTACCAATGGGAAACCGCAGCGGAAGACTTATGGGTTAGGTTAAAACTAAATAACGGAAAAAAGATAAACATTTGTGCCGTTTATCTTCCCCCACCAGTGACTCAACAGCAACTGGACTCGTTCCTAGATACCACATCGAGCATCATCGAAGGCACTGGAGAAGAAGTGATTATACTCGGAGACTTCAATCTTGGCTTCATTAACTGGGAAGTAGACCTTAACGTCAATAATGCGTCTATAACGGTCCCTACAAATTATAATAATAATTTAGGTTTCTCGCTGGTAGATTTCATGTCTCTAAACTCTCTACAACAATGTAACTATGTAAAGAACTCGAAACATAAAATTTTAGATCTGATTCTATCAAATGTTCTTACAGGAGTAGTTAAAAAGTGTGATACCCCGATTACCAAAGTAGATAAATACCACCCACCTTTAGAAATAGACTATAGGTTCGTTGCTGTTGCTACATTAAAGCCTAGACAAAGTAATATTTATAACTTCCGCAGTGCTGACTATGAATCAATCAACAAGAAATTGTGTGCTATGGACTGGCGGGAGCGGTTGGAATCCTGCACCCATGTAGATCAGATGGTCTCTATTTTTTATAATCAAATAAATATTGTCATTAACGAACTTGTTCCTAAATACAAGCGTCTTAATTACAAATACCCTCAGTGGTACACAAAATCCTTGGTCAAAACTTTGAATGAGAAAGAGAAATTAAGAAACCGTTTTAGGAGATATAATAATCCACGTGATGAAATTGAATATAAAATTCTTAGTGACCGAGCCCGTGCTCAAATTAAAGATTGTAATAGGAAATACGTGCATAAAATGGAAAGCAATATTCGTAATAATCCTAAATCTTTTTGGTCTTTCGTCAAGGCCAAAAATAGACAGATTACTGCAATTCCATCTACAATTAAATTAAATAATACAGTGGCTACCAGTGGCAATGATATTTGTAACCTTTTTGCTTCAAAATTCATTTCAACTTTTATTACAGATGGTATCACAAGATTCACAAGTAGAACGCCTACTTCGCCTCGTCAGAGCTTCCCTCAACAAACTCTGGCCAAAATACATTTGAATGAAAATGATATAATTAGAGCCCTACGAAAGCTAGATGTGACAAAAGGCGCCGGTCCTGATGGCTTGCCTCCAATTTTTATTAAAAGGTGTATCCGTAGTCTTACTCTTCCACTATTACTTATATATAATAAATCCTTATCGTCTGGTTTTTTTCCCTCGGAGTGGAAAAAGGCAAACGTTGTTCCTGTGTATAAAAAAGGAGACAGAGCTGACGCAAGTAACTACCGTCCCATATCTATGCTCTCTATTTTCTCAAAGGTATTCGAGTCCTTAGTTTGCCCAGTCTTAACTGCGCATGTCAAATGTCAGATTGCTCCCCAGCAACATGGGTTCTGTAGTAATAAGTCAACTGTCACTAATCTTGTATTATACTCTAATGACCTGTCAGTTGCTGTGGACGCAGGTCAACAAATTGATGCTATTTACACAGATTTCAGTAGCGCCTTCGATAAAGTCGACCACCGGATGTTATTAAAGAAACTAGAAAATCACGGTGTTCACGGGAGTCTCTTGGAGTGGTTCAGTTCATACCTAGTAAAGCGAAAGCAAAGAGTGGTAGTGGAGGGGTACCAATCATTAGAATACACTGCGACTTCCGGTGTGCCACAGGGATCGCATGCTGGCCCAATCTTATTTATTATTTTTATAAATGACATACTAGATTGCTTTCGCTACAGTCAGTGTTCTCTCTTTGCTGATGATCTAAAAATCTACCGCGTAATTAAATCAGTGGAGGACGCCGCACTACTTCAAAGTGACCTTAACTCACTGCAGACCTGGTGTGACATGAACGGCATGGTGCTAAACGTAAACAAGTGTCATCATATCTCATTTACACGTAAAAAACGCGCGATCCTATCATCGTATTCACTTGCAGGTATTCTTTTGCAGAGAGTGGAGACCATTCGTGACTTGGGCGTACTCTTTACACATAATCTTTCTTTTAATTCTCACTTTGACAACATGGTCGGAAAAGCTGCCAAAATGATAGGCTTTATTAAGAGAACGTGTAAGGAATTTAAAGGCACAGCAGCTCTAAAAACTCTTTATAATAGTCTGGTTCGTAGCACACTGGAGTACGCTTCCTCGGTCTGGAATCCAACTTATAGCGTACATTCGAACCGGATCGAGCGTCTCCAGCGGAGGTTTACTCGGTACCTACAATTCAGGGATAACAACTGTCCCAACAGAGCTGACTATACGTTTCGTATGCGCCATTTTAAACTGCCCTCTCTAAAAGAACGCAGAACTCTGGCAGATATGGTTCTTCTTTTCAAAATAGCCAACAGTATAACGTGTACTCCCGAACTGCTTGAACAAATTAACCTAGACGTACCCCGCGGTGGCCGGGTAAGATCGGTAAGGGCACATAGTACATTTGTAAGGAGAAGTTGTCGCACGAACCTTGGACGTTCTGCTCCCCTCACTAGAATGTTGGACACGTACAACAAGATCTGTTCCAACTACCAGGATATTGACATTTTTTCGGATTCCTTAGCTCAATTCCGCTCGAAAATTATAAAAAGCACAATTGATTCGTAGTCACATTGACTCTTGTTGCAATATTATTATTATTGTCAAAGAATTTGCTTGTTATAATTCATAATATTTAGTATTTAGTATTTATTCTTAACTGAAATCCTTAATTGAATTTCTAGTTGAATTTTATTTGAATTTATATGTTTTTTATTGAATTGATATTGTAATTTTTTTGCTTACTCTTAATTTTTTTTATTGGTTTTTGCAGTCATTTTACTTATTGTTAAATTTTAAAACTATTATAAAAACATTATGTATCACATGTTTATAACCAATTAATCAGTCCTCTGTGAGTGTTGTGCATGCCTTTAAGTAACTTGTTTACACAGGTCTATTAATGTATGTTTATCTGTATATAATTTTGTAAATAAGTTGTTGGCGTGCCTTGGAAATAAATAAATAAATAAATAAATACATCATTATTATTTCATTTATTACATTATACAACGCGTAATTTAAAGGGTATATACATACCGAGTGCACCGCTTCTTTGGATGATAACAAACGATATGGCAAGGGTTTTCTAATCCTATGTGTGGAGCACATTAGAAATTTCAATACAACGATACCAGAGGCCGAATTTTTCAAATTAAGAAGAACGAAGAGAATTATCGTTTTATTTGCAAGTGACGTGGAAAGTGATGACCCTCATAGTGCTGTGACACGTTTGTTATTACTGGTATTCATGAAACATATGAAACGAATAATTTGGGGTTAATTCTGTGAGTCACTTATTTTGAGCTGAAACTTACTGACTTACTGAGCATAGAGACTCCATACTAGATTATGTCTTCAGTCCTTTTGGATAGATATGGGGTTTCCGTTACACGTTGTATATACATATTGTTTACATTTTTAAATAATCCTATAAAGTCAAAAAACATTTAAAAATATAAAAAAAACAGTAGCCCACCGGTATCGGGAACAGGGTCCAAGCTACCGGTGGTCCGGGCTCTTTAGAGAGGAACCTCCTAACAATTCGCGCCGTTTCCAGAAGTACTGCTTTCTGGATCAAGCCCTTGATCCAGCTGCCCAACGAGAGCCTCCTACGATGTTTGTTGAGGCTCTTGGCTATTATGCCATTGGCTGAGACGACTATCGTAATTATTATTATTAAAAAGAAAATCTCGGTGTGTTTGTCCGTTTAAAGAAATTTAATTGTAGCAAACCTTTTTACAATCATCACTTGTGGTTACTATAGAGCTACCTATTATGCGAAGAAAATACCAAGTGAAACTACTTCTCGACGCTAGGTGTCACTGTAGCGTGACGTCACGTTTCTACATCGCGTTAAGGTTTTCCGCGACTTGATGAGCTCCTAAAGAAAATTACTTTTTCATTTATGACCTTCTTGGAATCATACGTAAGGGACTTTAAATAAGCTTGAATTCTTGGTGGGGTTTTAGGGGTTAGAGGATACAGATACGTCACCAAAAGAAAACTATCAGACTTAAGTTGGCTTCACAAATTTATGAGTAATAGTCCACCAACTGTATTCTACTCGCTTTCGGACTAATTCCATTGAAAACTATTTAGATCAAGTTCTTATTTGCGTAAAACAGAGTAGCTTGTTTTTGTTAGAACATGGTACGGAACTATCGGTCTGCTAATTCGACTCGCACTTGTTTTTGTAGTAAACTACAGAACCCGACACTGCTCGTGGCCCGACACGTCATTTAAGCGCATCATTTTCAGCACAGCAAACATCAGCAGAGTGTAGATGTCGAGCTGAAAACCAAAGTATGCTGCATCTCCTATCCTGCCCTCTTAACTCAGCAACTTGAAGCCAAAAAGATATTTTCGTTGCTACCGATGACGCCGTGAAGGGTATTTGACCATTTTTGTGTTTATTTAAACATGCAGTTCAGTCTCTCCGAGAGGCAGCGGTGGGGCACTTGAACTTGACTTTGAAGGCTGTCTCTGAGTGGGGCACGCCAACTTGGTCAAGTTTAATGCTGCCAAAACCCAGGCGTGTCTTTTCTCCGCAAAAAGGAGCCAATTTCAACCGGCTTCTTCTTTTCGTGGTGTAACCGTGCCGATAACTGATCGCATCGAGCTTCTTGGGGTTACGTTGACATCCACCCTTAATTTTGGTCCATTTATCAAGGCTAAGGCTCAATTGGGTGCCAAAAAGTTGGGAATCCTAGCAAAGGTGAGACGGTACTTCACACCGGAACAGCTGCTCAACCTCTATCAAGCGCAAGTTCGGTCGTGTATGGAATACTGCTCTCATCTCTGGGACGGATCTGCCAAATACCAGCTTGATGCACTCGAGTCTATAGGGAAATGGGCCAAAAGGCTCATCGGCAACAAGAAACTGGTTGAAACAAGGCTCCAGACCCTAGAACATCGGCGACGTGTTGCAAGCCTGTCAGTTTTCTGTCGGTTACATTTCGGGGAGTGTGTGATGGAATTGCACAGTCTTATTCCACCAAGCCCGTTCCATCATCGGACTACAAGACAAACGGCGATGCACCATCGTTACATGGTAGACATCCCGGACCGGACATACGCACGAAACGTTTTGGGAATACTTTCATTGTGCGTACGGATAAAGAGTGGAATTCCCTGCCGGAGTCTGTGTTTCCTGATAGTTATAACCTGGGAGTCTTTAAGTCAAGAGTGAATAGGTTACTTCTAGGCAAGCGTGCTTTATCTTCGACCACATCATCGCTTAACATCAGGTGAGATTATGGTCAAACGCAAGCCTATCAACTATTTTAAAAAAAAAGTTCAATGTTACCTTGGACATTGATTCCGCACTCGGCCCGCCATACGTGCGGCCCATCACTACATCACTATAACTACATAGTATAAAACAAAGTCGCTTCCGTGTCTGTCTGTCCCTATGTATGCTTAGATCTTAAAAACTCCGCAACGGATCTTGATGCGGGTTTTTTAATAGATAGAGTGATTCCTGAGGAAGGTTTTAGTGTATAATAAGTTAAGGTTTTGTGTAGATTGAATGTCACATTAATTAATTAATTGTTAATGAACATGTCGGAAAGAATTAAGCCTATCGGGAGCTTTAATCGAAAACGCTGCCAAAACCTTTTGAGTTATAAAAATACAATGTATGGCGGGATTGTTTCTCTTTTACAGATCTACAAAAAAGTCCGCGATTGCATATGTCTATCTCCCAAGAATAACCCACAATAACCATTTTTTCTTTTACAAATTACATTAAAATGATTAAGCAAAATCATATATGTATAAGCAAATATAAACTTTATTACCCGAGCGAATCCGGGCCGGGTCGCTAGTTTAAAATAATGATTTGGTTGCATCGTACACGAATAGGACAAACAATATTGTATATATTATATGTGAATATATTGTATGTTAAGAAAAGCTACAACATATCTGTACATAGTATGAAACAAAGTCGCTCCCGCTATCTGTACGCTTAGATCTTATAAGCTAAGCAACGGATTTTATTTATTTATTAAAACTTTATGCTGAATAAAGCTTTAATAAATAAATAAATTTTTGTAATGTACAAAGGTGGACTTCATGCCATAGGCATTCTCTACCAGTCAACCACGGGTGGTGAAGAGATAACATGGCAGGTGCATAAAAAATAAACTAAGTAGATAATATGTATATTCAAATTAATAGTCTTATTACTTAAATTAAACTTACATACATATTTATATCATAATATATATTATATTTTAATAAAAAATCATTGAAAGGGGGTTATGAAAACTGCTTCCACTATTTGTTGTGAAAATAATCCCGTATTCTCTTTGGTGGCCATCCTGATATCAAGAGGTAGTGCGTTCCACATAAGAATAGATTGTATATTGTACACACCGGAACCAACCTTTCAATACGGAACAACATTCCAGACAGTTGAGCCTGGTACCTAGTAATTACCTAAGCCCTACTGACTATCAACCTAGCCCTACACCACTACCTATCACCCTAGTTACCCTAAAGCCCTATCCTACCATACAAACCAGACCAAGCGCAGGCTGCGTTGGTTTTATATACGGGAAGTCTGTTACAGGGAGACCTACGGTAACAAACGGAGTTTGGGTAGGAATAAGGGTTGTGTACGTCGTGCAATGTACACAGGGAATGGTTTTCTTACTGCCGATCCCACAGACTCATAGGACCGATGATGGCTAAAGGTGTCTTGGCCACAGTAAGAGGAAGTATAGGGTATGAATCACACGCAACTCCAGCTTGATGACTGCTTTATTACATAAATTAACTATATTATATACAAATATTATGGTCAATACACATTGATGGCTATTTACATGTGTGCTGTATGTGTATTGAGCCGATGAAGCGAAGATCTCATTAGGTCACTTCTTAGTGCTGACGGTGTGCCGGTGACTCTGGCGCGTGTAACGAATGTGTGTTGCTGACGCTGTGATGCTGAGGCTCGTGTACTCAGTTATGTTCTAGTTTGAACATATATAAAAGGAAGAATGAATAAAATCAGAAGTA
The DNA here is from genome assembly GCA_943138885.2 of Tholera decimalis. NCBI lineage: Eukaryota > Metazoa > Arthropoda > Insecta > Lepidoptera > Noctuidae > Tholera > Tholera decimalis. Next base: position 17,769,883 of record OW964575.2, read on the forward strand.
TGAGAAGGACAGAGTAAGGAAGATTATTGTAAGAACGCAGACTCTTAGCATGTGAAGAACATAGAAATTGATAATGAGAAATAAGGTAAGAGGGGGGGGAGGTAGAAGAGTTTAGCAAAGAGAAAAGCATAGTCAAGGCGCGCAAACTTCTTCTCTGGCGAATGGGCATCCATTTGAGCTCGGAAAATGGTCATATTTTTTAAATTGGATATGAACCGGATACAGCTATTAAGAAGCCTATCGAGCTTATCCAGCAAGATCGCATTCAAGTCAAAGTAGCAAGCAGTTTCAGCAATAGATAGAGTGATTCAAGAAGAAGATTTATAATGATGTTTATACGTGCATATTATAAGTACATTGCACTCGTACGAAACCGGGGTGGGTTGCTAGTTTTATTTTATACTAGTATCCACCGGGGGCCTTCTCTCCCGTGGATTCTATCATGGTAAAAACATAACTCCCCTTTTTTGCAGTCGCGTAAAAAGTAACCTATAACCTTCTTCAAGCTACTAAGCCATACCAAATTGCATCCAAATCCACCCAGTACTTTCGAAGATTAGCGCGTTCAAGCAAACAAACAAACAAACTTTTCCGCTTTATAATATTAGTATAGATACTTGATTAGATTTGAATATTCTTGCCTCATTACCCCTCACTGTAGGTGGCGGGACGCACGAGGGAGAGGCGAGTCCCAAGGCTCTCACAGCCCTTGCGCCCCACCCGCCGCACGAGACGCTCCGGGCGTCGCGTCGGGAGTAGCAGGGTGACTCCCAGTCACCGTAGGCTCAGGCCTGCGGGCTGCTAGCAATGGGTAGCTCGCCACCCGACTGAAACCAGACCCGTGTAGATGGCGCGTCGTGTTCCACGCGCGCCTCAAAGAGTGTCAGCAAAATTTTCGAGGCCCACAAGGGGCCGTTGCCTGCCGGGGTTGCGTAATTGTTCGAAAGAGTTACCGCGGCCTCGGAACACGAAGAGCATATGATGGAACACGGATAAGTTTTAGTCAGTAAAACCCCTCACTCTGGCCAAGACATCTTAAGCCATCTCTGATCAGTCTTGTCAGTCTGCGTAACTGGCAGTGGGTGTACCCTTCGTGAACCTGGAAATCCTGTATAGGGCATTCTATACGGCTTAGAGTCGTAAGGACTGTTAAGTTTGTAGGTCATGTATTATATACGCTTAACAGTATTCCGATTGCTTTACGTGACGTTGATTAAGGGTGGAAGTTGGTTGGAAGGGAGGAAGTTGTGTACTTCCACCCTTAACCAACGTTACGTGAAGCAATCGCAATACTGCCTACCGCAATACCTATAACAGTGAAATTTAACATTTCGATGACCACACGCTACGCCGGCGCTCCTACCGGTTTATTTAAACACAATAGCTCTGATTAAAAAATCAGTCCTAAGATAAAAATTTTGCGATTCCGTAGCTTGTCGGTATTTTCCAACGTCATTCCGATTTGGCCGGTCGTATTACCATTATGAATAATAATTATACCGACTTTAAAAATATCCTAGCATCTAATAGATGATAGACGATATGATAACCTTAGCGGGTAGGCTAACCGTAGTGAAGGACGATAGGGATGTGACTCAAATGTTTTCATCGATAAAACTAGAATAGAGTATATATAACTTGTCTGATAATAAATGGTACATTGAGATTTTAATATTATTATAACAGCTTCATATATACTACCGTTGCCGATGTGGAAATCTTAAATTACATTTTATAATATTTTAGTAAAAAATAACTTCTGTACAAGATTTTAAATTTGGAAATCAACTGTTTATATTATTTAACATAAAGTCAAAATGCATGAATGAAAAAAAAATACATGCCAAAATTTGTTTATACAACGTTAATTTGTGGTTAAAAAATTAGCACAAGAAAATTTACTTATTTATTTAAATTTATAAAAAAGAACAATTTTTTTTTTTTCAAATACCTTTATTATTCCTATAAAGAGAGAAATAATAAATTAAAGAAGACGATAGTGTCTAAGAATCAAAAGAAGATGCCAGAGTTGCGGGAGTTCTGAGTTTGCGACAATGTCTAAAATAAATCTAACGAGATACCGCGGCCCCGGAACGTAAGGGCAGTTGAAGGAACAGAGTGGCTTTTTAGTTAGTAGAAGTCTGAGACTCTTTTCTCCTCCACCCATAACGGGAGGTGTCATAAGATGGTTTTCCCAACGAAAAGATAAATAAAGAGTTGAATGAATGTTCTTCTAACAAGACACCGCGACTCCGAGACACAAGAAAACTAAAGGAACAGGGTCGAGGCTCGTTGATGATCTTTGGCAACTTAAAAAAACCTAAATTAAACCGACTCCAAAAAACACTGCAAAGTGAAAAATAACTTTAATTTCGGTAATCGGTGTCCTTAGTTTTGTATTTTCGTTTTTGGCACCGACTTCCGAAATTAAAGTTATTTTTCACTTTGCAGTGTTATTTGGGAGTCGGTTTAATTTTTTGGTAAAAAGTTTTTATTTCACTCTTTTTAGTTGGTAAGTTTTTAATTTACCTAGTTACAAGAGCCTAAATGTCAACTACTTATAACCTTTTACAAAATATTGCTCTTCCCAATGCTGAGCCGTTAATTGTTGAGGAGTTCTTCTGGTACTTCACCATCAGCTCTACATCACCATATGCATTGTGACAAGCATAAAGTGCTTAACATCCATATTCAAGTAATCGAATCGCAATCCACTCAATACTTATTATTGAGTAGTTTCGGCGGCCATCTGTGGTCTTCATCATCAGTTCCACTTCCTCAAATGGTACTTTTTGAGAGCAACTGCACAAGTTACTATAATAAGTATCCAAAACGCCATAGGTGAGCCTATAATATTTGAAGAGTTCCCTCGATTTCTCCAGGATCCCATCATCAGATCCTGACTTGATGGGACCAATTTCGAAGTATACCCTTTCGAACAAAAAAGAATTTTCCAAATCGGTCCAGCCGTCTTCGAGTAATCAGTAATCATACATAAATATATATATATATATATATATATACGCGTCGAATTGATAACCTCCTCTTTTTGTCGTCGGTTGAAAATAGCAAAACCTCCTCTGACTTTAGAACAAAGACTCCATTGAACTTAACCTACTACCTAGTTATCTGCTGCCATTAAAGCATTTACGTTGGCAAAAGAAAAAATCATCGCATGTGCGATATACACTGCATTCTGAACCTTAAAATAGTGGAATAAGAGCGTTTTCTTTTCGAATAAATATGTTATTCAATACATTATTCTCTTGTTGGAACCGAGTTTCTGTATGTTTTAAAGACGCTACGTTGCTGTTAGCAATGCATAGGTCAAGGATAACGAGTTTATACGGAAGGATCGACTTATGCATTAACTATATTTTTTACATATGTCGATTGTTTTTCTGCGTAAATCTTTTTTCTTTTTATATATTTTTATTTTTACATCTTTGACAGTCGTTACCTACAGATAGCCACTGGCGTATATGGAAGTCAGATAGGCAGTCGGTCGGATAGTCGGATAGTTGGATTGTACATGTTTAAAACTATTGCTTCTTTTATTTTAATACGATGCACGTAGTTACAAGGACAGAGCCAAGAGTCGGACCACAGGCGTAACACGTTTGCATAATGCTACTAAAATATAAGAAATTGCCAGCAAGTTTACGCTTCACACTAGTTCCACATCACCACCGAGCTCTATTTGGGCCAATGTTCGATGTTCAGTACCTTGCTTTTTATTTTAAACCGAATTTCTTCCAGCAGATATGCGACATGGAGAGTTGTATACAATACTGTCTAATGCGATGCTACATCGTGCACGAAGAGATATTGATTAATCTTTTCAACGGAAAATGTATTTTTTCCTGGGATAGTAACCTATGAGCTATTTCAGAAAATAATATTCCTCTGTGCAAATTCCATCCAGATCTATTCAGAAATTTTGGAGATTTTGAAATTTCTTTCAACAGTAGAAAGCTACATTATTCCCGAACGACATAGGCTACAGTCTTTGCTGTTAAAAACTTTCTACGCGAGAAAATTCACGGGCAAATTCTATAATTTTCCACTTGAAGACCGCATGTAATATTAATTTAGTAAATAATTAGGTATACATGTAGATATCGTGGCCAGATCCTAGAATTGATCATATCATGAAGTGTTCGATAATTTCATGAAATGATTAATTCTAAGATCTGGCCACGTCATTATGGTTAACACCCCGACTCAGAGTACCCCAACTCGGATAAATTAGGTTAGAAGGCTTCGTGGTTAATTTTTTTAAACCACCCCGAAATAGAAGCCCCGCGAAGCGGGGCTCCGTCGACCTATCTTAACACAGGTAGTAATCTATCCATTTACAGACAATTTTATTGCACCCTTTGAACTCGTCACGATATGGCCATTTATATGATGTTCGGAAATTCCATTAAATGGTTTTGTTTCATGATATAGCTAAACGTCGACTGGCATTTCATTAAACGTTGACGTTTAAACGATATCGTAAATCTTAGCTGGCGATTTCATGAAACACAACCATTTCATGAAATGATCGAACACTTCTTGAAATGATCAATTCTAGGATCTGGCCTCGACATAGACAATGTGCATAAATAGTCAGCATTAATTGTATCAATAAATATTCTGCAGCATAACAAAAACATTTTTTTATGTGATAACCTATGGATAACCTCATCTGTTTTCTTAATGTTTTTTTCCTTGTGTATTATTATTTATCTACATACATACAGACATTTTGCATGCCTAAAAGTAAAATACATACACGCATCGGTCTGTTTTCAAGGATAACCAATGCAGGCAATGCTTGGCAAAGTCGATACGTGCATGGCTAACCGTCTTTACAAATCGAGATTCTTCAGTTCCTCGGAAAGTACGCTAAACCCTTGGTTCCAGCTCTCATTTGTAGATACGTATGTAATAGTATTTATTTCATAATGGGATTGCAATGTTCACAACTGTTGGAATTCTGTAATACAAAACAGGTGAGATACTGTTCTCCTAGCTAGGCCAAAAGTCGTATAGGTCGTATAGGCGGAGACCTCTCGCGCCCGGCATTGGTCGAGGCCATGCTGCGGGGCGAGAGGGAGTGGGAAGCGGTCGCCTCCTGCTGCGAAGCAGTCATGCTTCCGAAGGAGGAGGCGGGCCGCGTGAGGGAGAGGATGGCGTCCTCCCTCCAGCCCAGCCGCAGTGGTAGACGCGCACGGCGTCGGACGTCGGCCGACGATCTCCGGCCACCGTAGGCGCGGGCATGCGGACAGCGAGTAAAGGGCAACTCGCTGTCCGACCATGGACCATGCCCGGGTCGACGGCGCGTTGTGTTCCACGCGCGCCTCAAAGAGCGTCAGCAACATGACGAGGCCCCCTCTGCAGAGGGCCGAAGCCTGCCGGGGTCGTGGGACTTATCCCATTACCGTGACCCCGGTACGTAAAGGGTTATTGAAGGAACACCGTGGATTTTAGTCAGTAAAAGTCTGACAGTCCCTCCCACCCTGCCCGGGGTGGGAGGACTTATTTGATAATTTTACCACGTTAAAAAAAAAGGCCAAAAGTCGGCCTGTGTTAAGGAGAGACAACTATGTTTTATGTACCTATAATCTATGCAAATAAATTTACTTTTAGGCTTTTTTTTCTGGATGGGAAAATCATCGAATGACTTCTCCCGCTCTGCGTAGAGCGGAAGAGAGTGTCAGACTTCTACTGACTAAAAACCCACTTTGTCCCTTCAGCTGCCCTTAATTTCCGGGGCAGCGGTATCTTGTTAAAACATTCCCGTAACCCCGGGGTTAGAATTAATCTAGTCAGATGAGATGATTATGGTTTAAAGTGTTAGTAATAAATACACTATGGTTTTGTGTTGCACAACATTTAAGTATGTAAAACCCACATCGATGTCTGACAATTTATTTATCGGTACCGAACATCACTAGTGTCATCTTATGGGTCATCGGTAAACAAACATTAGAATTTCATATAATAGAAACGGGCGGTCCTAGATAGACGTGTGTATTATTAATAATAATATTATGGTTTATTAATGCAATAATAATAGTGATTAAAAGTAATAAGTTAGTGAAAAGTGATTTTAATACAAAATAAAGGTGAGTTTTTTTTATTCTACCTTTTCTTATTAGTGAGCAAAAAGCCAAGGTTTTATTCTGAAAAAAATTTTTTTTCAATGTGAATTTAATAACATATTATGTATAGTATATAACTAAGGTGTAATCACGATGTAAATATCTATATTACTATGAAGTTTCATCAACATTTATTTAGTATGTTTTACGAGAAACAGTAACGGATGTTCAAAAATCGTGACAATAATTTCTCGTTTCAAATATGAGCTGGATAAAATGGAATTAAACCATGTACATCCTTACGTTTTTAATAAAATCATAAGTAATTTATTTCATAACAATATTATATTATATCTAAAAAAAATATGTATTTAAATTGGCAATTTACATAAAATTAATTATAATATTCATAATTAGATTTGTTGAAAATTTATATTTATAGATGACTAACTACTACCCCAGGTTACGCTTGAAATTAAAGTAGCCTAGATCACTATCCAACCCTTCAACTCTCTTCACACCAGAAAACACATCGAATTTTCCTCAGTTTTATGAGAAAGAAGGACAACAATGTTTCGCATGTACCTATAATATGAGTCTTTTTTTTTTCGGTATACGAATCATCTCCCAATCTGGGTGGAGTAGAAGGAGTGTCAGACTTCTACTGACTAAAAACCCACCCTGTTCCTTCACTGCCCTTAAGTTCCGGGGCCGCGGTGTCTCGTTAGAAAATTCCCGCAACCCCGGCGGGTCTGTCGGGTCCCGTCAATGCTTTAAATAATATGATTCTAGATTTGCTTACCCAAAGCATTTAACGTTCTCATCTAAAATTTTGTGTCACAAATGTCAGGTACCTACATAACATAATTATGTATTGACATTTACTCCTAATTTTTTAACCGACGAAAAAAAACGGAGGAGGTTATCAAGTCGACGTGTATATATTTTTTTTATGTATGTTCACCGATTACTCGAAGACGGCTGAACCGATTTGGAAAATTCTTTTTTTTTGTTTTAAAGGATATACTTCAAAATTGGTCCCATTGTCACCAAGTCAGGATCTGATGATGGGATCCTGGAGAAATCGCGGGAACTCTTCAAATATTACAGGCATACCTATAGTGATTTGAGTATTTTTTATAGTAACTTGTGTAGTTGCATTTGAAAAGCACCATTAGTGAAGTAGACCTGATGATGAAGACCACATATGGCCACTGGAACTACTCAATATATAAGTAGGAATAATAAGTGTTTCACGGGTTCCGATTCGATTACTTGAATATAGTTATTAAGCACAATATGCTCGTCACAATGCATATGGTGAAGTGAAGCTGATGGTGAAGTACCATGAGAACTCCTCAACAATTAACGTTTGTTTTGTGTCATACCTATTGTATTCGAATCGATGGTAGTAATAGTTTAAATATTATGTTGGGTCCAGTAGGGTGCCACGCTAGTCGCAGCCTCAGTGGCATTTATAAAGTCGTTAAAGGTGCACGTATATGGGCACTTTGAACGCTTCAACAGATGGGCATGGTTTGGTCTGGAGCACCGCAATCACACTGGGTGTCATTGTGTTCTATGATACCCCACTTCACTAGATTTTTTGTTTTATTGATAATAGGTTCGCGTTTGACCACCATCTCACCTGATGGTAAGTGATGATGTGGTCGAAGATGGAGCACGCTAACCTCAAAGTAACCGATTCACACTGGCTAATCGATTAAGAAATTGGCCGGCGTGACCGAAATCGGCTAGGAGACCCCACCCTCTTACCTTTTTTTTATAGTTGATAGGCTTGCGTTTGACCATAATCTCACCTAATGGTAAGTGATGATGTGGTCGAAGATGGAGCACGCGTACCTAAAAGTAACCGATTCACCCTTTTTAAGTCAAGGGTGAATCGGACTCCTAGGTTATAGCTATCGGGAAACACAGACTCCGGCAGGGAATTCCACTCCTTAGCCGTACGCACAATGAAGGTATTCCCAAAACGTTTTGTGCGTATGGGTGGGATGTCCACCATGTAACGATGGCGCTTCGCCGTTTGTCTCATCTCAAAAACTGCTAACCCGATCTCGTTCAAACTAATTTTCGTTGAAATTTTATATTACGATCTACAGTATATATTTTTTTTAGATTTTTCACTCCATTATTATAGAAGTTAGAGGGGGGTGACACACATTTTACTTCTTTGGAAGCGTATATCTTTTAAACGATTGACTTTATGAAAAAGTGATTTTAGAAACATCAATGTTATTTTAAAGACTTGTATACAACGTGTAACGGAAACCCCATATCTATACAAAGGGGCTGAAGACAACATTTGGTATGGAGTTTCTATGCACAGTTTCAGCTCAAAATAAGTGACTCAAAGAATTGATATCAAATTATCGGTTTCATATGTTTCTTGAATACCAATCATAACAAACGTATCACAGCACTACGAGGGTCGATAACTTTCCACTCATCGTCAATTGCCAATAACACGGTGATTCTCTTCGTTCTTCTTAATTTGAAAATTATGCCTCTGGTATCAATGTATTGAAATGTAGACATAGGATTACAAAACCCTTGCCATATCGTTTATTATCATCCAAAGAAGCTTTAAATTACACGTTGTATAGATACTACACACGCATAGGTTTCATGAAAAAAAAAATCTGTTCCAGGGACCCCTTAATTTTAAATATCTTTTTCTAAAATCGGAAAGCGGTTCAAAAAATACATCTACCTACCAAGTTTCACATATGTAGTCCAGTGGCGTGCCTAGGGTTTCAAAATAACGCAAGCCCAATAAAATTTTAACCGATTTCAAAAAAAGAAAGTTCAGTTTTCGACTGAGTATGTAGGTACCTACCGTATGTATCATCGCAATTTTCTCATAAACTACTGGTTAGGTACAATAAATTAAAAGTTAATTCATCCATCTTCTTCTTTCCTCTTCTTTCTTCAATTTCACTCTTGCTTGTCGTGCGCGGTGAATGAGGTAACCAAAGCACACTGAAGGCATGCTAGTGCTAGATTGAATATAATAAACATATCAGCAATTGCATACCTCCGGTGGCTTTGAAAAAAGCCGTTTGGTTTGGTTTGCTTCATTGCTTGAGGGAACAAAGTTATGGTAAGTAGTTGCTTCCTTCGTAACAGAACCCAGGTTACAGACAAAAAAAAAAAAACAAAACAAAATGTTACAAAACGAAAGTTAAAAAATAGCTAGATAGAATGTAATAAGGAATTTAAATAAATTATTTATATTCTAATTGGAATCGTCTATCTTTCTTAAGAAATGATTTAATTACATCAGAGTAAAATGTTGGTGATCGTTTTAATTCTACCAACAACTGTTTTTCAATAGCTATCATTGATAATTCGGAAAGACGCTCTTGACCTTGTGTATTTCTCAGATAGGTATGGATACGTTTAAGAGACGAAAAAGCACGTTCCGCGGAAGAACTTGTAGCCGGAATAGTTACAACAAGATACGCTAACTTTAACAGCTCGGGAAAGGCATCTTCGAGGTTATTCTCATGAATATAACCAGATGTATTCCAAACGGAATCTTCATTCGAAAAAAATATGCAGCTCCAGCAATACAACTTATTAGTGTGCGAACAGCCAACAATCCAACTAGTTTTATACACTGATCTATTAAATTTTCGTTTATGCGATTTACTAGTCTGAGAAATACACAGATTAGGCGTCGGTTTTAATGAAGAAATTAACTGTTTTTTCTGAGCAAAGTTTAAAGATTTTACCTTATCTTCGCCAATCAAAACTTGAACGCATTTTAAATCCTCACAAGGTACAATTACCTCCATTGTTAAATAATAGTAAATCACCAAAACAATTGTATCACTGAGAAAATCTTAGAAAACAAACAAATGAAACTGAAGTGAAGTTAGTTGCACTCTGGGATGTCGGAACTACTCAAGTGTTGTCATTTAGGCAAAAAAAGTCGCCAGGTATATGAAAAATCTACCTAATTTTTTTTTATTTTTAAGATATTGCTTGAATACAGTCAAAATCTGTTATAACAACATCCAAGGGACCACTCATATTTGGTTGTAAAAACCGATAGTCGTAATAACCGGTGATGTTTTCAAGGTACAAAGTATTTTGTACCTATGATTTTGGTCTATATAACCGGTATGTTGTTCTAAATGATGTTGTTGTAAACGGTTTTGACTGTATTTAATTTCGTTATTTTAAAAGTCGCTAGTTTTTATTGTTGATAAATGTTAAAAAAGTTTCCAAACACGTTAAAAATCTCCAAGATCTTTCAACGTGTGGCTAAAACGGCAACACTGCAGAGTTGGCAAGCTGACAAGGTCACGCATACGCATGCAACTTCATACGAATGCCCTGCTTATATCTGCCATAGTGATTGATTTGTTCTATGCCTAAGGCCTAACTCGTTATACGGCACATCGCTATAAGTGCGAAAGTGACAGATATAGTATTTGAAAGCCCGGTAAAAGCCGGTGCGTGTAAGCGAGATAGCAATATTTAGATCATTAGATGCTACAAATGCGAAACTCTGCGCGCGAACAATCGCGATGCGTAGTAGTTTAGTAGATTCATTGTGTTATTTTGATAAGAATTAAGCGCGCGAACTTTTAAATAGTTCGGGTTTGACATTGATTCTCTATCGAGCATGTTTTAGTAAGGCATGCCGGGCTTTTGGGCTTATATGAAGGTACCGCCACTGATGTAGTCCTAATAGTTTCGGAATAAAATGGCTGTGACATACGGACGGACGGACAGACAGACATGACGAAACTATGAGGGTTCAGTTTTTTGCCATTCAGCTACGGAACCCTAAAAAAAATCTTTATCCTTTATAATATAAGTATTTATATACAGAAAGTCTATCTATACTTATAAATGCGAAAGTTTGTGAGGATGGATGTATAGAAATAGATGGACGTATGAATATGGTTTTTTTTTTTTACGTGGTAAAATCATCAAATAAGTCCTCCCACCCCGGGCAGGGCCGGACGGACTGTCAGACTTGTACTGACTAAAATCCACGGTGTTCCTTCAATAGTCCTTTACGTTCCGGGGTCACGATATTGAGATAAGTCCCGCGACCCCGGCAGGCTTCGGCCCTCTACAGGGGGGGCCCCGTCATCTTGCTGACGCTCTTTGAGGCGCGCGTGGAACACGTTGCGCCGTCGACCCGGGCATGGTCCATGGTCGGACAGCGAGTTGCCCTTTACTCGCTGTCCGCATGCCCATGAATATGGATATTTGTTACTCTTTCACGCAAAAACTACTGAACGGATCTAAATGAAATTAGGTAAGCAGATAGTTGACATCCTGAAATAACACATAGGCTTTACCCCGAAATTCGAAGACGAAGACGTATTAGTATAGATTTGAGAAAAACGATTGTATACTACAGTCTATAATTATATTATTCAACTGATTATAACTATAAATCAATATACTCACACTTAAAAGAAAACAATATCAAAGGCATAAACAAGATTATTCTTATAGGTTTTTCAACCTCATGCTTAGGTTAAACATCGATTAGCATATTATTTTTTATTCAAATTTTCCATTGCCGATTTCAAATTTAGAATTTGTTGATAATAACCTAAGCAAATGGTTAGTATATTTTTGGGAAAATACTTCTAAATAAATAAAACATGAATAAAACAACAAAAATGTTGTAAGAAACTACCCTCAGAAATAAAAAAAGAAACTTTTGAAATTTTTAATAGGTAAGTATCTTTTTTTATTGATATTGGCTCGCGTTTAACCACCATGTCTCCTGACGATGAGTGATGATAGAGCACGCTTAGGTACCTGAAAGTAACCTATTCACTCTTGACTTAAAGACCCCCAGGTTATAGTTAACAGGAGATGCAGATTCCGGCAGGGAATTCCACTGCTTAGCTGTACGCATAATTAAAGTATTCCCAAAACGTTTTGTGCGTATGCAACCTACAAAAAACTGTAAACCAAAATGACTTTAAAAACGTAGGTATCATGAAAAGTAATAATGGTTCCAAGATCGAAATGTAACGAACATAGTCCCTACTTCATTAATTTCATTTTAATTTACTTTTACGCGGTGATCTCCGCGTAAGAAAGACGGACAGACGAACAATAACTAAACAAAAGTTTACCTGCGTTTTATTAACGCGTAAATAATCACACGCACTTGAGAAAACACAGTTATTTTAAAAGAACAGATAGGACACTTCAATTTTATTAATATGTTAAGAAAATATGTACCTACTGTAGCGTAAAACCGCTACGGTTAAAACTTCCTCCAATTCTAATCCAAACTTTTCAATAAAATTTTTTCTTCATAGCTGTTATTCACATTTGAACAAGGAATCGTGAAAAAAATCCTCGGATGTTTTGCCTTTTGACGGCGTCATTACATTTCTGGGACCCGATATGTGATGGTCGATCTTATTTTTTGATTAATATCGAAATTATGAAGTGAAAGTTTTTTTCTGTTGGTGTAAAGCCAATAAAAAATATAAAGTGTCCTAGCAAAAGGATAGTCTGTGGGTGATTTTCTGGTTAATTTGATCCCGTTACAAGCCAATTTTTGGCTCCACCCTACGGGCAAGCGACGTCGGTTATCGACGGCGGAGGTCGGGGCGCTCTCGCCCGGTATCCGAGCACATCCTGTGCCTGAGACGCCCATCTCAAAGGCCTGAAGAGGGTACGAGGTAGATGCGGACCCCGCAGCGCAGTGGCTCCGTGATTTCTACGTTACTTCCCATAGTCGTGTCCAGCCGTCCAGGAATTACCGAGTTTTCGCAGCAGGAGTTTTATTTTAAATAGTGCACCTAATTTGTATATTTCTAATCTAAAAATTATCACGTCAAAACTCTTTCTAACCTAAGGCCTATCAAGACGCGTTGGATGCTCTTAGTGCTTTTTTGTAACTAAAATTACTAATATTGCGTATTCGCCTAGCTATAACCGATTGCAATCGATTTTTTGTTAGGTAAGTTAAAAATATTTGCATAATACTTTCGATAACATTCTTTTTCTTTCCGCTAAGTTAACCCACGCCATCACTGAAAGGTTCCCAATAATAACTAATATTTAACTTTTTTATATTTTTTAATTAAGTACTTGTCTTCTATCTTTTTCCTTTTAATCAAAATTAAACGTGTTAAGTAGCGGTTGTGTTTTACTGTGCACTTAATCTTATTTACGCTACAATATGGCGCCCGAATTAAAGTAAGTTTGCATATTAATTATTACTAAAATACCTATTTTTTTTTTGTTATCTCGTGTGTGGTTGCTCTTGAGAGCAATCTGTAATTTTCATCTTTCTTATTGTGAATTTCAGGTTTTAGAATTGGTCAAATACCCGTATGGAAGTTAAAAGGATTACCTGTCTTGAATGTTTTCCCGATTCATAAGACTGGACTACGGAATTGCTAACTGAATTTATGTTCTTTGCTAAATTGTGTGATGTTTGTGAAATTCAATTTTAAAGATTAACTTTGTAACTATACCCAATTTCCAATTCTTTTATTTTCTCCCAAAATATACGTATCTATTCCGAGTTTTATTTTATCCCAGTAGATAGCGGTAGTTAGTTTCCCGTAGAGTGTGTTTGATGTGTGGATGGTTAGGCATCGTGACCAAAGGTAAGCTTTTTGAATGGTCGTGTGCTAGTGTCTACCTTTTTTTATTTTTTAGCCCGTCTGTTTGCTTTTCTGCTATTTGCTAGTATCTGTTTTTGTTGGATTCTTAGCCCAGCCGATTCCTTTGACGTTCATGTTGTTGTCTTCTTCCCGCATCGATATTACGGCACGATATCTAACGATTTCCTGCTAAGTCCCGCTCTTTCATTTAACCTATTTCTATTTTGTGTTTAAAAATGTCCGAAGAAGGTTCTATCGTTGAGACTCCTTTACACGGAAGTATTATTATTTCTAGACCTCCTCCCATTCCGCCTAGGCCCACTCCGGGTACTAGTCGTTCTAACTTACCTTCTCCGATGAAATCCGAGGACTGTCCCGGTTACTTTCTAAAACGATTTTCGCTAAGAAAATGGAACATAAATTATACTGGAGATACCTGTGTTCGAAATTTTTTTATCAGTATCGAAGAAGAGAAGGATGCAGACGACATAACTGACAGTTATCTGCTTAAACGCTTCCACGAAGTGTTATCCGGTCGCGCCTTGAACTATTATAGGTCGATCCGTCGACCTGATATGACTTACCCCGAATTAAAAGAAAAATTCTTCAAAACATTCGGGGAAATTGATTTCGAATTTAAAACCGGTCAACAAGTTAGGAATACAAAACAGAAATCAGATCAACCTGTTTTACATTTTGTGCATCAGATTTCTCAATTGAATGATACATTACGTAAACCAGTCGATAAATCTGAACTATTAGAAATTATCACTCACAACATGCATCCTAGATATTTTCCATGCTTATCGATACATAAATTTACTGACTTAGATGCGCTCATTGACACTGCATCGCATTTTGAAAGTTTTTTGCCCAAATCTACAAAATTAGTTTCAAGTGCAACAAATCAATCACAAATCTGTCCAAAATGCAATAAAACGGGACACCCCTATCGTACTTGCCCTGATTTCCCTGGTATGCTATGTTTTAAATGCCGCACACCTGGTTTTATAACTCGTGATTGCCCAAAATGCAATCCAAAAAATGTTTAGCCCACCGGCGACACGCATTACTCCGTACAGTGTCACCGGTGATAGCGTTCGATTCATCTGATAACCGTCCTTTCATCGAGATCATATTGTGTAACCGGGTCGTTAAAGCCCTTCTTGACTCTGGTGCACAAATGTCCCTTATTAGTGATTGTTTAACCCAACAACTGGGTATTTCTTTAAAATCAAACGTTCAGTGCCCACGTGTTATTTCCGCTAATAACTCTCCTATTGATATTTTAGGAACTATCTTTCTCCCAGTTAAGTTTAATGGTACGACTTTTATCCACGAATTTTTAGTAGCACGTTCTATGTCTTCTTCAGTTATTTTAGGTATCGAATTTTGGAATAAGTTCGGTTTGACTTCAGTTTTTAGTCAAGCTTTTAACAAAAATATCAAAGGTAATATGTACCTTCCTCCCGACTCTAATTCCCTACCTCCTGACCCACATACCCTTCCTTCTGACTCTCAATCCCTTCCTCAGATTAATTGCATTAGCGAGGTTCGATACATTCACCCTCGTAACGTTTTATTACCAGACCAAGAGCTAAAGTTGCAACGGGTCATTGAGGAATTCGATGTCATTTCATCCGATAAAGTTGGCCTTGGTAAGACTACTTGGCTATCACACAAAATAAACACTACTGGACCACCAATTAGACAACGGTTTTACCCTCTTTCACCTGTTAAGTTAAAGTTGCTCAATGAGGAAATCGATAAGATGCTGGAGATGGGTGTCATTCGTCCCTCACGTTCTCCATGGGCCAGTCCTGTTGTGATGGTTACCAAAAAGGACGGTTCTGTACGTTTTTGCGTTGATAGTAGGAAATTGAATAGCGTTACTACTAGAGATTCTTATCCGCTCCCCCGTATTCACGATATTCTTGACAACCTTCGAGGTGCAAGGTATATAAGTTCTCTTGATTTTAGGAGTGCATTTTGGCAGATTCCTCTCGCTGATGATGAGAGTTGTGAAAGAACCGCGTTCATAGTTCCACAACGAGGTTTATTTGAGTTCGTCAGAATGCCATTTGGTCTCACGAATGCAGCTTCCGAGATGCAGCGCCTTACTGATATGATCGTTAATTTTGAATTCACTTCGACCAGTGATAATTGCGTTTTCGGTTACGTCGACGATCTAATCATAATATCAAAAGACTTTGATAGTCACCTCTCGCTCCTTAGAAAAGTACTAGACCGTCTCAAGGAGGCCGGTTTAACTATTAACCTAAAAAAATGCGAGTTCTGTAAAAGCGAATTGAAATATTTGGGTTATATCATCAACGAAAAGGGTTTACAAACTGATCCCAGCAAGCTCGATGCTATTAGGGATTATCCCGTTCCTACTACAGCTAAGTCACTACGTGGTTTTATTGGGTTATGCTCATATTATAGGCGTTTTGTTGATGGTTTTTCTTCTATAATAGCTCCACTCACTGCCCTTATAGGAAAAAAGAAGGGTCGTGACCCTATAAGTTGGGATGATGCCGCCGATCAAGCATTCCTAAAATTAAAGGATGCGCTCATCAATACTCCCGTTATGGCTTGTCCAGATTTCTCGAAGCCCTTCATTTTGCAATGTGATGCGTCAGCTGTCGGTCTTGGTTCAGTTCTTTCTCAAAAGTTCGATGGTGTTGAACATCCTATCGCTTATTATTCACGCTTATTCTCAAAAGCAGAACGCAATTATAGTACAACCGAACGTGAACTTTTATCCGTTCTTGATTCCATTAAGCATTTTCGCTGTTATTTAGATGGAATGAAGTTTTCTGTTATAACCGATCATATGGCCTTGAAATGGCTCCTCACGCTAAGTAATCCCTCAGGGCGTTTGGCGCGATGGGCTACTGTGATTTCCCAATACACGTTTGATATCATTCATCGCAAAGGGTCGCAACACGTCGTTCCAGACGCTTTATCTAGAATGTACGCGAGTCCGGTTACATTCGATCAAGGACCTGACCATACCAATGATAGATGGTATAAAAAGGTGTATTTAGGGGCTCGTGACTCCCCTCAAACGTTTCCAGCTTACGCCATTCGGAACGGTGTTCTGTTAAGACGCATGCCAATCACTAACCCATTGTGCTCTGATCCTTGGCGCATAGTTTTACCCGTTGAAAAGGTTAAATCCGCTATATGGGAAGCTCATAATAATCCTCTCTCTATACATCCTGGAGTTTCAAAGACTTATTTTAAGCTCAAGGATAACTTTTACTGGCCAAATATGTTTCGAGATGTTTCTGAGACTTTAAGGCAATGTGAGGTTTGTAAAGCTTATAAGATCGCGAATTCCCAACCACGTGGTCATATGTGTTATCCAAAGGAAGTCTCTTTACCTTTACAAATGATTTCTATCGACGTTATTGGACCGCTTCCAATCGCTTATTATGGGTTCAAATACATTTTATCCATGGTCGATGTTTTTTCTAAATATGTTTGGTTAGTCCCCCTTAAAAGGATTGACGCCAATTCAGTTATAAAAGCTTTGGAATCTGAAATATTTTTTAACTTCGGAGTTCCACGGTCTATTCTCTGTGATAATGCTACCGTTTTTCGTAGTAATCAGTTTTTAAACTTTCTTAGATCGTTTCGCATTGAATCCCCTACGTATACCCCTTATTACACTCCACAAGCAAACACGGTAGAACGTTATAACCAAAGTGTCGTTACTTGTTTGAGCATATTGGTTGGCGAGAACCAAAGGAATTGGGCTAAATTGTTACCCAAGGTCAAACTTTACCTCAATTCATGTATTAATTTAGCCACAGGGTTTACGCCAAACTTTCTCATATTCGGTAGAGAAGTCTGTATGGATTCATCGCGTGCGAATATCCAGACTCTAAGCACTAATTTAGCTGAAAGTCGGGAACAACACGCGAGTAATCTGACTTCGCTCGCCGAGATTTACGCAAAAGTAGCGGACAATCTTTCTTCTGCTTTTCTCCGTAATTCACGAAATTACAATACGAACCGCACGGCTATTACACTCAATGCCGGCGACATTGTATGGAGGCGTAATTTTTCAAAATCGTCAGCTGCTGAATACTTTACAGGAAAGCTTGCTCCTCGTTTCATTAAATGTCGTGTGATCAGAGTCATCTCCATGACTACATATGTCCTACAAGACTGTGATTCTCATCATATTGGACAATATCATATAAAAGACATACTTAAATGAATTAATTTGTTCCATATTCTTAACTTAATCAGCATTACTTATGTTAGGCCATTAGTTTTCAATTAACGACACCTCTTTTATTATTTCGACCCTCATTCCTCCCTGGAGTTAATATTTATTCATAACCATTTCCTCTCATTAAGCGTCGTATTTTTGATTTTGATTTAAGGTCCACCCTCTTCAACTTAACCCTCTCTCTTTAACTTAACCTTCTAACTTATCCCTCTATAACTTAAGCTCTTGACTTTGAGTCGTGTTTGACTTTGAGTCGTGTTTGACTTTGAGTCGTGTTTGACTTTGAGTCGTGTTGGACTTTGTGTCGTGTCTCACATCGAGTTATTATCTGACTTCGAGCTTTTGTGTTCGACTTCGAGTTTTTGTTTGACTTCCTTTGAAGTTATTTTTAGGTTATTTCTTAATCTCAACTCTTATTTGTTTCGTCTTAAATATTGTTCTTTGTTCCTATATATTTAAGAATATTATTCTAGTTCTATCGTTTGTTTTTCTATTCTAATGTAGGTTTAGGAGACGCATCTGAAACTCGCACTGTTAACGTCTAAACTGGAGGCCGGCTTTCAATTTTATTCAGTATCAGCTGCACTTCGATGTCGTTGATTTGATGTATTTAGTTTAAAGTTTGTTAGGCTAGTTTATTTAATTTGTATATATTATGGTTTTCACTCTTGGTTGATGCTATCCCTTTTGTGTTGTCAATCTGTTATTGTGTTTTCAATCTGTTATTGTGTTTTCAATCTGTTGTTGTGTTTTCAATCTGTTGTTGTGATGTCAATCTGTTATAGCGTTATCACCCTCTCACTGGGTTGATACTTTCTTTTAGGGTTGTCAACCACCTTTCTTTTAGGGTTGTCAACCACCTTTTTTTAGGGTTGTCAACCACCTTTCTTTTAGGGTTGTCAACCACCTTTCTTTTAGGGTTGTCAACCACCTTTTTTTAGGGTTGTCAACCACCTTTCTTTTAGGGTTGTCACTCACCTTTCCTTTAGGGTTGCCACTCACCTTTAGGGTTGCTACTCTCATTTTTTTTTTACTGGAAATGGGGTACTGTAGCGTAAAACCGCTACGGTTAAAACTTCCTCCAATTCTAATCCAAACTTTTCAATAAAATTTTTTCTTCATAGCTGTTATTCACATTTGAACAAGGAATCGTGAAAAAAATCCTCGGATGTTTTGCCTTTTGACGGCGTCATTACATTTCTGGGACCCGATATGTGATGGTCGATCTTATTTTTTGATTAATATCGAAATTATGAAGTGAAAGTTTTTTTCTGTTGGTGTAAAGCCAATAAAAAATATAAAGTGTCCTAGCAAAAGGATAGTCTGTGGGTGATTTTCTGGTTAATTTGATCCCGTTACAAGCCAATTTTTGGCTCCACCCTACGGGCAAGCGACGTCGGTTATCGACGGCGGAGGTCGGGGCGCTCTCGCCCGGTATCCGAGCACATCCTGTGCCTGAGACGCCCATCTCAAAGGCCTGAAGAGGGTACGAGGTAGATGCGGACCCCGCAGCGCAGTGGCTCCGTGATTTCTACGTTACTTCCCACAGTCGTGTCCAGCCGTCCAGGAATTACCGAGTTTTCGCAGCAGGAGTTTTATTTTAAATAGTGCACCTAATTTGTATATTTCTAATCTAAAAATTATCACGTCAAAACTCTTTCTAACCTAAGGCCTATCAAGACGCGTTGGATGCTCTTAGTGCTTTTTTGTAACTAAAATTACTAATATTGCGTATTCGCCTAGCTATAACCGATTGCAATCGATTTTTTGTTAGGTAAGTTAAAAATATTTGCATAATACTTTCGATAACATTCTTTTTCTTTCCGCTAAGTTAACCCACGCCATCACTGAAAGGTTCCCAATAATAACTAATATTTAACTTTTTTATATTTTTTAATTAAGTACTTGTCTTCTATCTTTTTCCTTTTAATCAAAATTAAACGTGTTAAGTAGCGGTTGTGTTTTACTGTGCACTTAATCTTATTTACGCTACACTACATACATATATCTACATATACTAGCACTTCGCTCACGACTTCGTCTGCGTGCATTTTTAGGGTTCCGTAGCCAAATGCCAAAAAACGGAACCCTTATAGTTTAGTCACATATGACCCGTCAGCCTTTAAAGCAAGAGTGAACAGGCATCTTCTGGGCTCGAATGAAAATCAATGAATATTGGTTTGAACGAGATCAGGTCAGCAGTTTTTAAGATACCTCCCAACGAGCACATTAGTGGAAATAGCAGCCTATTTTGTTACTTTGGGTTATAAAATAGTGGTTTAAGGGTTCAAAAAGCAGTCCAAAGTTGCATATCTGCATCCGTAAACGTCTATAGCTATAAAAGTTACTTAAGGTGCTATAAGCTGAATCTCACTCACTCACTCACACACTCACTCACTCATTTACCACTTACACCTTTATATGAGAGTTACGAAGGTCATTCTGCCACTCACAGCTGCACAGTGGTTTCCATTGTAACTTTTATAGGTTATAGTTATAGTAACCACTATTATACTACTATAAGTTTCATTATAGAAATAATAGAAACTCTTATGCATACTATAGTTACAAAAAATCATCAGTGTATCTAAGGCCTTTAGTAGCAATAGTCATTCCTTGCAGGCTCAATCCATTCGCCATTTTACAGCCGCTTTTGTAACTATTATAAAACATTTAATAAAAATGGATGCTAAACGAATAAGTACGTAACTAGATTTTATAACCTCAAAAACAGGAAAATAGGAGCATTTTGTGGCTGTGAGTTGCACTAGGGGAACAAAAATCACTGGAAGCGTTAGAAGGGTGAAAATTAGCGCTATGATTCTCAAAAGGGAGTTATTAGAGCTAAAACTGCAGGTTATGACTAGGTACATTACAATGACGCCATGATTTTTTAAGAAAACTTATAATTCACTTGCAAAATTGAGTTGATATACATTGGTTTTTCATTTAAATGTGCATTAAATGTACCGGTAAACAATCGGCCACTTGCGAATAGTAAGTTATCGACACGTAAAAATACGGAAATAAAATTTATTCTGTATAACAAATAAAAAATATCACTTATCTTTTGTTAATTTTTTAAATATCATAAAAGCGCGTTAAAATTACTCGAAAATCTATACTAATATTATAAAGCGGAAAAGTTTGTTTGTTTGTTTGTTTGTTTGCTTAAACGCGCTAATCTTCGAAAGTACTGGGTGGATTTCAAAAATTCTTTCTGATTATGATAGGCAGTTTCATGAGGAAGGCTATAGGCTATCTATCATTACGCTACTCCTCTCGGTTTTCCTACAATAAAGGTATTGGTGAAGTAAGTCGGAAGAAAATATGCCGCTAAATTACTATAATCGCGTGAGCTGGCGAAATGCTGAGTTATACGTAAAGATCATGTACTACAAAAATGTAGGGTTTATGTA